>JAQMCX010000001.1:6487282-6497559 GCA_029814765.1 Acanthurus leucopareius | reverse complement strand
TGTGTGTGTGTGTGTGTGTGTGTGTGTGTGTGTGTGTGTGTGTGTGTGTGTGTGTGTGTGTGTGTGCGTGTGTGTGGGTGGAGGAGGGGTGGATGCTTACCGAACTGTCAATTACAAATGATCTGTCCCACTTACTCTTTTAATTACTGATGCTGACCTAATGCGTTTCATTAAGAAGAAAGTGCCGAGATGCTGTCCATAATTTGGGAGTTTTTAAATTTGCTGTCTATGATGTGTTGTGTAAATTGACATCTGCTGCTTGTTATCACCTTCTGTCTGACATTTTAGCAAGTACCTATCCTGTTTTATAACATATAGTGTGGAGGACTGCCAGAGCTGAGAGAAAATTAGAGACTTTTTACGACTGCAGTCCAACAAACACTGACTGCTATTTACATAATGTTGCTAATTAGATAAGTTGGTCAACCAGCTCTTGGAACAGCCACTCATTTTAGCGCAAATAAATGTGGAGGGTGACTGGTCAGAATGTGTTGGTATTTGTGTTAAATTATGTTTAACACAATGTCACGACATAGCAGAAGTGGTTTGAGGTTGGCCTTTCAAAATTTGTCAAAAACACAGTGGAGACTCATTTTGTTACTTTTTCTACGCAGTTACACGCAGCCCAGTTTTCCATGACATTGGCTTATTATGATGCACAGGGTGATTATGCATACACATACTACAAATAAAACCTTGTAATAATGTTTATAACCTAATAAGTCTCAATAACCTGCATCATCTTTCTGATGGTTTAAATAACAGTGAAGTTGAAATGTTTTACCATAGAAATTGATGCTCTGCAATAATGAAACGTAGCTAGTTGAGCTAATAGAAAGTTTGCTAATGCAGAATGTAACTGTGAACTGATACCTGCAGGGGTGATGTGGTGATGTCAGTCATGAGCTCCTCATGAATGTGGATGTGTGTTTTCAAATTTGAGAAATGTATTGTAGGCTGTCTGAACCAATCAAGACAGTATTTTGTAGTCACAATAGCCAGTGAAGTGACCAATAGTAAGTGATAATTGCTGAAATTAAACAGAAATGGCATGAACGAAGAAAGACAAGGTCAGGAATCCTCATAATTAAAACAAAAACAAGACAAGTTTTATATGAACTTTTTAGAATTCAATGTAAAACACATAAAGCTGTAAAAAACACAACACAGCAATTATTGTCAGCCTAACAGCTGTCCAAACAAACGAAACAGCTCTTGTCAAAGCAAAAGTACTGTCATTATGAGGTGACCTCTGTGGGCAACATGTATTTCATTTGAGTCCACAGTCTAACTACAGTATACAATATCCTGAGTGAGTATTTTTTTTTTTTTTGTGTTCAGCAGGATGTTGGTGCATTAATCAGGTGCAGAGATTTAATCCATACAGCAGTCAATAAGTTCAATAACTTGTAGAATGCTGATGTGTCCTGAGGCAAGACAGGGTGCCTCTTACTTACTGCTAAGACAACTTAGTAGAAATATTGGCATAAACATAAACATAAGTAGATGAAGGCAGTTCAAAGCTCCAGAAGATCATTATCTCTCCAGCATTAAATCTGTGTAACACACACTCATGACACAAATATTTGAGCAACACTCTGAATTAATGAGCTTTCAAGTTGCAAACAGAAAATTAGCAAATTGCTATATTAAATTTTCAAACACCTTGGCGATGCTCTTCTGGTGATTGATTTATAATTAGTGTCACAAAGTGGCATTCAAAAACCAGGAGCCAGTGCATCGACACAAATATGACATAGACAAGCATGTTATCATAGATTTTAAAAGTAAATCAATGTATAGCTTTCTATCTAAACAGTAAAAACATAAGGCTCTCCTTTGTCTGTGACAATCTATGTCCCAAAAACTGTTTTTTTCCTGAAACTGTTAACAGAAAAGCAAGTCTGAACTAGTTCTATTAGTAAATAACAGATTTTTTAATTTGCATTTGGACATTATATTGGCAATATAGCCATAGGATGAAGCTCTTTTGGTTCACAGGAGATAATTTAACAAAAACAAGTAACACCTTTAAAATGGTATTACCGGTTGTTTTTAAGTTAATATTTAAAACATATAGCCTTATAACCATGTTCTAAACACTCTGAGTTTAGTCCGGCTCGAACTTTTTGCTGTTGCAGCTTGGTTAAAAAATCAGTTTTTATTAATGTCAATATGAAAACTTTTCTCTGGTCAGGCAATTTAAAGATGTTTCAATGGGATATCTGTCTTAATAAGACCACTCATCAAGAAAACATATTACCATGCTTGTCTTGGTGGCACCAGTGACTCAGCAGCAACAAATCCCATCTCACCAATTGCTGTGGCTGGAGAAACTAATGAAACAGCCTTGAACCTCCTAAGTATCATAAAAGGACACCAATATTCATAAAGGGGCACTAAAGGCACAATCAGTAATACTTTGCACTGTATACAAGAACATACATCCACCAGATAGCAAAGAAAAAATGGCTCCTGTGGGAGTTTAACGTCCTAATTTCATAATACAAAACAAAAATGAATAATTTTCATTTTTGGGGACTGTGCCTCAGTCCTGGCTCTTTGTTATCTGGTGAGTTCGACATCATACAATAGAAGGGTGGGATAGGTTGGTTGGTTGCTGAATGAGGCAAGGATGCCAGTTTAGAGTACTTTATGCCAATAATTATACCAAAAAGTCCATATGTCTGATTGTTGATGCACAAATATTTTATAATATTTAATGTACTGATGTCAGCTGCAAGCTTTGTTTAAACTTTAAGGAGCCAATAAATAATGTACATGGACGATAACATCTGTTATGCATAGAGGGATTTTCTTAGAACTACAATTTTACAGATACACTAAGTTGTTTTCACCTTGAACTGACTGAGAGTTGGACAGAGTAGAAAGGATGTGACCTTATTACATCCCCTCTCTCCCTGTGGTCTGGGCCAAGTGAAGGTTTCAGACAAGCATAATGGTCTGATTTTAGTATAATTGAGTAGGTGTAGGATCTCCTTAATGTGGCTGTTTATCAGTTTTAATTAAAATGAGTAGTTGTGTTTTCTCTCTCTCTCTCTCCCACCCTCTGTTTCTTCATTTAGTACAGTTGTATTCACAGAGAAGAATTCCATGCAACTAAATCACATCCTTGTTAATTGGGATTATCAAATAGGCATTAATAAATGGCTACTTTAAAAAAGAAATAAATATTACTGTTAATTTAGATAATATTACATTCAGTTAAAAGATCCAGATTCATTACTGCGTTAAATTAATCTGTAACACAGAAGAGGATGTTACTCTTTAACTGGTATCTATGAACTAGTATATAGTATTAATTAGTATTAACTAGTACCTTTGAAACTCTTCGTCAATAGTTGCCAGGTCACAGTGTTTCTGCACGTTTGGTAGCCTAAGCTTAATTGTAGCTGTCATTGTTACAGACACAGAGACTCCTTTTTTCTTTTTTTAAGGATCAGTAGCATGTGATTGTTAATGGGAGCTTTACTCTTACCTGCCGAATGTAGTGAAGATGTAAAGGACAAGAGCTCTTATGAAATGTCTTTAGATAAAAGTCATTGTATAAAAGCTTTAATCTCCTTCAGAAGGGTTTTTGAGATTAAACACACACACACAGACGCACACACCCACACACACAAACCTGAAGGTTTTGTTCTGCAAGTCTCACATCCTGCGTTGCCACCACACCACTGATCACAGTAGAGGGACATCCTCCTGTGGATTGCTGCTATGGAGATTCATTTTACATAGATTAAATGTGTTTTCTCAGTATGGCAACAAGAGTGTGCCCAGTTAGCTTCATTATTATTAAAATGTTATTGCATATTGTTTATTGTAGCATGCTCCATTTGGATTTCCTCTAAGGCCTGCACACTTACACACATTTGAGAAGTTGTGTTTTGACCTTCCTTTGCTTGGTGAGTCAGGCAGACAGAGGAGTCATGCCATTGATGATAGTCACACAATGCAGGATTTTGGTCCAGCAGTTTAAAATACAAAGCTTTTATCTAGGCTTTGGGTAAGGACACACATTCTCATATATTTTTTTCTGAATAACTATGTGTGTACTTGAACAATGACCCTTTAAATACACCCACACATTGCTGTCACATTGCTGGAACTTGTGAATTGTCTGGTACCTATTCCACTAAGGAATACCTTAATGACCTGAATATTGGAGGACATTAATTAAAAGATTATCATTTCCCATCACCTCCAACCCAATAATAGTCTTGCTGTTGGAAAGGTTTCCCTGAGTTACTTTTTGTTCAGGTTTAGATAATTATCCTCCCTTTTTTCTTTCCTCAAATTTTACACTTCACGTAAAACATGGTTGCTGGTCTTTAGGTCACATTCTGACATCTCCTGTCAGGCTCTTGATGCGATCGGAGTGATTGTAACTTAAGGTAAACATTTTCAGACTGTCATGTCTTTTTAAACTCCTCATCATGCATGTTAATGTTTGATGCAGTTTCTGATTCTATGCTAAATGACAAATAAGTCTATCTCTGATTCCTTTGTGCAACTGAGATGTCTGAGAACTATTTTGACTTTTTAAAATTTAATTCCTTGTGGCAGTAAAACATTTAGGTCATAAACACCTGTAGATTTCTGGAAAAAATTGCTTCATTGCTTTGTGTCTGTTTTTCTCTGGCTATTCCGCCTCACTTGGTGATTTACAGTTTCCAAAAGTAACCTGTAACTGTTGCTAACAATAGCTACTAGCTAGCTCTGTTAGCCCTTCAGCTAGCTGCTTGGGAGAGACTGCTACCATGCAGAGCTGCTTACATCCCAAAGGAACCAACAAACTTGGCAGCTTCTATGGACATCATGACCAAGATGAAGAGACAGAGGAGGACGTAGAGGAGAAAAAGAGAGTTGCATCACTAGAGGCTAGGATGTAAATTTGGAGTCTGACTGGCTTTTTGTTGTCCGCAACGCTGTGACAAAGATGAGGATACAGGAGAGAGTGTCGAGAAGGAAGAGAAAAAGAGGAGTGAGTGAGTGAGAGACTGAACAGGAGTAATGTCAGGCTGGATTTCAGATGGTAAGACCTTCACCAAACACAAAGCCTGAAGAAAGACGCTGAACTTCCTACTGTTTGACTTGTAGGTTTTATTAGCTAGCTTGCTAAGTTATGTAACTTGATGTTTGGCTGTGTTTGCAAAGTTGTTTCTCACTTGGTTTGAAGCCTGAGTGAAGTAATCCCATCCTACAGTTAGCCAGTATTTAGTCTCTTGTTCAGGTTTGTTAGCTTAGCATGCTACCGTTCCAAGTTGTGTACATCGCTGAGTTTCTGTGTACAGCAAAAATGTTGAAGCATGCATGTTTACTTTGACACAAGTTGACAGGAAAAAACATTGTTATGATTTGTATAGTTCTGTTTGTACACAACACATAAAATAATTCTAATACAGAAACCAGGGAGCAATATTTATGACATAATTTATGACTTAAGAACTACAGGGTCACCAAACTGCACAATATACCCGTTGCCACACATAATGCTGCTTTGAGCTAACTTGTTGTGCCGTATTTAGTGTACAGACATGAAAGTGGTTTCACATTTCATATCTAATTCTCATCAGGAAAGCAAATAAGCCCTTTTCCCCCCAGGGATTAGTAAGAGACTCGTAGCTTGTGTGTAACTTGGAGCAGGGTGACTTATACTTCTGATTAACACTGGAAGACAATAGCTGACTGCTTGCTAGGTGGAGACCTGCCTGTGTCATTTCAGCAATCACTTCCTGTTCTGCTGCTGCCTTTGATCCCTCCATGTGTCTGGGTGTTAATATCCAGTGTCCTGGCTTTGCCACTGTGACATTCATCTCACACACATTTATGTTGCACACAAAGCATCAGGTGGAAATGAAGTCAACAAAGGCGCCACTACAAGGTCTTGGGCTTTCAACTTTATTTCTGCCACTGCTGGGTCCAGTTTTCTATTTGATGCTGCTGGCTGGTCAGGCTTCGTGCGCTGCGCTAGTCCCCGCCTGTGTCAAATTAAAGGTCAGCGTCTGGATGGTGAAGCAACTCTTCTCTTTATACCAGCGCAGCCAAGGGAGAGGCCCCATAAATCTGGAGGGGACGTTGTCACCAGGGAGTCGGAAAGGTCACTCCCCACAGGGAGAGGAAGTGGAAAGACTCTCTCTCATTAAATCTTCCCAGCTACGTGTTTTTTTTTTCTTTTAAAATTCCTAAATGTCAGTTTTATACCCAGGTCAGCTGGCTGGCTTGCCTAAGACCACCTTTAATTAGAAGTCTGATTATTCTCTGTTTACCTTGTCAAGGCTTTTAAACTCTCTGCTTTCTCTGCAGCGTTAATTTAAAATAGATTTCCTTTTCTTCCTCCTCCTCTGTGTCTTTTTGAAAGAGTGACCTGTTCAGGTTTTTTAGGTAGCATGCTCACTTCAGGCGGCTGTTGACTGGAAGATAAAATGGTTACCCAGATGACACCTGCAGTCTCTGTAGTGTTCCACGTGGCGCCCCCACAGGCACATAAAAATAGAGCTGTGATCACCAAGGTGTAAATGAAAGCTAAACCCTGATATATTGTCTGTGTTAAAAGCATCTTATATTCATGCTCAGGGCAACAGAGGGGGCACTCTAACCCAGAGAAGGCAGGACAGGTCCAGTGTAATAGTGGAAGTCACCTCAACTACACATAGGGCTGTTTTGACTCATTGACACCAGAGGGACTGAACTTGAGACCTTTTTTCTATGAAATTATTTCTGTAGCCCTGTTGCTGCCATGACTAAGAAGGTGAGACTGTTTTAAATGATCTTTTTTTTAACCTGGTCTCAAAAGCAAGATAAGCTGGTTTACATGCATTAAATACATTTAAAAAGAATCTGATGACTCTGTAACCCTTGCTGTTGTATGAACAAGCTAAGGTGGCAATAGCCCTGTGGTTGCAATTTTGAAAGACCAGACAAGAAATTTGTAAGGAATTTCAGATCCAGACTTAACCTGCTTCTTTAAGGATGTCTGGATGTACTGAGGAGCTTTTAGGGTGAGCGTATGCATGAATAAAAAACAGGTTGCTGTTGAGAGACATTATCGCTGAGCTTTTCTCTTCTTGGAAAAATAAATGACTTCTCAAGCAAAAAATAGTGACAGCCTTAAAGCCATTATTAACAAATAAAATATCTGCTTTTTACTTTTTCTATCAGTCATTTGGTATCTTTCTTTTTTATGTTCTATTGCAATATTTGAAAAAGCCCTGATATGCCAGTTCATGATAAAGAAGCTTTTGAGATACACATGAAGAGGTTTTAAACCAAACACAAGTATCGTTTTAGCAGTTAAAGCCTGTGAATTTTTTAAAATTTTTAACAAGACAATACATTAACTTGTCTTGGAAAAAGGTATCGCAATTTCTGGAATTATGATTAGTATTTGCGTTAATTAATGTCAACAAAGTAAATATGAAGGAACAGAAAAAGGAAAATAATAAAAATAAAATGCATCTACTATGATAAGTACTGCGCCATCAAATATGTACTTCTGTTCTCTCGAGAGAAAATATTTCCATCTGTGTTTGGGTCTCTGAAATTATGAAAAATACAGAGCACACTAAAATAATTTCTAAGCTTTTGTTGAAAACCTTCAAAGATGAATTTGCTAAATGTTTTGCCTCAGTGGGGTGACTTTTGATTCTTTAAGAAATGCGTAGCAGCTGTTTATTTTTACCGCTGTCCTTTCTCAGTTTAGCATTCCGCTGGAGGTCGACTACCTCCTACACTCAGGCTGCACCCTTTGGCGACTAAGACCGTTCTTTCCTGTGAGCCCTCATTTCCATCATATAATAAGTATGCATTATAGAGCTGGGTGAATGCTGTATATATTCATGCACTGGATGCACATACTTGCATTGCAGTGTAGAATTCGCTTTTAAAATGACAGTAATTCAGCTGAGATAACACTCCAACAGTTCCTGCCCACTGTGCTCTAAGAGGTTGGGTTCCTGCTTTCTGAGTGTGTAAAATTGGAAGTCGGTGTTGTTCTATGGGAAGAGGTTGCGTCAACCTGTTTCCCTCCCACTGGTCGACCTGCCGCTCTGCTCTGCCAGGGTTAAAGCCATGTGACTGTGGGAGATAGCTGATGGGGAGGTGAAGGGTACTTCAGGATCTCCCTCTAACATTAGGTTTTGTAGTAGCCCACCCCCGCCATTTTTGAAAAACCTCACCACCCACAATGCACTACATGAACTCACTCTTCAGTGTGGGAAACAGACCATGGGACGTGTTGTTGCTGTGCCCGCTGCTGTGTTGCTACAGTGGATGAATCACACTGGTGTTTGATAATGCAAACTGCCTTGCTCTCCAGTTGGTATTCTGGAGTGGGGGTAATGGATTTTTTCAGTGTTGAAAAAAGGGAATTTTACATAAAATAAAAAAACAAAAACCTGCAACTCGACTAGAGACAAGAACACATTAGACGCGCCAGCTAAACAGGGCATATAGTGAGGCTTATTTCCCAGACATGGAGGTTTGAGAGAGAACACAAGCAATTCAAATTGAATCAGCACATTCATAAATTTATACTGAGTTCAAATTTACATTCCATCTTCATGCTCGGATGCTTGGATGTGCGTGTGGCTAATCTCACTGTAAACACAAACACGGAGGCTTGCCTCTCTCTGATAGTGGTGTCATGGAGCATGGTATCTGCTGGCTGTGTGGACTGTAGGGTGAAACGCTTCGCTGCCCACTGGCCGACTATCTGCCATGACTTGACCACAGGGACTGTCGCTGGTTGTGAATGGGGTGTCTAGTCTGTACGCTAGTCTAGGTCTATACCAGTTTTATTCATCTATAGAATAAACCCTGTGGCCAGACAGAAATCACACAGTTTAGACCATTGTTGAGGGTGTATGGCTCATTATATAATATATAGGCAAGTTTAGCAGACATGCCGAAGGGCCCTTCTTAAGGCTGACTCACTAAAAGACGTGCCCACTCCAAACCATTAAGCTCAAATTTTTCTTTTGTGTCTGCATCAGGGCAGCCCCTCTCTGGCCTTCATGCCCTTTTGAAAATCTTGTACCCGATGGCCACTGTGGCCTTGGTGCCCCATTGTCTCCCTTTTTTTCCTTTTATTTGTCATTGAGTTTTGAAAGGACAGGAGGGGAGCAGGAAAAAGACACATTCAGAGGCAAGTATCTTATGGAGAAACACATTATTTGTACTGTGCTCTTAAAGAAAGTTATCTCCAACTGTCTGCCAACTGCTTATTGATCAACCAGAGACAACCTGTCAGCAGCACTCAGGTATCATTATACCAGATTGCTTGATATTAATTAGTTGCCTGTGCCTTATTCACTAACAAACCAGCAGCAAAACCTGGACTAGATTCTCACACTGACTTGACTCACTGGTCCCCTAAATAAAAACAACAAATATATATATATATATTATATCTTACAGATTTTCTTTTTGTTTGCTTGGTTATAATGGTTAGTAGTTTAACTTTTGTTTCATTCACACCATGAGCTGAAATTACTTTTAGGCAACAGCAATTACTCAGGCTGAAAAAAAAAGAGTGTGAAAGAAAACACGTTGCAGAATTTTAGGTTGGTTTATTTTTTGCTTGTGGACTTTGGGGATGTGTGATTTTCAGAGTTTTTCAGCCTTAAAGTTATTCAATTTATCAATATCTTGTTCTGCTGTATTTTTTTGTATTTGTATTGTTCTTGTTTAGTAATTTAGTATTATCATTTATTGTGTAGGGTGAAGGCCTACATTTTGACTGATATGCATCCTCATGTGAGGTTTGGATACAACATAAAAATATCAGAAAAAAAATATTTACTTCATAATGTTATCGAATAATAACAAATATCAAGTGGCCTGTTTGTTCTTAGAAGAATTTGTTCTGCTGCAGGTCGAGTGGCTTTCCTGAAAAAATAACAAAATTCCATTTCCTGGTCTAAAAAGCCATTTTGCTCATTGTGACCTAAATTTCCTCCCTCTGTTGTCCATGCCATCTAAATGTTTAGTCAACTGGGCTAAAAAGAAATCATCAAATGTCATTTCAAAAGATACAGGAGCAAGCTACAGAGCCACACTTGGCTTGGCTAATTTTCATTGTGGTTGGCTAACTAAAGCGAAAGCACTACAGAAATACTGCAGATAAGTGAACAAGCTCAGCACAAGTCAAAGTTGAGTGAGATTTGTGCAATAACTTTAATGTGTAATACCGTATTTTCCGCACTATAAGGCGCACCTAAAAGCCTTTAATTTTCTCAAAAACCGACAGTGCGCCTTAT
>JAQMCX010000001.1:6282646-6483620 GCA_029814765.1 Acanthurus leucopareius | reverse complement strand
TGAGTAGGAAGGTTCCGCATGCGGACTCTTGGAAAGGAAACAATTAATCGCGTTAAAATCTTTATCGCGTTAAAATCCTTATAATTAATTGATCGAAATTAACGCGTTAAAGTCCCGGCCCTATAAAAAACACAAAAAAACAATGTTTTTGGAAAGACAGAGGCACATCTGGAAATGTGTTATTTAGTAAACTGTGGCAAAAGGATCTTGTAAGAACTGTTGTAACTAGATTTAATGGTATATATGTGATCCCCAAATAAATTCTTACCAACAAAATTTCTAAGTTAACTAAGTAAAAGTCTAAAACGTAATAATTATGACTAGAAGAAATATTCACTCGATGCAATCTGTACAACTACGTACTCAACATTTCTTTCTAGCGCCAGTGAGACACTGCCTCCCCTGACCACACATAAGTGAGTTTGTTTAACCACTATTAGTAGCATGTGTGTATGTTATTAAAATGGACAAAAATAATACATGATCAAATAAATTATACCCTCAAAGCCAGCATATTATGGATTATTGAGCCTCTTCATTTAATATTTTTATTGTCTGTTTATTGATCTTTTAAGTGGCCCATATATTTTACAGAAAACAAAATAACACAAAATTAAAAACAACATAAAACAAACAAAACAACAACAAAAAAAAGTCTCCCATATTTGAACCTCATATTTCAGCAACATTGATGAGGTGGCTGGAATGAGAGATAATTTTCATATGCGCTACCTCCCTGTATTTCTCCAAATTTCTTAAAGACTCTGAAGTGATGTTAACAATCACAGCTTAAGACTCAATGAACCCTTTGATAATCAGTAGACTCCTCTGCTAAATGTCACAATAAGTGGACTGTGCTGTACAACCTAATTCACACACTCACTTTCTGCAGTCATTATCTATCACTTCATGTCCATATCAACACCTTTAATTTCATTTAATTTCTGTTTTTTTATTTTTTTTCCTCTTCCTCAGTGGCCTTTTATTCTATCAGACAATTCAATCTAGTCACAGTCCAACATTTGAAAGAGAATAAAATTTGTAACACTTAAATTCACTATGATTAAAGGCAGATTGATAGTATTCCAATCCATCCCCTCTGTTGGATTTTGATGTTTTAAATGACAAAAGTGTGACTTAAATAAATTGTCGTCCTCATTTTTCAGAAATGCCTTCAAAGATGATATCCCGTAACACACGAATATTAATTGCAGAGTTGTACTTAATATATTTTAGTCAGTTCCTAATAAAGGACAGAGCATTGTTTACCTCAGTTGTTGAGTCAGGGTTATATTTGGTAATTTGCTGTAGGGACACATGTCTCTGTAAATAAAACAGCACTTCAGTAACAGAGGACAGTTGGAGCTAGTTGAGGGTAACATTAAAATCATCTGCTACCACTAGCTTAACTTAATTAAATGTGAGGTGATACTGGCATATATTATGATATAGTAATGCGTTTGGAAAATAAAACAATGTCTTGTCTTAATGTACATATACATTAAGACACATTTGACTAAGTCGTTTAAAATTTCTTTCAAAAAGGAAATTTCAAAAATGTTGTCAAGTAGTTATTTTATTGATTACGTGTCAGGCTACCAGGACAGCAGTGAGTCATACAAACCAATACAAATACACACTAGAGGTAGAAATGATAAATAATCTGCTGATTTTAATAATTTCTCATCAGCTCCAGTTAAAGATTTGTAGTCAGTCACAGTGGCTTGTTGCAGAATAGCAATCCTGTTAATATCTGACATCAATAAAAGTGAGAGTGAAAAAGAAGGACACGATGGTAGAGAGAGATGTATGGAATGATTGATTTTGACAGATGTATCGATTTGTTAGCTTTTTTATCCATATTTGGGAATTTGGCCTCAGTTTGTGTTCATGCATCAATGCATCCAAACTTGAGCTGTTTTTTTTAAACACCAACAATTTTTGTTGTTTGTCAACCTTTTTTTGACTACAGTTGTTGATTATATGCATTTATGCATGTTTCACAGCATTTTTTCCTTTTGAGTGTATTTCTTGTTTGGTAACTACAAACAAACTCCATCAGTACTGAAGCATCAGAATCACTTCACTGCACTCTCTTACATCAACAAACTGCTCCATTTTTGTTCAGTTTTTGATATTAAACCAAGTTTTCCAGGTGCAGATTTAATGCAAATTATTCAGCTCTTTCTGTAATTAAATCTGTTCAGCTAATGAGCCAATTAAATTTGAAGAAGTTAAAGGAAGGCTATGGGATTTTTAGTGTATTAAGTCGTGTCAGTGGAGAGTAAAACATTGGCTTCCTTGGCTTCAAAGTTGGCTTTCTGGCTAACACAGACCAGAGAGGATTGTTCTGGCATCGGGTTTAGATAGTTTGTGTGTGATAAAACACACCAAATTCACACTTTTTCTTGCACAGCTTGAGACAGCTTGATAAAAAACTAGTCATATAGATGTCTAACATATTTTTTTTTACCATCTACCCTTTGATACCATGAAGACTCTGTTGTGGTTTCCACACTGAAAACAGCATAGCATGATACAACAGACCATCATGGAGGAATGCATTTGGTAGGGTTGGCAGGTATTACATGATCAGTGTTTGGTCCCTGTTAGCCTGTTTTCATTATTCCTTCAACAAATATACTGAAATCTAACAAATTAATTAGTATAATAAACAATAAATTGGTGAACAAAATGTATAAAGAATGTAGACCTCTAGCAGTGCTAGCAGTGTGGCTACATGGACGCCAATTAATGATGGTCCAACACTTTTGTCCAGACTGAAATATCTTGACATGGTTTCATGGATTACCATAACATTTTGTAGAAATGTTCATAGTCCCCAGAGGATGAACATTCATGACTGGAGTTCCTTTTTTTTAATCAGTTGGCAAAAGCAGTAAAAAATTGTATTTTTCTTTGATTTTTGACGAATATTTAATACCAAGACTGACAACCTTATCGACTATAAGCATGCTGATACACTAAACATGGTTATCATTATTCATGGTAAATAATCAGTAAGATAGCAGTTTTGTTGTGAGCATGCTGCCTTACTGCAATCCAAACGTTTACTCATCCTCTGTTTTTACATTAAGGGTTCTCAACACGGTCACTTCTTCTCTCCCCCTCGTTCTCCCAGCTTCCTCTTCATCAAAAATCTCATTAGTATGCTCATGGGCGTCATACATTTAGTGGCACAGAAACCGAAGCCGGCCAAGATGCACAAAATTATCCCTAATAGGATGTTTGGCAGAGTGCTAGTCAATGACCTAGGGGCTGCTGGGAGGCCAGGCTGCCTGAGTTGTCTTCACCGGACCTGGATCTACATGGCCTACAGCCCTCTGTCTCCAGTGGGGTGATGGGAATTAAGATCTGGCAGACCCAGCTGGGTCAAGGTGGCTTCCTGCTGTCTGAGACCAACAGGGATGCCCGGCTCAATGCCAACCACATCACCCCTGCCAGTTTAACAGTACCATCTGCCCCTGCTCTTCCTTCTACTCAGCCAGCCTCGTCAAAACAAGTCAAGATGGCAGCCCCAGGTGGCTGTGTATGACAGCTACGGCAGAGGGGATGCTGGGAGTTGCTGAGAGCTGCTGTGCGGTAATGGCAGTCATCCAGGCAGGCCTTGGTTGGTGTTATACCACATAACCAACTCAACTTCCTCTCAGCTGTGAGCTGTGACGTAGCAACCTGCTGCTCCCTCCACCAGACAGACCCACGGTTGGGGATTTCAAGTTAGCTTTAGCTCAGCTCAAATGGCTGGCAAACTGCCTGAGCTCTGCAACACAGGGGCTGCTGCAGTTTGATTTCTAAACTGCTGTTTATCTCTAGCTCTGCTTTTGTTTCCTGTTCTTTTAAAAGCTTCAGTGGTCTTTTATGTTTAATTAGTTACGAGAGGCAACTGTCATGAGAGGACTCTGAACGGATCTCCACACACTGTTCAATATGTATGGAAATTCATCCATTTACATATGGATTGAAGTAGAAACCTCTTCTTGTACGAGTGTGACTTTTTGTTTGTATGGTTTTAGATTCTTTATCTCCTCTTAACTTATTTATTTCATGGTGTTTATGTTGTTGTTGCCACAGGGCAGGCTGATATAAAATTTATCTATTATAGAATATATACATGTAATATAGAATATTTTAGAATGAGCCTAAGACAAATATCTGCCTCAAGCAGAAGCAAAATCAACCAAAGTTTACTTTATGAAAAAAAAAAAATCAGTTCCAACATGAATTAAAACATGCAGCAAAGCTGAAAGCTGTGTACTCTGTCCTGCACATAAAGTTATGTCCTGCACCAAACATTTACAACAGTATTACAATAAAATAAAAGTTAAGCTTAAAAAACTTTGAAATTTTAATGTAAAGCGCAATTTAAAAATGGTAAAAAAATGCTAATCTACTCTAAAGTGTATTCAGCATTATCTTCAGCACCATGGACAGCTGACATCCACAAAATCTTCACAGTGTAACTTTGTCCCTGTTTAAACGTAAAGCAGTGGCTTTCAAGCAGATTAATCATATCACTTACCAACCCAATCGCCACAGCAAAGATGGTACTAAAAATCATGGATTTGTTGACACTTTACTGCTCCTCATTATGAAATTATACGATTCTTTACATCAGTATGTACATTAGTATGTCAGTTTTGCAATTTTATGTTTCTTTCTTAACAAATTGTGAATAGTCCTGTTTTCATACACTTACCTTCAAGTCCCATGTTATTTTTGAAACATGACATGACATGTTTGAAACATAAAATAGAGGAGAGTTAAAGAGATGTGCCAAAGTCATGAATAATCGCAACTATACAAGACTAAGGATGTCTTAATATGCAAGACAATTTTAAAGTTTTTTAGGCAATTTAAGGTTATTACTAAGCTTAAAGGATAACAAAAATGATCTTTGATATTCTGCAGCTTTATTCTGCACAAAACAGGCTTAAGTGTGAGATGAAAAGCTGTAAATGCCAAATTTCCTCACAGGTGATGACATCATGGTCTACTCTTTCACTCTTAAATCCTTCTGTCTTTCACCCCTCTCTGCTCCTGTCATGCTCAGAAGACATTTAAACCCCCAATACCTGAGACCATGTGATTAGCTCAACTTCCCCTCTTCTTTAAACTATTACTCATTACTGGGAACACTGTGGAAACGCCACTTGGCTAAAGCCGCTCTGATGTGTGATGCATAGCAAGGTGATGGTGTTATTGTTGCGGGAGTGCAGTGTGAGGAAAGGATAAATGGATCCTGCAGGCTAATGGAGAGAGGCGGCCTAACCTGCAGCCTACTGAGAGGAGCCAGCTGTAACCGAGCTGGAAGGGATCTCTGCGGACAGGCGGCAGAGCTGTTTTTCATGTTCTGAATGTCGCCGTGCTCATTTCTGCCGGCGAGAGGGGGAATGAGTTGGATGTCACCTGCTAGGGTTATGTTTCTGAAACACGAGGTCCATCCATCTGAATTGATAATTGTCATTCAGCTCACAGCCTCTGTGCTTCGCTCCCTCTGCAGAGGAAGCTGCCGGCTGTGAGGATGTTAGACATGACAACTTGGGTTGAGCTGACAAACAGCTGATGTTCGCTAAATCTCTGCCTATATTTACTGACCATTAAAGAGCCTTTTTTTATTTGTTTTTTGTTTTTAGAATAAATTGACACTCTCACCCCCAGAATGAACATTTGATATTGATATTAGCTGATATTGGCTTTTCAGTAACTGGTTTTATTATTTTCACTACGTGGTACCAATGTCCTTAAATCACCCCCTTTATTTATATTTCTGTGGTTGTCAGGCAGGCTGTGATAAGAGGAGAATACTAAGTTATTTCCACCACTTTAATCTGCTCTTATTATGCTTTTAATTCTCAGCATTATTGTGGGAGCTGGTCAAGTAATTACATCCAATTGACTGCCTCTGGAATATTATTCATTTTGATGCAGTTCCTTGGTGAATTTAGGAAAATGCCTCTTGTTGGAGTAATATGATTATTTCTTTTATAATTCGGAAATCCAAGAGTGCTGCCTCACTGAAAATAATTTACAGTAGCTATTTTTTCAGTCAATAGTGTTTTTGTCACAAGTGTGTTGCATCTTTACAAGTGAATGTTGAATGACCACCTGCTACAACTGCTTGCTGAAACGATCTATCTCAGCATGTAAGAATTCATTTGAACAGGAATGTAGTCTTTGGCATCAAAGAATGCAAGGGGAATATGCAATAAATATCTATATATCTATATCTATATATATATATATCTATATCTATATCTCTATCTGTATCTTTATCTCTATCTATCTATCTATCTATCTATCTATCTATCTATCTATCTATCTATCTATCTATCTATCTATCTATCTATCTATCTTAATTGAAAAAAACAATTAATTAGTCCAATGACTAAGTTAATTAAAATGTGTGATAGAAAGTCACCTTTATAACTTGGATTTTGCCGATTTTTTTATCTCGATTTTTGGAATGACTGAAACCTATGAGAGAAGAATATTTTTCATAAAGAAAAAAACAATGTCAAAAAGTCAGGTCTTAACATAAACTTGCCTTTTTATGGCAGAGTCAAATATCTTTGTCTTGTCATTTTTTTTCATGCATGGGTGAACTTAACTAGTACAGCCTGAGATCTTAGCTTCTTGTTCTGACCTCTCCATGTTATGTGTATGCGGTGCAGCAGCTGTCAAGGTGTGAGTGACAGGCCATCACTTTGAGATAACAACTCATTACCTGAGGATGAGAAGAGAGTAAATTTTTTATTCTCCACACTTTTACCCACATTTCCATAAATTGGCAATGTTGTTGTGCTAGTAAGTGGGAAGTTGAGTGTCCTTGAGACCGGTGTTTTTGAGCTGTCAAGGAGAAACCTTCTCTTAAGATTCAATTTCCCTTTTTTTCACTTTTTTATTTCTTTTTAATGGAACAGGAAGAAGTGGAGACAGTCGTTTCATGCATCAGATTGTTAAAATACTTGAAGGTGCTAAAGCGTACGTACTTGACACCTTAGGTCATCGTGTTTCTTGGCTGTGTTGCTCTTTCTTGTTGTATACATTTAACAAGCTGTTTGGGCATCATATGAGAATTTTGCACAGACAGAGAAGATGCCCCCTGAAACAGATAGAAGCTTTCTGGCATCACTGTATAGAAACAATCTAAACAGAAATCCAAATGTGCCTGCAAAAATTCCCCAGCTACCTTTAAAGAAACATGGAGTGTACTTCATGACCAAACCCTTTTGTGTGAAAAGCAATGTCTTATTTATGATATGTCTGTCTGTCTCTATCAGGCAGTAATCAGTGTTTGGTCTCCCAGAGCTGCTTTGACGAATTTAATTAAAAACTGTGTGCTTCAGTTTTTGCTGCAGTTGGTCTCTTGGTTTCCATAGTAACTAATACGACACACAGCATCTTGAGATGCACACTGAGAGGCGAAGATACACTACAGCCGTAGAGGGAGGCTGCCTTTAAAATTATTGAAAGCTTCTCTATTAATACAAAGTGCTGGCAGTGTGCTATGTTTGCAATGTGTTACACTGGCAGAGCGCAGACAATAAATTCCCAACAGAAGCAACTAAGCACAATCCTCCACACATGATCTGTGCATTCATCTTCTTAAAGTGCATTGAAATAACGTGAGATAAAGATGCTTTTACTGTATTGATGATTTAAACAATTTATGAAATTAACTGCAATCCTTGCACGCTACAATGTCTAATTTGCAAAAAAAAGGACACATTTTTCAACACGACAGATTCCAGAAAAGTGGATAATTTGTAACCTACTGCTTTGTATTACTGTCTGGGTGTAATTTGTTAGAATTTGAAACGTGCTCACTTCTACAGAAATGAGACTTAATTTGTGGATTTTGAGTTGGTATAAAACACTGTTAGTAAGTGAGTAGCCCACATTTATTGCTGTACTTTACAGTATTTCCTGTAAAGGGTGTCTTTAAAAGGAAGCTGTCTATTCTGACTTTTTTTTCCACTGGAGTATGTGTGTCCCTAAGTATTTTAAGCGAGACAAATTATTACCACTGAAAATTTAAGTAAAAATAAATGTAAGTCATACAATTATGTATATGAAGAACCAATTAATGGATACAACTGTCACAAGATTTCTTTGGCAAGTTTTCCCTTATCGCACATCACTAATTTACAATCATGCAAATTATGTTTTTTTCATGGTTTATAGCACTATAGAGATTCTGGATGCAGGACAAGACTGCTCCCAATAATTCCTCAGGGCAAAAATGAATAAAGTAATATTTTTTTCATCCAACTTTTTCTGGGCACTGTCTTTTAGGAGTTCGACAAACCTGCAGGAAAAAAAGTGGGATTTCCACTATAGTTCCCACTGCAACTTCTCAAAGCAGTACAGGATTCTTCTGCTGCACATCTGGATGATAAGAGCTTTGATTCCACAAGCTGCTCGTGCTCTAAAGAGTTATGTCCTTTTCTTTCCTCCATTTTCCCATGGCTGTTCTCTCTGTTATTGGTGGGGAGAAACAATCATTTTGGCAAAAACAGAAACAGGGGCTATGCCTATGGCTCAGAAGAAATGTTTTAATTAACTGAAACAATGTTTAATCCAGTCCTCAGGACAGTGGAATTACAAATGGGCAGCAGAAGCCAAGTGTTGCACTCTGGTCTGGCTGCTTGCTCCAGGCGGCAGTGGATTCGGATGCAGGTCTGCCTCGAATGAATGCCTCGATCTCTTCCCTGAAACCTCGGGATTATGACTTGAAAGCACTCAGCTAGTCAGGCTCACAGCTAGGGATTTAAGTAGTCCTAGTTTGGGAAAATGTTCCCTAAAAACGGATTTCTTGAATTCCTTCCATTCGACTACCTTCATGTCTTTATTTTCTGGATGGACATTATTAGAAGCAATACCCAAAATCCTGAGGTTCATTATAACCTCTGCCTGAACACAAGGAAGAGTACTTTCTCATTGTGAGCTCTGAAGTTTTACAATATAGTCTACAAATACAAATATTGAATGTATTTACTGTAATCATGCTGTGTTACCTGGCTTGCTTCCTGGAAAAGCACTCTTAGAAACAAGGCCGGAAGAGAGGCTGAAAATGTTTCTCGCAGTCGTCTGAAGAAAAATACTCCCGGGTGTCTTTATTGGTGTTTTAATCAACTCTAACATTTTATCGATTTCAGCAAGAGGCATTTCATAAAGCAGCAGGCCAGAACAGGTTGGCAGTGTGTACCTTCAGCTGAGCAAGCAGCAAACTTTTCTCCATGGGAACCCTGAGCCCTGGTTAGATCAGAAATCTCCACTAAAACCCCCCACTTTTCCTTCTCTCCCGACTGTCTCCCAGAACAAAGACGGTTTTGCATTGAATTTCTTCTGAGGCGCTGCATGTTTCATCTCCATAATTAACAAACACAATCAGAGTTACTGCTAAAAGGTTTTTGTCTACCTGTGGCAATGCTGATAGCTCAGTGGCAGTTCTGTCTCTGCTTGTCCCATTAGAGTGATGACACTTTTTATACATTACTCAGTCTGTATTAACATCTCCAACCTTATCTGAAAAAGTAATCAGAATCATGGCTTAAAGGCTTCGTTCTCTTGTGTCTTGGAACGTTACTCCCATCTCTCCCTTGCAATCAGCGGTGTAGTCGCATGACTGTGAACAATATTGTCTTTCAGTAATTACACTGAAAAACTGAAACCTCCGACGATATTGCTGGGACATATTCTAGTTATTAATGTCTTAAAACATAATAGGCCTCACCTGACTTGGTGACTGAGTGAGCTCGGACAAAAGGTGTCATGGCTTTTTCTTTTTCTCTCATAACTCCTTTCGTTTTATCTCCTTCAGCATTAATCTTGCTACCCCTTTGCTCGACTAATGCAGAAATAACACAAAAAAATGTGATTTAGAGATTAATATCAGCCAAACAATGCCACAACATGGAGACTAATTTGTTGGTGTTATTGTTGCTGATAGCAGGATTTATAAAAAGATACGGAAAAGGCAGGATTAAGCCCTTATTAAAATCATTCCCCGTCATTCGCAGCTGTTGCGGCGTTAAAGTAACAGATATTACGGGCTGCTATTAGTGTTATAAGTCACCATAAGGCCTTTGTTTACAGAACGGTTATTGGGCTGATAATAAAGTCATTTATTCTTAATTTGTTATTCAGGCAGCAATTCTTCACAGGATGAATGGGTAGTTTATCATTTTTGAATGAAGGTGCTAATGTGCCTAAAGATGTTTGGATATGCACTGACGCTCTGTTGGTCTGCAGTGTTAGCCACTTGTTTGGTGGGTTAGTCCACCTTTTTGTTTGGACTGAGTAGTTTGAAAACAATTGCTTGATTGGCTTATAATGTGGAAATATATAGACAATTATTGACCCCACAAAATGGAGCTGGCTAGATGTTTTATCCAAAACAGCAATTCATTTGATATTTTTATATTTTAATGAAATATCCTGACGACTACTGGATGGATGGCTGTGGAATCACCAGAGCGAGAGGCCAGCTGACTTTTTATCTAGAACCACCAGCACGTCAGAATATAACCAACGTCTATTTTAACCAATGAAACTATCTCAACAAGATCAAGACAAATTGGTAAAAATAATGGTCAGTTATGGAAGAAATATTTAGATCCTTTAGTTAAATACAAAATAGCAATACTACACTGTGATAATACTGTCAAACAAATGGAAACAAAGTCCTGTTTATAAAACTTAGCTTTAGTAAAATTTAGCGTTTGTTTAGATTCTCTACAAGGTGAATTAGTCAGGTAAAAATCTTTTATACGAAGTCGATAGAAAGACAAAAGACATGTTTTAGTGAGTGCAGTGAAAAAGCATTAACATGAGATGGAAATGTTTTAATTTAAATCAAAAAAATTGTGTTTATCTTTACGAATCTGCTCCATATAGCATGGAAACAAGGAGATCAGTCTGAGCTGCCAAACAGAATGAAAGACACACTCTGCACATGGTTAGTACTTCTGTTTGCTGTTCTCTCTTAATACACCTTTAGTTTTGTTAAAATTGCTTCCAGTATTTAACTGAGCTCCATGCATTCATTTTTTCCCCACTTTTTATCATCCAAAGCTGCTATTGTGCTTTTGACAAACAGTCAGCCTCATTAAAACAGCTCAGGGATATGTACCTTGCTCAAGGGTCCTTTGATAGTGGTTCCAGTTTCATGTTATTTAACCTGGTTGGATGTGGAGGAGGAATAAACACGTTTAAAAGCAGATGAGAGGAATTCTGGCAAGATACATGCACACACATAAGCCTACCACAACTAGAAGATTTTTCTGAGATTAAAGAATCGACTATTTTTATCCTTCTTCCCCAGAGCCAACCTTACCTTTGCTTGATGCAGATTTTGGGCGAATAATGTTCTTGATTATGGCTGTTTGAAGTTTCTCCTTGACTGTTTTTCTAAATAATTTCTATATGTCCCACACACACAAATGCACACAAACACACACTTTGTATTTGATTTTTACTGCCTAAGGAGAGAGATTTAGAGCACATTCACTCTAATTTCCTTATCAATAATACCACACAAGGCCCAACATAAATCCATCAGTACATCATGAGATGAGATTTATTTTTTTTTCCATAGATGACTTACTGTTTGTTCTGCTGGTAGATTGGCGGTGAACTAGTATAAAATGTTTGACTGAACAGGGCATTAAATGATAAGATGAATATGTAGCTGATACTGAAGGTTAACTAATGATGGTACATGATGATATTTTTCTTGACAAGTGGCCCATAAAATCTTGTCCAAGAACACATAACTCTGTTGCCTCCAGTGAGGAGACATCAGTGCATATACTGAATGTGTAACCAGGCAGGGCTGTGAGGAAAAAACAAACTCCATTTGATTTGTGCAAATTATTCTATATTTAATTATCCTTCACATTTTTTCTGCTAATAAATCATTACGTCAGTGGTTTTGAGTCATTTGGCCAATAACTGTAAATAAATGAGACAGTCACTGAGTAGCCTGTCAGCCTCTGCACTGCATTTAACATGAAGTGTCCCCAGGTTGGATTGTGCCAAAGTCATCAGGATTTCTTTAAAACTTGAGAGGACACAAATCAGGAAAAGTCAAGTGAAAAGTGGATCCCCTCCTGAAAGGCAAACATTTTTGGAGATTTGGAGAAACCTTGGGAGTTAGAGAACGCCAGAGGCTTTCTGTTACGTTGACTTTTCCTGACATCAGAAAAAACAAGTCATTCTCACAAAAAAACCCAACAAAAAACCCATCAGCTCCAAGATCTACAAGGTTAAAGACAATTATTCTTCTTCTAAATATGATTACTAAAGGAATCACATCTAAAGTAATTAATTTGATATAGAAAATAAGCCTAAAAAAGCTAAACAAGCTGTAAACACAACATGTTGACACACAAATGCTGTGGACACAACCAACAGACTCAGAGCGACATTAGCATTGATTCGGAGGTGAGTTTCTGGTGTCAGACATAACCATTGGTCATTATTGGGCTTTCTTGAAATGAAAGATGTTGTGGCTGCTTAGAAACGATCTTGTCTGGCCACCTGATGAATTAAAGTCCACTATTCACTCTGCTAATAGCTCTTCTTTTGCTTTTCACCAACTCCTGGGAGAAATATCTAGATCTTGAAGTGTTAGACGCTTTACATTTCTTTTGACTACACTTAATCTGGTTTGTGCTACACAAACGGAGGGTTTGCTAAGAACAATAACGTCCTGCAGCTTGAGAGCAGTGAGACTAAACCAAAACAGTGTGCTAGTTACTACTTAGATGCATTGTGGAGCCTATCAAGTCATGCATGATGATGTTTCAGACCAGTTGTTAGGAGTTTTTAAGGCAGATGTTTCATCCAGTCTGCCTTATAATTACATAGATATGGGATTATTTTACAATACAGAATTTGTGTCCAAATGTCAATTTAAACTGTACATCCAAGAGGAATCGAGACTTTATTATAGCTTGTTAAAATGTATTTTTTATAAATAAATAACTAGTTCATTAATTTATTTCAAACCTTAGCCATTCACCATAGATTTGCTTGTCGTGACTGCTCTTTGAAGGAACTCTCAAAAAAGAGAGTGTACTGAGATCAGTGATTGCCATGTAACAATACATGACCTTCAGCTAATGCATTTACAGTACACACTCATATGAAACATTAGATCTTAGCAACGTCAACATCTCTAAAGACATTAATGCACAAGGACACATAAGGTGGTGGAGGGAGCTGTGGTACTGGATTTATGTCTGTATCCTCTGTATCCTCCTTTTATTTTCAGGACGTTCAGAAAATAGATCTTGCATCCAGCATTCCTTAAGGGTTAAAAATGCAGGAATACGGATGTTAGGAGGTAGCACTGTCAAGGTGTTTTAAATAGATTGGTCGAGGTTTTTTAGGGCTTACATGTCATGCATTTCATGGTTAGGATTTGGAGGAGTGCTGCTACTTGGAACGACAACATCTGACAAAAAAATGTCATCAGTAATTTGCATTTAAATGTAAATGAAAGTGGAGTTCGAGCTGAGTCAAAGGTTGGAACCCTCAGACAATAACTCAAATGCGCTAAGAAGGAGAACTAAGCATGCTCTGATGTTTCAAATGAGCACTTTCAAAATGTGACAGAGGCATGGCTGGTATGGCTGAATATGCATATCAACATACATTAGCCGTCACTATGTGCATTCAGGCAGCATACATGCTGTAGAGGGAATACAGCATTGGACCAGTGGACCATGAGATGCATAGTTACACTGAGTGTGATGAAAAGCATGAAATAAGTTCTGAGCATTATCAGGCAGACACATGCAGAAAGCTGGAGTGGCAAAGACTCATCTTATTAGCAGCTTATATATCTGTTTTTTCACTGTGAAATTCACTTTTTACTTATGACCTTCCAGCTACAGGACAGTCTTGGGGTTGTAGTAAGTTCAAACTCTGCGAATATGGGGAGCTATTTATTTTGGGAATACTTTTGGTGATAAGTGGCAGTGGCTTTGATGTTTCAGGGACTTGATCAACATAATAAATACAGTGATTGCAGAATAATATGTGCCATCTTTGAAACTAAGTGCTGACGTTTACTCAGCCTTCTTGGAGAGAACACTTCCAGATAAAGAGGTTTTTTGAGAGAATAAGGATGAGAACTTGACTTCAGGCTGAATCACTGGTATGTTGCGTCAGGCAGTGATAAAGCGAAAGAATGCAAATGTGTATTTTTTATAACACAAGTTTGTATGAAGTGTAATACTTTAAACACAAAAAAACAACAATACATGTACTTACCCATTTCGGTAATGTAAGACCTGTGAACAACAGGTCTGCTAGGTAAGGGATTTTTTGTAGCTGATACCAATGGGATAATTGTATTTAAAAAAGTTCATAACCTGTAGTTTATACCTGAGGGTAAGAAAGGCAGGAAGTAGGACACAGATGAATTACTTAATTTTCTTCATCCATGATCCAACTCAAGCTACTTTTCTCTTCTCTCATATAATTTCAAACATGTAATGCAAATTCCAATCGTGTTGAATCTCTAAAAATATCCGCAATAGGAAAGACGTGTTTGCCTTTTTAGTCTTCACTACATGACTCTAACCAGATGCAGAAATGTCCTGCTTTTAACAACAGCATGCTGCATTGGTTCTTCTTCTTTGTTGTCTTCTCTTTGTTAATTTAAAGGGCACAAGTAAACATTAATGGTGCATACTACCACCTACTATGTCAGAGTGCATGAATGCTAAGCTTGAAAACAGCTGGCTTTGTATTATTCGTATTGGCTCTATTTCTAGATTTTGTTTAATTTTCTAAATAAGACATCAAAAACAATTGTTTGTTGAATATTTATCATGAATTCTAGGTAACATAACATCCTCTAAGTTGTATACAGTGTTTTTTTTGTTTTCTTTTAAGAAAAAAGAAAATCCCTTTATAAATGACAAAATGCTGTAACAAAAACAAAGAAGGAAGTGATTAGATATATATTGCTGCATCAAATATTAGAAGCATCACTTCAGCATGACAGATGACGAGTGGATTTCACGGGGTCCATACTGCTGATCCGCTGCGACACCTCACTCAGTGGCTGTCTGGTTCTCCTCTGCATGGTCCTGAATGTCAATCTGCTGAGCTCCCCCACACTCAGACAGTAGCTACCAGTGATGCTGCACTAATTAGCCAACCCTCTGGAGTAGCCAAGCCCTCCCAATGGCATCTGTGCCAAACAGAATTATTAAAGAAGGAGGGAGGAGGAGTAGCACCTCCTTTGCAGAGGACCAAACATCCAGGTTCAGTTTAGCATTCACTTCGTCGCCCTCTGGCTGGGGAGCCAACGTTGTCATCAATATTAACACCTAGATACATCCGCTGCTGTAACGCACATTTTTTACCCCAACCTAATGAAAATTTCATGTGAATCACATAATTATAATTCTTTATTCAAATGAGAACTGTCTGAGGAGCAGAGGTGATTTGTGACTCAGTCACTGAAAAGCAGTTGTGTGGATGGTAATGCTGTTTCTGCTTTACACTTCAGTCAGCAGTGGAGGTCTGTGTGTATACATGTGTGTATTTGTCAGGTGGGTGGGATATGTCCTTCCCAGCCTGGAAACAGAGCGGCCCAGATTATAAATAGATTAATTTTCTACACTGATAATTTTTTAATTTAATAATCATTGGCCTCTCTCTCTATAGTGCTTGGCCTTCCTCATCTCCTGTCTTTTGGCATTCCCTCAGCTTTGATGGCTTGTTTGCTGATTTGTTTATATATTTATTAATTCATTTACCACCCTCAATCCAATTTTAGCTGACATTTATTGTCAAGATGCGAAGGATGACCTTTGAAAACAGAACACTTACTGCCAGAGATGTGAAGGAGGTCTCACTCTAGGCTTAGAAAACAATCCTCTTCTCTCCTGTCCTCTCCTCTACACTCCCCAATGTGCAATGGCAAAAGAAGAAAAATACATTTGCCAATTTATTTAAAGGCTCATGTGTATTTATATGTCTAGTAGTGACTAAATTTTATTTATTAGTCACATTTGTAACAGAAATTTCATCTTCTTCAAGAGCATTTCATTAGTAATTAGTAGATTTGTAAGCAACATCTGTATCTATTCAAGATTGAAGGAATCAGTACAAAGCTGTAACATTAAAGTTGTAGTTTTGATGTCTGTGGACTGGGCTCATCTGCTTGCTTCCTCAGAGTCAGCTTGAAACTGTCAATGTATCTGTGCAGCAGGCAAATATATGGCTTAAGCCAGCAGCTGGTTAGCTTAAATTAGCATGACAACTGGAATGATGACTAGCCCCTTTAAGGCTCATTAATTCCCACAGTAATTTATCTTGTGTGTTTATTCTGTATAAAACTAAGTTTAACAATGGGCTGTGGTTGTGGTTTTGAAGCTAAGCTAAGCTAACTCACTACCAGAATCTTTAGATGGAGGTTTGTGGTTGGATCAGTTTCGACTTGAACGTCTTAAGTGTCTGCTCTGAGTTCTGTAATCTGATGTAAATTTGGAGATCTTCTGTTTGACGTGTGTCTATTTACAGGTCTCTCATTTAATGTGTGTGTATTTGAAGATCTGTGATATAAATGCACATCTATTTTGGTGTTTGATTTGACGTAAGAGTGTTGAGCAGCCCTACTCTGCATCACCCAATGAGCTGCTGTTTGCTCACCCACCTTTTCTCTCAATCTCTCTCTCTCTCTCTCCCTGTAATGTATTCTCTCAGTGTATAATACGGTCCCCTTGGGACCACAGGTTTTCTTTGGGTAGTGAAATTCCATGCAGCATCTTTACATATCCTCACACGCATTGTCTGAATTCAGAGCAGCAGTGCATTTGCACAGGCACACATTTCAAGGTGACAGTATTTAACCAGTCTGGGAGCGTCTTCATGCAAACACTTCCGTTGGTTTTACCTGTGTGTGTCTGTGCAGCTGTGTCTGCAAGCGTGTGTGTGTGTGTGTGTGCGTGTGTTCATATGTGTTTGCACGTGTGCATGTAATTGTATGTGTGCATGTGTGATATCACAGGAACATCACAGACCTGCAACATCCTTGGCTCCCTGTTGCCATGGGGACACTTCTGGTTACAGGAATATCTAATGGGTCGTCCATACAAATTAACCTTCTATAGAGTGTGAGTGTGTGTGTGTGAGTGCTGGCATGTATTTAATCAGTCATGCATTTGAAAGGAAACTCTAAAAATACTAAAAATATTAAAGGTGCACTATGTAACTTTTTTCATTTAAGAGTTTGGTTATATAGTTCAAAAAACAATGTGCTCCTTTTGTTCTTCTTAGTTGCAGTATGCATTACAAATGATAACGCATTGATTTAAAGCACATCTAAAAGTCATGTTGGCTCCAGAAAATTCCTGGTATCGAAAACTCTGTCAGGTTGTTTGCAAGTCGATGAAATGTTGCATAATGCAATGCAACTTTGACTACTGCTCGGTATCTCATACTTAATGCTATATTCTTCATATATCACTGAAATAAGTTGCTAGAGACATGAGTCCCTGCTGCTGTGTTAGCTTAGATATCCAGTGTTGCTTTTAAAGTCACAATAATGTGCAGGGATGTGTGTCATTAAGTCAGTGCTCAGGTAAAGCCATGGCCATCAAATAAAACCAACAGATCCAACCTTATTTTCTCATTGATCTTTAATGGTGTGTTTATACCTTGAAGTTGCATGCACTGATGGAAGAAACTGTTTGTGTGTTTATTACACACAGCCGTGTTAATTTTCTTTCAGAGGTGTTGTATTTTACTGTATAGGTAGATGCCTAATGTTCATATTTAAACTGATTCGGGTTTCTGGTCAAATCACTTGCGATTCTCTGGCTGTTTGTTAATGGATTTAGTGGCTTCCTGAGCCAGAGGGTTCCTTAAGTCAATTGAATTATTTGACTTGAAAGCGGTCAACTTTCTTTTATTGAGTTGGCTGAACCCCGAAGCTTCCCACAGCCAGGCCTGTTTCCCTTTCTTTGTCGATAATACTTTGCCTTGTTCTAATGCCATCAACGTTAGCTTTTATATATCTGGTTCCCCATCTACTTATTTCATTGTACTCTATTTTAACTAGATTTTAATCTAGTTTATTACGTTATTTCTTCTGATTATAGAGATTTAGTTTATATGTTTTCTTTGTAAGTACGCATTTGTAGTAGATATGATTTGGTAATTATGTGGGGTTGAAACAAGTAAACCGAAAAACAACTTTTTTGACTCAAAATGACGCAGAGAAAGATTTGCTAATTGGGTTTTTGAATCCAAAGGACATCAGAACTAAACAGTGAGGAGACTGTAGGAAAACAGAACAGACATGACATCTTCCAAGAGACATAAATTCATAATTCAATTTAACTTTCTCTTTGTGTTTTTTTTTCCTTTGCAGAAACTTGTCAAAGAATCCTCTCACCACTCTGTCATGGCAGCTCTTCCAGCACCTCCAACTCTCCGAGCTGTAAGTGTTCTTGCCTCGTCTGATCTCTCTCGTTGGCTTTTGTTTGTATTTTATTACAGCAATTTATCATTGCTCCCTGTGCTGCTTGCCATTATAATTCCTGTCTTTGTTGTACAAAACCTCTCACTTGTCTGAGCACATGTACAAGACTGAACCTATAGGCAGCATGGTAACACTGTGATCGTATAAGCCATTTGTTGACTTAATTAACCAACACAAAGGAAATGTAATGGTCTAGTAGGAGGAGGGAGTCTAACCCCATTTTCTTGTTTGTCATGAATATTTTAGCGATCATTGTGTTTATGAAATGAGTTTGCTCTTTCACCACCAGGGAGAACATTGCAATGTCGACCCGCTTGTAATTTACACATCATTACGCCTGTCAGCACTGTCCATCATTTGAACCTTTGCCGTGCTCTCTTAACACATGGCACTTCCTGCGCCTCCTGGCATATAAAGCTGAGGTATGGCAGGATGTGATACAAGAGTTTTTCAAGCAGGCCTCCTTATTGTTCTATTTTCAGAGGTAGAAGCAGGGCAGCTCCTCTGAGAGCACGGCACAGTGCTGATCTGGGGTAGTCCTGCTGCCGTACACAGCATAGAGGAGGGAAAACCCTGCTTACATTGACAGTATAGCTTTGCATTTTGGGTATTCAGCTTATCTAGTCATCCTGAGGAATACTTATCCCACGCACACGCAGGACCATGAATGTTACAGAAAACTCATTCTTGTCCATTGTTTGTAGGAAGAGATTCACACTAGACCCCATACCAATGCTACACAAGTGTCATCTCACTGTGGGCCCTCACATAGGCAGATGGGTCTCTGAATCCCTCATTGTGCCTGTTATTGGGTTGTGAATTTCATTCTTCACTGGACTGTAGAAGTTCTGTACTGTTGTCGTCTTACCAGCTGTCCAGTTCTGCTTTAAAGCTATAGGGGCTTCTAACTACTCTCAATTCTGCTACTGCTGCTGCTGCACTGTCTAAGTTTTGTATCCCATATGTGTAGTACACCATGTAACATGTTCAGTGCTGGAACAAGCAATCAGATCATTGACTTCACAATATCACATATCAAGATCCAAATATTCCAAATTATACTTAAAAAACGTACTTTCTCTATCAACTTCTTACTATGATGAACAGCCGCCTACACGAACAAACAACTTTCTGCCATATGGGAACAGTTTTGGTTAATTACCATCAGAGATTTCTATATTTTGTTTTTTTTCTCTGTTCTTGGGTCGTCCTCTCAGTCTAAAGTACATGAAGTTTTCTTAGAAAAAAGCGATGTCTTGCACTTGATGCAGTAATCAAGATTTAGCAACATCAGAATCAGAATGTGATATTTCTTTTGTCTACAGCCAATTTAATCAAATCTCCATAAAGTTCTGTGGAAGTTGGTTCTTTTTTGCATGAGGAAGTCAGAATAAATTTTATAAAAGTTAAAGTGCAGAAGTCTTACCAGCATATTGTGCTCAAAAATGATTATGAAGATAAAGTGTTCAACATGCAGGCCCCTTGAGAGTGTTAAAGTATTCAATTGATCTTTTTCTAAACATTGTAATAATGTGTTTGAAGCATTTCAATAGCACCAGTAGATAGTGGACAGCAGCAGGTAAAGATGGAGTAATTGTTATTCTGTTAATTAGTGTATCTGTCTCATGTCATATTACTGCTCAGGGCTGAATATAATAGAAGCTGTAGCTTAAATTCAATTATGCACACGCATCCATATAAATATACATATGTGTGTGTGTGTATCTATATAAAATAATGATATCAGGGTCATTTTTGCTACATTAAAGTGTGCAGTGTTAAAGTGAAGCAGTTAAATTACCACACATTCCTAGAATGAACATGCCATAAATAAAAGAACAACAACAAAAAAACAACCACTTCCTTAGCTGTATCACATCACTGCTCACAGAGCTCGATTTGCTCTGATGTGCACTCTCTTTTCTTCTTAAGCAACCATTTTAGATGCGTACAAATGGTGTCTTTGTTTTTCTACATGAAAAGCAGGGCCAGGGTGATGCCCGTGCTCTCTACTGAATGCTGATGAGGGATGAGGGTTTATGTCCATTCCATTTGGTGTGTTTGGTTAAGAGGTGTCAGTTGGATTGGCGTGGCGGCATAGACGTGGGCCGAGGCGTTATGCAAGAGGGAAACCATGTGGAATCAGGCCTCGCTAATAGGAAATGAGTCACTGTATCATGGGCCGTGTCTCCGACGTGGCCCTGACATCATTCTTCATTGTGTCTATGTGGTAAACCAAACCATAATAACCTTGTGAGTGCCAGTCATTCAATCATGCCAAATGAAGCATACTCACCAGGCGGCTATTGCCTTTAATTATTAGAATAAAACCCGATGCCGTATCAATGATAAGTGCCCACCCATGCTGGTGAACCACACTGATATTATGTAAATAGAGGAAGATCAAACCAGCTGAAATAATTTCCGTTTTATACGAGGAAAGGAGAGCAGGGCCCTTTGCCATGTCGCTGTCACTACACCGTGTTATCTCAGTCACTCTAGGCACTGCTATTGTAATTGTATTTCATTTTGAAAGAGTACTAATTTCAAAGCTGCAACACAGTGAAAGTGACCTGCACTGAATCCAAAACGAAATATTTTTGTTAAAAACCTGGAGTTGACAAGCATGAAAATTACATTATTTCATCTTATATTTTATTAAGGTCCACTGTTTTACCACACCGGTATTTAAAGCTACTCTGAAATACTTTTTACCACTTTTTGTGAAAAATGAAAATAAAGGAAATGTAAATGGAGTCCACACACCACTAGAAGGAGAGGAAGCAATTTATACATATCCAACATGTAGGCCAAAAAGGCAATAGAGGTTTTAAATTAAACCCTTGATATTCTGGCTGCTTTTAGAGAAGTGCTTCTTCACACCTTATTAATGAGAGTGTTAAACTTATTTTATTCAATTAAAAGAGGTGCGTAACCACTAAACAGCCATCTATGTATAGGCAGAACTTAACTTTGGTAACCTCAAAAAGCCACTTCAGTGGATCCACTCTTCAGTATGATCCAGTGTTCACTCACTACCCACTTTACAGTTAAATTCAGTCTTTGGAACAAGCTTCAACGTGTACGATGAGGCAACAGTTAAAAGTGAAGTTTGAAAATGTATCTCCTATCAGTCAGCGTACACTGAGTCTGTTTTTCCCTCAGCAGCCACTCGTTATCAAGCCTAGTGAAGTGTGTCTGCTAAACAGTCGCTTTGTTTTGCAGGTTGGTTGCACAGATATTTCACACTCCTTGCAATATCTTAATATCAGCGACTGACAATACTATCAGTGAAATCTCAATAATCTCAAGGCTTTTGTGGCTCCTGTGAAAAGGCTCCAACATCACATTGACGCTTTACAATGGACGTCTGCTGTGTGCTGCCTCTGGATGAGACACAGATAATCGGCTCTGCCTCTTTGTCTGTGTGCCCTTTAGCCAAAGGACCAGAGTTACTGCAGTGTGGTGCATCGCCCAGCCAATCATGAGCCAGAGAACAGCGGCTGGGTGAATGTGGCGGCTAAATGCTAAGTCTGCCGCTGTGGCTTCCAGGGTGATATTATTGGAGATTATTTGAAGCAGAGTTAGCGGCAGTAACTGATACCGCTGTCTTCGAGGAAGCTCATTCTGTCTGGTCAACAAAAAGAAGAAAATATTCTCCTTCTTTAGCAACTGAAGCGATCTGCCCGAGGCAATGTGCATCCCCGAATCCCTTTATTCTGTTAGCGCTGCTTTAATCCCAGCTCTCTGGGAAGCAGGGGCCGATGCAAAGTCAAACATTTACGCCTCTCACTGCGAAATGGATTTTTCTTTGAATATGGATGAAATATGAATAGATCAAACCTGTAATCTTCTGATATGACTGCCAGTGGATTAGGATGAATTAAACATTAAATTTCCAAAGGCTGCATGACAGGTAAATTACTCAGTTCTAACCTTCATTTTATTAGGACCCAATTGCACTCAGGGCCAACTCTTGGTAAAATTACATAACATTTACACTGATGCATTAAAAAACATCAAAGAGTGACTTGTAAGAGGAAAAGAGAGTATTAAAATGTTAACCGTGGAAGAAAAGACAGAATTGTGGGCAGCAGTGGAATAGACACTAGAGAGGACACCAACTAAAAACCCAGACTGCCAAACAGAGTCTATTTAGGGTAAACAAAGAAGAAACTCGCGATAAACACTATTTTTGTGAACGCTTTATCATGTTATACCAAGTGATCTGGTTCTGAAATTAAAAACTGGGGAATTTCCAGGTCAGCAGTCAATATATCACAACATAAAGGTCTCCTATGTTATTACTTTTGAAATAAAAAGAGGGGACAGTTCCAGTTTCATTATTTTTTTGGACTGCGGTAACTTTGTTAATTAAACTATGGTGCAGACTGATTGATAGAATGAAGGAGTGTTGCTCGCAGCCTTTTGTCTGCCGCCTTTCATCTAACATCTCTTTTTTGGATGTTTCTGCTCGTTTTCTATTGAAGAACAGCAACAAAAGATCCACTAACTTGTTGATGACCACATTTTATTTCCTATAAAATCTCTACAATAAGAGATCCCCATTATTTTGTTATTTAAAAGATTTTATTATGAAGCAGCAAAATCAGGAAATGTTGGGGTTTTTTTAATTTTATCTGCAGAGACTGAATATGACTTCTATACAGCTGAAAGGGAACATGATAAAACAGTAAAATAAAGCAGACTTCAAAAGTACAAGAAGGGACACAAGAGAGAAACTTAACTTCAAACCACAGAGACTCAGAAGCTACAAAAGTACTGAGAGCTGAACACACAGAGACTTCTGAAAACCCTATTCTCTCTGCTCTCTCACAGACATGAGTTGAGTCTAACAACACACACTTGTTAGAGGGATAGAAAGGGGGTCGTCACAGCTCAAAGATACCTGGTTGGAGGTGGGTCCAGTGTGCTCTGGCCCTACTCAACAGAAGGTCTATCTCTGGTGTGACATGGCAACTGTTTAAACTACTGAAAGAAACACAAATCAGTTCAAGATGGTTTGACTCGTTACAGTCAAAACTGCCAATAAAAAAAAAGCCCTGTATCAGTCACAGTGTGACAGACAACACTAACAGACCTGCTGCGATGGACAGAGAAGACAACCACACTACAAAAAAAATAATACAGCGGGACAGATCTGTCAGCCAACAGTCTTGAAAAGGACCTGCTCTTGTTCACATTCCTTATGTCTCCCTTCTTCTCTGACTTTTCCTCTCCTCCAGTCTTTCAGCCATTTTCTTCACTTGCCTTCCATCACTTTCCTTCTTTTTACTTTTCTACCTCACCCTTCTTCTTAATCACAAATTTTGCACTATTGTACATAATACTTGCCTACCTCATTTTTGTGTATTGCCTAAGAAACATTGTTTTTCATAATAAATGAGCTGGCCTTAAGAATAATCAAATTGTCACAGTCTCTTAACCCAAAAAAGAAACAGTCAGAATTGCATATGAGTGAGACTCATCAGTTCCCGCCTCAGTTTCTCATCACGGACTGAGATCTATAAGCAGATCAGTGTCCATATGATCATGATTAAAGACAGTTTATTCTTTTTATTCATTGAAAAAGAACAGTGTTTTAACACATACTGACTTAAATATAGCCTTCACAATTAGCTAGGAAAGTAGTTTGTGAAACACACACATGATTAGTTCTTTATTGTCCCCAGAAAGAAATATAAGGATTTATTCATGTGGCCGCTTTCTGTACAAATTAACATTAATTTAAAAGGGTTTTTTTGTAGCATCTTGACTACATATTAACTAAATACAACATAACTCTAAGGACTGTCAAAAGAAATATTTACATGATTGCTTCAAGTTATACCTCGCTATAAAACTCCCTTTCACTTGAAAGAAAATAATTTTACTCTCCAGACAAAATGGTGTTTGGAGTAATTTGTGAGGGCTTTAGACATGCAAAACACATCGAAGTAGAGAGTCTACAGATAAAACATAATAAGTAATTTCTCTTTCAATATGGTAGAAAACAGGGTATTATTTAGCTGAAAAGTGCGGCATTCAATTGTCAGTAGGCAGTATCATCCAGTATTCTAACATAGATCAGGCTCTACCTGAATCGTATTTAAATTGTATTTTGATGTGTTTAGATGTCTGTAATTCTGTTCTCTCCAACCTTGGGACATGACTTTTATTAACCGTTTTAAGTCCTTCTAGATACAACTACCTGAATCATGTAAATGTAAGACACTGTCTCAGCAGGGTTGAACAAAACAACACGCAAAATAGGCGTAACTTCCCCACCAAACTGGAAATTTTTAAAAAACAGCCACAAGACTGCCTGTTTAACCTCGGTGCAAAAGCAGAGCCTTTTAGGCTCAAGATTACTGTGAGCAAATCATCTGGCCAGTTACTGCAGAGTTGAGGTTGTGCTGAGCATCTCCACTGTCTGAATGTAATTAAACATGATTTTAGACAACAAATCTGCGAGTAAAATCAGACCAGGGTGAACAATGCACTATTTACTCATTCTGCAGTGAATCTACCTAAAATAATGAGCCTGTTACAGCAGATCTTTAATGATTTTTTGGGTCATTTAGGGACAGCGCCACTCAGAAACACAGCATTGACAAAAAAGATTCAGCATATGGCTAAAAGAGCTCCTTAGAACTTCCATTCCTCATGTCTGCCTTTGTAGCCACTCAGTGCTTCACCATGTTTACCAGTTAGTCACTAACTTACTCTGTCACTTGCTGCGGAGCAGGTAGTGTGTAGTGTTTTAGAGCTTCATTGCTGAGTTCAGCTGCCTGGTTTGGCTTGAAACAAAAGGACATTTTCACTTTCTAGAAAGCAGCCTGTGCTCAGTTATTGTTTTCCAGAGCTACTTTGATGACCATAGGTAGCAGGCTCATGAATAGGGATTTTTCTGAGGGGGACAGTTATCTGGCGTGTGTTGTATTTTTAATATTTAAGTCTGTTATCCAAGCTGTGCTCAACACAAGTATGACAAGAAAAAGGTTAAGAAGAACTACTGAATCATAGAACTGAGCTAGTAGCAACAATTTTTATTTAAATACAATAACAATTCACTGCACATCACAAATGTTTGATTATGAATAGATGGCAAATATATTACTAAAATTCATCTATGAATACACTTGTAAAGCACCTCTTAAAACATCCATCCTGTAAAGTCTAAAATCTTTGACTAAGAGAAATTACCTTACAATGCTGCTCACTTTGCCTCATTTCCGACCTGCAGCTTCCCAGAGTGGAAGTTTTGCTCTCCTCTACATGATTGCAGTGCAGGTGGTGTTGTTGATAAGCCAAAGTCAGACCTGGCTCATCAGACAAAAAAAAGCCAAAGTGGTTTGTTGAAAGGCAGTGAGAACGCTTACAGGGAAGCTGACCGGCCAAGCGGCTGCAACCTCTAAAAAGCAATGATGGGACAAAACGATGATTTATCATCGTTTGCACTTGACATAAGCAAAAGATACAGCGTGAAAAGGATAGAGCTGATCCAGCGAAAACCAGGAGTGTGATGAAGCAATAATACACATCAAGTGTGATTTGGTAAAAGCATCTGTTTAGCAAATTTAGCAGGATCAGGTGAAAATGCTTGTGTTGTAAAAGCTCTCGCTGACAAGAAGAATATTAAATTTGACATCGGTTGAGTCAACTTTATGTTTTTTTTTCAGCATCCCTTTGATTGATTTACACTATTCTTTCTCAAAACTCGAATCTGCGTACCCCCTACCGTTTCAATGAACACTGAGCAAAATGTGACATTTCTGACAGAAAAGAGCAACAGTGCAGCAGTGATGTAGGAAACATACAGTCAAAATGAGGCCAGTTCAAAGCGACATCTGTTTATTCAGCCTATTGCCTATGAATAGATGGCTGACTGTCAATCAACTGCTTCATGACAGGCCAATCTGATGGCATGACAGCTAGATTATCTCTTTTCCACGCTACAGTAATAATAACAGTACTGGTCACACTGTTTGATTGACAAGTGATCTATGGGAAAATGCAGTGCTGAAACACAACAGCAATGAATGCTTGCATCAAAGATGGAGACAAAAAAGAGAATTTAAATAACAGGCAACAAAATACAACTTCATATACCATCAAGAAGAAAGAGCTGACCATTGTTTACTGTTGTTACGCCTACGTCAATCACTCCTTTCAGCGTGTCCCATACACAGTTGAGATCTCACACTCAAAATTTACAGTGAATGTACATTTTGAAACGACAGATTTTCTCAAGAGTCCCAACAAGCTCAAGCTCAGAAAGCCTTTGACAGTTAAAATTTAATAAATTAAACTGAAGTCATTCTAATGTAAAGTTTTAGGGAAAATTATCAAAAAGATGGTCTCCAAAGTATAAATATATTGTAAGTCAGTATTTTTCCCTAAAAAGAAATGCTCCTAAAAGTTAACAGTAGAGCAAAGGTAAAAATTATTCACAAAGCATCGTAGCTGTGTTAGCCCTCTTAATGCGCTTTTAAGTGCACTACGAGTTTCTCTAGCAGTGGAGAAAGAAAGAAATCAGAGAAATGTTCTCAAAACTCTAGCTGACAGTGATTTAATATATAAGCGCTACAGATCAGATCATGAAGGGATCGTGAAGGAATCGTGAAGGGATCGTGCTTATGGAAAATCTTGTGAGAGATGCGATCACATCTCCCACGGAACGGCACGACACTGTATCACCGGAAATAAAAGTGATTGACATTATAATATTTGGCAGCGGGGAAAAATGCAACAGTGCAGCAGTGATGACTTGGGTTTGTTGCAGCAGATTTGATTAAAACTGGCCCATTCTCCACCCGGTTTGTATCAAATAGATTGAGTACAAAAATTACCAGCTTGGTCAATAAACATAAGCAAACAAATACACCACTATCAATGTTTATGACATTAATAGTTTACTGTGCAAGTACTTACATTTTGCTAAAAGTAAGTGTGAAAAACAATGGATGCTTTAGTTCTGATTCCAAACAGGTACTGTTTGTTAACCCACATAATGATTTACTGTAGTTAGCTAATTAAATACTCAATTACTTTGAAAAATAGCTAGTTCTGTATCAGTCCGGTATATATACTTACAAATATATGTTTTTCCTTATTGATAAGCATTGGCATCTGGTTGGGCTGAATCACAGTAGAAGTGACGAACCATGTGACTAAAAGGATACCTACAGCGACCACTAACTACACATCTGTTGGCTGCATTACCACAAAACCAGGCTTCACAAGAAATATAACCTACAGTCACACCCAAGATCAGTAGCACAGTGGTTAAAATGTGCCAAATAAGGCAATTTATTAAGCACACAGGATTAAAAAATGTTAAAAACATGCCTGACAACAGTATAAGAGGGGGAACATTCAGGCTGAGATCAAAGTGTGTAAGCAACAATGGGTAATATAGCTTGCTTGTGATCCATGTCTCCTCAGCCAAAGCACCTGTGTGTACATTTCCCAGAAAAACAGCCTCCGGTGGTGATCATTAGCTCTCCTCTGGAGTAGCGGGTGGATCGTTAGCCAGCTTCAAGGAAACTTCATGCTGTTAGCTCTCTATATCTGGGGTCACACTGCTGTTTGCTTTTACTCTTTTTTAAGTCTAATCTGCTCCCCTTCAGACATTTATCAACTTCCAGCTGTCAGTTTGCTGTGCTTTTTCTCCGTCTTTCGTTTCATAACTTGTTTACAGTGGAGGGTAGAGCTTCAACAACCTTGTTATTGTACTGTATAGGCTGGTCTCCCTTTTGAAACATAGTGTTGGTATTTTCTTGTTTACTTGAAAGTTCCTGCTTTCTTCCTGCATCTGTACAGCTGCATGTTGGTCATTATTGTCTGTGCTCAGAAGAAAAAAAAGGTCATGTATGGAAGTGGTGGTTCTTATTAACAATTGCCATAATTGCAGTTTAATGGGGGGAGGCCTGGTCTGCCCTGTGCTTTGATCCCTTGTGGTTCAGCTTGCTCTGCATTAAATAAAAACCTGTAACTGTGAAATTCCCCCCTCATTCACATGTAGGGAGCTACCTGTCTGTGGAGAGAACTCCTCTGTGCTATTGTGTGGTTTTCACAGTCCACATAAGGTTCACAATTTTCTTTCAACATGAGTGTGCATATATTTCAGAATTATTTAGTCTTGTTACAGGGCACTGTGGGATATTTCATTTCTAATGGTAATCAAGATATGTGACTTTTTTAAAAAGAAGATCTTGGTGGGTATTAATTATGCTTATTGTAGCATTTTGAGATAATTACTCAATTTATTTTTTCAGGTCAGTAATGAGTAAAGATTTATAAAATAAGCGACTGAGTTATTCTCCATCGGAATTTCAGCGTTTGTTCCCATTGTTCATGTGAAGAGGCTTTTCAAACACCATTTAGACACTCATGTTGGCAAATAAAATGGCATTGCTTGTTTTTTTGGGTCAGTGATTCCCTGATAACTTCCCTTCAGAGAGGGTGCTGCTTGTGTGGCGACTGGCAGCAGGTTTCTCATTTCACAAAATGTTTTTGATTGCTTGTTTCATATCTTTTCTCGCCCATAGTGGGTCAAATCCTGTGTGTTCCCCAAATGCTGTTGATGAGTCCATTCAGAGGTGGGGACTTTCTATTACTTGTTGTCTGTCATATTCTCAAACTTTGTCTGAAGTGACCAACATTCACGAACAATGATGTACTCATGTGAGTTTCTCTAAATTTTTACAAAGAAGTCTTAAGATGAGTCTTGCCCATTCCTTGATGGTCTCTCATATAGTGGTGGTAAAACCAGAGGACACTCAATCAAGACATGACTTTAAATATTGGTTCATACCAGGTAAAGAGTGAAAAAGGCAGCATGCATCGACATATTCATAAGTGATGGCAAAACAAAACAGAACAGCATTCCCACCCTCTTAGGAAGTCCTATCACTCAGAAATGAAATAGATGAATTATCAGTCTGCATGAATATAGGAATGTCTCTCTCGTGGCATTCACTGAGACATGGCTCAATGAATCAGACTCTGACACTTCCTTAAGCTTAAGAGACTTCTGTCTGGCTGGATTTGAACAGTGAGGTAACACAGAAATTACAGGGAGAGGAGTGGACCTGCATTAATTGGTGCACAGTTTTGTGTGTGGTAGCAGTTGTGCTCGGTAATGCTTTCGTGTTTGAAAGGCCACAGGAGATTCCTTCAAGTGTTTTCTTCCATTGTTTGGATTCAACGTAGAATGAGTGCAAAGTTGTGGAAGACATGTTCTTCAAAATGGTATAAAAATTTTTACACACCCCGTGGCCCCGATATTATACTAGGATGATTTACCCACTTTTACTCAAGGAAAATGTGTAGCTGCTTATATCAAATTTCAGGTGTTCAATATGCAATGAGAGAAGTCTGAACATCTGTTTTGGCTCTGTAAGGAGAGTTGACAAGTCTGAGGCGGGCCATACCCTTAGATCCTCCAATCACAGCACATCTTTGAACCATTATCAGGACTAGCCATCAAAAAACTGTGGTGAGGAGAGAGAAGAAGTGCAAAAGCAAACGATGGTCTGGAATGGGACTGGCAGAGGTGCCTTGACTGCACAGACAGTCTGATCTGTTGTCAGAAATATTGAGTTAGTAGAGGCTGTGTTTACTTTTTGTAAAGACTATGTTTTTCACAGAGGTTGTCAGGATTTTCTCTGACGTTATACCAGGGGCCTTTACAGCTCTAAATAATTTGATCTGTAGAGAGAATAATGCTTTTTATGAGAGTAATCCTACTATTACCTCAATAAAATATGTTCCTAACTCCACTGATTTCCTGAGTTTATGGTCTCAATCACCATTTTCATCTTATTCCATACAGCATGATGTTTATTTTGCAAATTATGGTTCCAAGTCAAAAAAGACAATACAACAAGGAATGATTTCATGGTAATCTCTATCACCATGAAATCATACCAGAAGAAGTTTTACATTTAAGTAAAACAAGAAAAAAAGAGAGCTTGTGTACATTTCTTACTTTTAAATTCTAAAATCCTGTGCAAAAAAAAAACTTAAAATGGGAATAATAAAATATGATCTGCCTCAGATAATACCTGAAATATAGTCAGTAAATGGTCTGTGTTATCCATCATAAACACTTTTTTTGCTGTTTGTGGTCAAAACAAAGATACATCTGTACGATTTCATGTTATTTGAATTTCTTCTTTGTAATGCACAGTAAGTTTTTTTTTAAATACATTTTTGATGGAAACATTTATCATATTCTATAACCAACACAAATTGCTGCAATAAAACACATGCAGATAAATCAATTTGTTCCCTGTGAATTTGATCTTTTGGGATGTTTTACCTACATAACATACTAAAAGAAGAGTAGAGTAGATGTGAATTACTTTGCAATTGCTTATGTGTACCTTCCTTGTTGCATTCAACTTATCTCAATGATATATAGTGAATATAAAAAGGCTCTGCTCTGACTAGAGAATCAGATCTAGAGAGCACCTGATAATAAGCAAGATCCACCTGAGGAAATCTATTCTCATTACTTTATATGGCATGGTGAACGTACCACATACATTATTCATGCATCCTGCAATATCTTTTTGACCTCCGTCAAGGACATTTGGATGGGCATTCATCTGGACAAAATTGACCAATCACAGCCTCCAAATTGGACATATGCAAAATGCAGAGGTGGCGTACAGTGTTGAATAATGTCACTCCTCACTTCACGCTGCTGTGAGAATGAATTGTATGCACAGAGGAGCCTATAGACCTGCCTACAAATAATACTGCCATAGACTGATAGCCTAACCACTGCTATGACCTTTGACCTTTTCACATTTGCATGCCACAGTATGGGCTTTCATTATCTCATTCGTAAATTTGAATATATCAGACTGTTATAAAACAGATTCATATATCTGCTTTGACTGTCATATATCCCAGGTTGTTGTGTATAAGTACTCGATTACATTGCTGATTTGTGTAATTGTGCACCAGGAGTTTCTCTAAATAGTCAACTGGTCAACCACTGAAACCACTGGTTGACATTTAGCATCATTGTAGAATAATAATTTTCTGCATTTTTTAAGCATGATGCAGTAATGAAGTGGTGGTGATGCATCCATAGTGGATTTGCAGCTAAGGCTAGTTGCTATTAGCGAGTCATAGTTGTTATACATAACTTTGATACTGTGTAGTATGGGATGCTAAAGCAGCAGACGAGCAGCAGGGGGATATGATAGAAAGAAACACGGTCATATGTGTCAATGCTGGACTGCAATAAACAATTGAAACACTTTTTTTGCCCAACAATCATATTCTGTTATTAAGCTATATAAGGTAAATAGAGGAGGGAGGGCTTCTGTTATCAATGGAAGAACAGTCTGTCTCTCAACTGTCTCTCCAGCTCAGACAAGCTTGCAGGGAGTTTATCCAGTCAGAACACAGCTCATTTGTAAAAACTGCTAATGGAGGACTCTGCTCACCTACCCCTAAATTACTTTAGTCAAACCTTTACTGGTTTTATTTAGAACATTTTTAACGAGCATTGACCATTGTTGTTTGGAGAAAAAAATGACACGTCTGTATCGATAATTACAAGTACACCACTTTTTGGAAGTAGTCGGTAACTACTGAAATGCCCAAATTATGAATGCCTTGTGTGCACAGCTTGGTGGAAGTGGCAGACTAATGTTCATGTTCTGTCCAAAAGCATAAAATTGTCAGCTTGTCCTATTAATAACATCCATGAGTGGTTACAAGGAGACAAGTGAGCATCTTTGTAGTGCTGACCTGAGGTTATTAATGTGTAGAGAGAGCCTAATAATCACATTGGAATGACACTGTGCTCTACTTTGCTACATTAAATTGGACCAATAGGGAGGGGCCCGTAACAGAAAACTGTCAAATACAGCTCAACTATCTGTCTAGTACAGCATGTTTCGTGGCGGCTTTGAGGGATGCAGTATCATAGTTAACAAAATGTTTGGACAGTTTAACCTGTTGAACACTTTTTACAGTTCAATTCAAACAGATTATCTGCCTTCGTAGAACTGTTTTTGCACCTGGCTCTCTTCACAATTAATAGTGAAGTGCTTGCCACATAACTGAACAGTGGGCTGCCATTTTGTTATGAAAAAAAGCATGAACTCAAGGAAACCACTACAGCTGAAAAGCTTGTATTGCAGACATAATGGTAATTTCAAGGTAGGCATCCAGCTACGACAGTTGTGCTGTGACGTCAGTGAGGATTAGAGTGAGGATAAGACATCTTTGTTTCAATCTATTATTGTAGTGTTCGGTTTGTAAACACAGACATAGAAGCAGATGCATGGCAAACATCCAGCTTTGCTGGGAAACCGTTGCAGATTCCTGGGAAATATCCCGTGATCTATATCCCTTGTATAATATTTATTATTACAAAATTACTTCATATTCAGCAATACTGCAGTATTGCCCCTGTTGTTTGTGAGACTTATTGCCTTCAGTTGTAGACTGCTTTGTTAGTGCTACCGTAATGTTATTGTCACTGAAGCTATGAATGTTAGTAACCTGTTGTTATGTTAGCATCATTGTTCCTAATTTTTTTTATTTCATTTTTTTCTGAGAGAAAACTTTTATCTTTAGGTGATTGAAAGGCATACAGAGAGATTATATGGATATGAAACTTTCTATTCTTCTGGGCTTTCTTATGTTATAAATACAAAATCCTGCTTTTTAAAGTAAATGAAGCTATTTATTTGCCATTAACGGATACAGATGGTAGCTCTGGGTTACTTGGTGGTTGCACCCTTGGTGGTTGTACTTGTGTTATTTTCATTACGATCATGTTGTTTTTTAATTGTCTTTCAAGGCGTCTGGATGGTGTGGTGTTTGACTGCGGCTGTGATATCCGCTGGATCCAGCTGTGGCAGCAGAGAGGAGAGGCCGGGCTCCACACGCAGCAGCTGTACTGCAAGAACGGACCCTCCAAGATACGACTGCACAACATGTACATCCACAACTGTGGTAAGAGGAGGGGAGGAGGAGGAGGAGGAGGAGGAGGAGGAAAGGAAAGGAGGCAGGTGTGATATGCATTTAAAAAAGAAGAAGAGAAAAAGGAAGTACAGAGGGGAGATAGAGGAAAGAAAAGGTTAGAAAACAGAACAAAGCAGAGGGAAAAAAGTGGAGGGTAAGAAGGAGAATGGCAGACAGGAGAAGCAGGAGAAGGAATGGAAGGGTTAAAGGTGAATTATAGGAAAAAAGAGAAGAAGGGAGAGTGGAGGAGGTGTGACAGAGTTCAGAGAATGAGTCCGATGTGAGGAGCTGTGTGTTGATTCTGACAGAGGCTGTAGACTCTGCAGCATAATCTCATGGTGGTGACTCATCCCAGTGACATCTAATATGTGTGAGTATGTGTATGTATGTGTGTGTGTGTGTGTGGCCGTGTGTGTCTGTGGATGTGTATCCCATCTTCTCCTTTGTACTAATTTTGTTACATTAATGAAAAGTGATTAATTGATTTGGTGTGGAAATATGTAGACACAGGCGGTGACAGGTGCGCATTAACATGAACACACACACTGTGTGTGAACGTGCATGTATTTGCGTGTGTGTGTTTTCAGACTTACCAGAGATCAGTGTGAGCCACAGCAGTGTGTTGGTAACGGAGGGTGACAATGTGACGGTGAGCTGCAATGGATCTGGATCACCGCTGCCTGAAGTGGACTGGACTGTCAGTGGCCTGCACTCCATCAACACACACTTGGTCTGTCACACACACACACACACACACACACACACACACACACATACACACACACACACCCACAAATACAGTCATGAATTTATTGATACCGTTTTTCTTTTAAAGCTTAACAGCTTCAATGACACTGAAGAATTAACAGAACAGCAATTAGTGAGAATGATGCCAAAGTACCCAAAAACCATTTAGATTATATATATTTTTTTAATTTTGTGGGCCATTAATAGTTATCATTATCTCCTCATGAGTCATCTGATGTCACTAAGTACTAACACAATGGATGCTGATGGACTGACAGAGTTCACAGGGTTCACGATGCTCATTTTGAGTTGTCACTTTGCTGTCTTTTTGTCTGTGTCCGGATCTTCCGTAAGCGGTGACATTTCCATTAAGCTGCCAAGTTAGTGGGAGGTTTGTGATTTAGGGCCTTGTTTTCAAATCTGGCTTAAATACTCCAGACCAACATGTTATAATCAGCAGTAGTGAAACAAGCACTTGTGTAGTTTTGTCACAACACAGTGGTATAAAATTAGTCTGTAACACATTGATGGACTTAAGTTAAAAAGGAAAAGAAAAGTACAAGCAAACGTAGAGAAGTATTATCAACAAAATATACATACTGTTAATATACATTATATGTCTCTGACAGCTAATATAACACTATAAGTATATTACATCGTTAGATTTTAAATACTGATGTAAATGTGATGCAACATTGTGCAAGACCTCATTCAGACCAAATAAGGTGTTGCAGCGGAATTACAAGATTCTGCTATTAACTTTAATTTATGTATTCTGATAAGGCTGTGATGGTGCAAACTGCTGGGGTTCAGAAAAAAACAAACAAACAAAAACAACAACAACAACCAAATATACACCCTAAAAAAACAAAACAAACAAAACAAAAACCAAAAAACCCCAAAACAAAGAAATGTTAAAAAAAGAAGAGCTCTGTTCAGATAATTGAAGCAAAATCAACTTTTAGGGGAAAGCAACCAGATGTCACACAGACCAGCCAAGCAGACCAAGCAGAGCTGAACAAATCTGCCACAAAGTAGTACAAAGATGTTGATTTGCATTTTCAGATGAGAAAGTCCGAAAAATGATTAACACTAATGTGATTGGATGAATGGTGATCCTATGTTTCTTACATAAGATAAAGTAGATGTATCGGGAAACCCAGAGAGTAAACTTTTGGTCTTATGGATGGTTTCTGACTTGCATGTTCTCAAGCTAAAACCCAGTGCTATCAAATCACCCTTCATATAAATCTCTGTCAATTTATGGAACTCAACTTCAAAAACTTACATCCACCACTGAGCTAACAGTGAATTAGCAAAGATCTTTGAGTGCTTAGGCTTTATGACTTTGTCTTTAAAACAGCTTCAGATAAATTTTAAGCCTACTTTGACTTACTGGAAGATTGTATGAAATCATCAACACACAAGTCAGGCGAACTAGCTTCTTCACATACAAAGAGCACAGCCTTTTTTGCTTTGCTGCTCTCTTATTAGCCATGACATTAGATTAGAGAGCAGGCTAACCTGCTGAAGTGACAGGCATCAGAGATGCCACAGCAATAAAAACAGGATGAAGAACAGAACAGCCACTGCTGTGACAGCTAATTGGCTGTATTTTTCATCAGTGCTCTAAATGCTTGCACTGAATTTACAGATGAAAGTTACTCAGCATTGATATTTTAGAGTAGATGGACACTTTCTGTGAGAGGAAGGAGATGGGAAACCTAACTGAAGACAAGAGGCGAATCATGCGCATTGTTTTTGGTTACCTTGAATTGAAAAACAGTGAATCAGTCATCCAGTTAGTGCCAAAATTTACAGCATTTCCCTCTGAAAAACAAACAAACAAACAAAAAATTACACTGGATCTCTTGAGTGATTTATTTCTCTCTTTTCTTTTATTCTGTTTTAGTTTATACCAGTGAACTCCAGTCTTAATTCAGTAATTAAAAATGTAAACCTCAGAAATATATGTGCTTATATATACTCTACAAACCTAAATATCACCATTATTCTCCTCCCCCAGTCAAATGTATACTGGCCCAACATCCACTCCATCAACCTGACTCTTTTCAACATCAGCCGAGATGACAACAACTTCCAGCTGACCTGCATCGCAGAGAACGTGGTGGGGATGACCAACTCCTCCATCCAGCTCAACGTACAATGTGAGTTGGGTTTGCCCTTTGTTTATTTCTTGGGAAACTATTGAAATACATCACAGAGTAAACAAAAGGGAAGTGAGGGCTATGTTAAGTGAATATTGGCAACAGTAAATCACAGCCAATAACAAACAACAAAACAAACAAACAAAAAAGAAAAATAATTTGAGATTCTTTTTCTAAATTCCCGTTTAACCTTGGGTATATAGTTACTAAAAAATTTACATTAATTAAAATATCATTCCCTTGAAATGACTATTTCCTGTATTAAGATTTCATATTTATGTTGTTTTGTGAAGGTTAGGACTAACTGTTTAATCTCCTAATTTGCATAGTTTTTTGTTTAATATAACCAAGGTTATAGTGGGACTTTATGAATCACAAATATATTTGGTTCATGTTTCAATTAAGTAGCTTTGCCCAAGAGGAAGTGATGTCCCCAGGACAACAACACTATTAGAATAACAAGAAGAACACTTGATAGTGTTAAAAGCCCTAATGAGAAGGCCTTTTAATTAGTTGGATTTTGAAATGAACTGTACATTTAAGCTCACATCAGTGTGACTTATAACTTATTTATTTATTTATTTTCATGTTTGTCTAAAACATCTAAAAATCACAAATGTTGTTACATGAAGCACCTGAGTTTTTACAGAGCAAAGTTCACCCACATTTAGTAGAGCTTCTGATCTTTTCAGCATGTTAACATGCTCACAATGACAGTGCCAAAACTGGTAACAAGCGTGATGTGAACAATGTCACCATTTCATATAAATGTGTTAGACTGCTATTATTTGCTTATTAGCACAAAATACAATCTGATTCAAAGGTGATGAGAATGTTATTCGGAAAGTGGTGGTAATTGCTAAAGGTGAAAGGACAAAATAATGTAAATTAAATGGAACTTGAATAACTCTACCAATCTCACAGCAATCCATCTAATAGTTGTCAGATTAGCCACATTGTTGTGGCTTATCATTGTTATTAATCAAAATGTAAATTCAATTTAAACCTTCAGTTACAAATTGACAGTTGACAGCTTTATTGTCAGTTTTCTACCATGTCATTTATTTTCTTGGAAACAATCTACATAAGGGCCTTAAGGTTGCTGTAATTATTTATACATACAAAACTCAGGGTTAAAGAAAGTGGATCTGCTTGCCATGAATGTGATTGATAACAATGAAAAGCTAACACCAGCCAGAAGTATGATAGGCTTTTCCAACCCTGTCGCTAAGAAATTACATATATATTTCCTTCAACTGAATTAGCAAATGTGTTTTAGGTAATAAAATGTTGGTTTTATTTTTTTAATAAACCTAATGAGGAATTATTTTCCTACAATCAAAAACTCCTACATTATCAACATACCTACATAGATAAATTTTCCAAGACATCCAGGTAGTTTATTGTTAAAAGTACATGGTGTCAACATTTTTGTGCTAATTTTAAGCCAACTCAAGGACAAAAGGACAAAAAAAAAAGGTCCTTGATAAATACTTAATTGTTCTTGACTTAAAAGATCAGGTGGATGTGTTGACCTATTCAATCACATATTAATCTACTAAGGCCATTACACTTTTTTAACCCATATTTTATGTTAGTTATGAATAAACGAACTTTAGTTGCTTTTCAATTTACACATCAAGCAAATTTGAAATGGTGAAAAAAGGAAAAAAAGAGAAAATGCATATTAAGTGTTTTCGTTATAATTGTTTTTCTGACTCAGCCACAGATAGTTATAGCCCAGCTTTTTTTTTTTTAGCTTATTTCAGTTCTTTGTTTTGGATTTCTGGTCTGAACTTTATCGTTCTGGTCCACTAAAATGACTCTCATTGGTGTTATTTCAAAATACAGTGGGCAGCTGTTTAAGGTAAAAAAAAAAAAAAAAAAAAATCACTCTCACACCTATTGACCAACACCAAAACATGGCATGGTCAGTGACTAACTCTGGAATGTTGCAGAGCATTTAGTAGCTAAAGAGACATGTTTCTATCAGAAGTTACAGGTGAACAAAAAGACATATTACTTATAGGAGACTGAATATTGGGTTCACACTTGCCATGTGACAATGGATATCTACTTGACATGCACATAAGCTGCTGTTTGCTAATTTCACTATATCAGCCTAAACTGATGGAACATTCTCTGGAAGCCTGTTTTACTGATCCCATGAGGTCAAACAATAGTGTATTCAACTTTAAGTGGTGTCAAAGCTGTGGTCTTTGCACACCCAAGCAATAATCACGTTCCAGATAGTAATTATGTTAGTAATTACGTTAAATCCTTACCTTATAATGGAAAGAAAATTAGTACATAAATAAACAGTTTTTGAACGGTTGGCAAGGGGCATATTGACTGTATGGTTTAATCACCTCTGATTAACCTGAATCAGTAATAATTTACTTGTCCCTGACTAAGCTGAATTGGGCAAAACCTGACCAACTAGAAAGAACAATACTATAAATCAAGAAAAATGAATGCTTATTTAAAATGTTTCTAGAACAGTACAAACGCTTGGAGCCAGGAACACTTGGTGGTTTTCTTTTTCATGTCTTGCATGGAGGCTTTGATGGACTTATGTTGGGGATTGAAATATATTTTGTATTAATGACGGTGATGGACTAAGAGAATAATTTACAACCGTTAAAAAAATAAAAAATTTAAAAAAATCTCTTTTATCAAGCAGAACAGCCAAATTATGCAGGTACATTTAGAATGCAATGAGGTGTTGCACAGTTACAAACCAAGTAAAATTGATGTAGCCAATTAGCAAGAATGTACCCTCCAGCCCACATGAAAGCTCAGCCTTGATCTGAGCGGAAAGAGAGAGGAAAAAAAATGTAACCCCTAGCAATAATAAAACAATGATTAGGTAACCATCACAACCATCAGTTCCCTTTATTATCCAGACCATGAATTACAGTGTATGCCTCAGCTTTTACAGTTGACCCTGTGGGTTGGCCCTTGACAGATTTGGGACAGACTATATTCAAAGCCAATATTTATCAAAGGTGCATGACATTTTCTCTCTTCGTTGCAAGCTTGCTGTTGTAGAGCACAATCTATTGTGGCTGTTTGCAATGCATCATGCTACAGGACAGGGGAGATTTGTCACCAATTCAAACACTCCCGACAGGAGCAGAGCTGCTAAGAATCATGCTAGAATGACGGATTGACTTTGCAACATCAAGTCTTCAGGGCTTCCTCAACACGGACACTCTATGGATGTACATCTCCAGGCATTTTTTTTTTCTGTTGACACTCTCTGCTGGTGCTGCAAATTAACTTATTAATTTTTCACCACATGCTCTGATGGTAATTACATTTCCTCCCCTGTGCAGCCTATTGTCTCTGGAAATGTCATAAAATAGCTTAAACTGCTGCTCTGATTAGGGAGTAATCTGATTGACAGCGAAATTACCAGCCGTCAAGTAACATTCTCTGCATTCAAAGATGATTTCCCTATTTTTTTTGCGAAACTGTAATTAGCCACAATGCAGATTCTGCAGACCCATTGTCCTGCTGCTGTCTGGAACAATGGCAGCTTTGTACGTAAAGCACTGTGTTCTCATATAACTAACCATGCTTTTTCCTTTCGCCCTATAGACATGATGTAGCTCTTTAGTAAGAACAAAGCACTACTAACTACCTGCTGGGTTAGCTGTTCTGTTCCCTTAGTAGCTCTGCAAGTAGAGCAAGACAGTGACTGTTTTTATTAGTAATTAAAATGGAAATTGTGTGATTGTATCCCTTCAGACACTCTACACTTTATGTCACTTTGCTACTTCTTACGGGTTAGAATCTTAATCACAATATGGTTCAACCCAGAGTGACTGTGTGGCAGTATTTGTCCCATGAAACTGTCGCCCCCCCCGTCACCACCAGCCATGATGTCCAACCAATCTGGCTGGAACATGGCATTTGAAATATGTCACCAGTGTTACCACAAGATAACATTGCACAAATAGCCTTATATCCAGTGTTCTAACTGATCAAAGGCCTGTATTTATCAAAGCTTGTCATCTGTATGAGCTCCGCAAGGACAGCATGTTGTTATAGACTAGTATGGAGCGCTGTACTGATCTGTATTGTATTGACTGAGACTGGGCTGACAGCCACGCTGAGGGAAACATGGATCGGTCCCTAACTGTCCATCAACGAGAGAATTTTCATTTTTTCCTCTCTTTTTTCCTCTCTCTAGGCTGCACAGCTACATGCCGCCCTCGCTTTATGCCCATCTTCCTCCCTCGTCTCTCATCTCTATCTTTTCTTTTTCTCTCTGCTCTCAAAATCACAGCTCTGCACACACACCCACACCAACACGTTCACAAATGCACATGCCTTAGCCTTTCGTTTGGTTGAATGAATTTATTGTCACTATTGTCTAGCAGGAACAATGTCAGCAAAGCAATTTATGTAATCACAGCTTTCATACACTAATATGTACTTTATTCATCTTTTTCTGCAATGACTATTTGGTTTGAAAACATAAGCTGTGCAAATCAACGGCCAGCGACTTTGATTACCAATTTATCTGAAAATGATTAATAAATTCAATTATGACACTTATCACTTTCTGTATTTGATAAAGCACAAGTGCAGTGTTTCAATTAGGGTGGGCAGATTGCAGAAAAATATCTAGCTGGTACAACATTTTTTTCCTGCAATATTTGAATGTCATAATTGTTTTTAACATGCTCTGAAAGTCCATCGTGAGGTGGGATGAAAAAATTGTTGCAGCCATAGGTTTTATGAAAGTTTTAAGTATTGGCTATTTGATTTGACTCTGTACTGCAAAAATACAAAATAAGCCAGACATGGTGTAATAACCTCGTCTTGGCCCTGTTTCGTCCAGAGCATAGGGATAAACATTCATGGTCCCTATAGGATAAACCCTAATGACCACTTAATTTCCCTCACTAGTGTTGTCGGCAGTTCTCAACAGTGAATTCCATCTGTGAAGAGATATTTAGCAGTCTTTAAGTACACCTTATATCAATTAATATGTACAACAGCCTTCCTTTGTGTATCCTAATTTACCAGAAAAAAGATCAAAACTCAGATAATTAAATACAAATGTCCAATTACAAAAAGATCCAGGGACACTGTGGCAGTTGCAACAAGCAATATCAGGCTACAGAAAGAAAATCATGAAAGAAAATCCAAAAAATCTTGTAAACAACACAATTAAGCATTGCAAAAGCAAACATCACAGAGATTTTAAAAATATAGCTTAAAAACTCCACGAGCTGCAGTCACAAACACATTAGAAATCTGCACATTTGTCACACACAACGCAGCATGCTCACACAACGCTTCGTTGCTAGGCAACACAGTGGATTTACTCACCTTCCTGAATTTTATTCACTCAGTCTTGTGCACTGCAAAGTCCTCAGCAATCTGCTCTTGGTCCAGCTTCCTTGCTTGACCGTTGTCGGGACATATTAATCAGTCCATTTAGTCCCTCTGTCCCAGCGTGCCCCTCGAAGCTTTGCAATATTTTTAACAGAATTAGAATGCAGAATCAGCTGCGACACAAATGATGAGAAACAACTTGAAAGTCCTCACCCACATCGCTGAGGGTAAATTCTCCATCAAGAGCATTTCAACATTTAGCACTTAACCAGACCAGCTATTTGTTAGTAACAACTTGACTTTTTACATTTGAACTGATAACCAGCTCGTGCATTAAATCCATGAATGATGAAAGAAGATGAGACTTTTATTTTCCACTGTGTTGATGCTCGGCAATATTTCTTTAGTTTGCTGTCAACTGAAGTCTGATCAAATTTTTTAATTATTCATTAATTTATCTGTTAATTATTTTTTTAACATATCCATGCGCTTATTTTAAATAGTTATACAGAAATTTAGGAATGTTTTAGTGGGTGCACACACATACCTGTGTATCACTTTTACCATGTGTACCACCGTCCCTTACCTTTCCTTATGAGCCACATCAGATTAAAGGTTTACTTATCCCATGACGTATTTCAACAGCTGCCTGATGGTTTGGCAAGAACAAAAGACTTCTCTTTTACCGAGACGATGAATCCTGCTGACTTTGGTGATCTCCTGACCTTTCATCTAGAGCTACCATGAGGTTGACATTTGTGCTTTAGAGTGAAATATCTCAACAAATAATGGATGGATTGCAGTGAAATTAGCTTCAGCCACGTACGTGTCCCTCAGAAAGAAATGTCACAATCTCAACTTTTCATGTCGTGAAATGTAAAATTTCAACTTGTCCAGTGCAGACCAATACTTGTATTGAGAACCAAAACCCTTCATTTCCAATAAGCCTCATCCTTACTGTATAATAAATGATAACATGCTAGCACGGCAATCTAAGATGGTGAACATGGATAGACACCTGCTGACATGAGTATGAGAACCTTGTGATTGTTAGCATGTTACCATACTGGTGGCGGTATTTTCTGAAATTGCTAGCAAAGCACAGCTTAACAGAGCTGCTAGCTGTGTCTGTTTTGTGCTCATTTGGCATTGTCCTTCAGTCAGGTCATGCACAACTTCTATTTGGTTCATGCAGACTTCAAGTGCATGGTATGTTTATTTAATAAGTTACCTAACCAGCACAAGTCTCATTTCTTATAACTTATTTTCAAAAAAACATATGCTGTGCATGTCATATTTATTGTGATTGCCGTAATAAACATACACATGCAACCATTATCGAACCATGGCCCTGTAGTGGGGTTGCCGACACATGCCAGTAGAACCTGCAGACTTTGATGGAACCCAGGAAAAGACAAAGCGATGGTGTATCATGAGTGTATGAGTGTGCTAGTGAGCAGTCAGTTGAGGTTGGTAGGTAAAGCTGGTATGTAGAGCAGTCACATAGAGACGCTGCCAGGTAATGCCGTCTGCCAAATATTTCTTTTTGATGATGTAGCTGCAAGAGTGACTCATCGCAAAGACAAATCAGTGGATGAATTGTTTATGAAATGTATCTGATGGTATTAAAGTGATAAATTGCCTCTTGGTTTGGCGCGTTGTGGATTCAGACGAGTGTTGCTTCATGTCAGGGAAGAGCGGCTTCATGTGCTTGTTCATGCAGAGGAGATTCCTATGTCTATTTCAAGCAAGAGGAGCCCCTGTATGTTTGTTTTCTTCAGTCTTTTGTACTGCTGAGATATATAACATATAGAAAAAAGCTCCACAACCAGATGACAACCCTGTCTCCTTAATGTCATTTTTCCCAGAATAAATCAAAAAGCTCTTTGTTTAGTCTGCTGCTGCATTTTTTATTTGAGGTTATTCAAGGTTTGTCATTAGCCCGAGGGTTGGGGAACTTTTCCAAACTCATAAAGGTGTTTGTAAAACTTAGATTATGCACAAAAATCTGAAAAATACTGATGAGGGATTAAAGATAGAGGTGGAAACTTCTTGGTGATCCAGGGATTTCTCATTCTGCCCTTTTTCTCAAATTATGGATGGAGCATCAGTTTGCCTAAACCTTCTGCTCCAATATAAAGGACATGGTTTCTTTTCATTTTCTCCACAGTTCCTCCAGTCATCCTGAGACTGGCTGAGCCCGAGCAGCGCCACGATACCTGCATCGAGTTTACAGTTAGGGGTTACCCCCATCCCAAGCTGCGCTGGTTCCACATGAAAGAGGAGATTCGCCAAAATGACTACATCCGAACTGAGATGGATTTCTTCCAGGACTATCTGGAAGGCTGTCTGACCTTTCAGAACCCAACTCACATCAACAATGGCAACTACACTCTAGAGGCCAGCAACCCTCTGGGAACAGTCACCAAGACAGTGTATGGTCACTTCCTCGCGGCCCCAGGCACTGAATATGATGGTCAGTGGATCATTTTAGCTTGGTAGCTATTCTTCTTTGTGCTTGTGGTTGATGAATTATACACTGTTTGCATCCGGCAGCACTGATGCCTCCATAATCACAATCGAGAGTATACTCATGGGTGAAATGGCATTTATACTAGGGTTATTAGCACATTTTTACTGCCTGAACATTGCCTTGACTCTTCAGGATCTTAATAATTTTAAGAATAAAAGAGGGATAAAAATAATAAATAATTCCAAGTTACTCCCTGATTCCCAAGAGCCTCAATGGCCCACTTTTGGAGAATTAGCATCACGATTAGAACAAGTTCTAATTTCATGTTTAAACTACCTGTTGATATGAATTACAGGTTCCACTATAGGTGCAGGAACTATTGGGAGCTTTTAGCTTTTATTGAAATCTCCCTTCACAGGGAGCAGGTTGTGGAGCTGATCCCTGCCGGCTGGATCGCAGCCAGGGTTCGTCCACAGTTCAGTCAGGTAGATTGTTCGCTTGCAGTTCATCCTGAGTTCACAGGGAGGGGGAAAAACCCCACAAAGACTGGCAAATTTCTCCCCATGGTCAATATTCCAAGGTTAATACCTTAAATCAATTTATTGACATAGCATGACTTTTTCTATTATCTCTTTTGCAGATTTAGTGGAAATAGGTGAGTGTTTCTACTTTACAATTTGATCCTGCTATTTTTGTAGTTTTTGTTTATTGAAATTTGAATTATGTTTATTTCTACTCCCCTGACTCTTTCTCTCTCTCTCTCACACACACACACACACACCCACGCACACATGCACGTACACACAAACATACACGGTCATTGTTAAGATGGCAACCATGGAGAAATTTGTTCACTTTGTGTTTGTGTGAACCCTGGTGTCAAGATACTGTCCGTGTTAGTTTTTATTTTTGGTCTCTAAAGCAGGGCAGTAGCTCCTCAGTGTTTTATGGGTTTTTTGTGTGTTTTTTTGTTTGTTTAGTTTGTTTTGTTTTTTTTGGGTGGGGGTGGGGGCGCCCATTCACCACTGTCCTTAGTTGGTATGCTCTTGATTGTGCTATCATGGTGATATGATAGCATGTTTGATGGCAGGCAAAATGCATGATTTTACAGTGGATGTCAATGTCAAGGTCACTGTGACCTCACAGGAAAAAAAAACCACACAAATGTCTATTGTTGGCCATTTTTCAACTCTGTAACTCAGTAACAGATGTGGAGACTGTGACCATATTTCATACGTGGTCAGGTGTTAAATTGGTGACACTAATCATGGTTGCCCACCTTGAAGCTGAGATGGTTTTTCAGATGTTCTGTAATGTAGGGTTAAACGTGTGCATAAGCATGTACTTTGTATAATTTTGTAGCTTCTTGAAAGCAACATCTACATTTAAGCATTATATTCCACTGCAAGCTCAATGTTTTTTCTGATATTGAGCTTCAGGGGATTGTTTTTGCTCCATCACGCGTTAATGTAGTGATAACTGCTATTTCTCATAAAAAATACACACACACACACACACACACACACATACACACATATATAATACCTGTTTTTAAACTCCCTCCAAATCTTCATAACATATAGTATATGAGTCATGAGACATGGTTTTAACAGGTAATTCTGTTTTTTCTTTTCAAGAGTGTATGAGGTAGCCTGGATAGTCATCCTTTTTTTTATTTGGAGTTGTATCAGCAATATGTCAGCGGTATGCATAACACCTCTCCTGTAACCTCTAACTTACCAGCCTTAATGTTACCAAGTTAGTTTCACACCCGTTAAGCTGGTGATGTGTGAATGTTTGTGAAGCAGAGAGTGAAGCAGTGAGTTCAATCATACTGCTGGAAGGATGCTTTGGCCTGCTCTCACACTGCTTCGTAAATCTCCTGTGTGTGATGCGTGGTTTGGCCTCAGGCTGTTGTGGCAGCCTCACAGTTGACGGCTTTAACAAAGTAGGCTGGTCTGATCTCTGACCTTCATCAGAGTCTTCTTCAATCTCCATACGAGGCCATTCTTTCTAATCAGCCATGGATTATAAAGCTGCAGCACGGCCAGGAATGGAGACGGATGGACACTGACTGTGTGTGGAGCTGCATTAGGCAAGCAGCAACTTCAGGTCTCCACACATACACGCACACTCACACTGCTTCTGGGAGCGAGGCAGGTGAGGGAGAGGTGTTTGGGTGATGAGAGTGTGAAACATTATAGCAGCGGTGTGTGAGGGAGTTCAGGCATGGAAGGAAGACTGACAGGCTGACTGATCCTCATACTGCTGAGGACAGAGGAGGGCAGAGGGAGTAGAGGAGGGAGGGATGAAGGGTTGGAAGGAGGGACAGAAAGGGTAGTTTGGGCACACACACTCACACAGTTAGGCACTTTAGTGTACAGTGTGTGTGTGTGTGTGTGTGTGTGTGTGTGTGTGTGTGTGTGTGTGTGTCTGAGCCAGTGGCAGCAGTGTACCATGTGGCCATTAATTTGCCCACAATTACTCTCTGGTGTCCTGGCTGGAGGCTTCAGACTGGAGTTTCCCTGACACCAGCTCATTTCATTTCATTTCGTGGCTGTGTCTCTATCCTCTTTGCACGTCCTAGATCTCTGAAGGTTAACACATCTAATGTTTATAGAAATATGATGTGTGACATTTTAGCATCAATACATGGATTTCAGGATAATTTTGAAACAACAATCAGACTAACGAAGACTGTAGAGTTCTGCGAATTGACTTGAGTTAAGTGGTCCTCAGCTGTGTTTGATAAGTACTTTTTTCATACTTTTTAGATTAAGATGTTGAGTTTAAGTTGGTCCTTTATTTTCTAAATTCAACTTTTGTTTCTCTAGGCTTTGAGACCCTTTTTCTGTTTCCCTGCTTGTATATTTGTGTATAATACCAAAGCAGCTTGTTTAATTAGTCTGTGTCGTTGTGTATTGTATGTATAAGCACAAGCATGCATCTGTGCAAAGTCTTTTCTGTTATTTAATCTGAGGCTATGGATAAAAGGTATGGATAAAAAACAAGGCTTTATAGTCAACCTTGTGACAGGTGACAGACTTGAGTGTGCATTCAAGGCTGTGCACACTTCAAACCGAAAGCCTTTTAGGAGCCAATAGATATAAAAACACATCGTTCATCAGAAGAGTCTCAATTTGTCTCAGCCTTTGATGGCAAAAAACAGGGACATGGCAAAGTTCTCCCCTTCACTTCCTGGAAGTGAAACAGTTTCTGTCCATGTCCAGGGATATGACATTTATTCATTGCTTTATGCAATGCATAAGGAGAACTCATATTTAATATTACAGAAAAACAAACATGAGAAAAGCACAAAATTATATTTGTAATTATCAATAAAATTTATCCTTACATTAATGAGACCATTTGGTTATGAACAGATATTCTCTGTAAAGAGATTTGGGACTTAACCATAACTATCAAAGGTTTATTCTTATTTAAAACCACTGAGGCCTGTGTTGTGTTTTTTTGTTGCAGTTCCTCCAACGCCAACAGATGGAAATGTGGGCCAACCACATGAAGATACATTTGGGGTAAGTTCCCTCTTTAGAGATGTTGATGTTAAAGAGGTTGCCCCTGGAGTCATCAGAGAGCTGCTGTGTGTTTCAGAACAAACCTTAACTACGTCTTTTTTGTCAAAGGACCCTTGTAGTCATTTGTGCTGTGTGTTGACACACAGCACTGAGGCACAAAGGCTACAATACACCAAACCTACACTCCAGTCATTTTTCAAAGTTGTGTTTGGACACTAATGATGTTGACGATGGTAACACTTTCCTACGGTGTGTGCTGCTGTCTTGAAATGTTATATAATGAAGGGGCTCTATCCAGTTCGTTTTAAAACCAACACTGGTGAATTATTCCACTTTAAATTAGCAGACAGAAAGAGATGCTAGTGCTACCATGTTTGATAGTCTTTTTTATTGGCAGACATTTTAACATGCACGGCAGGAAGGAACAGGTGTAATTAATGGCATTAATAATGGGCTTATAATAGCTGCTGTGCGTGATGTATGAAAGTTCCAGTTCTGTAGTTATATGTATGAAGAGGTCACTGGCATTGCTTACTTGGATACTTAGATGTAAGTGAGCTATTGTTCGTGTTATTAATTATACCAAATGTCTGCTGTAAAAAAACAGAGCAACCAGAATTTACAGTAATGGCCAGTGTGGGTAACAGAACGGAAAATATTAAAGTTCACATCACTTAAGTTTAAGTTTAAGGGAAAGTTCAAGTATAAAGTTGCTGTTTTGAAATATGAGTCTCTGATTCCATAACGGAAGTGGACAAAAAAAACAGGCTTTGTATTTTTAGCCACCTAATGTCAATTTCACTGGCTAAAGTAATGACTCTTGCAGGCAAACTTCATCACCTGTGGCTGGTTAACTAATCAAGGCCAACTTAACTTAATTTATTGATTGCAATTACTGTTTCTGGAGGACTTTTTAATGATGGACAACTTTTTGAAAGAATGCTGTCAAAGGGATCACAATTATGTTTTTGATGGCTACACGTACTAAAAAAACTGGAGATCTGTGTAAAAGGCACATGAATAAAGACAGTTATTGTTCTTCTATTGCATACATACATATATATATATAAAATTATATGATTAAATACAGTATTATATATATTATATAAATTATATAATGTACAGAAAATAGTTACCACCTAACTTTCCAAATCCAAAAAAAGAAAAGAAAAAAAAGAAAAAAAAGCCTCTGATAATACCCTTAACTCTGATAGTATCCAACACCAACATGGCGGGAAAAAATTGCTGACTTGCCAGTTGCGCCTTTTTTCATCTTGTGACCCCTGCAACCCCTTTAACAAATGCAGTTAATAAAATGGCTGGTAATGGTTGATTACTGTTGTAAGTAGTACAAGCTAGTTAGCCAGACATGCTTGTAGTTGCAGCTTATAGTAGAACTAATAAACACAATGTTAAATTTATTAGTTATTTTATTGCTCTTGTGCCTGGCGCATTGTTGTGATAAATTCATGTCAGCTGAATTGCCCAGACAGTAATAACTATTCTTCATGAATAAGAACATCTTTGAAATAATGTGTCTTGAATTTAGTGTTTCCTGCTCTGCATGTTTTAGCTATGTTTTCTTTTTTTATACTCCAAATCAGAACGAAGTAACTAAATCAGGAGAAAAGTGTTATCAGGCCTCTGCAGAGCTTGATGACAAGCCAATCATTTGACTCCATGTGGTGAAGGAAACACTTAAGACAGGCAGGGCAGGGGTTCCCCAGCACATTACCTGACTTTGTATTAGATGTTCAACCTGCATCTGATAATTAGTGTTGTTAAGCTAGACAGCATGGAGATGTCTGTCTTTTATTTGTACAAAGACTTGTGCATTCTTTTAAAATATGTTTCTGAGATACTATCTTTAATAGTATAGCATCTATAATGGCATCAACACTTTGACCAGTTTTCATGGAGGTTGGACTTCTATTTGCTTACAGTGCTGTTTATGACAAAAAAAATGATAAAACATTTTTTATTTTCTATTTAAAAAAATCTAGCTTGATCATTAGTGGAAAAAATTGTGAAGATGGGTCATTGCTGGTGCCAATTGAGCAGAGATCGTCAAAGTTTGAAGGTTTAATTAGTTTACAGTTTTTGATGGCTTTAATAATTCCTGCCAGGTCAGAGCATGTTAAAGTTTCTGCCCAATTATACTAACATTTTTGTGCAAATTACAGAGTTATAGCTTGTATGGCTTATTGGTGATGAATTTTTAAAGGTTTGAATCTTAGATAGCTGTTGTAGTACCACCATTAGGACTTTTAGCTATCAATAAAAATATCATTTGGTGAAAAATAAAAGGGCCTGACAGGCTAGTTTCTCAAAAATTGCAATAATGACTGGGCAGATCATTCCAGTATCCCAGTGAGCAATGCCAATTAGGCGGCATGCACAATCCCAGGACCCTACAACTAGCAACCCGAGTGAAATGCAGTCTTTTTAATTTTACTGATAACACATGTGCTTTTTCTGCAATCATGTCAAAATGTCTGCTGTGAAAAAGTCTGTAGGGTTTGGCAGCTCTAATTGGATGATCATTGCTCATTGATTTATGTTGTAAAATTTGGTGAGCAAGTCCATAGCAAATCTGTTGTTTTATCATTTTTATCTATATATATTTTTTTAGTTTGATAAGAAAACAATTGTTTATCGGAATATTAAGCATTGCATCGAAGATGAAAACATTACATTGGGTCATTAGATGACACAAACAAACTGCACTGTATAAACTGGAAAAAAAGCTAATTATCTACAGTATTTACCAATGCAAATTAGTCAAATTTTAGGAACATGACTGATTAGCCAAAGGCTGTTCCAATTTTAGTTTTTGACAAATTTCTTCGAAAATAAGTGGTTGTACTAATGATGTACCATGCTCATGACTACCTGCTGTATTTCCTCCAAACTGTGCTGAGAGTTTAAGTCTGCTAGTAGACGAGGATCAAATTTAAATTACATTCTGTCAATTGGAATACATCACAGCCAAGACAGGTGTTTAACTCTTTTTCAGACTGTTGCAATCTGTAAGAAAGCAGTAGTCACAATCTAGTGGATTAAAGTCTGATTTGCAGTATTTGAGGTGATCAGAAATCTAGAAAGATTTCCGGATTATGATGTGAACAGTCCTCTGATCACTGCCTGAGTCTGATGCAGAACTTCATTTCTTTCAGGTTTCCATTGCTGTGGGTTTGGCGGGCTTCGCTTGCGTCCTCCTCCTTGTCCTCTTTGTTCTCATCAACAAATACGGCCGACGCTCCAAATTCGGTATGAAAGGTGAGTCTACATAGTTAGACAGGCAGAAAGGGAGACACACAGTTATCTTTGTTTATCGCCTTACTGCCCGTTGCATCATTGTGCAGAATCCATTCCCCGGGCTAATCTTCTCTTTAAAACCTTTGTTCACCAGAAAACGTATATATGCAGCTGCTGTAGAAGTCCTCATATTTTTACTGCACAGTTACAGATCCATCATTGCACTTAAGTCTTTGCCCCAAGAGGACTCATTTAGGAAGATAGAGCTTTTTCTTCTTTGCAATGAACAATTGAAGGTTTTTAGGTGACTGTTACAGGACACTAGAGTTGTTGCCGTATGCTGCTGCAGTTAAGACCATCTACAAGCAATACATGTGCAATCACCCATGCACATGCTCACATAGAGGCAACTGTATCAATACAAAAAAGGCTGTATGCATGCAAACAAAGTCTGTGTGCTGTACATATATCTCATACCTTCCACTGTGTCTGCTTTGCGGAGTGATCACAGAAGGGATCCTGAATTAATTAGTGGACTAATTGTCCCTGTGCTGTCGATCGTGCTGAGGAATTCAATGGGATTAATGTGGCTTTTGTGCATGCTGAGCTTTTATTTTGTGTCAGCTCCAGGTTTTGTGCGTCTCTTTGGCGTTGGTGTTATGTAAGTGGCAAAGGCAGTCATAGCACTGATCTGGGAGCATAAAGCAGAGCAAAAGAGAGAGATGATGGTAGCGGCTTGGGTCCTGTGGTTCAGTTTCAAGTGTTTGCCCACCAAACTGCACACTCTTATCAGTAAGGCAGGCTGGCATCTGCCGTAGTGGTTTGTGGTGAGCTTGTATATCATTCACAAAGCACACACCCCAGTGTCTCATCATGAAAAGGTGCATTGAATTCAGGGTTGTGATCCTACTCCATATTTTCTTTATCTCAGCTATATTCTTACATTCCACTGTGACCCAACACCTCGAACCATGCATGTTCTTCTTTTAATACTGCAAGCTAAGTGTAAAGTAGCATTAGCAGCTTCCAGTCCTTAATTAGCTACTTTACAGGATTAAAGTTCGTTACTTACCTCGGTATAGAATTCTCTGTTGTAATTATTTAGAGGGTGGTAATTATTGCATTGACCTAAAGCTGGCTCTAATCAAGGATGAGTATTATAGTTAATGAGGCTTTACAGGCGTGTTTGTAATGTCATGGCAAGTCATGAATTTAAGCTGTGCTAACAAACTGGCATTAGAGAAAGAAAACATTGCAAATCCTGTTGAGAAATAAAACATAAAACAAGATAAGAGATCACATGAAGCACATTCCACACGTCACGGAAACAGTGTCACTCTTTATATTTGTCTGACATCAAATTACATTAGTGCCACAGCTGCTTTCTCACGATGCATCTACCATCCAGTGACTCTCTAAATATTACAGTATTTACCCACAGCTATGTCAAAACTATGTAAAACTCACTCTACTACAAATCTGTTTTGCATTACTGCTTTATTTTACACTTGTTTTCCGTAATTGGAGGCACTGCTTCATATTGCCGGCAGCATTGATAACTTAGCATGTTTGGATGCTTAGCCCCTGCGGGAGTTATTTTGACTCTTGGGAAAAGGGTGCTTTAAAAGCAGCTTCAGTACTCTCCAAGCAGAAGTGAAGAGCATAATTTATCTGCACGAGCGCAAGGTCCAAATTTGTCTTGAAAACTCTGGCATTTTTGCCTTGTAGAGCCCCAACAACACTCACCGCTCCATACATAATGTTAAGCTAATCTGCCTTTCTCAATGGTGCCACAAATTTTGGTGTCACAAGACAGAAAGGGGTTTTTAATACCTCTTCTCTCGTCAGATTTGTAGGATTTTTTTTTTTTTTTTTTTGGTTTTCACATTAAAGATAAAGTATGTAGATAATAGGAGCAGCTAGCACTGAGGGTTACAATGGACACTTGCTGCCAGCTGTGTACCTCTCTCCATCATTATGTGTGGAGGAGCCAATGATGGCAGCAAAACCATAAATCTCTCTTTAGAGCCAGTGTTTCATTTGTCTGTTCTAGGCAACTGTGGACACATAGTGGACCTGCTTTCTCTGTCGGTTTTCCTCTTTATAAGGGATTATAAAGAAAACATAATTATCAATATTATTCCATTTCTGCCATTTTCTGCTGATAGATTCCCTTAAACCTTAAACACTGGACCTTTTAAGTCAGTAAAATGTGGAACATGTACTGCAGCAGCATGGTGCAGGATGAAAATTCACTGCTGTTTTTGCAATAGAGATGCTGCTGTCTCTACTGTCACAGTGAGTGATTGAAGGTATAAAAGACTTAAAGAGAGGTGATGTCAGTGTCGACTCTTTCAGGACCTCACGCTGCTCTGTACAAAGGCCTGATTTGTCCAAAGTCTGTGCCTGTGTATATGTGTGTTGTCCCCTCCCTCTCCTGTTCTGGAGAATCAGCTGGAAGGCCTGAAGAAGTCATTACCTTTGGATGGAGCCATAATGGATTTTCGCTCCACTAAATCACCCTGGCTCTTTTGGCTGTTGGAGTTTGATCACCGATCGTTTCTGGGCATCCAATAAAAACTCTGTTTTTATTTTTTTTTCCCCTTTTATGTGGCTTGGAGAGTGTGTGTTTGTGTGTATGTGTGCGTAAGCTACATTCAATGATTTGCTAGCAATTCAAGGCCCTCTGCCAGCTCCGTCTACTGGTTGCATTGCATTTATAGCCTGGCTGATATACTCCAGCTCAGTTTATGTGGTTGTAATTGAGGTTTTATGAAAGATCCTTTGCCTGTCTGCATGTCTTTGTTTGTGCATACACACATGTGTACTCATGAAAATGGACTCATCGTGTTGGTTACCTGTTGGTCTGATCAATATGTTGTCAACTTACCGCCCAGCTAAAACATCTTGCAATCTAAGCAGCAGGCTCATCTTTCACATTGTGATTCACACCAGTGGGTTTTGAAGTGTCTTTCACACAGATTTTTGTCAGCAGGGAATCAATAATGCTTCTTTAGAAAAAGACACTCAGCACGTCAGTAATAAGTATTATGCTCCCCTGTCAATTTTTCTTATGTTCTGATGGAAAATTACACCATCCCTGCTGCTGTTAAGTGCAACCAATATATAACAAAGTGTATATCATTTTGTCACCTTACCTCTTTTCCAGGCCAGACGATTTCCCACATTTTGTGTCTATTGAGAGCATCATCCATTTTCAATGTGAGTGCAGTAGACTACAGTGAATTTTAGTTTGAACACTCCTCTAGAATATAAAAAGAACAGAGAAGGAGTAACTTACATAGCTTATATTTATTAGAATAACGCTGTATTTAACATAATGCAATATCAGAAAAGTCAGAAACTGAAACTTGACAAGCTCCTGGTTGTTTCTAATTATCATCTGACATTCTCTTTTAAATATATGCATAGCAATACAGTCTCTTTCACAGATCTGAATTTTGGAAATAAACCGATTTGGAACTAATTCTGAGGGTCCCGAAAGGGCTTGGGAATCAATGCCACATTGTGCTGCATTCTGGGTATTTTTGGGGCTCATCCACAATTGTGTTTGGCAGCTGCTGTGTGTTTAAATAGGGAACAGATGATACAGGCACTATTTTTGGCAAAAATTTCACAGCAGAGTTTAGACTGAAAATATACAGTGAACAATCAAAGGCAAAGGTAACACATCACACAAGTGACAAATGATGGAGAAACAGCGCTGAGTGACGTGCATTTAAGGAAGTCAAGACACTGGCAGTCATTAATCACTAGTTCAAAGATGGATTTATTTCCGAACCAAGTGAAACTTGATGTATTTTTGTATCATTCTCTTTATGTCATGTTTCTTTTAAGAAAAAGTTATTTTTAGTTTGATGTAAAGTAAAAGTTTTGTTGTTGTTTTGTAGCGTTTTTCAAAAACTTTTTTCATATACTTGTGCAAAGCCACACAGCTCCTATTTAAAGGTAAGCTTACAATACCCCCTAAAACTGACACTTTTAAGTTTTTAAACTTAAAAAAAAAGGACATTTGGTTTTACCTATCTCCTTTTGTTATTTTCTTGAAACATCGCATTGTGATTTTATGGTAAATTGCTGTATTTTCTTGCTGTATAGCTCAATATTCTCTTCTGACTCTCGACAAGGAAGCAAATAAGCCTATTTGCCTCATACTGCAGACAAACCGTACTTTAAGGGCCAGCATGCCTGCTGGATAAATCACACACAAGTCTGTAGCTGCAGAATGCATCTGGATGAAATCTGGCCTTCAGTCTTTAACCCTATTAATACTAAGAGACTGGAAAAGCTGACCAAAGCAAATAACTGACTCATTTATGCTGAGACAACAAGAAGTCAGGATCAGATAAAGCAGTGTTGCTGTGACCAGGCAGGAGCTCGCCTGTAAGTCAAGGAGAGCAGACATTGTTAACATTTAATAAGATTCTGCCATCTAGCCATTTGGTTTACACTGTTGCTCAGAGTGCAGCGGCTGGACTCTTTCTTAGTGAACGACAGAACATGCTGGGAAGCCGATGCACTCTCATTAGTGCTTGACTTCCTCAACATAGACAGTGTTCAGGTTTTTAGACATGCAGGCACACATGTAGTTAAATCACACAGATGTCTACCAACATGCTTTTACATAGCGACACACAAATCTAGGCTTATACACACACACACACACACACACACACACACATACGCATACACACACATACCCCTTTGCCGGCACATACACGCACATCCACACACAAACTGTACCTCAAAGGCATCCTGTGATCCAGGCGTGTGTGTCTGGGCAGCTTACCCTCCTCTCCGCTACATTACCTGAACCAGGCCTGGGGTTGATCATCCCACACACACACACATACACGCACACACACACGCACACACACGCACACACACTCTGCAGCATTTACTGCATCACTGCTTCGCTTAGCCTCCAGTGGCCAGAGTGAACTCTGCCGCCAAGCAGTAAGACGTGTTTGTCTACAGACAGATGGGCAGACAGACACTCCTGCTATGTGTCTATACAAATGTCAAACTGATTTTTAGCAAATAATCTTTCAGTTAAATGGGATTTACTGAACATGCCCTCCTAACGTGGATCTATTGTCAAGGAAACAGAAACCAAAAATGGTAAAAAGGGTATTGGTGGAGTATTTTAATAAGGTACAGTACTATTACCACATACTTTTCAACTACTTAGTATTTCCATTTTATACCACTTCTACTCCATTTTAATTCATGTAAATATGGTATTTTTTTAATGCTACAATTATCTGACATGTATAGTCAGATAATAAGATAATAAGTCAAATATTTTTTATTAATTTATACTTATAAACACTCAAATTGATACATGTGCATAAGAGTTTATTTTAAAAAAATTTTCACATAAGTTAATGTTTAAAAATGGGAGAAAAAAAATTTCTCGTAATGACTCTCAGTAAAGTCTGAAAAGAACAATCTTGTTATCAGAAAAAAACAAACTTAGTCGAAAGTGTAAAATCACACTATTTCACTGAGGGCAGAAGAGTGCTAACACATCAACACCCTCTCTAATTGTGTGCAGATGGAGGAAAAAAAATATTTGTCTTTCCTCGTTGTGGACAGATGTTTTAGGGACATTTCAGGCCCCTTCTGACCCAACATGACCCAACGAGTATGAGACTGATTCATGCATCTACACAGTCCTCTAAAAACAATTTTTTTCTTTGCTGTTCAAAACTGTTTTTCCCCCACAAAGTTTTTTTTTTTTTTCTTTAGTCAACATAGAGGACGTTTTAATAACATCTTCATTGTCATTTACATTGTCTATTTTAAAACATTCAAAGATATGAAAAGACACTTTGGATCAACAACAGAGGCACACATATACAGATTACAAACCTCTTTTTTCTTTGCTGCACAAATGGTATTTACCCTTTGTGCAGTTGCTGCAGCACCAGCCATCTTAATTGGCTTTAATTCATTCCTCTGAGCACATGCGACAGATGGGGACTTCCAAGAAAACAGCAACAGCAAGTGCTTCTTTTTTTCCTCTTTTTTTTTTAAAGTGTTCCTTATTATATCACTTCCCTGAAAAAGAAATGCAGTTTTTTAGGAAGTAAAGTGCACCTTCCATCATTTCTGTCATCATACTGTGTTGTTTTTCAGTATATCTGTGCTGCTTGTGCCGCAGACACTGCTGTTAGTGCTTTCAGTGAACCCTAAAAGGACTTGGATACTGACTGCAACCTCTCAGCCACGGCATGATCTCACGTGTCTTTCCTTAGTTCTTTTTGCACCTTGCACTGAAAATGAAAATACAAAAAAGGGCTATTTACTTATTTATGTTGCTTAAAAGTTGCATGAGAGCCTTCCCTTGGAGTTTGGCTGTGGTGCTATCTTTCCCTGGATGGATATAGAGTGCAGGGTTGCCTGGGGTTGTTGCTCTGGACATGGTGTTCCTCGTACAAATAGGATTTCTATTTTTTTCTTTTCTTTTATTTTGGACTTTGGACTGTCAGCACAAGACTGCTAATAGCTAAGTGCCTTCTGCCCTCTTGGTGTCTTTCTCCAGAGGTGTTTGCTGCACGGCTTCGCTAGGCATTGTAAAGTAACCCCAGTAAAAGGCCAGGCTTGCAGAGTAGTCTTGTTGAATGCACTCTGACTTGGTGTTTGGGAGCTTCTTCCCTTTTAAGTCTTTGCTATCAATAGTTCAGAAGGTTGTCCTCAGTCTTTCGAGTTTATTAATAGCCTAATATAGCATCTTTAAAGTTTCAGGATATGGCAGAGTATGTAGGAGTGTGGAAAGAAGCTCACTTTTGTTTTGCAGGCTTTCAGGACTGCAGCAGCAATTTTGCCCCATTCCCCAGGGGATTGTTCGTAAAATATCATGTTTGCTCCTTTGTTCAGCCATGAAAAAAAAAGCTCCAAGTGCAATTTCATGAGAGACATAAGCATATTGCTTTAAAATTAATACAAATGTGGTTTACAGTGTAAACCATTTAAGTGGCTAGAGAGTCTTTAGTGAAGCTGTACAACAGGTCAATGAACATGCATCAGAGACAACTTCTACATTTCCATGTTTCAATTAGTATTGATCTGAAAAAAGACTCCACAACTGCTGCTCTTTTTTTTATCTGTGCATGCTTTATCTTAAAATAGAGCAGATAATAGATGTAGTGTGATTCTAACCATCTCAGTACCTTTGTTACGATTCCAGTCCAATCAAGTGCATTTTTATTGTTGAGCACAAAGCATAATCACTTTTTAATTCTCACATTTTTTTTTAACCTTTATTAATCTCACGGTGGCACCTCTTTTTCTAATATGTATGCTGCATGGCTTACCCACAGTTTTTTTTATGACATTTACTGAGATACATTTTGCTTAAATTCTCATTGACAGTAAGTTTATTAAAGGGACATTTGAATGATTAGAATAACTTAGAATGACTGACTACTGAGACGCTGCCTCACTGTACAAAGCACATGGTCACAACATAGTGGACAGAATACATTCCTGCAGCATGAGCTTTTTTTTTTTTTTGGTGGAAAGGCGAGTGAATGTCTATCTGCTCCGTAGGTAATCATAAACGCATTTATTTCTGCCTTGAACTTTCATTCAACCTCCCAATCATACCGTGCATTCCCTATCCTGGAGGACTTTACTAATGATTATTACTCTCATATTTTCTGCAATTTACCCAAGGCCTTGAAATAGACTCATGCGGTATAGTGCTGATGAGTTTCCTCCAAGTTAATGAACATTAAGGGACTGAGTCTCAAAAGACAGACCTCTTGGAGTACAGTGAACTCAGCTTAGACAGCACTCCTCACACTTTGTAATTCAGGAATAACTGTTCCCTATTGGCCTCACAGTGTCAGTAGGAGGTGTTTCAAAGTGCTGCCCTTGTTGTTACCATTAAAATAAAAATGCATGTGTAAGCCAGGTTGTAGCTAGGAAATATACAAAGCCTGGTCCATCTTGTAGAAACAGAAAACTGCTTCCTAAACTCCTGCTGGCTAACAGCAGCTCTGCTACCAGCTAGCTGACTGGAGACACAGCATCCTGCACTGTAAAGCTAGCTTTAGAAACAGGCTAAATGAAGAGGTGTACCTCCCTCGTAAACCTCCAGCTTTTGCAGCTCATTTCAGCCCTTTGTTCTCCTCCAGAAACCTTTGGCATGACTCCAGTTGGGATTTTCTACTTGTGGAGGGTGATGCTTTGCTTATTACACCACACGAGAGAGCATCCACTCTGAGGTGGGAAGGTGATTTTCAGGGTCTGAGATGATATTCCTGTCTAATCTTTTTTTCAAGACTGAAAGGGAGAAGCATGCTGTGAAGGTTTTTAGCCCCCACTCTAACCACTAGTTAATTCAGTGTGAATTTTAGCCACCGGCCCAGCAAATGCTCATATTATGTAACAGCCAAATGTGGGGTGCCGCATGCTCACTCCTACGCAGGAGAGGATTGTGATTCTTTTATACTGACAGATAAAAAAACCAAGCCACTGCATTGAAATGAAATTTCTTTGCTAAATCAGTGATGATGTGACACTATGTTTAATAATGACAGCATTCTATGTATGTGACAGTGAGCGTATTTACTACAACATATCCAAATATATTCATGACATTATTGTAAATATTAAATCAAAGGTTAAGTAGTGACAGTTCTCTCCTGTGGTATGCATCTAACAGTGAGAGGATTCAGCCGCAGATTAAACACCCACTGCATTATTTGTTTAATAGCAGCACTGTTAAATAGTGACATTTTCTTTTTTGTGTTATATAACAATATTGAGTATAGGTATGTTTATAATGGTGACAATATGTTGTATATATTAAAAATTTAACATTTTTTCTTTTACATTTTTAAAAAAGCAAACAAACAAAAAAATATTGTTCACAGTGGTGCTTCATTTTAAGCATCCACAAACCAAAAGTGCCAGTTTGAAATACTTCTGTGCTTTGACTGCAGTTATAGATGAATAGCACAGAGCACATTTAGCTACAGTTACCTTCCTCTAGCTCTCATCCAGGAGCCCGGTACGTCTCAATTCATCATAATCAGACTTCCTTCTTTCTATTAAATATGGAGCTCTCCTTCCATCAGCCACACTTCTCATCTCCCTATATTCCCACCGGCTCATGTTCCCATCAGGCTCTCCCCAGTTTGCATTAACACACCTCTGGGAGCAGCACACCGCAGCCCTCTGTGTTATAGAGAACAAGCCTCCATCTTTCATGGGGATGGTTAAATTTTTAGCTCTGGAGAGTAATTGTTGTGTAATCACAACTAGGGAATTAATTATTCATAGAAGCATGCACACATACACAGAACACGTACATGTCTCTCTGCTCTCCTCCTCTATTTGCATCTCTCCTTTTCCTCCCCCTGTACCTTTTCCTTCCATATGTCTCTCAATCATTTCATCTCCTTCTCTCTCTCCTTCCCCCTCTGTCTTTCCACACTAATGAAGTTAGTGAGCACCAAGGATAAAACAATTAAAACAAAATTCATTTGAATGAATTAAAGAGCAGGGAGCTGCAGTAGCTGACACTTCTGAGGCAAGACAGATTATCCTGCTTGGCTGGTTTAGTAGCATTTTACAGTGGCCCTGTCCTACCTCATTAACCTGTGTATTAACCCGTGGAAAGGCATTGTTAGTACACAATGATGCCAAATAGACTGGGGGGATGAATACGGTAAAAAAAGGGAACCCATAACACTCAGTGTTGACGTCGCTCTGGAGCCTTCGGATGGACTTGGTCAAATAGCGTGCAGCTGTTACCTGTGAGCCTTTGAAGACTGTGTGGTGAATAACAAGTCACCTTCCAGTCATCTCCATACATTTTCCAATATTTTCCAGTGAGCAGCAACAAGAGATGCACAAGATTTGCAGCCTGGCTTATGAAAGACTTCAGAGGCTGTTAAGGAAATGCCAAGGCCATCTGTGCTGCTCTAAGAGGGTGTGAAATGAAGACGGAGAGTGTGTCACACTGCGATGAGAGGTCATTACTGGCTCCTCAAAGGCAGCAGATTATGTCAATTTTACAGGTCACAGTCTTTTGGGTCACTACATTTTTTATCCTCTTCGTCTCTGTGACACCTTAACACTTGGTAATGAGTGCAAAAGTGTCTTGAGTTCAAATGTGCATGAAGAGCTGTGATGCTCAGAAACAACAGCCTCGACGATGCAGCCAGATGGCAGCGGTATGTTGCTTCATGTTCTAGGAGTCGCCGGAACAATCACTCTCTCTCTCTCCTGGCAGATTGTCACTTCATGTCTTTATGTGCGGCGTAATGACCGTGTGCACTCTGCAGGTTGTGCATCTTGCAAACTCAATAGCATCATTTTCATCTGCCTGGTCTGTCAGTGATCCAGAGCAGTTCACAGTGTTGATGAGGTAAACGTCGCACTGCCCTGCTGAGGTGCTCTGAAGCAAGACACCAAAGCTATTCTCAGCTCATGCTGTTCTGCTGCTAACCCTGACCTCTGACCTGTGGAGAGGAGCATGAGAAAAAGGGATTTCGCTCCAGGGAGCCATATTTAGTTTCAGTGAGTCAGCCCTGCGTTAAAATAGCTCAGCGGGCTCCGTCGGGGAGTTTGTTTAAGGTATATTGAGAAAGTGAAATGTTATCAGTTTTACAAACAAAATGCATTGAAAGACTTTTAGGCTGCCAAAACTCAGTACAATGGTGCATAATACTGGATGAATACAGAATTTGAAGCATTTTATCATTTGTGTCGACTATAGCGAGGCAGCTTTCACATTTCAAGGCTAACACTGGATTAATGGTTCATTGTCACACGTGGAGTAATCCACAACTGCTTTTTAGGGTCTTCTTCTTAGATAACTCCTGTACTTTTGGTGCAACACATCAGTGTCATATTACACACAGCTTCATGGTTTTCAAAGTATACCGTTCAAACATACAGTTCAGTGCTGGTCAATAGGGGACATGTACAGATCTGATCTTTACCCATCTTTAAATTTGTCCTGTAGTCCTTTTAATCCAGAGTGTCCTGTGTCCATCTGGAGCTGCAGCATTCCTCCTTCTTGCAGTGAATCCATGCTGCAATAAGATTCTGCTTGACCTCTGGACACCAACACAACACTCACATATTTGGCATATTTGGCTCCCGGTAGTATTTGCATCCATTAAGGGCCCATTTTTTTAACACCTGAAACCTTTAACTCTCCGTTACAGGAACAATCACAGTCTTGTCTGTTCAGTAGTCATTCTTTGGCTAAAAAAAAGCCTCTCCCAGAGGAGTATCTGTCTTTCTATTACATATTAAATGCTTTCTGAAAATCCAATAGGTGCTGTAATATCTAGCATTGTCACTTTAATACTGCATATCAGCTACTTGGCAAAGTGGCTTATTTCTGTGTTTGGGCTTCATGGCAGCTAACTGGCAGGCAGATAAACTCACTGTAGCCCAGGGGAGTGTGGTGATGATGAGCTAAACAAACAGGCTAACAGGCTAACAGTGCAACAGTGTTACAGTGTGCAACAGAGTCAGCTGAACATAGCATGCTCTCTGCACATAGAGATGAAAGAGAGCGGAGGAGATGGAGGCAGGAGAGGAGAGGAGAGGAGAGGAGAAGAGGAACAAGAGAGGAGACAAGGGAGGAGAGGAGGAGAGAAAATTAAGAGAGCAGGAGGAGGCATTCAGGGAGTTCTGACAGGCTGGCTCAGCTGTGCTTTAGCTAATGGGTGAACTGGCTGCTCTGCTGACTCTCCTCTGTGACTGCTGGGATTATCATTTCACTGTGATTCTGTTCCTTTGACCCAAAGGCAGGTGAAGGTCACTAAAACAGTTCTTTGCATTCCTGACAGGTGGAAGGTTGGCCACATGTTTGAACAGCATAGAACATTATAATTATAACCTACTGAAAAGAAATATACAGACTATGTAACTGAGGATGAACTAAACGCAGCATCAACGGTTTCATTAGAACACTGCAATGAAAATAACACAAGAGAAAATTAACTGTGGAAATTACATCATATCATATGCACGATTTGCAGAACTGCACTATTACTCATATCATGTCTACAGATGGTTACATATGTATAGGCTTAGAGATGCCTTGTGGTGCATTTGTGTGAGTGTGAGCCTGAGTGTTTGTGTGTGTGTGTGTGTATGTGTGGGAACACTTGATTTAATACCACTTCCAGGGACTGAGCTCTGATTTAAGAGCGTCTTCCTGGCGACCACGACAGCAGGCACTTTCTGGGTCATGTGAGAGCTGGCATCACTTTATTGATTTTATACATCAGCCCCTCCTGCCTGTTCCCTCACACACACAGTATGCACTGTTTGTGTGCACACAAAGAGAGAAATGAAAGAAGAGAGACAGAACGTAGTTTGCACGGCTACAGTGTGTGTTTGAGTGTGTGTGTGTGTGTGTGTGTGTGTGTCTTACCTTTTCTTTGTCAACGGTAAAAAGCAGTTGAAGCCTATTTCCATTGAGAAAGGGCAGCAATATGTTTTGGACCGAACTAAGATAAGATCCACCTAATGCAGCCCGCAATCTGATCCTGCTTCTGTGCCAGAGGGCAAAATCCAATTTCCTCACTGCAAAGAAAAAAAATGTTAAACAAGAAAAGCAAAACATTTTTTAATCAATGATTAATGCTTTGCAGGAGAACACTATTTATCTTTTGCATATTCCAGTGGCACAAAATGTTGCAGCTAATATTTAGTGTGTAGTCTCAGTAGATTTTTGGCAGAATAATTGTCTGATAAGGCCTGGCACATCTTTAACCCGAGCTTTTGTCTCGCCCTGGCCTTCTTCTACCAGGCCATGTTTGCCTTCTCGCAACATGACATTTGGAGCGCAAATTGTCTGGCCTTTGAGAAGGCTGGACTGTCTAGCTCATACTGACAAGACAGACAAAACAGTCTCTCAGATAACTGCTCCATCCTCAATTATTTGTCTGCTTTGAACTGAATGTTCCCTGCACTGTGCATGTCTGTCATCTGCTGAAGATAAGCAGCGGGCCCACGGCGCGGCTACAGCTCTGCTGTAAATTTGCTAACTGGACTTTGTCACTGTGTCAGTATGGGCGGGAAGAAACACTTGCTCATAGGCAGTAGGGGATTTGACGGGGGATGCCATCTGCCTTTTTAGGAAAATGACCAAAACGCATTCTCCTTGTTAACCTGCCACTCCCACTCTTCAGCTCCTAGTAACATAAAGAGTGCAGCAGCAGAGGGGTTGTTTAGTTGAATATGTGAGTCTTGTCTGCTGGACTTATTGATCCTTTATCTGACTGAGGTTTTTGCAGGTTTGAATCTAAGGCCCTGACCTTGGATCTGAAATTTCACTGGCCTAACTGTGCTGTGCATTAATAAATCCATGGCTCTGTCCATGGTGCTGAAGTAGCAGATGGGTTTAGAATTCTTTTTTTTTGTTTTATTCCTGCTTTGCTGTCAGTTCCTCCCTGGATCTATAATATTTTCTAAACTACATACTGCATTCAAGCACTATCCATAGATCTCTATACTCTTTTGTAGTAAGGGGATCATACAGACACTGCACTGCTTGTATTCCAATAACCCTGTGATATTTCCATGATTATTCAGTGGTGCCTGTGCTGCTAAAAATACATTTCTTTTACAGTGCATTTCTTTCAATTTCTCAGCATGTTCCAACAACATGCATGGGGCTGTTAAAGTGATAATCTCAACGTAAAGAATTTAAGGGGCAGTTTCTTTAAAACTGAAAAAATAAATAAATAAATAGGTTAGCACAGTAAGCTACATTGTCTTTTGCATGTAAAGCTCATTAGCTTCAAGTTTAACAGGGATGTGACCAGTCTGATTAAGCCATTCAGAAAAGGCCAAATAGTTTGATTAAAACTAATAGTTCTTCCTGAGAAAACTGCTTTTTGTTATTCTGGGTAAAAAGTCACCTCCATGATTGACATGTCTGTGCTTCAGCTATTATGTTTCGTCAAATCCATTCATATAGTTATGGACAGAGAACAGGTTCTATTTACCTTGATGAATGATTTAATGCACCACCTGGCGGGAGCGCAAAGTGACAAAATCGACTGCTAAGTGGCACGTGACCAACAGGTGCAGTCTGAATCTGGCTAAATGCTGAAAAGAGCACCTAGCACAGGGGTGCTGAGAGGAGAAGACTTGATATATTGGATAGCGAGGTTAAATGGACTGGTTTATATATGAACTGAGAATGGTACAGCACAGTAGTTGAACCAAGAGCACATTGTTTAGGATTTTGTTTTGAAAAAAGGCTCTTAGAAGGACAGTGTTGTGATGTGTGTGCATGCTGCACAGTATGTAAAAAACCGTGCATCTCTCTTTGTTTTAATAAGTGTGCTTGTGGGTGCAGCTGCTGTGGAGTTTATATCGTTTCTGCATCTTTGTGGTGTCTGCTTTTGTTGATGTTTTACTCCTCTGCTAAAGTGGCAGTGGTTTCATTTCAGTAACCTAAGATATTGCTTGTTGCCCCTGCAATGGTTGGCTTGGCTCTTTCTGTTATTGATTGTCATTTGTGTGTAATTGTCTCAGTTATGTCTCCTCTCTGGTTAATTTTAGTAAGGCCTATAGGCTTTCCACCACACTTACTCTCAACACTTTTCTCCTGAAACATTACTATTGAAATATGCTGTTTTAAAATAAAAGTGTACCATAAACTGAACCTCTGTATTTCTTTTTGAAGTAGCCAAGCAGGTGAACAGGGTCATCAGGCTGTTTCCAGTTCTGCAGACACACTCATAGTTCTATCCACATTAAAGCTGAGCTGCCTCATCAATCTGATGTTTCACGTGTGTGCACATCCACACTCCCTTTCTGGTGGTATCAGGAGTGGGCCACAATGTTGTCTGCCAACCACTATAAAATCAAAAGTGAGACGTATATAAGTATAAATTGGAGTAATGGCCAATCTCCCTGCACTACCACTCTTCAAAGCAATTATTCATTCTGTTCTCTTCTTCTTCCACTTGGCAAACCAGTCAGAGCTGCTCAACCAACTGGACTGTTGTGTGGAGGAAGAGCTCATACTGGAGCACTTACATAAGGTGCAGTTGGTATTCGTACAGTTCTCACAGTCTCAAATTTTTGGGTGCCATGCGGATGTCCACACAGGGATCTGCGCAGACCCTTGCAGACATGGGTAGAAGACAACATTACTATTAAGCAAACCAATGAACACCACTGTGATCACAGAATATAAAGAAACTATGGTCTTGGCTTTTACTGTGTCATCACTGTAAACAGAAATGTGCTTAAACAGAAATCTTGAAAGTCTTAAGCAGTTAACAGGTTCAGTTGTTCTGTACATTTGTGATAAAGACAGCTCAGGGGCTAAACATGCTGTATTTAGAGTGGTAGTCATTTTGGAAAATCTTTATTGTGTAATAAGGCGTCTCTTTAGTGCATTAGTTGCTACAGATGTGCTACATAAAACTCTCTTAACCAGTTTCTCAGCAAATGATGTCTTGTAACTTATAAATGACGAAGATGCAAAAAGATGAGAAGAAAACAAATCTGAAATTAAATTTTCCCTCTTGAGGATGCAGACGGAGTTCATCAATCATGCAAGCAGGGAGAGGCAGTGCTAGTGTAGCACCATCTATATGTAATCCTTCATTTATGAGTATATAGCACTACAGTATTTCTCAACTAGCCAGCTCTTCTTGTTGCCCCAAGAGTCTTAATCCCTCCTCCGGCTGTTGTATTTCTGCTCCACTGGGGACCATTCGCGCCAATTCCACTCATTGAGCTTGATAATTAGTGACAATTGTAAAAGTAATTTACAAACTCAAGCGATGCCATTGAGCAAATGGTGCCAATTAACTAGAGATGCTAATGTGGGCAGAAATGTGGAAAAGCAGCATCCGACCTTCATTACAGTGAGAGGAGGAGGGCCAGGGAGCTGTCTTCTCGGGGAGAATTATCAAGGGAGGAGAGGGGGGAGCGATGTACATTGCTGGACCAGGCTTGTCACTGTGCTGCAGATCAATCCACAGTACAAGTGCAAGTATTGTGACCAGGGCAACAACATTTTAATTTTCCATAATTTTGAATCACTGTCACTCCAACAATAGACTATGACTCAACACTTATATCATCAGCACTGCAAAACTCATATCAGGCTTTTTGGAAAAAAAACCCAAAAAAACCTGTCAGTTGAAATTAAAAAGACTGTGAGTACCAAAAAAAAAAAAAATCATCACCACAAACTGTTATCGTCGTCACTGCGGGTACCAGTTCATAATCGTCCTCACAAACTGAAGCTTTTAAGCTAAAATGGTGGATCAAGAAACCACAGCAGATCTGACCTGTGGAGTAAATGGTTCTAAGACCAGTGAGATGATTCATGGTGTGAAAATGTGCTTTTTTTATCAAGAACTAATTAATATCTGCAGCCTGCAGGTTCCTTTCTTTAATTAATCAAGTAAAATAGCCTAGAAAGGGAGAATCAGAATCGCTTTGCTTTGAGGTTCATCGTTTGACTATTAGACATGTTTTAAGTCTCCAGCAAGAGGTCATGACCTGAAGTAAAATATTTTCAGACCCCTGCTGCGCAATACTGCATATAATGAACAGTTAAAGCCACTCTCTACAGACTTTCCTATAATCATTATACCATCTTTCTAATTAGGGGAACAACTATGATAAAATTAGCTAAAAGCATGGCTGCAGAGATGGCCTGTTGTTTCTGTTGTTTCTTCTGTTCACTACTTCTCCTTGTTCCTTCTGTGAGGTTAGCATTTTTAGTTTTTAGAGAAGACTGACAAACTAGTCTATTGAATAGAACAAATTGGCACAGATATTCATGAGCCTCCCAGGATGATTTGAAACATTGCTGATGTTTCCTTAAATTTTCTAGCGCCTTCATCACATCTGTCCTTTTTTTTGTCACCGCGTTGTTTGTGATCCCCAAAACTATTGATTTTCCCATTGGCCCTCTTTATGTTTAATACCAATTAGCAAATACAAGCTTGATGACATGTACAATTGAGACAATACCTTACAAGAATGAACATGTTAAACTTGTCATTGTGCGTCAGCATGCTGACGATAGCATTTAATAGCTCAAAGCACTGCAGTGTCTACATACAGCCTCACAAAACAGCATGACCGCAGACTCCAAGCTTTTTATGCTAGTAGGGGTCATTTATTCTAAAATGTTCACATTATGGATTTAAGGATTATGTTTACTGGGGCATAGTTGCTCATTTTTATATTTTAAAAATGAGAAAAAAAAGACTTTGCGCCCTTTTATTTTTACTTCATATTTTTTTATTTCCAATAAATATAATACAATATTAGACACTGAAAACCACAGCAGGTTACCGTATCTGCTTTGCTCATCAGTATATACCATTCTCCCACAGAGGTAAATTTTGAGCAATGGGAGTATGGCATGGTTTCCCACAATTCCTTCCCTCTGTCCTATTTTTCCATGATGTGCCTCAGATATAAACCAGCAACCTTTCACACTTCCCTGCATAACTTCTCAGAGATACCTCTTCACTTTGTTCCATAAATCAAAGGATCTAATACTGGCAAGTGGGAATATACACTGTAGATGAAGTGGACAGATTAAATATTGGCCTAATTATGTTTTAACAAAGATAGTGTTTTGGAGAGACTCTTTTTTGAAGTCAAGGCCCCACTGTTTCATTATGATTAGTGTAATTGTTTCTTGGTTCAGTGGTTCCAGCTTTCCCAGACCTGAAAAAGAATCCAGAATCTGACTAATCCATTGTAAGCAGGAGGGAGCCTCCTGATTAATGGTACAGTTTGCCCTTTGTAGAAACCTCTCCTCCCCTCTCCTTTCCTCTCCTTTCTTCTCCTTTCCTCTCCTCTTTCCCTTCATCTACCCCCTTCTTTGGGATTAAAAACAGGAGGTGTATTCCCATTCTGTCAGTCACAACTCTGCCTCCCAGGCCTCAGCCTCTATCAGTGTAAACACAAGAGGGAAGCAGTGTTTGGTGTTTTCTCCTGTCTAAAAACCTCCTTTTGGTGTCTCTTTGATCCCGGGCGCCGGAATAGTAATTGCTATCACTTATGAAACAAAAATGACAAGCGCTGCCAACAGCTTAGCAATGCAAATACAAAAGAGAGAAGAGAATTGTGGGGATAGAGAGGTCTGAAGAAGAGTTGATGCATTTAGCTTTGGTTCTATGAAGGTCCTGAGTCTGCAGCTAAGGTGCTCTTGATCAATTTTGAAGGGCCGCAAGATTATTTATGCATGAGAGAAATATATTCATCTTTTACATTTATTCTTTTAAATTGTTAATCCAAAGAAGACATAATTTCTTTCAACTTTTTTTTTCTTTTTTAGTGCTGTCATTGCTGTTTTTTATGCACCATTTCAAAGAAGGTCCATGGGCAATTCTAGATGCTTTTAACAGGAGTGGCTTTTTTCACAAAATTTAAAAATCTATTTCTAATTATAAAAATCCCTCATTGATAAGACAAATATGTAATATTGAAATAACCCCACATATAACCTCCTGCACGTAAATACATGTTTACCTTTGGTTTCCCTGTAATGTTTTTTTAGATACAACCAACCAAGAGTCCTTCATGGCAGCAGGCCTGCAAGTGAACATTGAAAAAAAATCATCGGTATTATATTAAGTTGTTTTAATACTGATACCACTATCTGATTTGCTTTTGATACTGCCTAAATTGCTGGATCGAGTATCAGTGGGTACACAGGTCTATGCACTCATCCAATACCATCTAATTTATTTATTAGAAATGGGACTCTTGGTTCTTCCCAGTGGTGTCCTGTATACCTTTAGTCAATTTAACATGTTTTTACTGAACCAATGGCCAATATTTACAACAGCAAGTGACTTGTGTAGTTTCAAGCATATCAGTAACATAATATCCATAAAGGGCTCATATCAACCGATACTCAAAGTTCAGGAGTCAGAGTTGGGCGGGAAAAAAACGGTATCGAACATCTCTGCTACAAGAGAAACCCTTCTAGGAGAGAAGAGAGCCAGTCCTACAGGGAGCTGAAGTCTAGCCTTTCTGGCTTGCACAAAGTGGACAGAGCAAAAGCAGGGATTGCTGGATGCTGGTTATTCAAACAGCATACAGAAAGAGGGAAATGAAGGAACTGGATGGCCCTTCTTAACTCTTTAAAGCTGTGGAAGTGGATAAGCCTCTGGTGTTATTCACTGGCTCCTTCTGACATCTTCTGTTGATGTTTATTTAAATGCCGCTCAGCTCTGTGTGGAAATCGTCCCGTTGCGAATGCCCAGCAGGACACAAAACAGCTGGGTTCTGGAAGGGAAACTGAGGAGGAAAGAGAGAGAGAGAAAGATCTGAAAGGACAGAGGAAGAAAATGAAGAGGGAGAGAGAGAGAAAACTTGAGGGTTTATGTAAAGAAAGGGATTTGTGTGAAATGTATTTTGTGTAATGAGACGCCCCAATTCTGCTCTTTGAAAAAGTGTTACCTGGAGCTGGCAAATAAAAACGTCTCCTTTAGCCCGTCCCTTGTGGAGCTGGCTGTTCTCAGCTTACACTGGGGCCTATCCTCCATTTCACAAAAAAACACCCCGGCTCTGTATTTTTTTCAGATTTAGTTGTCAGACCGGTCGTCTGGAGAGGGTGTCATTTCAGAGCTCCAGCAGGGAGATTGCTCTTTCTTCTAGGACATTGTGGCACAGAGCGTTAATAATGTAGCCTTCCTTTCATAGCGCTCACAAACACAGCCATCGACCCTATTGGCCATCAACAGAAATGTCCATTCACTGAATAAGCTGTTGCTTCCTGCTGTATTTGTCGGTGTATTTCCCCAGACTTTTTACTCCGTGTAGAAGGTGTTGGACAGCCATTTTGCTCTTACAACATGGGAACATTCTTTTCTCAGTGTGATGAGCATCATTTGACAGTCCCCTGCCTCAGCATCCTCAGCATCTAAGCCCATTTACAGCCAGCTCATTCACTTTATTGCCATTCGCTGATGGCAGCACTTTGAAGTGTTTGCAAAAGGAGGGTGGTGGGTGTTGTGGGGGCAGGGGGAGTTTAATTGGCTGCATTAGTAAGTTTTCTTCTTCTTCTTTTTTCTTTCTCGGTCCCCCGAAGTCACAGTGAGCTAGATCAGGTAACCTTCATTTTAGTTTTGCTTTCGTCCCACCATCTTTGATTGGGTGCTAGCTGTTGTTGTGTTTTGGTTTCTTTGAAGAACCCCAAATTATTTTTACACACTGCTTGTAAGAAAGTTTTGTTTTTTTGTAAATATGGCAAAAAACACCCCAAAACTCATTGAACAACTTCAAGCTAAAGTCCAAGTTTTTCTTTGTTTACATTGACATTTGTGTACTTACATGGACTACAAGGATAGTTAAATTTAGAAACTTTATCCCTGTGCACATGACAATGATTGACAGCCTGCTGTGGGTAATGATGTGTTCTGTTTCACAACGTGTCGCCCACAGCAGTCGCCCTCAGAGAAGTTTTGATGTTTGTTTTGTTTGAAAATGCCTATGCGCTCTTGTACATTCAGCTTGACATCTCCTGCATGTTTTGGCTGGATGAAACTTCCATGTGGAGAAGGAAAGCCAAATCAATTACTTCAAGGGCTTTGATTTTTTTTGGAATATACTGCCGATCTACTCTTGTTACTGCTGCAGTTTCAGTTTTATTAAAGTCCTACATGAAGTCTGCTCTGCAAATGAAACACATTAATTACTACAGAACAGCTTATGGTGCTTTAAAGAACAAGTTTTAGTGAGGTGTGACATATCATGATGGAAGTAAGCATGGCGCCTCTTTGGTGAAAATAAGCAAATATCAAATACTTTAATACAGGCGTAAGGTATCTTTTAGACAGAAACTAACAAAACTAATAAAAGATTTTGGGTAATTTGAATCCTGGCTGGACTTAATTTTGCAATATTGTCCTCTGGATGCTAATAAAAACACTTTAAACAGACTAGCATTAAATGTACAGACTGCTTGAGTTTAAAGGTAGGTTTTTCATTCCTTTTTTTATTAATACTTAACTAAATCCTGTAAATTGTAGTTTGTCACACATACTATTGCACCATGCTGAAATGGCACTGTGTGTGCTCCCTGTGTTGCTGCAAAGGCCCATTTAACAACTTAGAAAATGATCGACATTGAAGACAAGTTTCTTAAGAACCACGCAGAGCACTTGATACTGCATTTACCAGCTAGGTATTATATTTGAGGCATTGTGTGATATGTAACTCTTACCCAAACCAGAAGAACCCTTAAGGAGGTGTTGTCTTTTCTCTGGCCATAGTAGTATAGTGCTCAGGTTCAAATGAAGGGAGGTTGATGTTACAGCTAACCTTGGCTATGTGCCCCGCATGGCTGCCCCTGTAAGCCATCAGTCTGCTGGGAGTCTGACTGAAATATTAAAGAGGCTGTCTGCTCGCTGGCTAAAGCACCTCACCACGGAGAAACCAGAGAGTATGGTGCAGCATATGTCATAGATACAGTAGATAATGGAGACCAAAGTGAAACCAGAGCAGAATATTGATCTTAGTTTAATAATTGACACTCAGAATACTGTCATATATCAATCTATCTGTATATTCTGACATCACTTGCCTGCAACACATTATTTTTATTTATAAAATATTTTTAAAAAACAGTAATGGTATGAATATATCCTGAAAATAGAAATCATCTCCCAGAGCATTACCTACAGCAGAACATGCTCCATATGTGCCAGCTCTGATTTAGGTCAATATATATTGGTTGATAGGCAGCCTGCAGTGCAGCAACCCAGTCATACGAACACATTTCAGGAATACACAGTACCTGACTCATTATACTCATATAGAGCATTTCTTTTCCTGAGATCTAAATCCAGTAGCAGTGCCACTGGACTTAGCTGTGTTACTGACAAGTGTGGAGAAAAACAAAGAAGTAACTGCAACATCTATTTAAATTATTTTAAAAAGAAAAAAAAAACATTTAAAAAATACATAACTCACTAAAAATCATTGACTCTAAGGTGAAGGAACTAGAAGTTCAACAAATCTTACTCATTTTGGTATTTTAGGCCTCATTTTTTCACCTCTCTATATATTCACTAGCTAAAGGCCTAGCTGTGCTAACAAGCTAACAGCAGCTAATGGCTACAATAGCCAATGAGAGATCCAGCAAAGAAGCAGCGATAAGGGATAACTATGTTACTAACTGTAATGCTTATAATATGCTGCCCCTTATCATCTTTTACATAATGCACCTTTAAAACACAAAAAAATAAGATCCAAAAAGGCCATTTTTAACAGACTGTTTTGTTTAAAGACTTAACAGAGTCTAAATGCACTGCGTAATGCTTTTTAACACTCATGCAGACGGCATATAGCAACTCTGAAATGGTTTCATTGCAGGACCTATTTAATTTCTTGTCTGAGCATTTATAAACAGTAGAAATATGACAAGCACATTACAAAGTCCTCCACAGGAAATGTGTTTCTGTGTGTACATGATTGAACAACACAGTGTCTTGCTGGATAACGTCAGATTGCGTTGCAGCAGAGGTTTCGCCTAGTTCAGCTTCAGTGATGGAACACCCAGTTTTTTTGCAGAGTGCCAGTGCACTGGCAGCACTGCCACACTGGCTCCATTCAAATGAATGACAGGGCTTTATTTATTCACACAGGGCTACTGTTGGTCTGGCAGACAACCTTATACTCAGGGGACCAGATTTGGAACACTGAGTCTCACCTGTAGTTGGCAACACAAGCAAATTGTTTTAAGTTCTGAAAAGAGTTTAAGTGTTTATGAAGTAAACACTTCAGATGACCCAAATCTCTTCAGATTTCATCTATCTTTAAGCAAGACAAAGATCTGTCTCCAACCTCCACCTGGTGTTTTGAGTGCCCTAATAGCACTCCAGTTTCTACGAGTTAATTGAGCAATGCAAGAGAACACAGCATTGGTTGTGAAGTATTTCAGTCAATCAGTTGTTAATTTTGTAATTAATTAATGTAATCTATTTTGAAAAATGTTCATATAAAAAGCATACAGGTCAGTGATGATGCAAAAGAGGAGTGTGAAGGTTGATTTGGTTAGTGTGTAATTGTAAAGACCCCCACAAATGGACATGCACACGCATACAGAAACATACACACACTTCCCGTCCTCTTTCTGCTCCTTCTTCTCTCCCTCCTTCACCTCCCTGGCTTACAAACCTGTTCAGTAAAGAACCCTCCAACAGAGGCAGGCAGTTGAAAAAAACATACCGAAGCAGGACTCAAGACCCCTGGGGCTGGAAACAAGAAAGAGGAAGAGAAAGAAGCAGGGACAGAAAGAGACAACAGAGAGGAAATCTTTTTAAAAATGCCTTTAAGTTCTGATGAAACAGTTGCTCGAGTAAAACATGCTGATAGAGGAATTTAGGTTTGATCAGTTGCTGTCATTGTTATTCTGAAGCTATTTCATTTTCTAATCATTACTAATACAATTGCTCTTATTTTTGACTCACTTTGGCAACATGGTTCAAATCCTGACAAAGGATATTGAATAAAATTAAAGTAAGCAGGGAACACGTAGAGAGAAAACAAAGGGAAGTAAATGCAGGAAAGAGAAGGAAGGAGGGTGCTACCAATAATAAAGGTGAACATTGGCGCCTGATTGATTGATATCCCACAGTGGGTCAGTGATTTGATTGTGTATATGTGCAAGTGTGTGTGTAACTGAGAGTAAATGGATGCTAAGGAAATGGGATTTGTTTGCGCCGAAGTGAAGAATACGTGGTTAACAATTGCATCAATATTCTGCCTCCAATTCATTTTGAGCCCACATAGAGTGCTTACCTCTCTTACCATAACCAGCAGGGAAAACAACTGATTAAAAATTAATCAGCTTTTCACTTGTGTATTCTAAACAGTCAATGCCTTATTCACCCCAGCAATACAAAGGTCTACTGCTCCTCTCTTGGTACAGTAGCTTGTAAGCCACACTAGTGAGATGGCTTTGTCGGTTGCTCCATGACTTTGGTCCAAAATTAAATATCTGTAAGATGGATTGCCATGGAAGTCTCATACTTTTATTTATGGATGCCAAAGGATAAACTATAGGGACATAGGCAATCTCCTGGCACTTCCTCAAATGTTACCATTACTCACCACTATTGTTTTTCAGTGAAATTTCTCCATAATCACTGAATGGATTGCTAAGAAATTCGGTCCTCCTATTTTTGTTACCTAGTCAATGTGTCCTAATGACTTTGTTGAACCCTGACTTTTCCTCTACTATGACAAAAAGGTTTGAGTGAAATGTTTTCACAGCTTTGGAATAAATCGTCATAAATTTGGCACTTCCCTTACTTATGCCATCATTAGGTCAAAATTTTGAATTATTCAATACTTTAGATTGAGAATGACTACTAACATTCTAATCAGCCTTAGCTTTACTTTGTTTAGTGCTTAGTAGCAAATGATAGGTGAACAGTCTTAAATCCTATGGTGAACCTGGTTCAGGTTACACCTTCTAAAAATCTTTGTTGTGAGAGCAGTCCACCATAATATGGTCACTCAACCACTTTAGTCCAGTGCTGTTTCATTGTTACATTTCAGGTAGCTAGCACTAGCTCAAGAATTTGCTAAAAGTGATAAGAAGAAGTCATGTGCTCCGTCGTACTCTGTGGCTGCAGCATGATCCAAGGCATCACCTATTAGGAGCCTCCATGTCCTCCCCACAGCCTACAGTAGCCAATTGGAGACTGTACTTAATTGTAATAAATAAATACAAATTTAAATAGAGATATAAAGATAGAGGTATAATATTATATACTCTATGTATAAATTAAGACAAGGTATTACCATGAATAATAGAATGGTTATTGCTTCTTAGACCGACACACTCAAAACAAATAGCTACAACCCAAGTCACAGAAACCAAAGCAACAACTGTGTTTCAAGCCTGAGCTCATAAACTATTAACCTACAAGTATAGACTTTGCTTTCAAAACATGATCACACTTTTGAACACGCAATCAATAAGGAGTTTCTGCCTGGCATTCTCTTTGGCAGCGGTGTTTATGGTTGAAAATAGGCTAATACTTCATAATAAAATTACACTGCACAGCAGCAGCAGCTTTGAACAAACAATCAGCCTACTTCTCCACAGTCCTGCTGTCTGTTATCACATTCTACAGAAGTGGACCACAGCTGTCTTTGTGTAAGCTTTGTGCTGACTGAGAATAAAATCAGGGCATAAAGCCTCCGTCCAAAAAAAATTATGTTTGCATATATGAGGCAGGAGTCAGTCTTTTCTGTTGCACTGTGCTGCTAAAGATTTTAGAATGGCAAAATGCACTCATTCCTATTACTCTGTTAAGCTGTGCCCTTATGCATCAGTCTTTGTTGACAGGAAATAGGGCACAGATAGATGGTGTTGTGTCCTATGATTAATAGACAAATGTGTCAGTGAAACTTACTGCAATTTATTGATCAGTAATGGAAAATGCTTCTTTTTTATGTAGTTACGAATAGGAAAGTCGTGTACAGTATTCTGAAAAAAAGGCCATATTTTTAACTTCACTAATGTTGGATTTCAGTCTTGTTTTCAGCTGTCTGTTGGCACAGCAATATATTTTTTTAGTATTTGTACTTTTGTTGTATTAAGTAATTGTTGGATAGCTCTCAATATGCATTACAATGCCTATATGTAGATTGCAGTTTTCAAAAGATTCTCAAGGGAACATGCCATTTAACTCTCATGGCAACTAGTCCCAAAATCAGTATTTCTAAAACCTTAGCTACAGTTTTTTCAACAGAACGTGAATGGGGTTGAAGTCATTGTGCTAATACTAATGATACAAAGAGTAAATAGAAATTTGCCAGTGAAAATATAGCACACTCATCATAACCGGACCCCCAATAGTGCTGGAAGTGACATCCTCCTGCCTGCAGAGGAGAGGGAGAGTCCTGAGGGGATGTGCCATGTACAAAAATGATGCCAAAATGTCTCTAAAACATGTGCTACAATTTTGTCCCACCAATACAACTGCCAGGTTCAATCACTGGTTGCAGTTAGTTGTTCAGCATGACATTAAATCTTCATCTCTTCGGATCATGGAATAACTTATTTAAAAAAAAAAAGAACAACCTAAAATGACGGAAATCATCCTTGGAGAAAATTTATTCGAGGTGTACTTTGATTATTCAGCTTGACCCATGTCCCATTCACTAACACAGAGGGGGCCTGATTTATGATGCATACTGCAGCCAGACACCAGGAGATAATTGAGATGTTTAGGCTTTACTTTTTAGGAGCTGTCATATCATCCATCTTTATAAAGGCATTGCTCCAATTATCAGCATGTTAGCACTTCATCTCCTAACGTTTCTTGGGACAGCAATGAGTAAGCTGTCTGTCTAGCTACTGAAACTGTTGTATGAATAATAAGAAGTAAGGAATCACTCAGGTTCAATTCTTTAAACTGATTTAAATCTGATTTAACAGTATGTTCGATAAGTAAACCCTAAACCAAATTTTCACAACATTTCACTTAAATCTATTAGAAAAGACAAGAGGTCTCATATCAGCCCATTTAATAACTTACCCCACCACCATGTCCTCTAATTCACTTGTTGTACTCTGGCAGTATTGTGAGACACATTAGCATATAGAGGCAATGATGCACACAATCATCGAGACGTTTTGTGGGCTGCAGTGGCTGAATGTGGCTCTCCTCTGTGATTTACATACATACTCCAGATGCTCTACGTTGGGGAATGGTTTCATATTCTAATGCCAGGGTAAGAAATATAGTCATCGAGTGTGTGGCTGCTACTGTTTGCACTATATGTGTGTGTGTGTGTGTGTGTGTGCATGCGCTGCTGCCTTTACTGCTGAGTTCTTGATGCAAACTAGTTTCTGTAACAACGCCACCGCAAGCCTTCCATTTGGCCCTCTCTGATTACATTGCCGCGAGAGAAGAATGAAAGCCCAAGCAGAATAGAGACTTATATGGCTGGTATTATTTTCTCTGATTGCTGTATGTATTGTGTTCAATTTGTGTTCGGGAGTATAACAGGTAGTACAATGTAGGTCCCAGTTGTGGTAAAGATCCTGACTCTGTCTTAGTCATAAATCAAGGAACAGATCCAGGACAGCTCGACTGTTGGATGATGTCATTTCCCATCACTTTTCAGACATGTGTAAAATTGCTTCGTCTGTCTTCAGGGAGCTTACAGGGTAATGTGCTGTCAAAGATATAAAAGCTGATAGGGCACTGTGGGAACAGAGTCAGAATAACAACCTCAGTGTTTTGTTTTATTATCATTCTGAGCATCGAGATCACAGATATTGAGTAACACAAATTGTAATTGGTTCAGTCCTGTGTCATTGCAGATAATGTTGGGCATGGTGTAGACACTTGATTCTGGAGAGCGTACAAGTGTCTTCAGATGCTATGACTGATTTACAGCACTGGTTTACAGCAGATTTCTAATGCATGTTTATTTGTGCCTTGACTCGACCATCCTTCTTTCGGTATTCTAAATTGTTTATACCACATTATAGAGAAAGCACATTGAGCTGTGGGAGGCGACTGCAAATTGTCGATAGTCTACATTGCAGAGAAGCATAAACATTAGCTGTGCTAGTACTTAATATTCACCACAGTTGGTGACAGTCAACAGGGGAGGAAACAGCTCACAGTCCAGGGGTGTATCACTATACAGAGACTGCTATTTGGATACAGTGAGGGATGGGGTTAGCGTGGGTTTGCCTGCGGCCTGAACGGTTGTCACATGTTCGCCATGCTCATCTGTGAGTGGGAGGTTGAGTGAGCAGGTTGAGGTTATTTGTCAGAAAAGCTATATACATGTCTTCTTCAGTTCAGCAAGAGGAGTAGTCATCTGAGCTTTGCATATAACCTCAAGGCATCTTCAAACGTGGCAATTAGCTGGCCTTTTTTTAGCACCGATGCTATACTCTCTGTGTTGATTTGCACATTTGCTGCTAAGCTAGGAATACCAGTTTCAAAATGACGTTCAATAATCATGTAAGGTGGTTTATTTTAGTATCAAAAAGTCTTTGTATTTTTGCAAAGGGTTTTTATTCGTCAGTGTGTGTTTTGAAGGTGTTACATAAGACACTTGCTAGATTTAGTTGCCCTAATCAGTGAATCAACAGTCACAGCACTAAAAAATAAAAAATACAACTGATGATAGACTTATCATAAAGCTTCAGGCGCTGTGACAGTTGGTTTATATTTGTGACCCTGCAGTCCCATTCATCACAGGCAGGATGTCTGCTTTGATATTCCTGTTTTTTAACCCTTCCCACATATGGATTTAATTTGTTCCAAATCCATTGTGAACTAGAGGAGGGGCCTTGCCTCAGAGAGTTATCCTTCCTGTGTTCTCTTGTTCAATTTACATGTCCTCAAGTTAATTCCAGTCCTAATTAACTACCTTTGAAAGGAATCTGTGCGATAATTACCACAAGGAGGTGGAACGGAAGCAATCACACTCTGCACAATTTATTCCCCACCACAGGGAAAACCCTACAGAGTCACCCACTGGCTTTTTTAGATATTTTTTTTCTTTTTTGTCCTGAGAATCACCTTCAGCACTGACTTTGGAAGTGACAAAACTGCTCGGTTTTAGTCTGTTTTGGTATATTTTACATATTTCATAAATTATCATAATTAAAAACCTTTGAGAAGAGAAAAAAAAAGAACTGGAATAAATAAATTGTGCAGGTCAAACCAGAAGAACTCAAAGGCTGTCTCATATATATATATATATATATATATGTGTAATAAAAAACACCCCCAGAAGTGAGCAAGGTAAAAAAAAAACTTGATAGGTGGAAATTTCAATTATCTAATGTCATCAATTAGGGGAATAATTCAGAAAGATGTCATCAAGTGTCATTAATGCAAAGCACATGAAACCAGAGCAGGCCAGTGTGGTCCAGTTATGTAAACCTGTGCCACCTAGAGACAGAAACGGACAGCAGTTTAAAGGACGATGCTGGTGATGTTCCACATTTATACAACTTGTAAAGGACAGTACAAACAGTGTGTTATTCATTTTCTGTACTTCTCCAGCACTCTAACCTGTCTGTGACACTCAACCCCGGGGTCACTGGTTCTGTTTTAAGAAGAACACATTCACTTTAGTTTAAGTGTATCATCATTTGAAAAATGAAAAATATATATATACAAATGTGGAGTTTTACCTCACTTTTTTGCCTTTTTTTTTTTTTAAACAAGTCGGTGCTGACCTGCTAACGTGTGCTGTTTACAGACAAGCAAATTAATGGCTTTTTTTTTATCATAACCTGTTTTGTTACCTGCACACAAGCAAACACAAAGTTTTCCCTTTTTAAGTTGTTATTTTTTTGTATGCACGTGTTTAAAGTTCTAAAATTTACATGCAAACCTGTAAAATGCAAAAGTTGTTGGAGTGTACCTTGTGTTGGATACTCTGTAGAGTAAAGAGTGTTTGTCATTGCCTTTCTTCTGCCTCTATCAGTGTCTACAAGAATTCTTTTCAGGCCATACCACCCCAATGACTTTCACCAATTAGATATATAGGACAGCTGCTGCATGTGGCATGCGAGGCAAAAGGCAGGGTAGGGCAAGTCCATGGAGCATTAGTTGCTCCTCTCGCTGCTGAGCGTACACTAATAACTGAAGGTGACACAAATAAGAACATCAACATTTTTATCAGCTCAGATCTTCTTTGATATCGGTTTTTGCTGCAATACAGTTAGAGTGCAAAGATTTACCTGAAACAGAAACAAGAGGGGGCCAAAAGTGAACATGTTCCCTCATCATTTCATTTAGTGTATTTCACATAAGAGAGGGTCCTTAGCAGCTTGTATTGCTGAGGAAATGCAGCAGACTGAGGCACTTTCTTTGCCAATGAAAGTGTTAAATTTGCATTAGCTAGCTGCACCTGTAAGTGGTGACCTTAAATTTCAACTGTATATCCAGATTATGTATTGACGAGCTCTGACATCATCCCAATCCTCATGTATAAATCATCCATCCGCCAGATACCTAAACTAAATATTTTTTCAGATCCTCATCACTCCACCTCTGCTTGTCCCTGTTATAAGTTATTTCTGTCTTATGTTGATTTTAAATTGTTCTCAATCATTTCAAATGTCTCCGGCCATAATTAAACTCTCAACTTCTAAAATATTTTTAAGACAGTACTGATAGAGCTGATATATCATGAGTACAGTCGCTTTACTCCAAACAGTTTCACTGTATAACCCTGGACTGTATGTTTGTGTGTGTGTGTGTGTGTGTGTGTGCGTGTGTGTGTGTGTGACCTTTAGATGTGTAAAAGGACACAGATCATTAATTAACATTAGATCTGGACCGATCCCGTGACAGGAGATTTTAATAATCAATGAAGTCACGCTGCTGTGCACCCATCCGCAACCCATCCGATAGGTTATTAATCAGGATGTAAATTTTTGTTACACAGGCCACCCGATCCTCGGATTATCCGTGGTGAATATCGTATACTTTCCTTTTCAGGTGGTGTAGGTTAGCATGTCTGCAATTAGCAAACAACTTCCTCCTTATGAATAATCATTAGCCTGCTATGTGTGACTGTAGAGTCAAGGTTCTGTGAGGCCATTAGGTCCTTCTAAACCAATTACAGCAAAATGCGTAAGCAGCTTGAAATTTGAATCAGATACATTTTATTTTCAGGAATTTATGCAGGTATATGGGACTTTTTTAGGAGGATTTTTTTTTAAATTGTCAATTTTCAAGTGTTTCCAAGAATTTTAAAAATGTTTTATTCGTAATGCATTGTGATTATGCTTATGGGGTGAAAAAACCCAGAGACAAAGGCAGCTTGTTTCCGAAAGGTGGTGGGTTCAAAGGTTTGCATGCTCTTTTAATTCATCACTGGAACTTGGTCCACAGATGGGCTTGCTGGCCCAGCACTTGCACAATACCTTAATGAAAGAGTCTATTTTAAAACCCAGGAGGGGAAGGCAGTGCTGTCTCTGCTCCTGTAGAGTAAATTAGATTGACTTCTAAACTCAGGGAAACAGATGATGCAAATGTCACACTTAATCAATTGATTTAGCTGAATTAGCGAATGCACCTGTGAAGTGAGCCTTACAAAAACATAAAACAGTAGATTCACGGTGATTGCGCAACCTTAGTTGAAGGAACATCGAATAATGCAGACTGGAGTGACAGGCCTCCTGAAAATAATGGGGAATTTTAGCTGGAGTGACACATTTCCTACAGAAAAGTAAGAGGATGTTTGCCGGGGAAACATACTGGCTGGCAAATAGAGAAGGATGTGTGCGATGAGATTTAACTAATCTTCAAACGACGACATGCCACAGCGATCTAACATTTTACAGAATGAATCCCAGGACAAACTGGTGTTTGTTGCTTTGAACATGTTAAATGAATAATTCTTTGCCAGAGCTGGTGCGTCCTTTGATGATCAATTGCATTCTTGCCAACTTGTGAGTGAGATGCTACTGTGAAAGGAGCTGATAGTTTGTGTTCTATACATTATCAAAGGTTTGACATTTTGCACTTATTAAATCTGTAGCTGAAAGGAAGATGAAAAGATGGGTAACACTGTAATGTCTCCATGAGCAGCAGCGTAGCTTAGCTTAGCATAAAGGTTAGGAAATAGCTAGTCTGGCTCTGTTCAAAGGTAAAATATGCCCAAATATGCCTTTACCTGTTTTTGCACTTCAGTTTTTGTAGGTGGTAAATGTAACATACAATAAAAGGTCCATTTATGAGCCCTTTTATTCTTTGTGCTACGCTTAGCTAACCAGCTGAAACAGCTGAGGGCTGTTACATAATATATAGCTTATTGTGACTGACTTATTCTTGTGACTGACAAGGAGGAAGTTTGCTTGCACATGAATGTTCTTTATCCCGGGTCAGATTCAGCTCTGTGTGTGCTACATGCTGTGTAAAGGCTGTGTTCACATAGAGCGACCGTGCTAATGATTTATGCAACATGTGACCATTCACTGGTTCATTACTTTTATATTTAACACAACATAACAGCATTTTGCCGGTTTTAAAATGAGTTTAACCACTAACACTCTGTGGAAAACAAAATTCTTGCACGTCAGAGAGTCTTATGAACAGGTGAGTCAGACCATAAACCTTTAATATGACTGACGTTGTGAATAAGTAAGTGCAAGCAATTGGCAGTGTGCAGAATTGTGTGGTTCTTTCTCAATTATTAATAGCTAAAAGATATTGGACGTATAAGAAAAAAACATGAATAGATGCATAAAATCTAGGAGACACAGACACTGTGCTGCATTCAAAGTAATTTCCAGCCCACTCAAACTTTTGACAACCAACGTGCTTTGGTTTATGGATCCAATAAACCTGTGGTATACAGTTCACTGCTCTGTTTTTGAGGTGTAATAAATTTTTGTAATTTTACTAGATTTTAGAGCTGGCAGTAAATACACAGGAAAGAGATTATTATCATGATGATACTGTTTACCATGATATACTGTTACCCCTAATAATCATGGTCTAAAAGTTTGATGGCACATTTTTACATACGATTTGTGTTGATCTCATCCTCTAAATGTAGCATTATGCATACTACACTACATAAAATTGTAGAGGCTTGAGGAATAAAAAAAAAAAAAATGAACTGAATATAAGGCCCAAAGTCCTTAGTCAAGGTCCGTATTAGACATAGTGCATGGCTAATTTTACCTTTTGTAAGAACCATATTACTACAAAAAAAGTTGCGAAAGGGATGAGACATGAAAAGAAATGAAAACTAGCTGTAAGTATATTCATTTCATTTTCCAGTCCTCCTGCATGAATCAAAGTTGGCTCAATAGAGAGGAATTTTACCCTCAGATATACATTTCTGGAAAATGTATATTTGCTGAATTTCATTCTGTCCACGGGCAACATCTGAGATGATAAAAACTCTCTCACAGGCTGCTGCGCCTTTTCATCACTGAGGTAACATAAATACGATTGTTAGGATGTTCTGAAGTCAAGAAGTCCAATTTCCCCTCCACTCCCCAGAAAACCTTCATCTTCCAACAACTCAAGTAGCAGGTTTTGTGTGTTTTGAGAGCTGCAGCTTGGCGCAAGGCCACGTCGATGTGCAGTCTGATCAGATGGGTTTTCATTCCATTTTATGTTGTATTTAAAAGCACAACATCATACAAGGCTCCTTTAGAGGTATCTTTTTCTCAATTTGTTAAAAACGTTAATACACGACTCATCAGGATTTTCTGTGGAATCATTTTGTTCCAAGTGCAGTGATTTTTGAAGCAGTGAGCTGCATGTGTATCCCCCTGCCTGTGCTGAGTCGTGGTGGGTCAGAGGCATCAGCAGAGAGGCATCAGCAGAGATTTAGAGCTGTAGCATGCCACATGTCTCTGGTGGTTGGAAAGGCAGTCACCCGGTGAAGGCCTGTGCTCTGCTGTGCACATCCCTCCAATAATTCGGGTGCTCAAGTATGAAAACCCTGCATAAGAGCAAATGTAGTAAATAAATTGCTGCTCACATGTGTCACTTCATCACACTCCTCCCCCCTCTGCAGCTCACGGTCTATAATTTGATATGACTGGCTCTTGATTACTATTTACTGTGTTGTCAAGGTGAGCAGGAGACTCAACTTTGAGGGTAAACAGGTTCACTGTCACAGCTCCAGTGAATCAGTCACTGTTAGCTGTAGATTTTATTCCACTAGCTGTTCCCCCAGCCCTGCCCTCCCCTCTGCCTCCCCTCATCCTCCCCTCTGAAGATTACAGTTGTCGTGTTGCTTTTGACACAGCTGGGATAGAACAGGAAACTGGATCTCATCAGCTGACAGTAAATCATGTCAGAGACTTTTTTTTGAATTTCTAGAAAGGGAAGGAAATTATTGCTGGTGGACAGGAATGTGATGTATAACACCATAAATTCAACCAGCAGAGAACGGCCAGGTCATGCCTTAAACCTGTGTAGATGTTTTTAGGAGACATGAATGAATGGACGAGACTATCTTTGGATAAATTAGTGGAAGCTGCCACTTATAATTGCTTTTTCATCTGTTAATCAGATTGATTAAATAATTCTTTTATCAATTAATTCATTTAATGATTTGTCTAAGTACTTTACACTTGATAAATGTCTAAAAAAAAAAGCCCCCATTCCGTTCTTCTATGATATTTAGTGATTTATTCAATTGCCTTTTTTCTTGGATTAAGTCTTAAAGGACATATAAACAGTTTGTTACCTTACGTGACAAAAAATATCAAATAATGGTGTGAAATGATAGAAAAATGCAGGCATTATAAATGCTTAAAAAATTACTCAAACCATTAATCATTCCTCAAAATAGATGAAGGTTAATATTTTCTAAAGCTTTAAGATAAAAAAAGTATTTTCATATGTTTGAAAAATGTGGCATTTGATTTTAAAATCACTTGGCAAGTTAAAACTAAGGATTCGCCTCACAACAACCCTCTGTCACCTTTTTATCTTTTAATTAAACATTACTATTCTTAAAGACAAAACTTTCAAAACTGGGCAAAAACTCAACATGTGTTTTACACGTGTAAAGTTTTTTTGATGCCAAATGTCACTTAATTGGAATGTAATCTCTCTGATGTTTCCACTTAACAAGAATAACGTTTTATTTTTTACATTTCTTTTGTCATTTTTTTTTTATTCCATTTTAATTATTTAGCTGTGTTTTATGTGAAGAAACCGCTTTACACCCTTTAAAATATTTAATTGCTTCATTTCCATATCTTAGTACTAAATTTTGAGTTATAATGGGGAACCACATACCCAATTCACTTTCACATTTACAGTAACTGCAACCAGCGGTGCACCGGCCATCTGGCATTCTGGGACAAATCCCGGTGGGCTGCCGCATCGAGTGGCCAGTAGACTGCCAAAAAATCCATAGAGTTTTAACTGGCCGTCTGGCCCAGTCTGTCTTTTCACCAGTCCTCTCTGTGGGTTGAATTTCTTTCCCAGTGCACCCCTGACTGTATCTGCCACTACTGTATCTTGTTTTCACTGGCCTGTAGCTGAAAAATGAGAACAAGCCCCCCACCTCCACAACAGCTCCCCCATATGTCATTTGATTAAGCTGACTATTAGTTAAAGATCCCCTCCAGATATGTTACTTTCTTCCCTCAGCAGATGAATATGAGAACAACCCTTTAGTGTCAAACTCTGTAGACTGTAAATCATTCCGCACAATGAAGCGCAAACATCACAGTGAAGTAACATTAAGCAAAACACATTTTAAGTGCAGGAAGATTTGAACTGTCAATTTAAAAAAACCTCATGCAGTTGCAGGAATTACCAGTATGTTCTGTAACAGTCTCAGCAGTCATAGAAACTTAAGGAACCACATTTATACATAATAATAACTTACAAACAACTCATAATTTCTCTGTCTCATTCCAGGTCCGGTGGCTGTGATCAGCGGTGAGGAAGACTCTGCCAGCCCTCTTCATCATGTCAACCATGGGATTATTACCCCCTGCACTCTTGATGCCGGTCCTGATGCAGTTGTCATAGGGATGACTCGTATTCCTGTAGTGGAGAATCCTCAGTACTTCAGACATGGACATAACTGCAACAAACCAGCCACCCGTAAGTCTCTGAACTTCCTATTTGTTAGCCCTCCTTTGTCACGGTGTCATGACCCTCATTTCTACTATTGACCATTATTGCATTTCATTTGACCTCTTTTATGGTTTTACAGAGGAACCCTTGCACGTTTGTTGTTAGAGCATGAAGATAACTGTAAGGCACTTAAGAAACTCCCACAGAACATAATGTACTGTGAGCAGAAGAGCAGCAGCTGGTCAGAAAGACAGATAGCAAACACCACGTCTTTGCGAAGCTCATTCCCACTATTGCATTTTCATTCTAATTTGCTGTTTATCTTTACAATGAGAAGTGCTGGGAGCCTCAGGGCAATAGTATAATTTAGTGTCATCTACAGAGTCAGTGTGATCATATGGTGTTAGCATCTGGTGGCATCGTTCCAGGCGCTTCATATAGGATCTGTTTAGACAAAAGCAGCCTTCTGCATGCCAGCTACTGGTGTTCAAACAGCTCCCCCATCACCACCATCACTACGACTGTACTCGCTTAGTCTCCCTCGGGACTCATGTTCCAGGTTGGGGGAAAGACAAGACCACTTTAAGGCCTAATTACTCACAATTACATCAACTGCTCAGGAGAATGAGCACAAAAACAACTGTGCCAGCAGCCAGCCGCAGCCTGGCGCCTGCTGCCTCCCTTCTAGACGCTGCTTGTCAAATCAACTGGATTTAGTCACGGAGAAGACTCTCTTTCTGTGTGAATGGCACCACATGGGATCTCATGAGATCAGCCCGTCCTGCTCCATTCATCCTAGATCTGCATTGTTTACGTCTTGGCTCACTCTCAAAATGGCCGTTGGTCAGGCGAACAGAAGTTGACTTCTGAGTTGGAGCCAATGAGAGGGAAGGAAATCCCATTTAGAGGTGATAAATAAATAAATGACAGGTCTCATGTATTATGAATTACATGAATTGTTAATGGCCAGCCGGTGACTGATTTATAACATCTCATGCCTTGCACAGGAGATCTGATTGCGAGCTAATGAATAAATGACAGTGGGCGCAAATGAAACTTTCTCCCGATTACCGTGCACCTGGAATTGAAAATCAGTCCATGGATGTGCATGGATGGCAGCTGACATGGGCTTTATAGAGCGCTCTCCCTCTCCAAATGCTGCATCCCTTGTTTTTTTTTAGATTTAATTTCATGTGCATACATATAAAAAGAAACTATAGGAAATGAACCCTGAATTCATCAGGAGGCCATAATGGCCACTGCTTTCTGCCAACGGCTGGAAAAATAAAATGGCTCCAAACGGCTTCTGCCTCTGACGATCATTCACTGAATACGAATGTGTTCTTTACCCTCAGGATACAAACACAGGGAAAGGAAATGTCTGTGTATCCATGTGTATATCTACAGTATGTGTGTAGGTGTCTGACACTGAAAATGAATCTGTGCATGTGTATGTAGGCGTGCTCTCCTCCGCCTCCTCTATGGTTTGATCTGTGTGTTCAGTCAGGGGTCCCCTGGGTCCCCATTGTCCTGCTGGCCTTGCTCAGCCTGATAGTCCTGCGGCTTCACGTGTCAACCAAAGAGCTTCACTCTGCTCACATACAGTATGGCTGCTTTATTGATGCACGGCCACCAATCCATAATGTATTCCCTCATTTATTTGAAAGCCTCTTGTCCAGGAGAAAAGCCTGCTGCCAGGGCGTCTCACACGCATGCACACATTCCCAACACTCACACTCACACTCACACGCATACACACTTCTCCTTAGTCGAGTCCAGCAGAAGTCACACTAGCACACATAAATTTAAACACACTCACACTTTTTCCTACCTATGCCCAACAGAAGATGGTCCTACTTTGCCTTCACCAGTCATTTGGGTAACTTACAGTGTTTCAAGCTCTCAGGTTCTGTGCATTTTAAATAAACAGTGAGGCTTCAGCAGTTGCAGAACAGTTTGTTGCTCCTCTCTGTTCTCCTGTTAAAACAGCTACATGTGATTGGAAATGGCCCGCTGCAGAGCTCACACCAATAGCTGAATAGTAAGACTGAGCGTGTAGTGTCCTGGCTGTCAGGGAAGGGCTGCTGTCATTCTTTCCCTGCAGGGAAAAAAAACAACAGGAACAAATAACATAAATATCCAATTTTAGTTGCTCTCAAGTTGAACCCTCACACATGCAGCTGTAAACTGCTTGAGAGATTGGGAGCAATGTGAGAAATGTGTTAGCGCAGTTGTCGTTCCGATGCCAATTTAAAAACATGAAGTGCCATCATGCAAGTGGTTCATCTCCTGGATGAACCGGTGGCCCTGACTTTCGTTGCGGTAAACAGGCCAGCCATGACTGATTAGGACATTCATTGAGATCAGCCGTTTTTTTTTTTTCGTTCTTGGCTAAAAAAAAAGGCCAATCCCAGGGAAATGTAGCCGCATTAGTGAGATAAGGGCAGAAAAGGCAAAGGACAATTCTTTAGCCTAATGACAGATCTATATCTAGCAGGATCCGCTGTCTCCCAGCAAGTGGCTTTGTTTTATCACTCAGCTTGCTATTTTAATTACGGATTTGTCACATCCCGCTGGCCAAATTTAGACAATAGCTTTTGATGTTGGAGTATAACGCCTTGCCTTTCATTATATCCATGTTATTAGGGATATCACATGTGGGCATGGCTCGGACAAACCCCCACTCTATCCCCTTTGCTTTTTCTCTAGCAGAGACATAATTCTGCTCAAGGTGATGTTTTTGAAGATTAAAGTGTTTCCAGCAGAGACAAGAAGTGACTGATTTGGCAGCTTGAAAGCTCAGCAAACGAATGGAAATGTAGAGCAGATTGATTGAAAGGCAGTTATCATGTTCCAAGACTATGATTCCACGAATTATAGTTGAAACATAATGGCCCCACAGGCCAGCCAGTTGTGAATTTAAACAACCCACTTTAATTTGTTGCTCAAGAAGTCCAAGATGAGCTCCTTTCAGCTCGGCCCAGAGAGGAGACAAATAGAAATGTCTTGGTAGTAAGAGCTCTACAAAATGCTTGTTGCTGCCAGGTGCAGTCCTTTGAAATCTATATCCAGATAAACTGAAACCTAATTAAACTTCACTGAAGATCCCATTAGACGAACCTGCAGATGTGATGAAAGACACAGTAGAAGTGCGAATACAGCTGTCCATTGCAGTCCATATACAGTGCAACCACACAACAGTGAGCACTGAAAATGAAAATAATTTAAAGAGTAAATTGAAAATGTTTGCTACTGTAAACACATTTAATTGGTTTGCAACTTTTTTGGAAACTAAAGAGATGGCAAGAAGCTCAGTACAGCCTTGAGTCAATAAAAATACCAAATCATTTCTCCACATTTTCTTGCTTCTACCACTGCAAACTAAAGCAACCTGCCCATAATTATGTAACTTATCATTTTATGACAAATATATTGAAGCAATTAGTGTGTGCAAACACATAACAGGGATTCTGTTACAGCATTAACACCGGTCCCAAGAGTTGTCAGTAGAGGCTTGATATAGAGGAACTGTAAGTCTTATCATTGTTAACAGATCGGAACGTTAATAAATAGTTCATTCTCATCACTTAGGACACAGCATAGTTTTTTTTAAACCTTAATTTTTCATATTTTTACCAAAACAACTTACATAAATGTACTTTTCTGCTTTCATATAGACATTTTTAATGGTATCTGTGGGGACCAACAGCTTAGGGTGGATAACATTCCTCTCCTCTAGATGTCAAATATAACTATTTTGTGTTGGAAGACATCCCCTGAGAAGTAAGTGTAAAGTACTTAGTGCTTAAGTGTACTTAATGCTTAATCTTTAATCCAGCAATAACACTGAGGGTGAGCTTAGGGAGAAGTCATCAAAAGAAAATCAATCACAATTCCATCTCTATAAATAAGTGGTGTCATATATAGTCATTCAGTGTTCAATATTAAATAAATACATTTCTAATTACAGAAAAACTTAATTAAACTGTGGGAAATATTAAAATAAACTAGTTAATTTTGAAATGATTAAGGAAACCTAGGTCAACTCATTATTTATATTTTATAATGACACTTTTTTAATGGTATTATTTTCTAGACAGTGCTGTCAGAAAGCTCAGGGCCCTCTCACTTTTCAGCCATTACATGGTTCCTGCCTCTCTAAAGCAAGATCAACAACTGCTATCATATTTACAAGACACAAGATGAATTTATTATCATTTGCAAGAAAAGGTTGTACAAAGAAATTCTGTTTGTGATTTCTTCATTTGACTACTCAAACTGAAAAATGCATGAACATGGATTAAACATTGATCATTTCTTAAAAAATAATTTCAAAAAAACATTTTTGTCTGCTAGTGCAAAGGATGAATTAAGAACTTGCACAGCCTGAGGAGAAATGCTGCTCTGTAGTCTGGTGCTACAGCAGCAGATACTTCTGTATTTCTTGCCAGATTGCAGCAGGATGAACGGGCTGTAGCATGGTGGGTCTCGTCTTTAGATATCCTTAGGTCTCTGCTCGTTCGTCTCACCTAATCGACATCACTGATCAGTAAATGGGTACCAATAATGTTCTGGCCACGTTTTATCACATCGCTGCAGAGCCTTCCTGTCATGACCCATGAATATCCTGTACAGATCTGTGATGTTTTCAGTCAGATTGCTTTTTATTGCACCTCACTTCACCACTATATTTAGCATCGGCAAAATAGCTGCCTAACCTTGTAAAAAACTCTAGTCATGCAATGAGGCCAGAGTGCGTGTGGGTAGGCAGGCATTATTGTTACAGCGACAGATACTGGAAGTTTTTTATCTTTTTGTTTGTTTGTTTGTTGGATTTGTTGGTTTGGTTTGTCTAGCTGCAAATAGAGTATTTGAAAAAACATGCTTCTAATTTATATTCTCTCAAAAAGCAAAACAAAAAGTTATCAGGATAATATAATGGGTGCTGTGTCTTTTTTGGTATCATGCCTCATCCATGCCGGCAGTCAGCCAGTCGCAGCAGGTTAGGAAGAGATGCCCACAGAGAGTCAGCGGTAAATGCTGGAGTTCATGTCGCAGTTGCCCAGCGATGCCAACAGACACAGAGCCCCTGTGCAGCGTGCAACAGTGAATTTAATGACAGGGAGCTGTTTGTATGCTATTAGCTGCTGGATGAGTCCCTCTCACCTGACTATTAACATCCCATGGTGCTCTTTTTGTTGGCAAGCTTAACTATAAGTACATTACAGTGAAATCCTTTGAATGGGTTTCTTTTGATTTCTTTGTAAGTACCAGTGTCACAGTCTCAGAGGAGGATACAAAAATTGACATTAATTGTGTTTCATCTTGGTAAAATGCTCTTTTAATCTTTTGTCTTTGTGTTCGGAGCACATATCAAAAAATATAACCAATCATTAATATTCATAAGTGCTTTGAGCTTTAAGAAAATAACAGCAGCAATGTTTGACCCAAGCTGCAGTTGTCTTATTTTGTTCTTGTTAGTTTTCTCCAAGAATTATCATTTTTGACGAATAACGTTGAGCAAGAAGTAACTGAATGAAGATCTGAAATGAGAATCAGGGGGGAAATGCTCAGACTTTTTGATTCTGTCACAACTTTTTAATGTTAAAAAACACACGCTGCAAAAGACATGATGTCAATGACCAGAAGACATGCATCGATTGACCCACCACACACACTTAGGGAAGCTGTCAGGCAGAAAAAGTACTCACACACACACACACACCTGTGAGGCAGAAAAACACAAAATGTATAAAGTTGGCAGGTAGACGGAGGAAAACAAACCCTCAAATGTATACACAAAGAGATACACACGTACTGAAACTGTGGAAAGTTGGCAGGTAGTTGTGAAATACACACACACACACACACAAAACACACACACACTCTCACACCACACACACACAGGCCAAGAACAAAGCCCTCCCAACATCTGTGCTCCCTCAGCAGCCTGACCTGACTAACTGAGTAAATCTCTGTGCTGCGTTGTCTCTCAGCCTCCAGGGAGAATGTTTGCTGGCATCGAGGCCTCAGGTGAGCCAGGACAAATGAATGATGCTGAGCTGCGAGATTGAGATTTAATCTTAGGGCTTTTCAGCGTGCCATTCTGGGTAAATAGGCTGCAGGATGCAGCCTGAGTCAGCCTGCTGAGGAAACTGAAGGTTAAAGTAACTTGTCCTCACCACTGTCGATAGGCGTGCTCCATAATAGCTGCTTCATTCCCATCAGCAGGGAGGAATAAGGTGGCCAGTGAGTATTTAGCAGCTGAATACAGCAAACCTAAATGGAATATTTACATCCAGGAAACAGCAAAGTGGGGGCAACTGATACAAATGGAAAGTTAAACAACTTTTGAATGTTGCTGCTTCAGTAGTGAGCACTGTTGTATCCTCTGGAGAAGTCCTCATTTTCTTTCATTAATTTGCTGCAGTTTTCCGGATATTATTTATAGTTTACAGTCAAAAGTAATACAGAACTAGAATTCTTTCACTTACCTGCCCAGCTGGAAAATAATCTTTTACATTTTCTTTTCTTCTTCTTCTTCTTCTTCTTTATTTCTTCTTCTCATTATTATTATTATTAGTGGTGCTCTGTGTCTTTCACAGATGGACAAGCAGAGCCAACTAAATGTGCCATTCAGCTGTTTACTACACCAACCAGACTAAAACATACAATTTCCTGATTTTGTGCTGCTGTTCTATTCAATGTTGAAAGTCTCTCTCTTACATCTTACTCCACTCTGCCACAACATCTTCAGCTTTCCGTATTTACACTTCTGGCTGAAGCAGTATTAGGATTATTACTTTGAACTGATAGTAAACATTAAATATGCAGTATAAAGGATGAGATATCTTTCAAAAAAACTATGACTTCTGTAGTAATCTTGAAAATATTTTCCATTTTTGGACTGTGACATAACTCCAGTCACAAAGCAGAATCCCGTATCTTCCTGCCTGCAACTTACAACTTCCTCAAATTACACAGAAAACCCTACACCTAGACGTGTAGCAGAACAGAATTAAAAGGCTTGGGTATTATGTTGCAAGGTTAACTGTATGTATGTAAACTCACTAAATATGAACTTTGTCTTAGCGAACCCTGTCAACAAAACTAATCTCATGCTTTTTGGATCTAAAGTTAGAGAAGTTTGGAAACCCCTGCTTCAGTGTATCCAGGTGGTTACCCGTGTCAAAATTGGTTTTAAATCTTTCCAAATTAGGTGACAAAGTTGTTAAATTAGCAGCAGTGTTCATCAGAAAAAGTGACACTAGTGTTCTGTTGCCTGATGAAAACTCGAAATAGCTTGTTAAGCATGAGAGAGCTCTGACTGCTCATCAGTTATTCCACTCAGGTTTGATTGTTTGTTTTTCTTGACACATTTGATAAGTACAATTTATGGCACGCTATAGGTTTCAGACTGAAATGCAACCTGTAATGAGGCAGATCTCATGCAGCTTCTAATGCCTTAAAGAGAACGGAAAGGGATTTTTTGCAAAGAATTCCTGGGTAAAAGCTCAGAAGGACTTCATCTAGCATCCAGTGAAGGTGGACTGTCTCTGAGGGACTAGAGAGGCTGAGACAAACATGTCAGATCAAAAGTACATTGTTAAAATACTTGAGTTAAATGAAGAATTACTGTGCTCCAATTTAGTTCATTTACATAGCAACGAAGATAGAAGTGTAGATATTCTGATGAAACTGATAAAATTTGATTAAAACAGACAAAAAATTACAATTTGCACATGTGAGATAAGAAATCCATCTATGAAATATCACGTCCCGTCACTAAAACTGAGATGATAAATGAAGTAAAAGTCAAGATAACAATCAAATACTTCCTGCAAAAAAAGCCATACAAAGAATTATGCCATAATATATACATTATGTGGTTAAAAGAGTTTTGTCTGCTGATAGATGACGGCCTTCACAATTTTACATATTTTGGCATTTCATCAACCCATCTCTCTCTCATCTAGAGAAGCATAATGATAGGTGCATCAAGAGAAAAAAAGCTTCAATATCTTCAGTGTAACAGGCGATATTAAGGCCAACACTGATCCTCCAATGATCATGAATGATGGAGGAGGGCACCAAAAAGAATTGAAGGAAAAGATGAGCACAAAGATTACTCATATTTCTTAAAGAAAGTTCAACAGTAGAGGAGTAGAGAGATAGGATTCAAGGGGGAATAGATGTTAAGTCTTGAAACTCTTCAGACTTAAGAAAAAATTCACTGCTCCTTTATCAGCTGAGAAAGTGTCAGAGACATTTGGCCTACGAATCCAGTCAAAACACAGTTTGAATTAAAATGTATGTGTATTGACCTAAGGATGTTTTTCTCAACTCTTGGAAAGCAGATTTTTTTTGGAGGATGAAGCTTTGACAGCACTGATGTGTTAGTGTCCCTGGTGGGGCTCTCGCTCGGCAAACTGGCTGCCAGTTTTCTGCAGACACTTCTGCTCTGATCTACTTTAAAACTGGGACATTTCTTCATATTTAACACTGATTTCAGAAATGGTGATTAAGATACCGTCTGACAGAAACACCAGAGGAGCAGGTGACATTTTTTATGAATCACCTTCCCAACATGTTCATGACCAGATGGTTTGGAAAAATTGCAAAAAAAAATGTAAAACCCAGAGGAATGGTCACACTGAACCAGTAATCTGTGCCGATGAATGAGGAAACATTTCAGAGATTACACCATTTGGTTTTCTCTTCTGGGTGAAGCCAAAACAAACATGGCAAGAAATAAGTGCCTAGTTATTATCTTTCTCAGCAAATTATTTACAGGCTGCACAACAGGATCACATGTGATCAAAGGTTCAGCGAGCAGGGCGGAGGGGAAAGTTCAGTACATGAACTTTGACATGCAGGAGGAGGATGGATGCAGTATAAATTAATTGGATGAGTTCTAAACCCCTCCCAAAACAATGACTGCGCAATCAGTGATTAGCAACCAAAGCTAAGTGCATGAGGCTTTAGTAAGAAAGACACTTTGTAAAAAAAAGAGTTAGTGATAGTGTCCATTTTTCTAAAAACAAAAAAGCAAAAGTGTCAGGAATGAGTTTAACTGTGTGTGTCTGTTCCAGTGTAAACTGAGGAAGTTAGCATGCCTGGCTAACTAGACTAGGTCTGCTACCTGAAGCAGATACTTAACCCAATGGTGCTTTTAAGGCAAGGAAACTTCTCATACGAAAATTTGTTGAGTTACAATTAACGTTACAAACAGCTTTACTCACAGACAGCCTAGTTTTCTGTCTAGTATTTATTGCTGTGTGGAAGCCATTCCTGGATGCCAGTATCTTGTATTATAGTATAGGCTTTTATTAGCAGCTCTTGTTGGCTATTAAATTAGCCTATTAGCATTGTGTTTCTTGTCCAACCCGTTAGATAGAAGCTGGAGTTAAGGGTAGTGTGATGCATTGCTCTCAGGACTTTCACTCAAACCAAACCAAATTTTGGTGCTTAAGATAAACCAAATTGTGACAGCTGCGCAATAGCAACCATTAAAAAATGTTAATTTACATGTTTAGAAAGGCTTTCTGACAGGAAAGCTTTGCCTACACACGCAGACACTAAAGAATACCTTGTTCATCATGTGCGACATTGAGGGCTTTGATTAAAACACTGTTACTGTACGAGCTGGGATGAGAATGCATTGGCAGCACATGAATCTTTCCTGAGGATAAAAGATGCAGAGCTGTGCCTTTGAGTTAGTGATGTCAGTGTCAAATCTGACACTGCTGCACAAGATCAATGGATTTGGCTTGTTTATAAAAAAGATTTACATTCTCTTTCATTTAGTTTTTAAAAAAAAATTTTTCTTTAAATCAATCAGTTTTCATCTCATAGTATCTCCCGTTTATTGTCTCCGGTGCACCTTTGCCTTTAAACTTGGAGTTAATAAAAGTTTGGGTAATCATAAGAAAAGAGTGGACTACAAACACTAAACAAGAAGTCCTGGAGCAAAATAAAACACATAATTGATAGTGTTCCTCTTTATGTACTGTTGAAGTATTAACACAAATATTGGACTCTGACTGCAACTGTTAGGATGTAATTTAACTTTTTCACATCCACTGGATCACCGGTGATTCACCGAAGCTATTGACTAAGCACAACTTGTTTAGATTTAAGTGTTCAAATTTTTTCAGTTTTTTGGACGTGCTTTACATATTAAATTTGTTTAATTATCCACTAACGAATTCACTAATGCATATGTGCGTTTTTGGCCTCATAGTTTTCAGTTAAAAGCTTTTCCATTAAGCTTTTTTCAAAGAGGTCCAAAAAGGTTGAAATTTTAGGGTTAATTACATTTAAATTGATAAGTACTTATCCAGTGCCTCTGTTCTTCATCTAAGTCTGTTAATGTAACAAATAAACAAGTGTGTTCATGTGTGCGGGTTTATAGAAACAGTGGGGTTTAAATGGTAGAGATGTCTTGTTTTATTCCGAGTGAGGCATGAAAATCATTTCTGTTTCCTACAACTCCTTCACCTTGTTGGCAGGTATCAGGGGGTAAAATGTTTCCTACCAGGTTCAATACTTTCTGTCTCACTGTTTCCCTTTTTTCCTCTTTCTTTGCATTTCTTACTTCTGCCTCTTACTCTGAATGTTGACAGCTTTGCAAGATTCACCAAATTTGTTAGGATAATTAGTAGAAGACTATGCTTCAGTTTTGTCATCACAAACACTGCAAGCAATAACAAGATAGAAGAAAACAGACTGAAGGTCACAATTTCCAAAATAGAGTGAACTGTCCAGTAGGTCCAAAATGATTCTGTTAGAAGGAGTTATTAGGAAAAATAAGATAAGAAGTATTGGGAGAGACAGGGGGACTATTTTTCTCACTCTGCTCAGGTAGTTGTTTCATTTTCCTCTGAAATAGACATTTTACAATTCTGTTCTTATTAGAAATGTCCCCCTGTGTTGTTTCAAAGACAACAGTAGAAACGAAGAATCCAGATAAAAGATTTGCAGCTCAGCAGGTCCAATGTCATCTCATCGTTTATTTGCTCTCTGCAGATATAAACCACTTCAACCATAAAGTTTTCAATATTCCCTCTTAAGTAGCTTCAAAGTTAGATAAAACACTTTTTACAGTTTGACAATATCACATATTCTGTTACTGCGTTTTTAGATTTCGCATTTATATTAAGTAAAATATTTAAATATTGAAGCATTTTCTTCTTCTTTATCGGTTCCCCATTACATCAAACAGAGAATTAAAGATGTCAAGTGCATCATTTTGCAAAGACTTCCTTGTAATTCATGACATATTAGGTGCCGTGTCTTAAGAAATATGAGATATTGACTTGAATTTAAAGTACTACAAAGTAGCTGCACCCATAGTGCAGCAGATACAGCTTTCACTACACCATATCTCTCTCTTCTGCATGCAATCTGACATTCCTCTCCCTTCTTAGTATTCTGTCTCTCCTTGTCTTCTATTTCCTCTTTTGCATTTCTTCATCCCTGGGTCTGAGAGCTAATAGAAAAAAAAACAATTTGAGAGAGAAATTCTCCTGTTTAACATATTTTTTCTTTAGATATACAACATTTTCTTTTATTAAGAATAAATTTAAGCTTAATATCAGAGGAAAGGTTTTGAAAAATAACTTTTGTTACTATTTTTTGTCCCCCATTCTGTCTCTTCTTGTCTTTGGTTTAGTTGTCCAACATATAAAGCGGAGAGACATCATCCTGAAAAGGGAGCTGGGTGAAGGAGCGTTTGGAAAAGTCTTCCTGGCAGAGTGTTATAACCTCAGTCCCACCAAGGACAAGATGCTGGTGGCTGTCAAGGTACATCTTCTTTGTGCGATGTGTTTGTACGCATGTATGTGTGTTACAGAGCAATAAAAGAATGATTTAACATGTCAGGCAAAATGATTATTCACTTTCTTGTGTGAGTGAGATGAGAAGATTGACCTTACTTTGCACCTATAACATAATCATAAGGTAAAGACTGAAAGCTGGGGAACAGCTCTTTGTGTGTGATATAATGAAGGATTATGTGACAGACTATATAAAAAATCAATCCCTATTTTCTGTATGGTACACTGTATATATGTCCTATGTATCTGACCTAATCCACATAGTTCACTCAAAAATTCCACCGTTAAACAGAAAGGTTATGTCAATGTCATGAAAACTACCTTCTGCTAGCAACCCTACAATGCATTGTGCATCACTGAATAGATGCGAAAGCTACTGTTGTTCAGTCGGTTAGTTAGACAGTCTGACCTATCACCTGTAGCTGCAGTGGGTGTAAGGCTGTGCCATCATAAATCTACTGATCCCTCTGACAGGCGACACCATTCTTGAGCCCTGACCTAACTTACTCTAAGCTGTCTTTAAATCATACACACACCCAAGCAAGTAGCGGATACACAGTGGCGTGACCAGCCTTTATCGACATTATATCTGCTTAAGCTGAACTGTCATGGCTGGCCTCACTGGCTTGATAGGCAGTTTCACTGCACTCCACTAGTCTCACCAATAGAGACTCGTTAGCAGACTCTTTGGTATTAGAAACTCTGCAGCTGGATTGATGGGATTGATTTTAGACACAGTCATAGTTTGTCACATAAGCTAGACTTAGCGAACTGTCTCCGCATTTCAATGTCATGTTCAATGGACACATGGGAGAGGTATCAATCTAATTATCAAACTCCTGACATTAAGTGATTGAGCAATTTTCTCAAAATGTCAAACCATTCCTGAAATGACAGAAAGAGAAAACAGGAGCAAAGGTTTGGCTATCACTTTTCTCCCCTCCATGAACTTGAATAAATTTGCCACTGGTTGACATGAACATGAGCAAAATATACATTTAGCACAATGGAAATGTTACGGATGAATATTTTTGGCAGGGAGCTTTGAGATATGTAACCTGAGGCATAATATTGGATAAAAAGGGAATCAGAAGTCCTTTGTTGGTAGGTCAGAGCACTCCCATCTGGGGCTGTGTGCCCCAACCCCTACCCGACTTGTTATCCATATAAAACCTGTCCAACCATCAGTCTAGGGACCAGCAATTACTGTGGCACGGAGTTAATATCCCAGTGAACTCAGTGCTTTGTTTTAAAGCGCCTAATGCGTTTACAGCCATTGGCACCACGTTCTGGGTATTGGTGTTTACACAGTGTTGAAAATAAAGTTGTACTTGGCAGCTACCAGCGTGAATATAAGGAACTGCATGGATGTAAAAGCTGGTTAATGCTGTATAAGTTTGTAGACTTTGCAAATCTACCAGGAAAAAATACTGGTACTTAAAACCAGCCTGATGCTGAAGAGAGGAAGTGAGTGGAAGTCTGGCTGTTACTTTCTTTTCTAGTATTTCAGGATCAACAAAAAAGATTGTCAGAAAATGCTAATCGGTTTTATTACAAACTATTTCTATAGTGTCCTCCTCATTTTTTAAACATAATGCACAATGAGCATTTTCCTTTGAACATGTTATTGTCTGTGAGGAGGCAGACGGAGACTCTCTGAATACAGTTAAAGGTCAACAAAGGGAACGTTCATTGCAGCTCTTTCCTTCAATTTATTGTAGTTGAGCACTTGAAGGTATTGTTTTGGAGAGAAGCCCAGACAAGAAACATTTCCTTAAGAGTGCAGTTCGATTTGGTAATAGAATTTTATGGCCATTTTACCTACTCTGCCGTACATCTCAACCACCTCCAGCACTTCTCTGCAAGGGGAGCACATATGAGTAAATGTATTACCATCCCAAGGTCTTTCCATCTGTAATAACGTCAGCAGCAAGCTGGGAAAGCAGGATTCAAGGCCAAAGAGATCAAGAGAAGCAAGTTGCTGTAATTTCTTGTTACCAATGTAGTGTCAAGAGTCTTTTTTCCTCCAATAGAGGCTGCGGTAAGGCACGTTATTGCTGTTATTTGATGTTTTTTTAAAATTTTTTCTGATACTGCCGACTTCAACTGACATCCCATGAAGATTTGATATTTCGTGTGTACTCCAGTTCAAAGGAGTTAAAGGCACTCCCTACTCGATCATTTTACCAATAAGATCAATTTGTTTTGCGTACAGTTGTTACAACCTTTTGTACCTGTACTTCCTGAACTCTACAGCTGTGAGGTTTACTGACCTCAAAACTATGTACTGGATTATTAAGCGCATATAGTCACAGAATGCTGAATATACTGAATAACATACCGGTAAATAATGTAGCAAATGCTGTTCAGTTAGGATGGTCTACTTCACAGTTTCAATGCTCCATTGATATAATTAAGGTAATTTCTCAGACTTTGGTTTAGACTCAATATTGTGTTTACCATCACTTATCAGGAGATCCCAATAATCCAACACTGACTGATTTCGATTATCTTCTCTGTTCCCACTGGGTCTAGCTGATGCTGGTGGAAGTAGGGATGGGCAAACAAGTGAATCAACCTGGGCTCTTGGCAGTTACAAAAGATTATTGGGGAGGCTATCAAACAGGTCCGATAGAATTTGGATCCACCACATTCAGAACAACAAGACTGAGAGTCTGCAGTCACACCAGCAGCTCTGTGAAGCTGAACTTAAGGCCCGGCAGTTCTTTTAGCTAAATGCTAAAGTGAGCATTATTACTTCCTCCACAATCCCATTCAAATTCCCTAACTTATTATATTCAATATTCAAATTACATTACATTTGATACTTAGATTTAACACATTTTTTAAAGTGTATGCATTGCCAATGCTACTATCAGTATCTGGTTTGTATGCTTGTCCAGTGGATGACATTCCAACATTACCAATGCACATGTGGAATTACCACTATAATTAGCTTTCTCATTAACTATTAATTAAGCTTAGTCGCAAACTGAGTAACATTAAGCTAGTAAACCCTTTGCTGAGGATGAGTGAGGCACAAAAGAGGGAACCTGCTTTAGTGGCTTTAGTCCTGGGCCTCTAGTTTACCTAACTGGCCAGTGTTGCCATATTTAGCACAGCTGACAGATGAAAATGCCATCAATTTTAAAGGTAGTTGGTTAAAAACAAAAGATTTGGGAAATTTGACCTGCTACTTGCAGTAGATGAACTTTGAAATGGTGCAGAAAACAAAAACAAAAACAATACAAACATGATTATTACAGTGGACTGTAAGATAGAGAAGATACACCTGTTGATTCATATGTCAGAGAAAAGAAAGGTTGTACTGTCTGAGCTATTAGACTGGGTCAGGCTTTTGCCAGCTCAATATGAATGTCCAAATCATCCATTTAAATGTTTACCCTTTCTGGACACATACATCTGACCTTTGTTTTCTATTTCAGACACTAAAAGATCCCAATCTGTCTGCAAGAAAGGACTTCCAGAGAGAGGCAGAGCTGCTGACCAATCTCCAGCATGACCACATTGTTAAATTCTACGGAGTGTGTGTAGACGGAGACCCTCTCATCATGGTGTTCGAATACATGAAGCATGGAGACCTCAACAAATTTCTCAGGTCAGCTCTCCACTGACTTCTTTGAAGACAATTTAACCTTAATGTTCCATGGTGCTGCTGGCTGAGTAAATTAGAAATCCATCTTGTGAACAGACAGTCGCAAACTAAAGTGGTTGAAAGCCTAATTACATTGCAAATGTGAATGTGCCTGGCTGTACTAGGAGCGTTTTACAGCAATGTTCTGGTTAGAGTTTTCTTTGGAAGTGTCTTTTGAGTCCAAGAAAACTCAAATTATTTTGTCCAAATCTTGCTGTCGATGCGATATCCGGCAAACTTCACACTTTTCTGGGTTAGAAAACGTGAGTGCTTTAGTGCTTTTGTTCCATAATGTCAGACTGTACCGAGGGAAGTGACCTCTGATAAGCCTCAACAAAAGCGACACAATGCCGGTACAGCGAGCGCTTTGGTAATGTGAAGCTTCACTGCGGTTGATGTCAGTGTGCACAGAAGGAGCCTGGGATAGAAGTGTGTTGTTTCAAGTGCGTTGACAGCAGACGTTTGTGTGTGTGGTCTATCTTGTTTTTGAAGTTTGAGCAATAGTTGAAAAGATGACATGTTACGACTGAGTGTAAGTATGTGTGTGTACGTGTGTATGGTGTGTGTGTGTGTGTGTGTGTGTGTGGGTGTGTGTGTATGGATTCAAGAGTGCGTGAAGACTTTCTGTTGGGAAATCATTCCTGAAATGAAAGGCAATGTCGCGAATGATGAAATTCTTTCATGCAAGGTGCAAGACGTGGCTGATTTTTGGTCTAGTGGTCCTGTTGGTCACATTTAACAAATGAGATGTGTGGAGAATCCGTAGGAATGAATAGAGTATCTGATGTGTCGGTCCAACTTGACTTACAAATAATCGGAGGGCGGCCTGCACTCATTCACCCACTACAAAACGTTTGTGAAATAAAATAGATGTACAGAGACGAAAAGAGACACATTGAGGAAGAACACTTAAAACCCATCTACAGGGGAGCTACATTATTACACACACACTTTTAAAACAAAGACATTTAATTGCACTAAAATTGAGAAATGGTGAGAGAACTTTTCTTGACTTAAATTCCAAACAGACTCGGATGGATAAAAATGTTGCAAATACCTCCAAAGACTCACACAACAGCCACGAAATTAATCAAACAATGCAGCCAATAAGAGTTTATCCCTGCAATTAAAGCCACTTGCAGGTTAAAGTAATTTTTTTATAATTACTAACAGTCTCGTTTTATTATGCTAATTAATTTCAATAGGTAGGAAAAGGCACTGACACAGCCAGAATAAGGGGTTTATTAGCACAGTAAGGAGCTTTGGGTTACTTTGAAAGGGGCAGTCATGTTACTGTCTACCATGCTAAAAGCATTAAGGGTTTCTATAAGCACTTCAGTTTGAAAGCAACAAAACTCACATTTGCTTTATTCAGAACGCTCAGTAGTTTTGCTGCTACAGCCGCACTCTGTATCACCTGCTTATGATGGTCAGTGTTTACTAATGTTAGATTTACATTGTTTCATGAGTGACATTACTGAGTATGTTCACTGATGTTATGAATTTTCTCTACTTATGTTACCGTTACTCTGTTTTAACTTCTGTTTTACTGCAAAAGTTACAAATGTTACCTTCAATAGTAACTACAGAACTTCAGCATCAATATTAGTTAATCAAATAAATAAGACTTTTTTTTCACCCTAATTCAGAGCCCATGGCCCAGACGCCATGATCCTGGTGGACGGCCAGCCGCTGCAGTCCAACGGAGAGCTGGGCCTTTCCCAGATGCTGCACATTGCCACCCAGATTGCCTCGGGCATGGTCTACCTGGCCTCCCAGCACTTTGTTCACAGAGATCTGGCAACCCGCAATTGCCTGGTGGGCAATGGCCTGCTGGTCAAGATTGGAGACTTCGGCATGTCAAGAGACATCTACAGCAGTGACTACTACAGGGTAAGATTCCAGCAGAATCCTTATCATTGGCTGCCCTTTGAAATCAAATCCTAAAAGCTAGAGAGGTTTCACATGTCTGATCATTAAAGTGATTGAGATGGAAGAAATGCCACCTTTTGCAACATTCCTTGTTTTTTCCATAGTTGTCTTGCCATAAAAACTGTTCAAAGTAAAAAAAAAAAAAAAAAACCCACTATAAATCAACCTTGATCGTTGTGTAGGCTGCTGATGTTTAAGATTGTTTGGCCATCACAATGCCTCTTGCTGTACATGTTTTTATATGGCACAAATAGAACAGGAATTCGTACATTCCACCTGACACAGAAAGTCAATAGCAGTTGTGGATGTTTATAACACTTTCCACTTTTTTCCTATAGCATTCAAAACAGCCTTAAATAATATTTCAAAGGGATAAAGATGGCTGCTCTCTCCTTAGTTGTGTTTTGGTTTATGTGGTTTTGTTTCCATCCTTTCTTTGAGAAGGAGTTTACAGCTCCATGGCCTGACACACCCTGAAGTGTGTCAGTGTGGTAAACAAGCCTCCAACCATCAGACTAGAGGCCTGATGGTTGGAGGCTTGTTTACATAGCTACCAATTCAAGTCTTCTCTGCTTTTTAACATGAGTGATGACTCTGAACATCACAAGGCAGGCGGCGACTGCTAGACTGATGAATGTTGCATTTTGCTGAAAAAAATAAAAAGATATGATGAAATGATGGCTTCTGAAGATCTGGATCCTTCAAACAGCATGGTCCTGTGAAATGACTTTAGGTGCGCCTGATTCTGTTTTCCCAGCGTGACAGCTGGGCCAGTTCGGACTTTGCTAGGGGCAACGCCAGCATTTTATGAGGCAAAAGCCTGCTGGGTAAGCAGCTCTGCACACATAAAATAATTTGGAAGGAAATTTGAACGAGACGTGTTTAGTGTTTTGTAAATTTCCTGCTTTTTGGACACCATCTGTGTGGTGAGCATAATATCAAAATTTGAATGTTTTGTTTGGGTTGTTTAAGTATCATAGCAGGATAGTGTGTGTGGGGGTGTATATGTGTGAGTGTGTGTGTGTGTATTTATATAATCAGTGAAGGCTGTGGATATATTTGTGTGTATGTGTCAGTAACCACTCTTACAGAGGTTTATACCTTCGGTGAATGGCAATGAGGCAGGTTATCAATAGGGATTTTTGGGTGGAAACAGAAAATCAGTATCCTGACTTTATTAAAAAAGGTCATGTACTTCAGTTTGGTTGTGTTTAAAGATCACAGCAGAGCAAACCAAACAGCATAAAATATAACAACCTAAACATATGTAATTTTTTAATTACATCAGTTTTTCTCGGTCGAACCAAACTTGCAGCTGGATTTCAAAGTATTTGAAATATTATAAATATTAATGAATTAACAAATGAATAGATGAAAACTTCATTTCGAACAAAAAATTAAAATAGCATTAAACAAGCAAAACAAAAGTAACAGTGTTCCAAAACGGAGTAGGTAGGAGTAAAACATGTGGATCCCTACCACTTTCTCACTTTTTGTCTTTATTCATAAGTTATATCAACAGTTTCTTAAATTTCAGTCTCAAATCTTAAATGTCAAAGACCTTTTCTTGTCTTTGTGACATAATATAATGTTCATTTTCCAGCCACATATCTTGAATATGATTTTTAAATATTATCGTGGCTTTAACATCAAAGGTATATAAATACACTACTTAGATTCTTGAATGCTCAATAATGGCTCATTCTGAAGGAGAGTAAATGGCTGTTGAGACATTGACAGTGTCATTAAGTGGCAGATCTTATTCATATATTGTTCAGGTTTTATACCATCAAGTCTCCCTGTTACAGTAATGCGAGTGCATGCATGGATTTTTTTGTCATTCAGATTTTAAGTGTGTCATCTACATTGGTATCGTTTCACGAGTGTCTCTGAATTCCAGTCCGTGCTCACTGTGGGAGCCTGAGTTGGACTTTTGGATCATAGGTTTTTTGTCTTGATCTTTGAACTGAGATCCATTATAGCAGGCCAGTGCTATTGAAGTTTGTATCATATCTCAGTTTTGAGTCATAGATAGGATCATTTTTTTGCTCAACAAAAAAAAAGAGGTTAGAGGTTGTATCGATTGAAAAAATGTGATACTTTGGCGCTGATGTAACTGCTGCTCTCTGTCTGTAGTCTCGTTCAATGTCACGCCCACAGAAATCCAAGCTTAAATAGCCCGTATTTCTTCCTTTACACAAACTATGTCACCGGTGTCAGAAAAAGAACAGATTTTGCAGCAGGAAAAGTCAGTTTTCTTGGTCGATATTGCACAGGCTGAAAAATGTAGTGCTTGAATTGACTGCATTTACGGTCGGCACTTCTTCAAATAAAATGTAAGAATTTTTCTCTGTAAGTGTTGCAATTTATCAGTGGTTAATGTGCATGCTTGACCACTACAAGATACATTTGAATAGCAGATTAACTTCAGTGTTTTTAAATACACCACTACTTGTACCTTTCTGAACCTACTCTCATCGAGGTCTGGACACTTTTTAGAGTAACAATGCCGTCCTCTTTGTATGTGGTTTTATGTTGCTGTTCCTCCTTAGAGCAGTGAGAGCTCAGGTTGGCCCCTGTGGACAAATAAGTACAAAACTGTATGTGTTTTCTTGTGGCAAAAATAACAGTCTTCAGGGGCAATTAAATGAGCTAAGTCACACCTGATTTAGCAGGAAGATACAGCTAGCTGAAAGATTAAATGGTTCAGCTGATTGTTCTTGTCTGGACAATTATAGGCCTATTATATAGGCACTGTGAGTTAACTGTTCAGTAGAGAGAAGCTGCGAGAGGCCTCACTGGATGAAAAAAAAAATGAACATAGAAACAATGAGCTGTGTGGGCTGGGTTATGTGCTGTACTTAACAGTATTAGTATCTGTGAGCAAAAAGACGCAGTACGGTTAAAAGGGAGTGTCGGGGAGGTGTGGAGCAAAAGCATTCACCTATTACCACAGGGACCCGGCTCCAGTCCTGACTGCAGCATCCAGCACAGGTAATGCTAATAAATGGTTGGCCAGTGAGCCATCATGTCCTTGGGGCCACGCTAGAGACTCAGGGTCAGGGTCTCTGCACAGAGGGGGGTTGGACCTGTGAGTGAAAAGGTGGACCTCCAAGCACATTATATCCTGAGTGACAGGTGAAAAGAAACAGCTGGTGACTCCATGTGTATCTGCACTCCACCTGAGCTAACAATGGAGTTAGCTGTGAAAAGTACTGCAGTGTCAGAGGAATTGGCAGGTCCAAATTGGGATAAAGGGGGAAAATGTAGAAAGATACATAGTAAAAGCCCTCGCAGCAAAAGTGTATTAGGTTGGAGTGAGCCAGTGCGAGGGAGTTTTTCTGTCAAATATCTGTTCCTTCTATCAAACTCTGGTGAATTTATTAGGGAAATTTTTAGACATTTGAAAAATGTGTTGAATAATTTACTAACGCAGCACACAAATGCACACACATACACACACAAACACACATATAATGCAGTAAGGAATGAAGAATAGATCTTGTAGATCTTTGTGTTGGATTAGGAAGAATTCAGGAAAAAGATGGTTTGTAAGAAAAGACCAATGTCAGTTTGAATTCAGGATGGTATATGCATGTATGTGTGTGTGCGTGTGTGTGTGTGTGTGTGTGTGGCACGCCTAGTGTGAAGCTGCTGTTGTGATAGCATCACTGCCCGCCTACACAGAGGAATATTGACAGAGCCCACAGATAAGGAGCTCCTAACAGTATTGGACACTTTCCCTGTGTTGAGTGATTATAAATAGCAGCGCCCTGCCAAGAACACAATCCTCCCATCGCTGACTAGTCGCACTGACGCTTGTTGCCCTCTGGGACTCCTAAGACACTTTGCAGCGGGAGGGAACAACTTCAAGAAAGAGATGAATATTGTCCTAAATCACATCCATCTGTCATATCCTCCTGCTCCGCCTGCACAGAAAACGCTTTTGTGTTGTTTCAAAAGAGACAACTGCAGAACCTGCAGAGGCGCACGGTAGCACCTGTGCCGCTATTTAACTGTATTTTATACCACTGCCTAACAATATATCAGGTAATGTTTTCCTGAGTTCAGAGAGTAAAGCATTGAATTATGCATGTTTAGGTATGTCTAAATGATAGCAAATGCTGTAAAGGTGCCTTAAAGGTGCAAGAAGGAAGGCTGGTTTTTATCAGAAATGTGCAGGAACAGCAGCTAGGGGACAGATGGAGGAGCTAATGCGGGGTCTCTGTCAGTCTGCAGAGCTGCTTAAATATCATCATTAGATGTGTTATTTTCTCCCGGTGTAATGACAGGTTTTTTTTTACATTGCTTGTCTTCTATAATAGAGAACAGAGCTACCGGTGTAATATGCATTGCAGTAAATTTGACGACCCTTTGCAGCTGAATTTTCTCATAATGCACATTTAAATTTGCACAATATTCACTGGCTTTGCTGAATAAAGAGTCCACAAAGAGGCTCCTCGGTTTGTAACAGTAATTAATTGAATATTTGTAATTTGTGGTACATTCACTTCGTGGTGGCATGAGGAAAAGTTGTGTGAAAGTTCTCAGATTGGCTCTCTGAAAGTTGCTGCTAAACTGCACCGTTAAATGCTGGTTCTTTCAGACAAGGAGAGAAATGGCTTGAAAACAGCTCATTACAAACCAAATTATAAACAGTGACGTATGGCTTCCTGTCAGGGGATAAGATGTAGAGGCTTCCAGTTTCCACTCTTTTGGTAGACAAATTCTTCAGACTTTCCTCCAGAGGCTTGATTGCAGCGTGAGTGTTTTCATTTAGCAGTGGCAGAGATTTGTTCCTCATTTCAATGATGTAACATTGTCTGAATGTAAAGGAGGACGGTGTTGAGAGAGAATAAGCGTGGGTCCAGCTAAAATTAGTCAAGTGAGAGATGACAGCAGATTTACAGTCTCACCATTAACATTTGGGCGGGAAATAAATCGCTTTTAACGTCAGACTCTGCGTTTTTCAAGCACATACTGTACTAATAACTATCAAACAGCGTAACATGTTATAATCTAATGACTCAGTTTCAAGGACTTGGTGTTCTTTGTGACTCTGCCAGGAAGCTTTTGCTTACCTGCGTTTCTTTGAAGAAAAATGGTCCCCAGGTTTCCACTGTTTCAAGGATCAAACAGACACTACTCTGCTGCATTATTTATCAAGCACAGGCACCTCAAAAGTGGATGCAGCCTGGTGCTAATGAGTACACAGGCCATCTTTATTACTGCTGAGAAGGGACGAAAAAATGGTTCAGCCTCGTTCCTTGTTTTTTGTGTTTTTCCTCTCTTTGCCCAGCACTCCTTTCTTACATGAGATGGAGATGCTCCTGTTAACCTCAGAGGGAATCTAGTTTGAGATGGTAAAAGAAATGAAATTTTCTACATTATTTAGAGTTAGTTTAATATTTAAGGAAATATGCTCCTTTTTTGACACGAGTTAGAGAGAAGATTGACACCACTTGGCCGGCCAGATGGCAATTGGTGAAATTTGGAACGGGGGATTTGCAGAGAGGATGGAGGAAGCGTGTGTGTGAATGCAAAAGCAAAAAAAAAAAAGAAATAATCCACCCACCAACCACTCAAAGAAATGTTGTTTTATTGACCCTCGTCACTCCACCTCTACTCATCCCTGTTCCTATATTGCTTTTCAAATTATGTAGAGCAGTCGAAGCTTTCCAGATGATTTCTTTGTTGTGTTTTGTATTGATGTTCAAGTATTTTCTTTAACAGTTTATTCAATGATTAGAGAGGCTGCTTTCAGTCATTTTAAATGTCTTGCAGTTATGTCACTGTAGTAAACACTGTGAGACATTTAAGCAGAAAAACTAAAAACTGCAGGGGGAACAAATGAAGTTTTCCCGAGGAAACAGAATTAAACTTTTAAGCTTCTGAAAAATAGTTCAGAGAGCTCTGATGGAGTTCACAGTTTATCATCAGACAACTGCTTTACCCCAAACATTTACCCCCGTCGTTGGAAGAACACAAAACGTAATTAATATTAGATCCTAACCAACCCTGTTGACATGTCAAGAGATTTAAATAATCAATAAAGTTTGCTTCTGTGGAAAAAAAGCATCCTTGCATTTCCTATTTTAACATGTTCTCATGCTGAGATTAGCATTTAGCTCAGAGCATTGCTGTGCCTGAGGAGAGATCTCAGTTCTGCATGGCTTTAGACTTTCAGTCTTGTTATTTAAGACGGCGCATGCAGACGGCTCCTCGATGCATGCTGTTCCAGTAGACTTGATTTAATCTTGATTTCGCATTCAGAGTGCAGTTACAAACACAGCAGGAGCTACCTATCTAATATTGCAATGCACAAGTAGGTCTGGAGTGCTAAATACTGAAAATGCAAAAGGAAAATTGCATGATAGCAATAGTGCATGTGTGTGTGTGTGAGCGAGTGTGTTTTGAAAACCCTCAGAAACTTTCACCACCCACCAGCATGCGGCAGCCAGAGTAGATACCACTTTATCTCCACTTGGCAGCAGCTCAGCAGGTAGAAACCTAACGGACATCATAGCCTCTAAAAGTGAACTTGTGTTCACTGCTGCTTGAGCTGGGAGAGCAAAGATAGCGGCGTGGTTAGAGCAGGGAGAGAGAGTGTTGAGATGGTTATCGGGGCCCTTTAAGATGTCTGGGGCCTCCCAGGGCTCCCCTGCAGGCCGTGGAGCGCCCATCGAAGAGCCCAACTGGGCCAGTAATATATCCCCCTGCCATGCTGCTGTGCTCTCCACGCCGTTAATCCAATCACTCCCCTGCCACGGTGGGACAGGCAGAGCACTAATCCAGTTTACACAGCAACAACAAAAAAAAGCCCCAGACTCATTCCTCACTCCCCGCAGAGCATTGCCAGCTTCTCGATGTGACACTGAGTGAGAAAGATGAGGATAATTACAGGGGCAATTATTTTATTTTTATTATGTGTTCAGCTCTTTTTTTTTTCTTTTCCCTCCATGTTCCAAGCTAATTGCCATGGCCTTGTCACAAAAAACCCAAGGTGATAGCATGCAATCATTTGGGAAGCAGCGAGTCAGCCTGTTTTAATACCCCCTTCGCCACAGCAGCAGTGGTTGAATCATTAGTATGCATCTGATGAGGTTTAGCCTTCCGTGCAATGGGCTGGGTGGACCTCAGATAAGTCATTTAGACTAACAGGAACTTAATTAATTTTGTTTAATCTTTGTAAAGCTCCACGGGGGGACAGATTGGTATACAGCCCCTCGTCGACTCCTTCACCTCACTCTCAGCCCACCTAGCTCGGCTCAGCCCAGAGGTTCTGCACAAAGGAGGGGCGGCTGGTCTCGGCATCAATATTGGTTTAATGTTGTGTACAATACTAAAATGTGGCATGACTAATGAGAGCAGGTGGAGGAAAAGTCAGTGTTCATTTGGTCATTAGCTTGCAGTGGAATCCTGGTAAATGACCTTGAGGGTGAATTCTCTCTGGAGCTGTCGGTAAATATTGTATGTGTTCAAGATGTGGAGACAGGACACTCCACTTGAAACACCTCTCAGATGTATGTTTACCTTAGTTACTATTTTGTCTGCCCTAACACTCAAGAAAAACACAGACTTTCTTCCAGGGTGTGGTGGAGCGTACTTGTGTAGTCTGGGACTCAGAGAATTAGCCGGCAGGGAAAAGTTTGGAAAATTAGGGAGTAAAAAGGATGTTTCTGTGTCTGAGATTTTGCTAATACCTTACATGCCCTTGGGCAAGTTATAGAGAAGCCAAATTGTGACTGGAGGATCGGAGAGAAAAAAAAAAATGACACAAAAAATGCTCTCTACCAACTTTACAGCTGAGATGCAGCTGAGCAGAGAACTTAACCTCTGGTGGGATTAGCAGAAGACTGTGGTTGCACTGGGCAGCTCTGAGGTGTAAATGTGTGTAAATGTATTAATGTGAAGCAGGATGGAGCTGCAAAATAAGTGTGTGCTCAGCAAACCCTCTCTGGACTTTATGATAAATGGAAGAAAATAAAAACTTTTTTTTTTTTCCAGATGCAGTGTGCTGAGGAGTAATAAGATTCAATATAACTACTGTACATTTTAGAAGAGTCTGACCGAACCAATGTGATTTCAAAATGCAAATTATCCATGAAATGCACTTTTTTTGATAAATGCTTCAAGACAGTTTCTGAAGTCACATTTTTGGTTCCACTTACATCTAATCGCTTTTTAAAAAGTTAAAGACTGACTACAGTATGAAATGATTTGTTGAGGTCGACATTTTTCGGTGAATGAATGGAAGTGAAATAATGCCCTTGTTTGTTTTGCTGAAACACTACTATGAGTGAAAGTTGAGCATTCTCAAGGTTAATGGAGTGTGGTTTTATTCCACAGTCAGCATGTAGGTGTTGTTGTAGAAAACTCTAATGGACTCGTTGATCTCCGGGCCATGTGTACAAACATCGATTTGTGCTAAACGTAAGGACGGCATGCAGCCTTGTGATATCATTGTGCAGTAAATGTTTAACCTACACGCCAGATATCGACTTCTTCCAGACACTTAAAACTAAATAACAAAAACAAAACAACACAAAATACCTGTAATCATTCTGCAGATCAAACATCCACAGGATACAAAATGTCCTGAGATTCTTCCACTGGCTGGAGCTCCTTAAAGAGCGTCTGCTTGTGGAAGTCGCGACAAGCCTTATTAACCATCTATGACTCACTTTAATGAGGCACTGTTGGATTCTTGTTACTACTAACAACTGTTAAGGCTCCTTTTTTTAAAAGGATACTAGGATAGTCAGGTGACCATTGGTTGACTCCTGCAGTCTTCAGGAGCTTCTTGCAGCAGCTGCTCCTAAAGTATTCAGCAGCCACTGTCGCGAAATGACCATTACAGGATATAATTTTCTCTCATTTCCCATCATTCTCAAGTCAGTTGCTTTGGAACCACCATCATTAGGAGACCTGACCTGACTAAAATGCTGTGTGGCTTTAGAAGAAATAGAGAGGAGCCATAAATCAGTAGCTGATGCAGAAATATCATACACATAGAAATATGTGTCTAAATTTTGCAAACATTAGCCAGCATAAGCTGCTGGTCACACCACACCAAGCACAGTTTAGCAGCAACCCCCCCTGGGTGTACTGAGGGGGGCAAGGGTGCTTTTTATTAATTATGAGTTGAAAATTTCATTTTTAAAACACTTTTTTTCAAAGCTGCAGTGTGCACCAATAACAGAGCCCAGTAAGCTCCGGGTCTCACTACAGTGACTACATCTCCTGAGTGCTGCTACACCATGTTTCTTAGACACAGACCCAAACACAGAGCAAACCCATGTTGCCTGTAATAACCATAATAATTAAAATTTGAAGCTGTAATAATAACTGTAAAGAATTTCAAAGTGCTTAATTATGAAACTGTTTGACCCCCACCACATAGTTTCCATTTAAGTTCCATTTAAGCCTTTTTCATAATATAAAGCTTAACTGAATGGAGTTTTACATGGCACTATATTTAAACAGTTTGTAAAATACAAATTAGTTTTAATGTAGAAATAAATTCTGACTGAAAATGTAATGAGTTCCAGGTAGCTGCTCTCATAGTAAACCCCTTTAGCTAGAGTGAGGAATGCAAGAGATACTGTGATGGAATATGATAAATACATTTTACAGAATGCCAATCAGTGTTCTTATTGAAAAATTTGGGAGATTTAAAGTTTAATTCTCCGAAAAGTTATCTTAAACTAAATAAACAAATGCAGTTGGTTATGTTAGTATAAGTCAATAGGTCTCACTCATGCTCAGCTGCATGAATGTTACTGTCTCTAAAACATACATTATTCTAAAATATGTGCATATAAATAAGATCTGAAACCTACAGGCAAAGTGAAATCTACATGTACAAAATGTTGGCACTTAAGTTGAATATAAGATTGTATTTTCTAATTCTGTAAGTGAAGTTTTGTGAGGCTGCATTGACTTTCTGTTCACTCTGTTCACTGCTTTAATAACGGCTTACATGTTAAAGATCTTTACAAGTGAACACATCTCTTTAATGCTTTGATTGTACATCCTGATTCACAAGTTAGCACATTTAAACCAGCTTATAGCCACACAGAACATATTAGGATCAACATGAGTAATGGATGTACCAAATGCTGGTGCAGCCCAGTCGAAGACTTCAGAGAAGGTTACACCTGAAGGACAAGTAAAGGCCTCATACTCAGCAACTAAATCTGTTGCAGTGCACAAACTAGAGGACGGTCTGAATAAACACCCAGGAAGGAGCAGCCTTTTGGCACTCTGACAAATCTCATGTTTCTTTTAAACATCCAGAAGATTCATCTGCTGCTGCGTCAAGCTGACACACAGAGATTGTGTTTGACTTTCAAAGGAAATATTCAACGAGTGCGCTAAGGAACTAGGAGGTAATTAGTTAGACTTGAGTTGATTTTCTTTTCTTTTTTTTTTTTTTTCCAATACTTAAAATGCCACACAATGCTCACAGCTGAAGGCACACAGATGGTGGAACTGGTAAATGAAGTTTAGAGAAGGGCTTAATATGATTTAATGAGTGTGATTTTAAACAACCCAGAGGTTCAGAGTGGAGGGACCGTGTGAAAAAAGAATGCAACAACAGCGAGAGATTGTCCTAATGATGAGCTCAGAGCTTATGCTACATGTGTGACTGTCTATTATGTTTTGCTTTTGTCCTTAAACACAGTGAATTAGCTCAGAAAGATGGATGAATGCATGGATGGATGGCTGGATAGATGGATCAGTGCACGCATGGATAATGATGAATGGATGATAGATGTGTGTCTGATACGCTGCAGTACTTCCACTGACTTTGAGATAAAAACCTCATAGGGTTTAAAATCCATCTCATTATTATCTTGGCAGAAATATCAAAATAATATTAAGATAGACAGAAGGAGCAAAAATACAGATCCAGTTAACAAACAACAGCAAAGTTTACCAAGGAATAAAGCAACAGGAAAATAAATCCTTTAAGTGAAAATGATAAGTACTGTAATATTATTTTCATGTTATAAAATTACACTGGGATATAAAAATGTATCATTTGTGTGCCCGTCAGGAACGTTCCTGTGTACAAGTCGCAAACTTCCCAGACGTTTACTGTTGCAAATGAACAGAGAACAAGTAACATTGCTTTATCTTTACCAGAGCTTCAATGACATACATTTTTTGACCACTGGTATGTGAGCAGTTGTGATTATGCCATGAAAATAAAACTTGATTTTATGGCCAGAAACATGAGAGACCAAACTTCACTTTGAGGAATAGACAGAGTTTAAGGGAACCAAATTTTGCAAGTGTGGCGGGTGGAAGTGTTTTGTTGTTGCTGGTGAGAAATTTGAACATTTCCTCTGGGTGCCAAAGGGTGCGTTTTCATGATGATGAACCCATCATGCCATCCTTCCACTGTTCAGGTCATCTGCTGCAAATGAACGTCCTAGTATTACTCGGTCCTAACGGTCTGACCCTGGGGAATGAATTCACAGTGCACAGCCCCCGAATGTCAAAGAAAGCTACATGCTCTTGGTTGCGTTCCTGACCTGGGATCTGCAGGGTGGCAATTCTACTGTGAAGTCTTTTGTTTGCTCTCTTGGTCATAGCCATACATCACCAGTGATCATAATCTGTTCTATTGATGGAGATCCTTCTAGACTCCAACCAGGTGCTGCTTCTGCTCCAGAGTCAGAAAATCTTGCAATCCAGTTTGCACCCGCTTTTGTTAAATGTTCTTAACACTGCCATGCTGATTTCACACTCCTCTTATGAGCCTTAAATAATCTTAAACTGTAGTTTGAATTAGTCTCTGCAAGGAACAGTTAGCAAAAGCCATTCACAGCAACCGGCCAGGCTTAAAACACAGCTACTTAGTTTTTATGCAACAACCTTTATCGTGGCTCAGAAATAGGAATCTGAATAAAAAAAATCTGAATTTATCTTGAAGAAGAGCATCTGCAGATTCATTCCATACCTGTTATGATCCACTAAAGATGGACGCAACACAAGAAAAATAAATAATCTTCACTTCCGTCTTGATAGGAAACCTGGCAGAGTTCTGCCCTCTGCTGAGTGTATTTGTCTAGTGAAAAAGAGAAAAAACTCAGTCAAAGGGCCACTTAACTACTTTTTTTACAAGGTTCTCAACCCCAGTTTGTAGCATTTACCTGCAGAAGGACTTCGCTTATATATTCAGCTCAATTGTCTTTATGTGATCTAAGTATGAAACTTCAGGTGTTACAGTGGTAACAGCTGTCTGTATATGATCACACTGTTGTACAGTTACACACTTTCTGTCTTTTTTGTCAAATGATTTTGATGTTTAAGTTAACAATCTTCTACTTTTAAACACTTTTCCTTGGAAGGAAACAAATCACAGTAACAGTTCAGCGTGATGTTTGGCTCCAGCAGGCTTCACATCAGATCACAGCAGCATGTTAATAACAGTGTCTGTCAATAGTGTACTCTGACTCCTGAGCTTCACAGTAATCACTGTAATTAATACTGCCCGACGATTCTGATCTGAAACTTGCAATACTTTGCCGCTCATTCCCACATCAGTCTTGCCCAGCTCATCACCGCCATGATTAAAGCACAGCTACTGACATGAATGGGAAATAGATTTTAAAACAATGCCTGCTAATGGAAGCTGAGAGCAAGGATGATTAATGGATGATTGTTTAATCGATTAATATCCCGCCTCTGAGGATTTACAGCAAGGGAGACTTCATTTCATGTTCTGCTGGTGTGAAGACATTAAAGAGCTTAAAGCTGATATCTCCCCTGCCTCAGCTGTTACTCTGCCTCTTGCAAACCTTCTTATGCATGCAGGAGGTTCACATGTCGATATCAAGTTTCCTCTGTGAGGAGCAAAATACAGTAGAAAATAAATAGTCGCATTTACATTACATTAGCTGTATGATTTTTTTGCCCATAGTGAGGATTCATTCAGCAGATTTTTAACCCTAGTTTTGAAACTTTTTTTTTTTAAAAATTGATCAGACCCCCCTTTAATTCCATCCTTTGAGACTCTGATCCCCTCTTAAATGCAGCCAAGGGATTGCAGATTGCAATTTTCTCAAAGAATTTCACATTCTGAGATTCTATTCTTAAAGAAAAGGTGGCAGATAAGTCAGCGTTTTCCTGTATTGCATCAGTGTCAACATCCAGCAACACAGCAGACATTCATGAGATGTTAAGCCAGTCGTATCAGTTACATGCAAGGGCAGTTAATGCTCAGGCGCCTGGGAGCTGCGTTGATGACTGAATTTTTTCCAATCTGTGTTTTAACTACATCATTTCATTTGCCATAAAGATCTCCTCCGTCTTTTCTCTTCTCCTTGCCTCAGGTTGGAGGACATACCATGCTACCTATTCGCTGGATGCCTCCAGAGAGCATCATGTACAGGAAATTCTCCACGGAAAGCGACGTCTGGAGCTTCGGAGTCATCTTGTGGGAGATCTTTACCTATGGGAAGCAGCCTTGGTTTCAGCTGGGTAACAACGAGGTAAAAGAGCCTGAAACATTCAAATACAGAACACATTACATATATATTACCAAAGGCTGTGCTGCAGGCCTTTGTGCACACAGTGAAAATTATAGCTCCAGGTTATCCAGTTTTAAATAATGAAGTCTTTTTTTATGTCTCTTAACATCTCACTGGTGGTGCAATGAAGATGTTTTTTTTTTTTTTTTTAAATCACATTAAAAAACAATAGCAGTTGTTATCAAAGATGAACAGAGCATGAGTGGAATAGATGTGGCTTCTCTCACAGAGCACTGAGGGCTCAAGTGAACGCCTGGCTTTTCTAATAGCAGATTTAAATGAACACTGCCATTTTGGATCTTAATCCACTGTCATGTTCTTTTCTCTTTGTGAGACTTGCGCTGGCCCAACGAGGTGATAAATTGATGCCGCTTTACCAGCAGACAAGATGCCGCATTACATAACACCCATGATTGGTTTGTTTTTTTCATTCGATGCTCTGCCCTGAATCAATAAAATTCAATTAGAATTACTCTTGTAGAGCGAGCATTTTGAGAAAATTAAATTGACCTAAAAGAATAACCTGCCATTTCAAGTATTTCAATTGAAACATCAATATGCTCTTGGGCATGACACAAATTGGGATTTTCACATTTCAGTGTATCTTGGGCAGAAATATTTTTGTAACACTCAGCTGATTAAACTACATTAGGAAAACCTTATGACAATGTAATGAGATGAGCTCCGCATTATATTATAGCTAAAAAGTGAAATTCCATTATCTGTTTCTCTAATGTGATTTGTCTTCATATAGTCTTCGAATATTGTCCTTATTTTTCAGTTATTCTGATTTTTCTATCACATTTCACAATGATACAGCAACAATTATGAAGGGGTATCAGTGACAGTTATAACCTGAATTCAAATAGACTGATGGAACTTGATTCAAACAGGCCTCATTCTCAAACGGGCTCTACAGGCTTTTTCCTCTATTTTTATTCAGAACAAAAGTAGAACAACTATAAGAGACAAAAAAAACAAGAAATGGCTAACTAACAGACCAGACTGAACAAACTGCAGTGCTGTCAAACATTGTTCACACCAACAAAACCTTTAGAAAAGACACTAAATGTGTCAGGGTAAATTTTGGGGAAAAGTCCATGAAGTGATACACAAGACATTTGCTGGAGTGGTGCTGCAATAAAAAACATGGGTTTGTATATTTCACTGAAGCTGCTTCAGATGAAATTGGATTTTGCTGAGATACTACTGCATCCGGAGGGATGAACTAGTCTCCGCCTGCTTCTTTTCAGCAGTGCCCCTCCTGCACTGGGAGTCTTTGTAGCAGCTGATCCACATCCAGCCTGCTAACACTCCCTGCAGCTGAGACTGCTGCTGCTATTCTGTCCGAGTTGTTCGGTAGGGTGGGGGACTGGTGCTGCACTTATCTCTGGCTCTATGATCATTGGTGCATAGAGCTTGAATGGCAAAATACTCTTTGTTTCACTCCTTATTTCTATTACAAAACATTGTATGACTTACTGATAATCACTGTTTTTAATACTGTTGTCATGAGTGAGGATGAAAACTCTTGCTCCTTTTTTACAAGTAAATTTTGTGCTAAAATCTTTAAGCCCCTTAAGTCTCCATCTAAAAGGAGTTTTATTTGTAGCCCTCACCCTTCTGTTGGTTTTGTAATACTTGTTTGTGTGCAGCTTCTGTTATTACTGGGGGCTAAGCAAAAGGCTCAATGATGAATACAAGTCTTGGACACTAACATCTCTTGTTTCACAAGATAATCTTCACAAATAAAAACTGCTCTTATAATCTTTGCAACATGACTGTAATTGCCAAGAATAAAAGAACTGGCATTTGGTTAACAAAGGGCACCATGGTCACTTTGTTCTCCTATGCTGTACACACATTATAATTTGATAAGTCAACAAGTTGGAAAACATATTGTTGAACGCAGGTATAAATACAATTATAACAAGACAAATATAACAAGGACTGTAAAGGCAAACTAGTGAGTAAATTAGTTGCCGTGTTCAGCATGATGACCTTTAATGTCCCTGACAACCTCCTTAGTCTCATTTAAACTGTCTCTTGTGCTAAACACAGCCGATTGTTTGGTGCTCTGCTGCAATAATGTCTCTATAATGACATAGAAAATTCATAACATACTTAAATAATGTCTCACAGGGATAATTATTGAGTCATTAAATCAAGAAAAGCTTGCAACCGCTGCTGTTTGAAAAGAAGAAAATGTTGAGTCTCAGTATAACTCTGGCGTGTGTACCGTGCTGCGCTGCCCTTGCAACCCTTACCATTTTTTTTGTTTTGAATCAACGTCATCTAACATTTAGAAAATATTTTTGACACTTGTGAAACCGTTTTGAATTATCAGAGATAAGGATCTCCATCCGTATAAGCGTCCTCTTTTTTTATCCATTTCTATTGTGAAATAGCTGAATTTTATGTAGCCAAGATTACCCCCAGGATCATTTGAATATTGTCTCACATATTCGGTGGATGCTGTTGCCATGACTACCGACTCCTTTGCTACTGGTTACTTTTTGTTTGTGATCTGGGAATTCATGCAAAGAGGCTTCAATTTTCCTTTAAGGAGTTGAGCTCGATCTCCTAGGCATAAAGTGGCCTTTCTGCCAGGCCTCTCTTCCTTCAGTGATAAAAACATTAAACTCGCAATGTGAAAGTATAGAGAAATCACTGCTTTACATTGGTTAACAGATGCAACAGCTTGAAAAACAGAACACAGTTTTCTCACTGGTTTGTTTTAATATTTTGTTGTGTTTCTGCGTGTAACTGTTGTTGACACCCTTGAGTGTAACCCTCAGTGAAATCATATTTATTTAAACACAGATTAGGTTTGCTGAACATTCTTTCCAGAAAATTAGGCTTCAAATAGCAGTAGATTATCAAATTCTTTGCTCCAACACCCTGTTGTTGTGCTGCTAGATTGCAAAAGCATGAAATTGCATGACACCATAATATGTCTTACGGGAAGAGTTTCCATTTTCCCCCCCTTCAGCCGTGTTGGAAATTATTCTTCACCTTAATAACTGAAACAAGCAGGAAAATAACAAACATTAAGCTGCTGTCAGTATTTAAGTTCAGAGGTGTATAGAAATTGTTTGTGGTAGCAATTTTGAAAGAAGATGTGAAAAGAAAAAGAAGCAAAAAAACACTTTTTTTGTGCAGTTTTTCAGTGCAGCCACAGTCATTACGTGCACTACGATGAACCTTCACCTAAACTACCTTAGCTACAGTGGCCTGGAATTGACACAAATAACAAAGTCAAATTGTCGGAACAGCAGTGAGTCATCTGGCTAATTGGAGCACAAGTCCGACAAAGAAGTGATCAATCAGTCTTTTTAGCAGCATCTCAAACATCCGCCCCCACTAATATTCAAAGTCATTGTTATTTTGTGCTGCAGGATAGAAAAAAAAAATTAAATCTTGTTTTCCTGTCAATATTGGACAAATTTAAGACCGAATGCATAATGTTTTCTTCTTTCATCTCTGTTTCATTAGTTCAAACCTCAAAGGACAGCCTGCTCACTGTCACCGGTTTCTCATTATGAACAAACCAAAGCAATCAGTCAGTGAAAATCTTCTGTCTCACTCCACTGCCCTCTCTCCTCTGCAGGTTATTGAGTGCATAACCCAGGGCCGGGTTCTGGAGAGGCCACGAATTTGTCCTAAAGAGGTGTATGACATCATGCTGGGTTGCTGGCAGAGGGAACCACAGCAGCGACTGAACATTAAGGACATTCAGAAGGTCCTGTTCGCCATGGGAAAAGCCACGCCGGTCTACCTGGACATCCTGGGCTAGCAGCGGCCCGTGTTGGCCCGTTCCTCGCCAGACAGACAGACAGATCGACATAGACACACAGACGAAACCGACCCACACGAATCCAGGAATAACCAAACCAACCTGCTCCACTGTCGAAAAAACACCTACAATGTTTGGGAAGGACTTAAGTGCCTGCAACACTTTTGGATATAGTGGATAAAACGTATTCAAAAAAAAAAAACACGCACTTTTACATTTTGTTTACTTGCGTATAAGATGTACAGGTTTGAAGATTTTTTTTTTCCTCGAAAAACTGCAAAAATACACAAAAATGGAGACGGATAAAGGGGAAGTGAAGTGGACTGGCATTAGGAAAAATGGCCACAGTTCGATTATGTTAATGAGAGAACACATCAGAGTTAAAATCTATCCTGGGTTTGGTTTTATGAATATATATAGAAATATTACATATATTTTATATTTATTTCTTTTTGTCAGGGTGTTGAAAGGGTCTGCCATGTGTGTTGCTAAGGGCTCGGCCCTGTCCGAAGACGTCACCGACAAACTATTGGCAGGGACTCGACAATGGTAGCCTTACTTGCACTCTGATGGCTGGCACTGAGCTTTCAATGGGAACTCTGCCTATGTGGATTAACACTGGATGGTTTAACAAAAAAGGGAGCGCTTTGTAGAGGACCTACCCAATCAAACAACCGACAAATCTATTTTAATTTAAAAATAATGTACATATTGTAAAATTCTATGTGTCCAAATTATGTTAACTTATTTTTTCTGGTGTTTTTTTGGTTCCTTTTCTGACTGTGATCTGGGTGGCTAAAGTATAAAGCTATGGTATTTGTTTTCATCCTAATCTAGAGGAGAATTCTCTTGGGAATTACCTGTGTCAGTGCTGGTAAGTTGTCTTATGTGGTGAGGTTGAGTGACAGTGAATACAGTTCAGAAAGTCCGCTGTCACTGAATCACAGAGACTCTTGAGAATGGGGGACGACTCAGAGCCATCAACGCGACACTTTTCCAAGGAGGTGATGAAACCTCACAGTCACTTTCCAGTTCATTTGCTTTTTATGGCAAGAATAATGCGTTGCTAAGTAATATCTTACACCACACTTCCAAACACATACACACGCTTTGAGAAACTGTCACCTTCAGGCTTTTTGGTGTAAAACTGCTTTTCCACTCCTAAGAAAACATTTTTTGTATCTGAAAAATGTAAGTCATTTGTTAGCTGCAGAAGAAAAATCTGTAACTTAAAGGAATAGTTTGAAGTTTTGGATAATAGGCTTGTTCGCTTTTTTTTTTTTTTTTTGCACTGAGAGTTAGATGGCAAGATCAATAAGATATGAAAGCGGTATTAATCTCCTCATCTAACTCCCTGCAACAAAGCAAATTTCCTAAGACGCTGAACAGTTGATTTAAAACATTTTAGGTTAATACCGCAAGGATCCTGTCACTTCACAAGCCGAGAAAAGAAACAACAGGATGGCTTCTTCCCTCGCATTTCCTTTAGAACAAACTTAATAGGTTCCTTTCTTTTTCATTATTCTCATTTCTTTTCATCAACTGTACATGACTCACAGTCACTCTTTTCTTCCTTGCACTTTGTGGCCTTTGCATGTTTAGCAGTGACGAGGTTTTACACCCGTCTATTGCTTTGATAAAAAAAACCCTCTTCTGTTCTGCCCAGAGAGGAGAGAGCCACTGAAGCAGGTAGACGCTTTTAATTAGGCTAGAGTTGATTTAGGGACGGTACATGAAACATGATAATCACTCAAGTTGATCAGCTAATTGTGTGGTATTATATGTTCCATGTTTTTTTGATAATTATAGTATTTAAAGAACTGAGAAACATTAAGAGTTTTGTTCCAGAAATGTCACGGAAAAAAACATGACCCCCAAAAAGCTGAACTGCAAAAAAATTAACTCAAACCAAATGATATTAGTTTTAAAGAATTGTTCATAATTAAGTGCTCAGTTGACAAAACGAGTTCATTTTACCGAGCAGAACCTGTTAATGTCCCAGACACTGAATGATAAACCTCAGGCAACGGTTTTATTTTATGTTGTATCTGGATATATAGCGTTTTGGAGTGGAACTCTTCACATCTCTTTCTTATATAACTTGACATGAAATCTCGCAGTATCACGGTGTTGTCTCTGTTCCCCTTTGGGACTATGTAAATCATTAATGAGCATTCAGTTATTTCAATTACTTTATATGAAAGGCAGGATCGAATCCAACGAGTTACCCAAAGCATCGAGTTTTTGTGTATTCTGTTGTGGTAAAGATAAACGCTTAAAGACATTATGACACAGACCGTGAGCATTTGCAGGGTATTGTAATCCTTTCATGGTGCGTTGAATATCGTTTCAAGAGTTTTCTCTCTTTTGTTTCTTTTCTTGGATGAACTAACTGAACACTTTTTGAAGCAAAGTTGGCATATTACCATGTACACATGTTACAGAATATAAAAATGTGGTATAACAACTGCAGTATATAAAATACTGGTATTCCATGATAGATCTTTGTATTAATGTGACTCTCTTAAGAAAATGTCTTCAAACAATCAGACGATCTCCTTTTCCATTTTGTCCTGTCTTATAAAGATGTGTAAATTTGCCAAAATCTTGTCTTCATCTAAATCTCTCAGACAGCTGAACAGTGTGTGTTCAGTGTGTTTCCTGTGGTATCTGCTCTTCTCCTGTCCACTCCTGAAGTGATACAGGCGTGTCTTATCTCTCAGGCCAGAGATCAGGACCCATCATCAGCTGTGAAGCTTAAGGATTTATTGTTTCTCTGCTGCAGGAGGACAACCTTTGCGAATGCATAAAGTTCACTTTAATATTTATCAGATGTAAATGTGTGGGGATGGTGTCAGAACCATGCAAGATGCAGTTAATGCAGGTGAGTAGTTGAGATCATGCAATGAGTACTAATAACTGAAAGGTCACAATGTCAGCATGTCCGCAGGTGTTGTGGCAGGTGTGATCCCATCATACCACGGGCTCTTCTCAGGTGTAAAAGACATCTCTTTTTGGTTTGTTTGTTTGTTTTCTTGTTTTCATGATCCAAATGATATGTTTCAACACATTTCCCTTTTTTTTTTTTCTTTTTTTTTTTTTTACTGTTGGTCAGTTTTTAACACAATCATACACACTGTGTCATACAGAGTCATGCAGCACATATAACTTTCTCCACTGATGATGGTTTCTTTAGTGTCCATACAGATAAATATTCATTAATCTACAGAGAAATTATTAAAAAAGAGATGCTACCTATAACTTAAAGCTCCATTCTCATCATGTTTTGACAATTGTTTGATTATCCAAAGTTAACTAGTTAGTTCATATTTGTGCAGATCACAACAGGAAGTGCTGGTAACTAATGCAGCAGAAATTCATAAGAGTGAAAATACATCATGGCCTCAATTTTGATAATTTTTAGGTAAAAATAAACATTATTTAATCTCTGTATTTACTTTATATAGCACATTAATATCCTAAGATGCATGAAGTGAATCCCACTTTAACATAAAGCAGTAAAACACAGACCACTTTGTAATAGAGATGCAAATTAAGCATCATCTGTTAATTGAGGTCAGATGTCAAGGAAAGAAGGAGTGATTTAGGTTAGATAGCATCTATATTTATACAGTAATGGCACATTTATAGGCCTCTCTTCCTTGGGATTATTTCATTAGAGGCTTAAACTGAGTTTCTTTTTTTGTAACTATATCACTGTGAAGCCAACACTGATAACTATTTTTATCTGTTTCATAACAGTTATTTGCTACCTTACTTGTTGTACATCAGAGTTCAAAACATGTTAAATTTTAAAAAAGGAAAAGAAACACAATAGAAAAATATCCATGAGAATTAAAAAATGTCTTCAGTTTTCATGAAAAAATGAATAGCGTGAATAACACTGTTCACATGCAATGTGATCATTTCTGAGAAGCCCAATTAACCCTGAAAAACCTGAAGTCATACAGTTGCCCACAGTTCACATGTTGGTTCTACATCATAAACTTCTGTTAGGCAGGATTTTACTCTTCAAAGTTCACAGCAACAATACTTTAATCCACCTGCCTCACCTCTTGCCAGTCAAACAGAAGAGTTATCACTAGGATACTTTTTTTAACATGCTGCTATGTAATCAACATGAAAAGGGCCCTTTTATATATTTATTTGCCAGCTAGCATTGCCAGATGAAGTGAAAATATGCTGCAGCAAAGGTTAACTGGCAGCCGGTCACCAGAATAAAAAAGAGAGCATCAAACTGTCTGCACGCCACAGGTTCATTGGATTTGTAGCTTCATATGTATCTCATAAACATTTATATAAGACATAAGAGGGACTGCAGGTCTATATAAGCTGACTTTACATTAGAAGGTATGAGAGGATGGTGCTGCTGGGAACACTTTGCAAGGTGGCTGCTGCTGACTAATGTTCAAGCTCACACACAGTTCAACCTTTTTATTCTTCAAGCATTGTATGTGAGGACAAAACCTGGATTTTGAACCAAAACATGATCATTTACTACATGTTTTTATGCCTTAAACTAAAAGAAACATGAAGTCTCAGCATACATGTGGTATGCAGAAATGTACAATGCCCACACCAAATAATTTTGATGATTGAGTTGGAACTAGAATATTCTCTTTACCTGTATTTTATTTTTATATTTATTGATTTAATTAATTATTTATGTACTGCCAAAGGCCCTGATATAGCCACCCCTGCCTCTGCAATGCACTGGTCTCAATGGAATAATAACTACTTGCTCCTCCTCCTTGAGCAGCAGATATCCTTTACATCTAATATACCAAAAGATGTACTTTCAGATTTAACCCTTATGTAATTTAACCCTTACTTGCTCATTGATCAGTTACTACATTGTATTTTACCTCTATTGGATGAGGGGGCGTATGAATGGGGATGTTGCTGTAAAGTCAAATAGGTCTAAACAATTTGGATAAAACCTTCCACAATCCCAGTATCATGGAAGAAAAATGCCAGATGAAAGTTTGCGCCTGTAAGTGTGAACATCTTTTGATCTTTGAATTTCTTGAGAGAGATAATCCATCACAGTGAAATGTAACTTTACAGTCTAATGATGCACAAAAAGAAACAGACATTGCGGCTTTATCGTAGTTGCATGCTTCATTGGCCAGTGTCCACATTCCATTATTGTTTAAGCTAAGCTGCCCTCTCACAAACAGCAGGAAAATGGAGACGCAGACAGTGCCAAGGGATCTGAGGTCAGTAAGCAGTGTGTTATGACGGCGGTACCTTAATTGCTTATTGATTTACAATTACACAGTGTTTTGTGTGTTTGGGTTACTCTGCAAGTGTGTGTGCATTCTCATATTTGTGGTTTAGTCTGGAGTGTCTCAAGTGTCCAGTTGCAACTTGCCTGTGTGTGTGTGTGTGTCGAACTGCAGCGTGTAACATCAGCTTGAGAAATGTACACAGAGTAAACCAAATGTAAACAAAAGAATCCGTTTCATTGCCAAGTAGGAATTTGATTTGGTGCTTTGTGCTTAACGGTAAACAGATAAGTAGAAATGCAAGAACGGATAAAAATAAGGACCTTCAGATCAAGACGCATTAAGAAAAATAGCAAATTTATCCAACAAAAGTTCCCTTGTGTTAGTGGGATCTGATTTCTGTGTCACGAATCACATGCACTTGCATTAAATGCATGAATGCATAGAACGGCACTGTTCACTGCTCTAACATCATCCTAGAGAACGACCTTTTGATAAGGAGGGAACTTGAGTGAAGCGTTACATGCATTGTAGACTAACCTCTAAAATACAGTCTCATTCTTCAGATTAGTGATATTTATTGTAAATGAGCAGCAAAAAGGTGTCATACACACAGTCAGACACACACACACATATATAGACATAAAAATGACAATTTTTTTCAAATACTATACATTGAAAATTTATTACAGTGACTTTTTATGTGTATATTTTATTCACTTCAAATTAACTCAGTCCAATGAGTTCCCCTATTCCCAAATTCTCCTCTTGCTCTGAATAAGGAGACCAAAATAACACTCACAAACCTAATTCCCTTCCTAATATACAAGCACTATACTACCTTAAAACATGAAAAGTAATTCATTCATAATTAAGAAGCATACTGAAACCATCCACTGAAACTACTGAAACTATCATCCCACAGTGCCTACTTTTATTATGCACTATTAATAATACAGAATCCAGTATCCATCCAATATAGAATCCAGTTGTTCATAATTTTGCCTGGAAGCAGGATGGATCTAAGTGATGAATTGAGGCTTGTGGTGGGCAAACTCTCCATGACTCTTTGTTTGTGTTTTCTGTCATTATTCCTCACAGCTGTGGTTACTGTAACTCTATGTTGCATGACAAGCAGGGTTTAGGCATACTCTGCTAATTTTTCTGTGAAGAATTACTGCTGATTAGAGTGAAAGCACCTCATCTAATCTGTGTTTTGTGCTGCGTGTCTTCCATGGAAACTGCAGCTCACAATCTGCTTTATCAGCACCACCACTGGCTGTCTGTTGTACAAGCCAACTGCAAAAGTACCACTGACACAACCAGAGCTACGAACAACCACGCTGTAGTTATGCTTGACTCCAATTTCAATTCATAGTCATGTCTAACCAATGCAACCAATCAGAGGCAAAGTAGGGCGTATCTTGCTAGAAAAGCCCTGGGATTAATAATAACATGTGACCCCATGGTACCATTGTACTCCCATTTTGCATCCTCAAAGCTCCCAAATTATGGGAACTGTTTTTCCAGATTATCCCATGAATCCCAGTGAGAAAAAGAAAAATAATTGAAGAGAAAAAATAGTAATATGGACCTCTTTCATGTTGCTTTTTAACTATTTACCAGAGCTTAAAATGTCTCATGGAAATCAGGATGTGTGGGGAAGGAAATGTTTTTTTCTAGAGGGTGTTGTGGGGACACAGTGAGGGGGGGTCCACAACTCTATTCTACTCGGAAATTTGATGGATTAAGATGAGATTACGACCATTGTGATGGAAATTGTTAATATAAGTTATTAAACTGCAGTCACTGCTGGTTCTTCGGTTACCGAACAGTGTTTATTTGCCGAAGCTGAGGTGATTAGTATTTTCTTCTCATACATTCCAGCTGACTGCTGCTGCGAACAGTCTCCCATGCACGTGACTTGAAAGCTCATGCTGAGAGAGTGTATTCAAAGTGAACATACTGTGTATTTCAGGCAGATTGCTTCTTGTTTTTTTTTCCAGTATTGCTTGTAAGCATCAAGTGCTGCAACACAGCCAAGCCATTTGAGCGACAATCCAAACATATACAGAAAAGGCGTCATTCTAAATTGCTTTTAAAAGTGCATTCACCTTTAAGTATTCGGTCTGTGACTCACCGTCATCTGTGTCTTTCAAAAACACAAAATGACTACAAGGAAATGATTCACTCTCCACACTGAAGATGGTCTGCCTTATTTCATCAAAATAATTCTGAACTGTATTCAGCTGTGTCAGCTTGCTTTGAATAAAAGCATGTGTTGAACTTTATTGATAACCGTGGCAGCTTTATAGAAAATACAAGGACAGGAAATGGAGGCCGGGGGGTTCTGCGCATCTGCTCTTTGGTGCGAAGATATGGAGGCAAGTTTATTTGTGAAGAATTTGTTCATACAAAGAGGAGCTACACTGAAGCTCATTATATGAACAATCCAATACCTTGCTGTTTTGTCTACCTAAAACCACGCAAGCAAATGCACTGACCTTGAATGCGAAATTGCCAACTGCTGCTTGATCAGAAATGGTTCCCTCTGCATGATAAGTTGAGAAATCATAATCTTCTGTTCTGCCTCAAAGCAGTCTCAGTGCCATTGCACTGTAAACAGTGTTTGTGTTGAGTACCTGAACCCAGAGCTGCCTTCTCACCACCCAGAGAGAATGCCTTTGACTAATCCCCAAGGCTTTCTTATCAAGTGTGATTGAATAGAGCCTTCAGTCCCCAGAAGACAGGCTAACCTTTATCTTGCCTATTTTCTATTTCTGCATCTCTTTCTGTTCTCTCAACAACAAGGTGTTTTTCTGGGGGGAAAAGAGACCTTTTAACTGTTTACACCCTCCAACATGCACGCTGTTTACCCAATGGGCGTGTGTTTGAAACATGAAAGGCTCTGAACAAAATGAAAAATTTCCACTCCATTAGCCATGCAGCCAATCAGGGCGCAATGACCCAGATAAGTAGTGTGATATTGATGATGACAGCAATAAAGACGTATTTTCACCACAAGCCTTCCTTCTAATTAGGTTGATCTGCGGAGAAAATAAATGAATTTTGACAAAATGCAAAAGAGGTGGTGTGCTGGGAGGATTAGACAAGAGAGTATGACAGGAAGGGTGGATAGGGGGGATTTGGAAGGTTTCTGGGGGTTAAGTGACTCCACTGTTAGGAAATGGGTGACAATTACCAGTGAAATGAGATTTGTGGCTTCAGGTGCCTCCTAAATACAGTGTGTGGTCATAGTAATTGTCCCGGGTCAAGTGAATGATACTCACTGATAATGTTTTGGCTGTTTTTGCATCACATGACAAGCCCAGGCACCTAAGACAAGCTACGGCATGTACAGTATTAAAAGTGTATCTCCTGGCTTTCCAGGCTGCACATTAACTGCTGATGTAATATATAAAGGATGCTCTAATTTTAACTGAAAACTGAGGGGAGGTGGTAATCTTGAGGGCTTGTGTTAAAGCTGATTTGAATACCAAATCTGCATGCGAATCTCTCCTCTCATTCAGCTGTTGGCATGCCTTAGAGGAATAAAGAGCAATTACATTAGTAAACTATATCTAATACTATTTATTACAGTTAGGTTAGATTTTAGGAGTACTTTATAACTAAAGTTAAGTTGCAGTTTTCTTAAATGAAGCTGTAATTTTCATGTAATTACGTGGACTCTTGCTCAAAAGCTTTGGGACGTGCTGTAGTTACCGGTGGGGACTCAGGGGGGCGATGCCCTTCAAAAGGAGAAACATTATGCAGTGCTATGTAGGCTGCCCTACATGCTAGAAAATTAGTTGGCCTCTATGAGCCTCTGAATTGTTAAATAGTAAGTAGCTCCCAGTGTGTCATCATTCCAGGGGTGCAGTAGTTATACTTTAAATCTGAGTCACATAATGAAACAGTTTTATTCTAAACTGGACTTTGGAGCTGTTTCACCATCATGCATCACCACGTTCTGCACACTGGGTCCCTTTTAATTTGTTTCACTCCTGTCTGTCAGACAGTCCACCTCTGGCTGTAGCTGACAGAAAGTGTTTAATATAGCGTCAGACCTTGGTTAAAGCATTATTTTTTAAAAAGACATCTGAATAAAAATTAACATTGATTGCAGCATGACCATGAGGAGAACCTGCAGGGTAAGTTGCATATGACAGCGTATCATATTACACACAAAGACGATTCTATTTATGTTTAAAATGTATTCCAATTAAATGTATTCCTGCACATTACTTAAATCTCTATTTAGTGGTTTACATTCTCAGAGGCTTAGTCCATCATTCCCCCGCTGCATTCAAATGATCTGTATAGAGAAACACACTGTTTTTTTAGTTATTGTGTGATTTTTTCATTATGGTGGTGGAACTGCTTTCCCCAAAATGACCAAAGTTTTTTAAATATAAGTTTTTAGGATTTATTTGATTTAATTTTAACAGTAGCTTGTCATGTCATAGTTTCCTATATGTTTGAGTTTGATGTTAGAAATTAAAGCATGAACTGCAGTTGCTTATAATGTTCCTGATTCCCCCCAAAATTTATTTACTCCGTCCCAGAAGATGAACTCTTTACATGCTTTTGAGAATGTCTCGAGGAGGTTGGGAGTGTGGCCAGAGTGGATGGGAAGCAATCAAGCAAGCAAGTAAGAAGGTCAGCAGCCAAAGTGCCAGGAGTAACAGTCATGCACAGCAGCACGGAAATACCAACCTGCACACTCACTCCTGGAGGGGGGGTGGAATCAGTTGCCACATTATGTTTCCACAGCTGAGGAGAAGATGGGAGATGTCACCTCACAGCAACCCGCTGCACACTCAGCAGGTGTTGACATCTAGATTAACCTTGGACGGCTCTCAGTCCAATTCCTCCGGAAGGCAGTGTCTTTTTAGAATGCATACGGACAGCTTGTATCCAATCCCTGGCTTCCAAGGCTCACAGGTACTGCCCCTCTTATGCTGACCTATCAATCAAAGGGTCATCAGAATATTGCTGCTGGGCTATGGGAAACTTGGAAGCTGGTTAGGACAGCAGTGGTTGAGTCCCTCCTACTGCATATTTAATTAACTTCAGGAGATTTTTAGGTCCATTCATGAAAGAGCAACACCACACAGTAAAATGAATATAAAGTACAAGATGTAAGGTACAATTTAATCTCAAATGTCTGAGTATTGGAAAACATCATATCTGTGGCTTAGTGTTTATCCAGCTCAGATTCAGCTAAAGATAAAACTGTTTCAGCCAGTTAGGTTAAATTTTTGTATACATATTGTATGGTGGTATGCATGCTGTAACTGATCAGAGACACTTGCTGCATGTAGAATAATCAGCACAGTAACAAAATTTTACAGTCACTGTCTTGTGGTCATGGCTGTGGTCTGCTCTTTTCCTGAAGCTTTCATGGCAGCTGAATTAAATTTGTAGCATATATTTCTCTTACCATCCTGCCTTTTTTCCTTCTGTTACATGCTTACTCCTCTTCCCTCGCAGTCAGTGTCTGGGTCTGTCTTTGAGATATCAGCTGTACACATCAGTTAGTCATATTATTCAGTAGCACAGCCAAAAAACTACATGGTTGGCTTATTATCTTTTCTTGCTATCTTTTTAAAAAATACAATATCTAAAACAGGGGTCAACTCCCGCTCAATATACTCTTTGATATAGCCTGTAGCTCTTGTTAGCTTATAAACTCAGCCAGTTATGCAGTTATTGGCTCTATTTTCTTATCATCTTAACTTATAATATAATGTTTATAATGTTGATTATGATATTTTGTTTCAGATGTGGAACAAAATAAACAAACAATCAAAAATTTAAATTAGCTCAACAAAATAACTCATACACAGAATAAAATGATTAAAAGAAATGATACAAAAACAATTTCTATAATCAAGCACTGACATGCCTAAAATGGAGTAGAAGTAGGAGGAGTTCTTCCCAATTAAATTAAATAAATTCCTTTTCCTGTGTACCTTTGATTGCCCTCAATTAAATGTATACAATTCCATTACTTGATTTACAATTAGTACACATATAATATCTACATATATCTACATAATCGTAATATACAATGTATATTTATATAAAATAATACATATCATAATGTAATATTTAAATCATATATATATGACTTCCTGTTCCCTTTCTATTCACCAGTTCTGACCTATTCCCTATTATTTTATATAATACATGCAAACATACTCATACACCAAAACATTATACTGTACGTAGGCTACGTACTGCTGGTGTCTAAAAGTTAAACTTATCCCTCAAAGTATAGCCCCTCTCTCTATCAGGAAAATGTTTCTGTAAATTACCTGGTAATAGATTGTTTCTCGACTTGTTCATTGCTTGTGAGTTTTGATGTTTATTCAGATCAGTGAACTTAAGAGTACAGGAATGTAAAAACAATAAGTTGGTGTGATCATTATATCTTACTATAAGAACATTTCTAGGTCCTTTTTGAAGTATGACTAGTGGTTGCAGTGTGCTTTTGTTAGTATTTCCCTAGACTTTTACACAATAATTTCAATATGGTTGGACCAGTGAGAAGTACAGAATGTGCAGTGATTTTTAATTTAATAAATGCTTTGCGTTACACAGGACTAGGATTCTATGCACCAGTTTAGATTCTCCATATTTTATGTAAGGTTTCCGGGCGACTTTGTGATTGATCACATAGAAATTTATTTACATGCACTCTCTCAATTATCACATCATCTATCTTGACCTGTATTTGATTATTTATTTTACAATTTTCAAACAACATAATTTTGGTCAAGTTTAATGATAGCTTGTTACTGTGAAACCACCTTTTTAGTTTGCTTATTTCAGATGTGATTATCTCCAGAAGCTACAGTAAATCCTCTGCAGTACAAAAAAATATCTGTGTCATCTGCAAATAACACAATTTTTAATCATTTTGATGTTTTACATATATTCATTAATCTAGAGATTAAAAAGGACTGGCCCTAACACTGACCCCTGGGGGACTCCACAAGCAATGTCCAAACATGATGACATGTACTCATCCATCTTCACAATATGTTAACTGTTATTCAGAGAGCTTTTAAGCCAGTTCAAAACATCCCCTTGATACCATACTGTCACAATTTTTTACATTTTTTTAATCAATCTGTCATGATTAATTGTATCAAAAGCTGTATCAACTTGAATGGGAGTTTGGAGCCCTGAATGAATGTCACTAAGGAATTAATGTGTACAGCAGCCTCCAAGTGAACACAGCCAGACCAGGACTATCACAGTCTCGTAGACAGACAGAGGCCAGTTTGACAAAAGGAATTACAGTGTTAAAGTGCTAAGGAAGGGCTGTGACTCAGGGGACTACAAAGACACGGCAAGCGAGGACATGAGAGGCATAAAGCAGGAGAAGAGAGTGAGAGAAAGGTCGGGAATCACCAGCAGGGATTTTCATGTTGAACTTTGTGAATAAGGATTTGTTCTGTCAAAAATAGTGTTGGTGATTGATAGGACAATGCAAAGATGAAGCAAGATGGTAGTGGTAAGTTTTATTTTTTACGAAACAACTTATTCATGGTACTGTTTCTTCTTCACATTCTCTTGATGATGTTAATTAATTTTTGAAACATATTAAACAGGAATTATAGTCATTTTTTTATTACATTGCTGCTTTAAATAAGATCTCCTCCCTGCCTTTAGGTTGTTCAAGCCGTTATGTGCTCCCCATCACCGCCAGTCTTCGCAGATTGATCAGCCTCATCATTTCTTTAGCCTCATCAGTCTCAGCAGAGTCATCAGCCACCACCACCATCAGTGTCTGGACTCCATGGGGGGATTTATCCTGCTGCTGCTCTGGGCAGACACCTCTTGATTACAAAATCTCCCTGTAGAGTTTAAGCACCAAAGACTTTCTGACAAGACCAAAAGTTCCTCTCAGACACATTTTAAAGTGTGTAAAAATCATTATAAAAGATTAATATTTTGTATATCGTGGTTTTTCATGCACAATTGTTTTTTTTAAAAAGCTCTAAAAAGGGGTTTGAGACACATTCACTCCTTCTCTGTCATTGAGAGATTCTGAATCTATTAATCACAGGCCTCACACCTCGCCCACCAACACAACTTAAGAACTGTATCTTTAAGTATCATATATTATTATTATTACTATAAAGAAATATATCTTTACATCATTTATTTCTCTTTGGATTAAACTGAAGTGTTTAAAGCAAAGATAAAGAAATTTTTAACAACCAGCATTAAAATTTTATAATTAAACTGTATTTTTTGAATTGTTCTCTCGGGTAGCCAGGTTAATTAAGCATTTAACACTTACTTGGGCTTATGTGGGTATCCATTGCTTTTCTGTTACTTTGTTTACTGCACACTAATGAGCCAGCTAAATCTAGGTAATTTTTTGTGTCATCAGATAATTATAAATTTTAAGCCAAACCCTCAGCATTCTCACATAGAAAACAAACCCTACTTCTAAACTCCCTTTCACCCAATTTATATTCCTGTTACTTTTACAATTTCTGTATCAGTGCACCTCTATTCAAATTTAAATTCTGCAACAAAGTGTATTTACTCGACTGTAAACCTGCTGACTGGCTGCTCACATGCTGTGAATGACATGAACTGAAAGTTACACAATAAATCCTCCTAGTCTAGCAACACTGAACACATTTAATGCTTAAGATACCCAAAGTTTGATAGAGCATGTGTTTCTCAGTGTGGTGATGGTGAGCAAAACATCAAATAGTGTAAATGATATTCGCTAGTTCTGACTGAAGAAGATGGTGTATTTAGAATATTACTTTTCAGAACAGAGTGTACAGGGGATTAAATATCACTCTTGTAGTCTATGAACAATACAGTCCTGACTTGCAGGGTCATGTCAAGAGACCATTCTCTCTATTTCCGCCCCCTAATATATGTACCTGCACCAGCTCTTAAAGTTAGAAGTCTAATTACAAGGGCCTCAAATGTCCGCTCAACTTTATTGCTGTGCAAAAGTCCAGGCCTTTAACCTTTAAAGACATTTTGATCTGGGATTATGGATGTGTGATGGAAGGATTAAGACCCAATTACAACTTGAGGGCTGTGAATGATGATGATGTTTGAAGACTTTCCTTCTCTTTCTTCAACCTCTGTGGAGCAGAGCACCGTTACCCAAATGCCTTTGTGCAAATATTTTTAAGATCTATAGTCCATTAACTGTAGGATTTTCAATAAATCATCTCTCAGACAGCTCATAGGTATTTACTAGATACTCTGCCATGCTATGTTTGTGTGAGCATGACAGTGTGTATGAGTATTTCTGTATGTGAATGTTTGTGCACAGCAAACTGCCCACTCTATATGGCTGTGACAGCAGTGGTTCATATTTTGGGTGATATACAGATTAGACACGCTCTAAATTCAAATAGCCTCACAGCTTAGTATTTCCAGCATCTTACCCACATTCACTGTGTATGTATGTGTGTTTGTGTGTATATGTGTGTGTGTTGCTGTGCATGTGTGCAAATGTTTATGTCAGTACAGTAATAATAAAATTTTGCAATAACTATAAATTTCTCCTTTTCCATGAGTCTCGGACTAGGCTGTGACATTATTTTAAATAGCGGTACAACACACTCAGAGACCCAGACACCATCTTTGGAGCCAAAACACCCCTGCCACACACACATATGCAGGCACGCACACACACACACACACACACACACACAGGCACTCAGGCAGATTCTTTATCTTTTATCCCCAACTGTCCTCTTCTGTGAGAGATTTAATTTTAAAATCCAACTTTCCCTTTGTCAGAAATGAGAATACTGCTTTCTGGCGATGCCAAAGCTGGCTGAACAGGAAAATATGCAACAACCTGTCAGCACCTTATGCAGCAGAAAAGAGCCTCTTTTTCCTTTTTGGATTAAATTATGTATAGAGGCTTAAGAGACACTGCCTGACCATCACGATCTTACTTACCTCATATTACTTATTCAGTATGTGTAACCATAGGCCCCATCAGCATTGGAGGAGGAAAGCTGTTTTCATATATCTTTAAATACAGGACCAACATAGAGGCAGGTGGTGGAAACCCACCACTCCTGTTCTAACCTCCTTTAGCAAATTAAGGTAAGATTTTATAGCTTTAAGCTAGAGATAGCATGCATTGCCACAGGCAGTAAAGTCCCAGGGTTCGCCATATTTGTCTACAGGATGTGACATTGTTGCTCTGCACGTCTTTGATCTGCCTTGTCTTTTTATGTTGGCTTGTCTCTCTGAATCAGCGATGGAGAACAGAGTGTGTTTATTTCTCTGAAATGTGCAGTGCTCCAGCCGTCACCTGGATGAGGTGATTTGTATGTACCGCCGCGGCACATATCAAGTATAATGCCTCGAGTGTTCATTTCATATCACGATTCCAAGCGTTGAACAGAAATTGAATTTGGGCATTTTTTATTCCTTTGTGTCTGTCTGTCTTTGACATGTTGTCAGCTTGGAAATTCACAGCACCCTGCCACTCTTCCTCCAGCAACCTCTTGATGTGCCACAGTGCGAGTTATGTCATGAATAAACATGCTGATGTACAAAGGGATGAGTGTTGGTTAGAGATGAGATAGACAGTTTACATGTGTTTGAAAGGAAGGGTCTGCAGAGTAAGGACAGGGTGATGGGACCCATATAAAAAACCAAGCTGTATCCACAAAAGTCTTTTTTTTTTTTTAGTTTGATTCTCTGGCAATTGTTAAGACATGCTTGCGGGAAACTCTAGTTGTGGCTCCTGCTGTTGCTCTGCGATTACTGAAATCCTGTTTGTAGCACTTCTTTTCTGAAAGTTTAAATATTTGTAACTTCTAGGACTTGCCTCTCTGACTAGTAAAGACATGCTGAGCTCTCAGCACTGTCAGGAACAAGCAACAATACCCTCTTAAAGTTTGGAAATAATATGATAAAAAAAAAAAAAAAAAGTTCTCCCAGCTGAGAGTGTCTTGGAGCTCTGGCAGCAATGAGGGCAGACCGCAAGACCCAGAAGTCTGTTCTGGGTCTGCAAACCTCAAAACAGCAGCCATTTTTTTGTAAGTCAGGTGTGTTTGGTCTGATGTGGTGACACATATTGAATAAAAACATACACATCTGGTAACCCTCACTCTCTCTTACCAGACCAAGACCTCATTTCTGTCTGTGGATGTAAAAAAGAACAAAAACTTAAGTTTTGTAGGTTAGCATGCCCAGCTAACTAGCATACTGTCTATAAAGGTAACTGCAGCAAGTTTTACTTTGAAGAAGCATTTCATTAGCTAACAGCTTTTTGGGGGGGCATGAGCCACTTATAAAAAATTGCTTTTCACAACAGCACTTCCATAACTTTTTCCTACCCTGTGAAAACCAGTTGAGGAATAGAGAATATGCATTTATTTACCGTTCCAGTCAATATTAGCATACATTTACCGATCTCATTAACAGTGTTTTCACATAGAGAGTGAAGTTCATTTTGGCATTACTTTGACTGCAGTATAATTAGAGTGCAGCTAATAATCTTCTAAAGGCCCTTTTAGATTGAGTAATAACCCAGTAACATGCACAGACAAATATTTGTGAAAAGGTTCAGTTTGCACCCCTCCCAGGTCAAATAACTGCAAACGTCCTGGGTTTGTGTCAGCAGCTCTGATCTGCAGTGATGTAGACATGACAATGGTGAGTGTTGACATGTTTCACACTGCTGCTGTCAGTGAGCATGACCTGATGCGGTTGTTTCAATACATCTTTACCAACCTACAAATTGAATAAAAACAACAAATTTAAACAATGAAATTAAATTAAATTAAATTAAACGGTATAGAAAAAAGCTGGTATTGGAACCATCAAAATAAAATAAAAACTAATTTGACTTCTGTAGTGCATGATTACCTGCCTTAGACTACTTCTCTAATGAGTCATGAAAATGATTATCTCCTCTCTCTCTTCCTCTTCAGCACACTGATGGGAGGTAGGTGTGCTATGGGGAATCTATTTTATGTTGCTATAAGGAAAATTTTGGACGCTGGTATATACGTCATCTGTCCTTTTATACCAAAAATGGAAAAGAAAGCAAAAGACATTTAAAGACACTTAAGAAAGCCCAAGAGGATGTGAGTGGATGACTCATGAGACAAAATAAATAAAGCAGTAACTGCCTGTAAAAAGTAGAGTGACTGACCAGGAACAAGACAGAGATCATTTCATTGGTCAGCACTTCAAATGGCATTCCACTGATCGTGAAATTTTGACAGATTTGATGTGCAAAAAAATTTTTGAGAAGAGAAAAAAAATTCAAAGAACAAGTTTGGCAAATACACGTACAAGTCCAAGTGTGAGGAGAAAGTCTGAAGCTTGGGCTCAAGAGAACTGTACAGGCAAGCACTCATGCTTACAGAGAGATATGTGCAAGCATGGCACTTTGAGTAGAAGAAGAACAAATGTAAGTGCAAGCAGAAGCTTTTTGAGTTCAGATGGTTTGAGGAAAGGCATTAGCAAATCCAAACACAAAATTAATAAATCAAGCTCTCACATTAAAAGATCATGCATTTGACAAATGATAGGAAAAAAAATCTCCACAATAAGAATGCTTACCTCTTCAGGGACATACAACTTCAGTCTCTGTCTTTTGCCTCATCATGTTGAAATATAGTACACACATTACTTATTTCAGCCAGCAAGAATATTAGAGTTAGAAACTAGAAAACTTCTTTTGTCTGTCTTAAAAAATCAATGAACTATCAGTGTATATGAAGAAATTGTTTTATGTGATAAATCTGCTATTCTTCTCCTTCTTCTTCTTCTTCTTCTTCTTCTTCTTCTTCTTCTTCTTGTTGTTGTTGTTGTTGTTGTTGTTGTTGTTGTTGTTGTTGTCATTATTATTATTATTATTATTATTATATCAGATGGAGCTAGATTGTTCATCTTTATCCACCTCTGCCTGTACTGTGCAGTAATATAGAGTGTGTATTACCTGTAGTATTCATCCCTCATTTTGAGCGGATTATCAGATGGGTCTTATTCAGCTGCTTTCACATGCATGTGGCACACACTCTGTCTGTCTGCAATCCTCTATGGGTTGTGAATGAATAGAATTGAGTGCTGAATAGCAGCTGCTGAATGCTATAGCAGCTAGCAAAGCGGCAGGGAGATGTTATCGGAGGGGGATAGTCTTTCCTGGTTGATTTGCTAGTCATGTAGTCTGCTTGTCTGACTGCAGTATAGCAGATAGTGTCAGTGGGACATCAGAAGAGGCCCAAGGGATTGGCCACGAACAGATCAACCAGGAAAACATGCTCTCAATGACACGCTGTCTGAGCACGGGTGAATGCTGACTGTTTTACTGTGACATCAAAGCCGATTTTTAAGATTGATTTTTCAATATTTGTAGCATTTTTAAGTGCAGCAGAGTTCATTTGTATGTACAGGAGCAACCGTCTTATTAAATCAAAAGTTTGAGCCGTAAAAAGGGAAAGTATTTCAATACCTCTGACTGTGATGCCATTGATTTACCCAGTTTGTCTAAATTAAATTCAGGTATGGACACCGATACAGCAGGAAATCTACTCCCCACAGGAAGTGGCATTCAATAATTAAGAGTGAAATGCAAACAGTATTCTAATCAGCAGTGCCACAACTACCTGTTCAGAGGAAACTTTACCAACCAATAAGGTCCTTTTTTTCTTTCACATCTCTTTTTTCATATCTTTTGGAATGAAGCATCTCTGATTTGGGTTCGCAAATGCCAGAAAGATTACTTTAAAGACCGTCTCTTATGTAATCTCTGGTTACTGAAGGACAAATGCTATGAAGCTTTATACTTAGGTGAACAATGGTCAAAAAATCTGTCCCAACATGCAACAAGTAAAATCAGACGAGACAGGACACACATTAATTTTTAAACAACAGTTAACTTTACATCAGATATTCATGACTTCTGAATTGTGAGAGGAAATCTAAACCCATATGAAAAACACATCCTCTCCCTCTCTTTTTCTTTAACTCTCTCTCTCTCCCTCTCTTTCATAAACAGACTAGAAAAAGCAGAAGGACATAGACAGCCTGCTTAAATCATCTTGCTGTGAGATAATTTTGAACTCTCGTGTTTTCCTTCAATTTGTAATTCTTAACTTAATTCTGGCTAGATTTGAATATCGTAAAATGCTACATGCTCATCCACCACCACAGTTTCCACGCCCTTGCTTTCTGCCCTGCTGCATAAAGAAAATCCTCCCTCCTGCCTCGGCACTGGAGGACTGATATAAACACAAGAATTAGGGGAAGAAAGCACTTCAACCAAAACAGGCAGAGGAATATCTATCCTAACTGAATTCAAAACATCACAGTTAGAATGAATATATCCTCTGTGTTTCAGAGGTCATTTATTAAGGTGTCCTTTTCATTAACATAACTGGATTAATGATAAGCACCGCTTTTGTTACTAAGTGAGGTAACTGGTTTTACATAAAGTGTGATCATCGTATGGTGACCTTGAGCAGTACTTATAACATTATTCCTACTATGTCTTTTCTGCTTCACTTCATGTCTCCCCCCTCTAAAATCAGGTCAATTTTGTCTAATTTAACCTTTTTGGGCTGAATTTTTTGGCTGAATCCTATTAGTTGTGCTAATTCCTGCACAAAAACAACCTTTAGAAAACCACTATGTATGAAGCCGCTATTCCCAAGAATCCCCAAGAATCTTATCCTTTGCCATAGAAGAGTCAGACAAAAGTTGCAGACAAGTCACTAGAACAACGTTGAGTAATTTAATCCTTTCCTTTTATTATCCAATTTTAATATTGAATTGGAGAATAATTAACCAAATAAGCAAGCCTAATAAACTCCTGTCACTGCAGTGGCCTGAGAAGTGTTCATTGTCTACCTTGTTGCTAATTTGCCCTTAGTTACATTCACCAGATCAAGTCCTTCAGTAGAACAGTGCTAACATTTACAACATCATAAAGTCTTGTCTGCCTGACAGCTTTCCAGGGGCAGCTTAAAGTCAACGCTGGCCCGGAGCATTCTGGGTACACAGGCCTCATTAATGTAAGACCCACTTTCTTATAAAGGAAAGCAATGACCCACTGGGTAGGACAGATGTCCAACAGGGAGACACTTCATTGTGTCTCTGAGCTTAATCCAAAATTCGTGACTGAAATGCTTTACAGGAACTGTCCAGGTGGCTCTTTCTGAAGTTTATGGGAATTTAATTCCAAAGAAATTAAACCTATGTGATTTACTGCAAACATAGTCGGTTTATTGCTGATTTTAAATGTCCTCTTGTCTTGAATGTGGATTAGAACTAGCATAAGGAATGCACAAAACTTTCACAAAAACTTCATGGTGAAACATATAGCTCTTTCCAGCAGAAGTTAAGATTTCGCTTCATGTGGAGCTTCAAATAAGGTGTAGTTTGTTGAGGGGTCTCATTAGAAACATCTCAGATCTACTGGGACCCAAACAACCTTGATTCTCCTTCACCAAGTCTTAGAAGACACACTTCGCTCATTGTGAAACCAAACACTCAGGTCGAGATTAAACAGGGAAAGAAGATAAGAAGAAACATAGTTGCAGATTCTTAACAGTTCTCCCTGGTGGGGGTATAAACTACAACAAGGATGGGAACAGCCAGAGAGACTCTAAAACAAAAGATGACACATTACAAGCTGTGCTAATGGCGGCTGGTATACACTTCCTGTCGCCTATGCAATAGAGGTTGGATTATCCGTCCTGAGCACAAGACCAGCCCAAGCCCGTCCATGGCCCAGAGCCACCTCAGGCCAGGATGGCCCTCCATCCTCTCAGGCCCAGGCCAAAATGGATAAATGGCCTTTGTTTTTTAATGCTTGGTTTAACAACTAAGCAGTAAGTTATGGTTTGATTATTGGAAATGTTATTTGTATTAATAACATAACTGTATACCACACTGTGATCAACACATAATAGGATTGCAAGTGTTAAAAAATTGCAACACTGTGCACATAGTGCCATGACTGACTTTCCCCCCTTGCTCACATTAACTACAGTTCATCGTGTTCATTAACTAGTAAAATGGAGCTTGTTAGCAACATATTCCATATTAGGCTATAAAACCTTGTTAAGTTTTAGTGGACTAACGCTATACAGAAATGATTCTTGTTTATTTTATTTGTTATAGATCATTGTTCATTTTTCTGAGTGTTTTAATCAGTGTTTTTTTGGAGTCCTAACAAACACACTGTTTTGTTACATAATAAATGCTTTTATATTGAGCTTATAAAGATCTCATTTGAACAGATTTTTTTCATTCAAACAACTCAGAGTTGTAGTATAAAACTTAAATCATAAAAGTCAACTTATAAAAAATTGTTGGGTTTGAATTGAGCTTGGGCCTCAAAATATAGTTAATGGGACAAGCTGAGCTGGGCTCAGAGAGAACATGCACGGGCTCAGGTAGGGTAAGGCTGGATTTTTAAGCTCTACTAAGCGGGTGCAGACAGCAAGCTCTTTTGTGTTGTGTGATTTGAATGTCAGTTTTGAAACCTCTGCTGTTGCTTTGACTGCTACTGTCCTACAAAAAAATGTATTTATATTCTCAGTTGGACTTTCCAGAATCATAAGGCAGGATAAAGTAATTGCACTAAATTACAAATCTTTTTTCTATTGGCTCACAATGAATGTTCAAGAGGGAGAAGAAGGGTTGTTACTTGTTGGTGGGCAGCAAGACGTCCCCACTTGCACAAACTCAATGAGTTGAAAGTACAATTTTTATTTTTACTATTATTGTTATTAAAGCTGCATGTTTCTGGTAAAGTTCATTGTGATGGACAGTCATACAAGCTCGCTTCCATTTAAGGCCTTAGAGTTTCAGCCACAGAGACAGATTTGATGTCATGGGCAATGCTTTGTTGGTGTTGTGATAAAAGGTTGAATCACTGTTCCATGAAAGGCCTTGTCTACTTACACTTTATTTATTTAATACATTTCATAGAATGGCACTCCACAGCCTGCAAAAAAGGTTTGAATACTTTTCAATTATAGAAAGATATATGAGCATTACTTAATGTTGAGATATGTCCAGAATTACAGTCACGAACTCTTTTTACAAAACACATCTTTCGGGACTGAGTTATCACCTTTTATGATTCTGTGCAAATATTTCTTGAATTACCTCAAAGGAATAAATTGACAATTTGGGATATAAGCGTATATGTATTCCTAGAAAACTCATATCAGGATCATGTCTATAGCCTGTGTTATAAAACAAGCTAAAGCCAGGAGATGATAAGCTGAGCATAAACGATGGATGTAGGGGAAAGCTAGGCTACTTTTGTTCAAAAGAAACACACCATGGTGAAAGTCAAAGACCTGGCTGAGAAATAATTTCAGCAAATAACTCTGCACACACTCACACCTTGTTATTTTGTTTCATGCAGGCTTCTTTAGCGACAGCATGTTTGACAGCTGAGTGTGAGGTCTAAAGTGGCTGGATGCTTTTTGTCCTCTAAAAAAGTGAGGTGAGAAAAAAATCTGCTCTGCCATGAAAGTGTGTGTTTCATGAAACCCCCAGCCCCATCAGCTGCACTGAACAACTGTTGATCTACTTTGGTGTGGCTGGTGAGGCCTCGTCAGAGAATAACCCTGTGATTGGCTCTGTGAATGTCCCAGGTTTAAAGGCAGGTGGGAGGGGACCCATATGCTGGGGTCAGAGTGTACTCTACATGTAGCACAGCAGTATCAACTGCTCTGTTTAGTGGGATAAGCATCAAGGACATTTACATGGAATATACGCTTCACTAATATGGTTTTATGTTTTAGACATGCTGGGCTTCTTTCAAGGGTCTGTGCTTGGACTTTGAACTCATAAATTCAGTTGGCACTTCTTGATATGTTTAAATAAGTGTCCATTAGAGATGTCTTTAGGCAAACTTTTTACCTTTGGACAGAGCAAGGCAAAGGGTTGCCCCTGATTCCAGTCTTCATGCTATGCTAAGCTAACCAGGTGCTTTACACTTAGTGTACAGATATGAGATTCATATCAGGCTTATCTTCCAACTCTCAGTGAATAATGATGTCAAAAATGTCAAATTTTAAACAAACAATCAGAAAAAAAACACTGTCTACTAAGTACACTGCCTTTTTTAATCAGTAACAGTAAGCAGCTAATTGTAGCAGCCATTACGTATAAAGTTTAAGATGATCTTTTTTTGCAATACTAAATAAGCTTTTTCCTATATCAAGGTATTTATTAGGCCAGGTGATTTAGACATTCTGAAGGTATCATTTTCAGTAATGTCAAAAGTACAGAAGCTCCTCTTTCTTTGAAACTGATAGCACTTGGTATCTTGTATTTTTTGGCATCACCATGGTCAGGGTTGCAAGCAAACAGGAAGTGGAGTGAAAACATGGAGATCACTGATTTTGCAAAATTGTAACACTTGCGAAACAGAGTGTCCAGTCTTCTTGTTGTCTTCACTCAGTTGTAGGATCCTCTAGACACTTCTTTCAGATTTTTCAGCTCTTTTTTGTCTCTGGCCTGCAGGGCTACCTGAGACAAACTTTGTTAACCTGCAGTGAGAAACAGACAAAAACCACAAATCATGGGCGCCATTACTTTGATCCCCAATTGTTGAGTGATTGTGATGCTTTGGTTGTGTGTCAACCAAGTACCTAGCACCAACAGTGAGTTGATATCAGTCAAAATAAGCCATTCTGTTCAGTCGAGACAAGGTTTAGGCTGGTTTTTTAATTCTCTTTCTCATTAGCAAAAAGCAGTGTTCAAAACATACTGATCAAACCCATCAATTCAGAGCACCACTGTGAAAAATCACCTGTTCTCAGATGATTTTTTAGTTTTTGCAGTTCCAACTTTACCAACTCAACAATGCATCTTCAAATAGTGTGCACTGGGACAACTTCAGGAGTTGAACCTACCCAGTTATACTCTCTTTCAAATAATTACATTTAGCTGATCAACACAACGGTTTGGAGACAGAACTTTAAGTGTATGGATCAAAAGGGTTTTGAAAAATAAGGTGTACTCAATCTAGAAGTCTTCACCTCTATAATCAATAACCACGACATCTTCTGCTGCTATATAAATATATTAACACTCAATCATACACCAGAGTTAAAGAAACTGGATTTGGATTGGGCCAAAAAAACTGATTGTATAATAAACTTAACTGAAACCAAAGCTTCTACTACTGCAAAGTAGTAACAGAGGAGCAGATGGGTTTAAAGCAATATCTGTTTCTCCCTGAAAGGTGCCAGACATAGCTAATTTTTTAATTAACAGCTTACCAGTCTATACTATTTTGGTGGAAAGCATTGCTATTTTAAACTCTTGTTTCTGTCTTTCTTTAATCGAGTATACCACCAACTGCTTTCAGAAAAAAAACATATTTGGCAACCGAGATAGTTTACACTCAAAACCTCAAATGATACTATGTAAGAAAAAAGGGAGGAACAATTTCTGTCTCCACCTACATTCAAACAGCTGGTGTGTGGATCAGAGATAAACCGGCAGCATTGGCTGATGTTCAATTGGCAGTTCACTGGTGCAGGTCTCCAATCTATAGGCCACCATCAGATCAAAGATACCACAGTTGAGTTCATTTTAGCTGAGTTCTACCAGCATGATGAAGTGTAAGTCACACTGCTAAAACAACCGTATCTGCAGGTAACCGTGACAGGAAACGGACTTTAACTGAGACAAATGCCCACCACCAGGAACGACCACTTTAAAATACAGACAGTGAACACCTGTCAAGATTAGCTGAGGCTGATCCTTTTCTTTGTTTCGATTTTTTTCTTAAAGAAGCATGTTTTCTATGTTTTGCTGCAGAAAGAAAATAAGTCAACATTAAACTAAAAGCATACACAGTGGTAGACAAAGTTGAGCTAGTTCAGCTTAAGCTCGCTATCTACTAATAATGTAAGTGACATTGTCTGTGCATGTTCTCATTCATCCAGGTCATGGTGATTCTGAGCAAATAAATCGAAGGCAACTGGACTCACATATTACTGAGTCCCGTTGCCTTCAGTTTATTTGCCCAGAATGTAAGTAATTTTCTGTGTTTGCTATAATACTTTTTTTAATTTTAATTTATATATGTATATTTATATATATAAATATATATATATACATATATGCCAAATCTCTTGAAGTCTTGCAGAGATGTGGAAACTTAGGAGAATAAATAAAGTGTAAAAACTAAAAAAATCTACTGTTGATTCATGCAGATTTACTTCATCACATCACACACCCCAGTTAGGGAATACTGCACATACATAGCTTTATTACCACAGGAAAGATGTTTTTTGATATTAAAAAACATCTTTCCGATGAGAATGTAAATGGCACTTTTTATTTCAGGTTTTCGAAATTTACCAACTTAACCTGGTTTAAAAATGAACATTAACACAAAGTGAAAGGTATTTTTCCATAAAGTATTCACACTTGCAGGAAATGCAATTTTAGCGTGGGAGTAAAATGTGGCTCAGTGAGAAAATCACATAATACAGAACCCATTTCCGTTTCAATATCCTCCTCGATAAACATCGGTGGAAGACTCTTCGCCTTCCAGACGGCCTCTCATTCAATCAAGTGCTACCACAGAAAAGACACTGGGCAGTAATTCACTGGGTTTTTACTCTATTTTGTCTTAATGTGCATCAAGCAATGACTGTGAGGACATCTGAAGTTATTTTTATGACTCATCCATTTGTTTCTGTAAAAATCTGTATCAGTTTGACGTTAATTCAGATTCCTAAAACAAGCCTTTCTTAATTTTGTGCAGCACCTAACAATAACAATATTTATCATTCATCATCTTTTTTATCATTATTATTATTATCATTATTATTATTATTAGTAGTAGCAGTAGTAGTAGCAGTATTAATTTCGAGATGTTTTTCTAGGAGCTGGTGTTTCTCCCATCCATCATCACGGAGCCCGGATGATACATGTGATGGCTGTCCTGTCTTAATTGACCATGCATGCTACATCCTCTTGTTTGATGGATAACGTCTTGGCACCTCAGTACATTTCAGTGAAGCACTTGACCTTTATCAATAAAGCCCACTTCAATATACTGAGCACTGAAGGGCTCCATCAATTTTATACATGATTAGTTTCTTCAACAGCCTGCCTCTAGCATAGGTACAGATATTTATATGGGCAGGATGAGAATGTTGCTAAATGAATGGCATTAAATGAACTCAAAAGATGAATAGAATGTTAAATAGGAGAAGATGAATAAAAGATCAGCGTTTACGCCTACAATAAATACAGGTCAATGATTTTAACCCAAGTTATTATTTAGACAAATGCTTGTTTCTACTTTCAAACTGTTTGGCTGTCACATCTTGATGAGGATCCTAATTTCTTTATGGCAAAGTAATTGTACAGATATTGTCCTGGTAGCATTTATACATACATTGTGACTGCTGGTGTAAGATGTACTAGAAGTACCCAGGTTACATAACCAGCTGTAAAGGTAGCGTTACAGTTACTCAATAAGAAAACAGAGAGGTAAGTTCTCTTAAAATTGGTTGGCTTTGATCTCTGAACTCTGCATGGGCCTGCTCATGAGCCGTCCCTGGAGAAACCTCCTCTGTGGGTCTCCTGTGGATCTAAAATCTCTCGGTTCTCATCGTTTTCCAGAATGGAAGTCAACACACCCAGCAGCTCAATGTGATGTAAGGGTTTCACTGATATTCAAGGGTCAATAACTGTGTTTTTTGGCTTCAAGATATCCATAGCTTATATATTGTACCAGTATTTAATTTCTTTGCTCAATATCCGAGCTGGGATAGTCTTTTTTCCCTTATTTATGACTTCATTGAAATGTTTCCTTGTCTCCCCTTTAGGGTCTAAACAAGAACCATGCAATTTAAGTTAATATCTAAATGTGTTTTTTTCTTACCATTACTGTAAGATGAGAGGGCAAAAAGACTTACTGGTACCAATCATGATCTCAAATGTGTTGCGCTTCTAGATTACATAATCATTTATCCCCCTTGATGTTACCAACTTATTACAACTAGAGGAAAGATAATTGTTTTTGGTTAGTTTACCAGCCATGGGGCTTCTGCGATCAGCTGTATATCAATACTTGATGAAAGAGTGTAAATTTAGGGACCCAACAATGTTTTGTTTGGTGGGGGGGTGGCTCATTAGAAAAGAAAATAGGGCATTTTGATTTTATTTTGAGGACTGGGGAGGGTCAAGTGCATTTTGAGATTGGGTCATGGCCGCTGTCCTCGATTAAATTTGCCTTATTGTCAGATCATTGAAAAGACCAAAAGAGAAAGATGTGAAAAAGAGAAAACCAAGAAAACACACCTTTGAAAGGCTTTATTTACCAAGAAATTCACTTTAACACTAATCAATTCCAGTTCTTTTCCTTCCTCAAAGTAAAGTATTAATTATAGTCAAACCATGGACCGAAACAAACCACATTATATCTGTGGTATTGACTGTGAAAGCCACAGATTGGTCGCTCTCCCTTTTTTTCATTGACAGAGCAGTCACTTCTCCTTGTGTGCACTTGCTTGTGCTTTGGATTTTAGTCCTGCAGGGATTGGTTTGCTGTCAGTCTCCATTCCAGAGAGAGAGTCTGTCATTCATAGTCCAACTGTTTATTTTTTGACCTTTGCATTCGTTGTATCCGTCTGTCCTTTGGTTGGCTTTGTGAGTGCAGCCGTGTCCTCGGAGGCAAGGCAAGGAGGATGAGATGAAAGATTCATATGGGCACACGGGTATGAGAGAGGTAGAGGGAGATCTCCACCAGAGAGAGTTAATTAGGATCTCCCTTTCCCAGGCAATCACTCTGCACTTGACATTTCATCTCACTTTTTCCTGAACAAATCTCCCTTCTACTGGAGGAGACAGGCAGAGAGAGGCAAAGAAAGTGCTTGACCTTGGTTAGGTGTTGTGATGCATTGCTGGTTTTAGCCCACATCAGTCTGCCTGCCCATGATAACGTTCAACATGAAACAGTGAAATAATCCCACAGCTCTCCAAACAAGCTGTCTCTAACAGCCTGCCTCCTTTCACCTGAAAAGAGGAGCCCTTTCTTTTGTCCTCCCCTGTGAAAATCCATTATTTTGGTAAAGAAGCACACCTATTAATGTTCCACGTACTCATTTCAGAGGGCCCAAGGTTTTCCTGTTGCAAAATTAAAATGGTGAAACAGAAAAACAATTCATACGCAAATCAGGCCTGATGGTGAGGTTAGAGAGAGTGCAGCAATACAATAAAAGAACAAAAACAGGCCGTCAACACTTAAGATTTTCTTCTTCTCATAGCAATAGGAATAGGAAACATAATCATAGCCTGGCTAAATTGAAAACCTTAAGCGTTCAATATGAAAAGGAGAGATCTGATGATTAAACTGTAACAAGAGAAAGCCTGGTCTAAAAGAGACAGAGTGAGTGTGTGCGTGTGTGTGTGTGTGAGAAAGGAGGTAAAATGTGTTTATTGTCCCCATCTCCTTGTCTGTCATTTGAAATTGGAGAAAGCAGACTGTATTATTGGACACTAGTGCCAGCCCTGGCCAATCATCTTCCTCTGTGATAGATCTGTTTAATGCACACTTTATAGCTGGCAATCCCCTGCCAAGGATTTTTCAGAGAGCTGACAGAGTGGTTATAGGTAACTTTCTCGCACAGAAACGGGAAAATTATTGTTCTGAAATGACTTCAACTCAAAGCTCAAAGCGGCAGCATGTCTCTCAGTGCCCAGAACCTTTATGGCTGGGCTGAAAGAGTTGACTGAATTTCCTCACCTCTCAAAATTTCATCAAGATAGGAACAAAAGAAAAGAAAGACGTGAGGGAATTTTTGTGACAAAATATAAATAAGATAGAAATGTGACCGATGGCCTCATAAAACTGGGACCTTTCATTCATTGGCGCCTGCTTTTGTGCAGTCATCCATACAGACATTTTTTATTGCACACCAGCTTCACTGCATATCACAGACTGTGCAGCAAATGTAACATAAAAGTAACATAAATATGTGTTGTCCTAATCTCAACATCCAGATGTAACAATAAAAGAGGAATCCACTTTTTTCATGTCTGTCAATGAGCACTTCTTTGACCACGGCCATAACCTGATGATTACTGCTGTGAGCCGCAGGTCACATGACAAAAGATCTGAGGGGTCATCCAATCAAAAAGGGTATTCAGCAGCCCTTGGCTGAGGTTGGCCACATTATGGATTCGCTGATTAAAAACCTTTGTATGGCTGTAGGTCAGCCGGGTTCTGACAGGTGTCAGTGAGATGAATGACTCTGTCGCAAAACACTCACACTCACACATTTCCCACCTGACCACCCAACGAGGGGAACCAGTAGGAACCGTGGTCAGGAAAATGAGGGTGGCTCACCCCGCCATGCTTAATTCATAAATCTGCCACTGTTTCCACTAATGAAGCCGGTGTTTAAATCCAGTTTTACGTACTAACCATTTGTAGTATTTGACATTAGCAATAATGATATCAGGAAATAATTGGTGTTTCATATATTTTTCTAGGTCTTTGTAGCATTAATCCCCTCAGCTCAGACGGAGACGGACAGGGTTATGACTTGTATAATATATTTATTTATTTTATTATTTACAGGACGTTGAACGTGACGCACAACTGTCAGATTGATGTTATTTATGTTTTTGATGTTAAATGAATTCTTTCACTACGACCACAAGTCACAGGAAAGCAAGGAATGCTTACTTTTGTTGACATTTATGTCGCCTAGAAATGGCAAATAAAAGATCTGATTTAGGTGGACAGTTGGAACATCATCAGGCCTACATTTGATTCCCAGTGAGCAAAAAGGTCACAAGGCCTGAAAAAACACTGAGTCACTGGTGCAGAGTCAGTAAAAATATGGAATAAATCACACTATTATGCCATCTTTATTATAATTCTTCCCTACTTGAGACTTGCATTTTAAACACATGTTGATTAATTTAAAAAACAAACAAACAAACTATCTACTATGATGATAAGTGCCTAAAAAAATTTTTTTCTTTCCACAGACAGCAATTTCCCTTTATTTGGCAGAAGGCCGATGCTAATTTCATTCCCTGCATGTTAATAGAAATTATAATCATGAGTGTTTAACGAATGCAACCGTTAGAAATTTGACCTTGAAGCTTTAATTAGATCTTAAATTAGAAAGAGCAACCAATCAGAAATGCCAATCAAGAGGTGCTTTTTTTTAATTGTTCCAATGGATGGAAATAGTAGTAGCCTACATAGGAAAAAAAGTCTTAGACTAATGGGAAAAGGCAGAGGATGTGTAGATTATCCTATATTACAGGCCAACTCAGGAAGTGCAATCAAAAATTTAGAGACTGTGTGCAAGTAAAGTGCTGCACAGTTATGTACATGTAGCTGGTGCGTACCATAACTTTTGTAAAGAAGTGTTTCAATTGATGTGACTTGATCATCCACTGAGTTTTACAGCCATGGGTACATGAACTTGTGGGATCTTCTGACTCTCGAGCAGAAGCAGTACTGTTTTGGAGTCTGCGAAGATCTCTTTCAAGAGGTCCAGGATGACCCAAACTACATGTTGAGGGTCATCACTAGTGATGAAAGCTGTGTCTTTGTTCAAGAGCCACAGACCAAACAGCAGTACTCACAGTGGAAGAGCCCTCAGTCTTCAAAACTAAAGATGTTCTGGGTCAGGAGTGCAACCGAGAGCAGCTGAGGGTTTTCTTTGACATGTATCTAAATGTAAAACAGGCTGTTTTAGTTGTTAGTCTTGTACCTAAAGGCCAAAAGCTAAAACGAGAGGGTTACGGAGTGAGATGTACTTCAAGTCCTAGTGTAACTCTTTTTTTTCCCATGTTTTGTATACAGCTCAGTTCTTCTGTTTAACTTAGCTAAAACTCATTAAAACTAAGTGTGCAGCACAAATCCTGTGGAGGCTCCTTTGAGAGCGACTCAGCTTGTTGTGTTTGTTGATTCAGGGTCACACACCCGTCTGTGGATATCAGAAATACAGTACAAAATCTGGAATAATAATTAGGATCATTCAAAATCAGAATGCCTCACAGTCCACACCTAATCTTTAAGGATTCCTAAAAATGACTGAGTCCAAGTCTAAAACCATTAAAAAACAAAAAATCTATTTCTATAAGACTACCATGTTTATCTATGTGAATGTTAAGTGGTTAGGTGGAAGAATTGTAAATGCTTTATTTCTAAATCAAACGCATTATTACTGTAATAGTCTTGACGTTGTAACAGATTCCATTATCAGAGGGCAGTAAGACCTGAGAATGATCATGAGAGGGTGAAATTCCAGGGAAAAAACTGTGAAAAAAGAAAAGAACTTCTGAGAAAGGTGAAAGAGTTATTCTGCCCAGATAAGATCATATTAAAGCCAGTACAGAAGGAAGATAAGGGGATATGATTCAGTGGGAAGAGGAGAACAAGGTCGATGTGGTTTCATACAACTAAAAGAGGATCTGATGTTTGAAACCTAGAGTTAATAGCCAGGTCGTTTCAGGTAAGTACAGACAGCTATACAGCTCCGTTAAAAGAAAGAAAATATCATTTTAGAAGTAGTTTTAAAAAAAAGTAATGATTATTTCCCCCCAACACAATTAAAATTATTGAGTATAAAATCCCTCAATTAAAGATCCCATTCTTTTTGATGCCACTTTCTCACCATTTATTTAGTCCCCAGATTTAGCTGCTCTTTCATCATCACACAATGGATTAGTTTCAGCCATAAAGCTCAGATCCTGATAAGACATCAAACGTTTGTCCAGAGACATTTCAAACAATCCCGATCTTGAAAGGGACAAATTATTGTTATCAGCCCGCCTTCAATTAATTAGGATGTCATTTGTAGCGAAATGAACTCAAAGAGAAATAACTGACACATTATATAAACTAGCTAATTGTGTGAGATAATGCTCAGCCCTGTGTGTGTATATTTCTGTCTGTTCTCACTGCTTTTTATGTCTTTCCCAGCAGCGGTTAGAATGTCCATCAACAGCCAAGTGTTGAGTGCCCTCAAGCGAAACACTACCCCTGTCATCACTATTGTTAAGTTCATGCATTAGAGTTGACTTTTCTCTCCGTTTATATAAATCTCAGCGAGTCCTGGTGAATAGTCTGATGCCTTGGCAGCAATTTGTTGTGTTTAGTCAGCAGAGTCCCTATTGCCCTCATAACATGGAAAATCAATGTGATGTCCCACTCTGCCCTAAAATCCCTCTTCTTTCTCCTCATCCTCCTTGACTTTCTTGAATGTAATAATAATCTCGTCTTGTTAGCCAAGAAAATATCCTTTCTCCGTTGTCCTATCAATATATTGTGTGGGCCATTGACCTCTGATCCACGACCTTCTCTTTATTTTTTTATTTTTAAAAAGACATCAGCTGAAATTGGGATGGATAACCAGCCTCGCTGCCGGACAGCAGAAAAACACAATACTTGATGTGAAGACTGTCTTTTAACATTTGACCTTAGCATCCTTGGAGCAGAGCTGTACAGTGGCAGGGTTTGTCTTTCAGTCAGTTGATCCACCACTATGGTCTAGACTGAAATATCTGCCCACAGGATGAATCTGACTGAATGACTATAGGAGCTCTTCCTGTCTGCCACAGGGTCCGTTTACAAAACTTGGAGGAGGATGAATTCAGGTGTTTTACAGCCTGAGGAAAGAAGCTGCTCTGTTGTCTGGTGGTACGGCACTGGGTACTTCTCTATTGCCAGATGGCAGCAGAACAACAGGCTTATAATGCAGCATTTTATGTTGGCCTTGCTACACAACTGTATATCACCGATGGCTTATTATTATAAGACAAACATTGTTAGGAAATGTTGATAATTTTAGCTTTAGCTAAACGGTTTCTATTACTGAGAAACAAACATATTGCCTACAAGATTATGTGTCCCCATGATGTATAAATGGTAACATTATGTTAACAAATTTTCCTTTTTTTAACCATTACATTATGATTATAAATCCCACATAGCCACAAATATGCATTACCCTATTGCTAAGCATCCTGCAAACAGCTGTGCTTATTATTATGATGTGTCTTTCTTTCATTTGCTTCCAAAACAAATCCACAAGCTCGCTAGATCAAGATCTTAATGACAGTCAGCAGCAATTCTCTTACCACTGTTGTCCAAAGGGGCCGCCAGAACCACTAAAATAAAAATAAAAAAAGAGTCCCTTGTAATATTTAATATCATAATACTTAGTTTACCTCTTTTTATTGGCTCTCACTTCTGGTTTTGTATGTTGTAGGTTGATGCTGGAATGAATTCTTATTTTTCTGTTGATCTGCTCAAAAAAAAGAACCTCCACGTGGATTAAGCTATTGGGGATAACATCAAAATAATAAGAAAACTGAGCAGATTTTTCACTTGTCTGAGTATTGAGTATTTCCTTTTTTCTCACTTTATTCAGAATCCTTTTTTATCATGCTGCCTTTCATTTCCTGTTAAAGTCTCCATGAGTACGGCCATCATCCTGAGCCTACTCACTTTAAATTGGACTGGATGAGTGTTTCAGGTGAAGTAAATGTTCGTAGTGTCAGCATTTTGTTCTTAAACTACTCCTAATCATGACAGTCCCTCACACAGTATCCCTGCATGCCAAAAAGCTTACTCTGGATGATAATTTATCACTAAAACACGCCCTAATGATTATTGATGTGTATTATCATTGGAAGAAATGTTCTTATTGTGCTTGAAATTGAGTTGGGAGGCGCACATTTGCTTTGACGCCGCAGGGCAAATACCAAGAGTCATTAGACGTGCTTCTTAGATAAAAACGTAAATTCTCTTCTGCTGCAGATTCGGCTCCCTCTGGCTGAGGGAGAGTCTTATTAGGAAAATATTGTCTGACTTCTTTCTCCGCTCCACTATACAATTATCTCCACGAATATGAGGAGAGAAAAAAAGACACAACAACAAATGTTGAGAATAGCTTCAAGTCAGTGAATTTGAAAAGGTTGTCTGAATCTTCATACCAATCATTCTTTTATAAAAAGTGTCAGGTAAATCACTTAAACAAACCAATTTTAATTTAATCACCTGAAAATTTGAATCTAATAAAAGGATTTATAAATTTAGGAATGCATCAACACATTTTGCAAATGAACCTCAAGCCTTAACAACAGGCTTTTATCACAGAAAGCATCCTCCATTTTCTGATGTACTTTTAGGCCTGCTGCTTAAAATGTGTCTTACATCAGCCATGCCATACTTAAATGTATTATAGCAAACAAGATATGGTAATAGAGGGTGATTTGTTCTCTACACTCTATAGTTCTGTGTTGTTACAGTTTTGCATTTGCCATTTTTTCTACACTTTTGCATAACAAAGAGTGAAACAGAAAACTGCAGATGATGGAGCGGATAAATTTCCATGTAGCTCCATGTCGAAGACTAAATCTGCATTTCATCACATGCTGTACATTTTTTTGCTTTAAATAACTGCACTTGTGTGAGCAATGTGTCAAATATGCACTAGTTGACCAGTGTGACGATTAGGTCTTTCCCTCGTCCTTAAAATAAAAAGGTGTAACTGTCTTAATAACTAAGACTTACCCTTGTATTGGTATATAAACTGCTTTTTTGGCCACTGGAGCAGAGTAAACAGGCTATAAACACAAACTGGCATTTTATTTTACCTTATAAAGCTTATAGCGCAAACAATTACTTATTTGCCCATTTAGCAGACATGGAACAATGAACATTTTTATTTGGAGTTGTGTTTGTTTCCCCATCATGAATTTAAGTGCGACATTTACTTTTCTTTTGGATCTTTTTATAGAATACACTAACCCAATATTTGTTTTATTAAAAAGCAAAGTGCTCCATTTTGTGTAGTTATTTGCTAAATTGGTCTGTCTGCTGTTTGTGCTGGGCTGGGAGCAAACAGGAGGTTTATCTTTTTGTCTTTTTACTTTTTGCAAGTATGTAATATATATGGTAACTGACATCAAAATTGTGTGATGACTCTCTTCAGGACTTATGATTGACACACTGGCCACTGCATGTGTAAAACAATACTGAACACCAATGCTGGAAGTAGTATTCAGATCCTTCATGTAAAGGTCCAGAGTGTAAGATTTAAGAGGATCAATGGCAGACTTTTGCAGAAATGGAACATTCACAGGTATGTGACTCGACTCAGGAGGTGGAGCTGGTTGTCCTTTAGTCAGAGGAGCAGTGTGGCACAGTCACTGGCTCCTTCAGCCTGCATCTTTGTTGTGTCCTTGGGCAAGTTACTAAACCCTAAATCGCTCCCGATGGCTCTCCCATGGGTGTGTAAAAGTGTGTGTGTATGTTTCCTTGAAGAACAGGTTTGGCACTTATATATAATATAATATAAGTACATAAATAGGGCGTTAATTACAATTAATTAATTACAGAAAAAATAACGTGACAAAAAAGATAATGCATTTAATCGCAATTTATTTTTGCACTCTAAACAGCGCAGAACGTTTCTCACTGCACGAGTTCCCAGAGTAGCTCAGTCGGTAGGGCGGGCGTCCCACGTGCGGAAGCTTCATTCTTCACGCGAGTTCAATTCCGGCCCATCATTTGCTGCGTGTCTATAAAACATAAAATTTTAAAAAATAAATTAAAAAAAAAAGGGTTTGGTGGGTGGAAAACAACTACCGGGTGGAAATCTGGATGTGTCCAGGAAAGAATTTGCCTATCCGGAGCTGTTCCAACCTCCGTTACCACCTCAATGCCAAACATGTTGCAGCTAGCACAGACAACAAATGACAAAAAATGTTGCTTCTCGTGTCAAATATTGATATGCGATTAATTGAGATCAGTTAATTAAAAAGTCTCTTATTAATTAGATTCATTTTTTAATCGAGTCCCACCGCTATATATAAATATATTCTATTTATTATGAAGAGTTGAATCATCTGAAAATAAGAATCAGCAAGTTTTTATTTTCATAAAATGAGCACTTTATATCTGCAGTGGGTCCTTGTCATCAGACTCTATCATGTTACTGTTCCATGTTTTTTTCAGCAGCTCAGAATGGACAAACCAAACCATGTTTTGGCAGGTTTTGTAGCATCACATTTATCATCAAATGCCATTTTATTTATCTGGTTTTCTCCTCTTCCTTCTTCCTCCATCCCCTCTTGCTCTGTCAACTGTTATATGTTATACATTTTGTGCAAAACATTTAAATTAATTCTGATGGACATCACACATGTCAGAATACTGTATCTATTTAATATCATAAACACATTTTGCTGTGTTCATACCTACAATACACTGTTTTTTTTTTCATTTTAATTGTCTTAGTAGTTCATTTATTGCAGTGTTTACTTCTCAGCAGGGTACTTACATACACAGAGTAACTCACTGTTATGCTTTTTGTTCTTAATATATTCTCCTGATGTGTCATTAGTGTTTTCTACTCTTTTCAAATTTCTTTTTTTGCAGTACCTACCACAGAGATTATTAAAACAGTGTCACCTTATCTTTTAGCAGAGAGGGTACAGACTTGATCATATGAGATTAGATTCTTTTATTCGAGTCCTTTCCTGTTTGCCCACTGCACCCTGCACTACACAGTCTATATCAGCATGCTCCTCTGCTGCTGGGTCTCATGTTGACCACAACCATCCAATCCCATGTTAACCTGGGCAGCTGCCTAACTCTGATGGCTGTCAATCTAAAGCTCTTATCGCTCTTACAAGGAAGTTTGCATGGCTGACAAACAACACAGCTCATAGGTAAAATAAAACAAAAAATAAACATTTTTCTCACATGGTAGCACAAGCACAGCATCATGACCTGGGTATCAAACAGGGAAAGTTATCTGCTCCTCATGTGTCTGCCCTCTCACCGTGGAGGTCAGAGGTCAGACAAATACAGCCTTTCCACAGAGACAATGAAAGCTTTTATTCCAGCAACGAAACCCTGCCTTGCTCTTGTTTGTTTGTTGACATGAAGGGTCCACCATATTATTCATAATGACATGGATGCAGGCACTTTACAGTTTTCACTGTCTTTTATTTATAGCCCTGTTGTAGAGTGCCCCTGTAGATTGAGAATGCTTAAGAGGGGGCTTTGGCTTAGGAAAGGGCCAAGAAATGTGTTCAAGATACACACACACACACCCACACACAATGCAAACATCCTTGTGTGTAAACAGAAAAATGCAGCATGCATAATAAAGACATGCATAGGTGAACACATCTGCATGCATACTCTGTGCATCTATGCTCACTCTTCTCTTGAAATGTAGGTTTTTAAAATTGTTCACTGTAGCCGTGTGGCTTTGGCCTCATTCAGTCAATGTACATCCTCTTTGCATCGAATCAGCTGGGGGGTTTTTTGTAAATATCAATAATTTTATTTCAACTTTTCAGTCAGCTAAAATATTTTCTTTTACTTTGGCAGATCTAAAAAGATATACTTTTGGGAACACAAAGTTAATAACTGAATAGAAAACTTTAAATGCCATTAAGATTTGTCTTGTGATTTTGAATTAAATTACCTCACTTTTAATGATTATTGAATTTTGTAAAATGTACATTTTAATACATTTGGAACAATTTAGGTTCATTGTTATTCACATCACCTTATGATTGAGGACTGGAAACACTGAAAATGCTGATCCCCTGTTGTTTTCTTCTGATACAAAAAGCAAATTTGTCCTCCATCTCAGAGATGAGAGAGATCCGTTCTGCTGCTGTAGAGATTTTACATCCACATCAAAGCTTTATTGTTATGCAGCTAAAAAAATAATGTAAATAGGGCAGAGCACATGTAAACATGGTGCTATTAATGCAGGTGTGTCTTAAATCAGTACAAGGATTAATCATGCCTCCAAGTACATTCACATTAATGTTACCATTAAAAACATGTGTTGTTTAAACTGTAAATGCTGTATATGTTCTAATGTGGTGCATCATTATGTATAGACATAGAGGAGAATTGCTGTCAATCAGTACTGTGTCCGTAATCCTATTTTTTCTAGGTATCCTGCTGTTACATATGCCTCCTCCAGTGTGTTTGTTTGTTCTTTTGTACCCACCACCAGACTTTAAAAAAATACCACCACTTTGTGTGCAGAAACCCACTAGCTTAGTTTTCTGATCTAGAAACAGCAGGTTTCATAAACAACTGCATTAGTCATCTATGGTTTGATAATAAGTTAACCAAAAATAGATACAGACACAAAGGATTTTAATCACAATATTTGGCAGCAACTAACAACAATGTGAGGTTCAGTCAGCTCCGCTAACAATGATACAGCTTGAGCGCAGGAGACAAAACATCATTTAGTTCCTCAGAAATATACACAAGTCGTGATTTTTTCAAAAATTGATCATTAATTTCATTAAAAAAAGTGATGTACTGTAGTTCATGGTGAATCCCTTTGCTGCAGGTTTTGCAGGTTCTGCTGAGATCAATTTCAACCAATTCCCTGAAAGTATTTGGCCATTTAAAAGAATGATGAAGCTGACATGACAGTGACTGTAGACAGAAAACAGGAAGGTACTGTGGCAAAAACAGAGTAAATGGGCTCATGTGCAGGGCTTCAGTATTTCAATATTGAAGAATGTGTTGACTTTCTATGATCATTTTTATGCCAGAACCTGAGATGTTTGCAACATTTTCGGGCAATTTTTGTTGTGCAGATTTCATACGAGACTCTTAATGATGTATACTTTGTATTCTAAGAATATTTAACAAAAGTTGTTTTATTCCCACTATTACATTCAGGACATTTAATTTTTATTTTAATACCATATGCTTTCAGTAGTATAGTGTTTTTAACTGCTATTGCTGCTTTTATTGGCATAAATGTTTTGTTCTTTATTCATTTTCTGCTGAATCATATTCTTTTGTTTTGCTGTTTCAATGTTTTTTAAAAGATTTATTCTAAAGCACTACATGACTTTACTTATCTGGTGTTATATGTATATAAGATATTTAATTTAACATAGCAGGTGAGAAAAAGAGTCTTTGATGAACACACACAATTACACAATACAATGCCTCATGACTTACTGACTGGTGGTTTACCTCTGTGGTTTACAAAAGAAGTAGTTGAAGAACTTTATTCAGAAGAAGCACTGACTGTTCTGTGTGTCAAACAGTACATACTCAAAGTCACAGGACTTGTGCACTCCTGTGTACACATGTACTGTGGGTTTCAAGCTGTTACTCAAGCGGATCTCCTGTAGGAGGTGTTGTGGCTGCTGGGGGGGCTGCCCTGATCTGTCTGGTACTTTTGCAGTCAGAGTGACAGCTGTTTCTGCCCTCCTACATGTTCAAGGTGAGCATACATCTTTAACAAGGATGTACCTCGTCTCCCTTCCTGCTGTGACTGTCACAGTGTGCAATAGTTTATGTCATCATGGGCTGCCCTATTTGAAAGGCTTGGAGAAATTCCTTTGCAAAGGTTTCTTGGATGTTTGTGTGAGTTTGGGAAGTTTATTGGCGGAATTTCATGCCCAATGATCATGATGTACTGAGAGCGCACGTGACATGATTTAAGCCTGCTTCAGCTTTTTTTCTGGACAAGCTTGTGTTGTTTTGCAGGAGACTTTTGAATTAGCACTTCCACTGTGTCTCTGGACTGACTCCATTTAAGTGAAAGAGAGGTCAGCTTCTTTTTCATCACAGTCAAACCTGCTGAACACAATCTTGGTCAACTGAATATTTTGATAATATTTTTAGATTGTGAATTTATTTTTAAAAAAAAATTTAGAAATATTTGACATCAAAAGTAAATCTGAGTGTAATTTGCTTGATTACCTACTAATTATATCCCTTAATGCTTTGGAAGAAAAGACTACTTAAGAGCAGTTCACTCATGCATTTGTGCATATGTATGATGATATGTGCATATCATAACAGATCTCATCAAAGTGTAATCTGAGTCAAGCCTGCTTGAAAAGCAGACTCATCTGTAGCTAACCACCTGTCAAGGATCCAAAGATTATTCACAATATTCAAACATTCAGTAAATGCTGTTCTCCCCTCTGCTTGACCAGCCCCAGCCTCCATCAGCTGGACATGAGCACGGCCACAAGAATGATAGAAATGATGTCTAACATCCGTTAGTAGTCAACCCAGCACCTAAAGAAAATAGCCCACGTAGCCAAAAGAAGATAGTGAAGTAAAAAATGAATGCAAAGAGGCATTATCATAACCTTTAAGGGACAAAATGCTTTTTTGAGGAGAGGTGTCATTTACACTTGGGAATTGTCTAATTTCTGTATATTTTAAGCTGTAAGTGGTCAAGAACTGCTTGCCTTGCTCGTCCTGATGGCACACCAATGACACAAAGAGAGAGTGTGGTATTGCGTGTGTGATCTCCATTAGCTACTCTGCTCTGACAGCCGACCAGGATCACTGTGGCTGAAAAAGCTCACAGGTGAAACAGCGGAGTTTATACCTAAGAGGTTTTTTTAATAATTCATTGGTGACAATGCACACATTACCTGTAGTCTTACCATATTTATTTTACATAGCAATTTTAAGCAAGTTTTTAGAGTGGAAGTTGTCATCTGTGAAATGGGTGAGTCAGAGTGCTCTCTGCAAATAGGAGCAGATACACGCTCATGGTTTATTCAGTTAGCATGAGAAATTAATGAGAACACAAAAAAGTTGTTTTTTTAACTTACAATTTCAGCAGAAAATATTTATTAAGTAAAAATATTATGTAATCTGGTTCTGTTTTGGTACATCTGTCAGCCAGTCAGCTGTGGAGAAGAAATGTGATTTTATAGCTCAACAGACATGAACTATCCCATAAAACACAGCAGTAACTCTAATATTTCCTCTTGATTTCAAAACAGGCAGTGATTTATTGATTTCCATTTATTTATATAGTCAATGTATGATACTTGTTAAGACACTGCACATATAGGAAAATATATTTAGCTCTGTAGTTATTCACTGATTTTTGTGGAATACATCAATTAATCTAGAAACTTCCACAAGGATCTGATGCTCCTACCTTTGTAGAAAAGTAAGGCCAACCACACATACCAGCCCTCCTCATGGCTCTTAATAACACAATAGTTTGATTCTGTTGTTAAAATTGAGGCACAGACATCTAAATGAGACACTAGTAACAGGAGGAAATTCAGTTATGCGTGAACAGATCATATTTGTAGCATTCAGATGAAGTCAATGCCACAAAGACACCCGCTTACAATCAAAATAAAGGTTCACATCTGAGAGGACTGTCAGTAAAGATGGATGCTTGGCTGACTGTCACTACAGCTAATAAGATTTTTTTTTTTTTGTAGAAAATACTCATGAAAGTATTGTAAAGTGTTAAATCTAGTGCAGTACAGTTAAAAATATTCCTAGAACCAGGCGGAAATTACAAAGAAAAAAACTGGAAGACCCCCCCCCCCCATTGGTTACTTTATTTACAAATAAGAGAATGAATAAAAAATGATAGATTTAAAATGGTTGACTGCGGAACACAATGGGCCATTATAACAATGGAGTAATAACACAACATGGGATCTGGCATGTTAATCAGATATTACATAACAGCCATGCTTGCAGCTCTGTCCTTTTAGCTAAACACCCGTGTCAGCATGCTAACATTCTCACCATGACTGTTGCGGGGGTGAGGATGGGGAGGGGGGATTAGGGAGGGGGGCAAGAGCCCTGTGTGAACATGCACCCATATAGCTATTTTAGTGCTACTGCACAAGTAGAACAGCACCATCTTGGACACACTGAGCTATGACTTTTTTTCTGTGATCTTTAAACTGTAAAATTATTTAACTATAATCAAGAATACTCAGCTGTCTCTTGACAGTAGTATGACAGCATGATACAACTCAGTATTTCAGGTCTGGCCTACATTACATTCTGATTTTAGATGGTTTTTATTTCAGATTGGTTAGTACATGAACCCTTCAGTCACACTCACACGTATAAAAGTGCTCTAAAATAAAATATTATGATATTTAAGCAGTACAATTTGAATAAGCAAGCTATAATAATACAGCATAATTTGTACACTGTTCACTCTCATTACATGAACCAAGTCCTTTAAGGGGAAAAAAAAACAAATCAACTGTAAAGATTGTATTGGTTTTAAATCCACTGATGACCATCATCTAAACTCTCATTACTTTGATTGATGGGAAACAATAACATAAGCTAGAAATCATATCAATACTTTAAGCAGCCTCTGTATTATAATGTTTTTTTAGCTGTTACTTTTTAGTAGTGGTAAGGTCATTCTTGGCCTGTTGTAGTGTTCACTGTACTGTAAACCAAGCAAACGGCATCAAGGGGAAAATGGTTTCAACTTTAAAAAGCCTTTTTTGCTTTATATCAACATTGCCGGGATAGTCTAGATAAATCTGAACATAGTCTTACTTTTTGTAAACTCTTTCAGTCCTTTTGAGAGAACAACTGATGTGCTGTAGTTGTTCATTCATGTGGACTTAAACACACTGACAATTCCAAAGGGAACAGGTACAGCATATCAGTCGTTCCCTTCGGAATTATCTGTGTGTTTAAGTCCTGAGATTCAAATATGCTTCGAGGAAAATATTTGCCGGTCTTTACATCCAGGTGTGACGTCCTGTAGAGACGTGAGGCCCTCAGCATGTTGCAGGGTTGATTTTGGTGCTCACAACATGCTAATGTCTAGTAAGTTTACCATGCCAACCATCTTTATTTAGCATGCTAACATTTGCTAATTATGTAGCACTAATAACCAGGTAAGACTGAGGCTGATAAGAATGCCATAGTTTCAGGTATTTGGTCATAAATCAGAGTACTGAACAAATTAAAAATTTGACCTGATGGTGCAACAGAAAAAGTCAAGTAATCAACGAAGTCTGAAGGTTTTATCCTCTGGGGACCATGAATTTGTGTAAAACACTTCATGACGAACACACCAAAGGGGTGGGCCGATCTTGGCCAAAGTGAAGAAATCTCATTTTAAAGGTCACAATGGTGATATATTACTGTGACTCTAGAATGATGGTGGAAAATGAGAAATAAAGAAAAGATGTAGAATGCATGCATGCAACAGAAACAGGCTGCAGGAAGAAGATGAGAGGGAGAGACAATATAATTTAGAGGAGAAAAGGACATCCTGTATTTAGCAAAGAAGTGTATTTTCCAGGTTATGATGGAAGATAAGAACTCTGCTGAGGGGGTGTAAACAGAACAAACATCGCCAGACAGTCACTTGTCTGTGACTAGATGAGATTCATATTGACAGAGAGAAGAAGTAGTAGATTCTACTGTATAAACTTTATAAAAGTGAGCAGAGTAACTTTTTTTTCCCAAGGACACTCAGACACACTGCTATTGAAAGGCATCTGTGGGAATACAACCTTTGACCATCTACATGCGGTCTTCTACTATAGGGTTCTGTGTATAATTAAAGAAATGTGTTTGTTAGTGGTTGTTTTAAACCTACTCTTTATAATAATGTTCCCTTTTCTAACACTGACCTGCTATTTTAAGCAATAATACCTAATTTATTCTGTGTGTTTCAAAGAGTATCTTCCCACTGCATATACATCTCCTTATCTGGTACCTTTTGGTAGTGTAGGACAACAGCAGATTGGCTGATACACATCCAAACCTACAATCACACATCTGAAAACATCTGCTAAGGTTAAGATATTGGCGTAGTATGTACCAAACAGATATGTATAGACTCTGTTGTGTACCTTTTACCTTCTGTGTAATTATGTATGTAAACACAGGAAAATATTTGTAACATTTATATGCTTCATACTGTTGTGGTAACTGACTTTTTTAATGTTTATATATTTTTGTGCATCTCTCTTGTAGTTCAGGAGGTAAGATGACTCATCTGCTTATCATAAGAAAGATGGTTCAATTCCCAATTCCTCCAATCTTATTGTTGACCACATTTTACTCCTGATGACTGTTCTATTGTGTGAATGTGTGTGTAAGAGTTCCTGATGAGCTGGCTAGTACAGTTTTAGAGAAGCAACCTGCCATTAGTGTGTGAATGTGTGTGTGAAAGAGTGAATGCTCACTTGTGTTGTAAAGCACTTTGAGTAGTCGAAACACTAGAAAAGTGCTTTGTAAATGCTGTCCATTTTCCAATTTTAGTTGGTTTCAGATTAAAAATAATGAAAATAGAAGCTGATTCTTGACTTTGGAAATTGTAGTAAACTCAGGGTGTGCTTACCAGTATTTCAGGTATTTTCAACTGCAGATCTTAAACCTGATCAGTAGAAAGATTGCTCAGTTGTCAGTACAATTGTAAAACTCATTTTCAACTGTGAGATGCTGTCAAAATCTCTACAGAAAAGGCTATTTACAATGTTTTTTTAATTTTTGTCAGTGACCATGCACAACATGAAACTGGTAAGCAGACCCTAAGTTTACTGCAAATTCAATTCTAATCTATGTTATGTATAACCCCGATTATATCTTTCTCTTTCATTTTTTGCAGTAGCATTTTATTGTTGATGCACTCTCATAGTTTAACAATATATTTTAGGCTGTAATGAGCATCAGGGTTGCCTATGTTTAAAACTGCTGTGTGCTATTTCTGTCCAAATCTGTCTACTATAACAACCTAATTTCCTCACTGGGATTATTGTTTCATCCAGTCTAATGAGTAAGGGGCTCCAAGCTGATCCACTTAGCCTTATTCCATTGTACATTAAGCTTTTTAGTATGTGTTTGAGCTATTGGTCTCCAGGTGTTTAGCAGATCTTTACTGACCCTGTCAGCTTTTGGTGGCGGCGTTTTCAGCAACAGACTTCATATCTCCAGCAGTGGCAGCCGTCTGGCTTAGCGGGGCTTCTCTCTGTTTGGCTTTTTTATGAGGCAGAAAATGCCTCCACCATGTAACTGTTTTATGATGCTTTTCAAGCTTGGCAATGATATGGAGGGGTGGGTGGGTGGAGCACTGTATTGGGTGCTTGTAAAATCGATGTGCCAGGCCAGACTGGAGCCAGAGCTGATGTTTGGCTGCTCTCTTTGGCCCCCTGAGATCAATAGAATAGACGATCGTTCATCCAGCAATGCTTCGGTTCATCTAATGTGCCTCAAAGTTCAATAAGCAGCCACACTTTCACTGCATGGGGGAATCAAACCCTGTCATCTTAACACTGTCAGTAGAAGCTACTGTAGATCAATGATACTGAAGAGATTCATTTACAAACATATAGCGAATAATGATCCGGTGCACAGAGCATTTGTTCACAGGAGGAACAACACGCGGCATCTTTATGACCTCAGCAATCAACACAGATGATTGATCAGTGTATTTTTAAGCAAGTCGATTGTTAATTTGTTCATTCATGCATCCAACGACAGACATACAGATTTATGTAGATATAGAGATATTCACTGATGATGCTTTGAGTAATTGACTGACTCTCCAACTGACTGATTGAGATTTACACCACGAGCTTGTGCAGCACGGTAATATTCCTCTAAACTGTAATGAGTGTGCATTGGCATAATCAGTGTCAGCTGCATGTGTGTGTTTGGGGTTGAAATGCATATGAACCCACACTGAGAGCTGCCACTGGATGCTTTTTGTGAACAGAGAGGTCTGGTTTGGAGGGTGAGAGTCTGAGGCTAAGCTGTAATTGAATACTAACAGGAGTGGTGTTTCTACTCAGACCTCTGAAGGAGGATCTGACCTTGAAACGCTACCGCTGATAGACAGGCAATACAAAGACCCGGTTGGCTAATTAGATTAAAAAACATGGATCCCAGGGGATGGAGATGTGACAAGCACATTGATTCACTACAATCCTTAATTTCCATCCCTCCTTCTCACTCCACCCTCCTCTCACCACTTGCCTCATCTTATCCATCTCACTGCAATGCAAGCTCAGAGTCTTTGTTTCTTTGTCTGTTTGTTTCTTCTTCCTAATTTTGTTACTTTCTTCCTACACTATAGTGAGGAATTAATGAGAATTCTGACATACAAAATAAGTAAAGCTGACAGAATTTTTATTTCATTTATTTTTTCATAAACAAATGAATCGATGAATATTGATAGGACCACATTATTTATATAAGACATTATGTCATGGCGGTATGTATGATGTCGGTCTTCAAATGGTTTACCGTCATAGCAGAATCTCATTGCCAGTAAAATAGTGCTCCACCATGACCTCCACAAATGTCATATCAGAAATATTCATCATGTATAAGGCCAAGTTGTTGCTAAATGGATGTTATCTGATATATAATACTGACAAGGACATTTCTTGATGTTGCCTTCGGACAGTGCCAGAGTGAATATGTAATATTAACTGAAAGCAACATATTAATAATAAAAAAAATAGGATGAATTGATTGTTGATGTTGATGTCATTATGTCTCTGATGCATCTCTCTTAATGACTTCTGGTGGTTTAACTTCTCATTTTGCTGCAGTGATGTATTTTTCTGCAGGGTGTCTCAGTACACTATGACATCAGTGTCGGGTGTTGTAAGGGGGGAAGGAGAATACACTGCTGACACACCCAGTCACACACTACTGTGGCTTTTTTCAGCATTTTTGTTGAAAAAAAAAGTATTTTTCAACTGGAGGCGTCTTTTTTTCATCCAAAATATTCCTGCTTCTTCCAAAATGATTAATTTTTACCTTTTCAGCCCTCCTTTTTTGTCAACAAACAACAAAAATAAATAAAGAAAAAAAAGCTTGAATTGCTATTAGGTAGCCAACAGGTGTTCATAACCAGTCAAAGGAATGGTGAAGTTGACACATAAAAAGCAAAATAATTTCACAGTGCAAAGGTTCAGACCGACCTCAGATTTTAAAATTTTTGGTTGATGTTTACTGTTTATTGTGTTTATTAGATCATATTTTTCATTCTGATACTGAATAAGGATTTAGAACTCTTCACTCTGCCTAGTTAGCTAGTGGGCTTGGTGGTTATCTGTCTTACTTATCTAAACAGAAGAGAGATTAGCTCCTGTCTTTGTAAATTGTACTGTACAATTTACTGAAGCGGCATCAAGATGGATTATTTAGATTTATTTTGGCATTGCTGTTGCTTTAGCAAACAGGAGCCAACTGCAGAATGGGTGGTGTGTGTGTGTAAATGTGGTTGCAGTTGTTCAGCTTGTGAGGAAACCGTGAGAGACAATTGTTGCCAACCCTGCTCCAATAAAGGTAGCTAGCACAAGCTCTAAAAGATTCTAGATTGTACCATATCCATGTTTCTATACTGAGAAGATCATTTTGTATTTATTTGCATAAAACTTAGCAAGTGTGTCAGTTGCAGAGATGGGGAGATCACATTAAGCCATTGACACAAGTATTAAAAGAAGAAAGTGAAATCTTTACCAATCATTTTAAACTTACTACAAGGGCATTATATATTTAAGCTATGAAATAAAATAAAATAATATGAGAAATATATAAAATAAATAGGTTCAAATAACCTATTCACATATTTACAATCTATTTGAAATAATGTAAACCTTGACTGATTGATGTTATATTCCTTATTATTACAGAAATAAAAGCATTTACAACTTAACTAAATTTCGATTGAATAATCCACAACCTCATTTGACTGACATAAAAGCAACATGTACTTATACTCGACAAAGATAAAAAGTTAAAGTGTTACTAAAGCTGTAATTACTAAAAGTAACTTACTCCTGCAGTTACTCTCTCACCTACTGGCCGCTTTGGACATAAAGCAGAGCAAGAGACCCCAGGGTCGTTGGCACAAGAGCCAGTGACTGCCTTGCTCGGGTCAGTATACGTGGAAATGAATAACAATATAATATATTTAAATAAGTTTCTGCCCTTTTCCTTGATGATCTGAAAAAAGGTGCTAAATTTGTCACCAGTCCCTCTTTAGAAACGAAGTTCCTAAAGTCTCCAAGTTGGCAACACTGAGAGAGACATCATTATTTAAAATGAAAGTGTCTATAGGAAGAATGCCAGTATTGGGGTTTCATAATAATGCGTTGAGTTGCAATGATTTCTTAAATTACTTCACAATTTATTGATTAAGTTATATATTTTACACATTTATTAGGGTGTTAATTTTGTAAAGGCTTTTAAACCCCTGTATAACTCGAGTATAATATACTTTGCTACTTGTTTTTAAAAGATAATCTCAGATATGGTTTTGGTCTTTCATGGGATTTTTAACAAATAAGGAAAAAAAAATTGAATCCTGTAGACTCCTATATTTTTTATTCTATAGTATCAGGCAGAATAAGACATTCAAACAGCATGGCTAAATCCTGCAGAGCTCAAACCAGCAGAGAGCAGGGACTGTTAAATTGAGCCGGCAATACATGTGGAAGTAAAGTTTAGGCTCCTGTTATGGCAGAACGAAGGAAAGAGCAGAGGCATCAATTAAAGGGGTGGAGGGGGGGACAGGAGTAACCGCCAGCACAAACCTAGGTAGCTAGAGCTGAAATGCATAATCATCACATTCCCTCTCTGGCCCTGCTCTCTAATTAAGACATCTCCCTTTAACAAGGCTTCAGGCCTCGCTCTCTTCAGAGGGATAGACTGAAAGGACACCATGCAAATGCCTGACAGTTAATCACTACGCTCTTGCAGATCGATCACAGACCAAAGAAAAATGTCAAATGAACAAACAGCATGTGCTTGGTTTTCAGATTATATGGAGAGGCCTTGATAAATATATAGAGGATTATTTTCAAGAATCCATGACAACACTGATGGTTTTTAAAGTATTTCGGTGGAGGAATAGCCATGTGGACAGACCCTTAAAATATTGTTGATGTTTTTTCAAAAGGGGCTATAATCCTGATAAAACAGGCACGTTCTGTGATCCTATTTATACAGAGAGAGGACTGTAATGCTCTCATCAGCTTAGTGCATACAGCATTCCAATCTATACACAAAGGAAAGAACGGGAGACATTCATCTGCCTGATTAACAACTTCAGTCATTGTCTTCTTTAATTACAACAAAGTCAACAGCTCCATTACTTCCCCTCCTATCTATCTTTCATCCTTGTTCTCTCTGAGGATTGGGATGTTGGAACAAAACAGAGTCGGCTTTAGTCTCATCTGTAGGCCGGCAAGAAGGTCTGCTCCCACACTGCAGTGCATCAGCATGCAGAGGAAGACGAGGAATCGAAACGTCCAACCAAAACATGTATCCGTGGCTCCTGATGGTAATTAGTTTTCCTTCTGGGCTCAGTTCTCAACCGGAGCGACTGCTGCTCTCCTTGAAATTGATTTGCTTGGCATCCAGCGAGCAAGTCAACCAGCTGCCAGGAAGTCGGTAAACCAATCAGTCAGTCAGTTGCTCAACCGTTCAGAAAGTCAACTAGTAGGGCAGCTGTATCTGTCAGATGGTGAACCAGCGAGGCATCTGCTAAACATGGAGTTCAATAAGTTAGTCAGCCAGTTATCCAGGGAATAAATCAGTCAGTTGGTTAGACAGCTACCCAGTTGGTCAGTCCATCTATATGTTGGCCAGTCTGTCAAACAGTTGGGGAGAGAGTGATTTATTGAAGAAGTATCAGTGAGTTGTCGCCTCGTCTTATGTTACAGTGGCTATTCTGAAGCTGGGACAGCACACATTAATGCTGTGTGGCTCTCTGAAGGGGTGATTGATGAGATGATGAGCATAACAAATGATCTAATTCGAGCAGCGCCGCTCTAAAGCAGCACAATAAGAGTTATGGCTTGCCATTAATGACTGTAACGTTTAACAACAGCCATAATATGACCGAGCTTCAATGAAACCACATTAAAACTGATAGAGATGATAGTGTTAATTTACTTCAGATTATCTCCCAGCAGGGGACAGTTTTGGACATTATGTTTGATCTAAATGAGGGCAGCTGTGTGTTAGAGGTTAGAGGAGCAGGCTTATGATTGGAGGGTCAGAGGGTTTGAATGAGGAACACCAGATGGGGAAATCTGGGTGAGGGAAAGTTAACGAGAAGCTCTCTCGACTCCGAGCATCAAAGTGCCCTCGAGCAGAAGCCTTAAGCCAGGCAGTGGGTGCTTAAAAAGAAAACCAGCCCCACTCTCATGAAAACTTCACCTGGTTCACCAAAGAGGGACACATATTCCTACTAAGCAATGTATTAAGCCACTGCAGCCCTGCAGTGCTGGGCACTTACTGAGTCAGGTCAAAAACGGTTGCATGTCTCTGTACTGGGAGTCATTAGAGCTAAAAACACCAAGCTGCATCCTCTTTAGATCTGTTCAAATACCAAACACAAATAGAGAAACAACACATCACTGGATATTTCACATTTTGTCAGTTCATAATTTTATATGTCTCTGAATTATGTGCAAAAATATTAAACATACGCACTTAAAATACAGTCCTGAATCTACGTAATTACCTCTATAATGGATGATTCTGCTTTTCACAATTCACATCCAGTGCTTGTGTTATTTAGTGTTAGTTGCAGGAAGAATTAAGTAAGAATTAATCACTGAATACTGACTATTTGAATGGCAAAGGGACTGTGGATTAATATAAATATTTGACTCAGAGGAAGCAAGACAAACAGTGCTTGACTAGTTAAAACAAAAAAATTACAGCGAGTAAACTATATCAATGTGAAAGTGACACATGTCCTGACATCTAATATCAGAACAGCATTCTGTCCTTCAAAGGATCTGATAGTGCCTTTTTGCATTCGTCTTTTATTTTTGAGCTCTTTTGGCTGCAGTGGTCTGTCGTCCCTGGAACTTGACACCTGTGTGGACTTGCTAAGTGTTTTTCTTTTTTACCAGACCAATTCTATGACAACATGGCTGTATCAGCTGTTATAACAGCTATCATGGAGGCAAAGAAGGTTTTTTTGCCTCTTTCAATAACTACCGTGACTCTTTGTCATTCCAGTCACAAAGTATATGCATCTATGTTCAAGCAGAGCTCAAACATCATTCAGTCAGCATCGAGTTTGTGAGAGCGACTCAGGTTAAAGATGTAAAAATGTAACCGCTGTAACACTGTCACTGACTGTTTGCTGTGTTCGTAACATGGAACATGAACAGAAAAGAGAGGAATCAAATGCTTGTTTTTGCAAGCTTACCGCAGTAAGAAGGCCAAGAAAACCTGTATAAGCACAATAACTTTGGTGAAGTTTTGTTATTTACTGGCAGTATAAGATGGTCACAATCTTGCACTGCATGAGGGGGAGGGAAACAGCAGCAATACACAACCATGAATGACTCTCATTAGCATCTGCATAGAAAACCTGGATGAAACCTGCTCTGTCTACAACTTGCATTACGGCTGTTTCAGACCAAACTAGGTGTTTGCCAATTACTGCAGGTTTGTTCGCTGGTGTGGGAATGGAATGCCAGCCCATTTTCTAATGCAAATGAAGTCTTTGTTCTGTCTTGTAACAGGGTTTGTTTAGCTCTGCTCTCTCTGATCGGCCTGTGCGTCCCTCTAAAAGTTGACTCTGCTTCAACTTTTTGCCGCAGGGCCACTGTGTTTTATTTCTAGACCCCCTGCAGTTTTTGGTGGATTTAGTGGTTTCTAACAGTGCAGTTACAGATTTCAACTGACTAAACAACCCTTCTCTCACACTCTCCTTCCAGTCTGTAGGACAGGCTCAAGTGGCCGCAGCTCTCACAAAATTGGAAAGGCCATTTTTAAAACCAGTGTTTGGTTCGCTCATTCTGGGCTCCTGTAAAAACATATTGGTGCAACATGATGGAATTCTATCAAAGACAATCCATATCCTTTGTAGATAGTAATGGCTTGTTACACCATAATAAATTCTAGGAAAACAATTCTTGTTTTCAGGTTACACTACAGCTAAAACATAATAATGGATACATTGTATTCTATTTCAGTCAAATTTTGCCAACAGGTTAATAGAAACCTCTTTTACTGCACATACAGTTTTTTGGTTTGGTGTTACTGTATGTAAACCTTGGTGTTTTGGCATCTCTGCAAATGTGCCAGAAAAATAACTTTCACTTTGTCATTATGTATATGACTGAGTCATTTGTTAAATTTGTTTATTTTGCAATCTCTAATTAGATTTGGAAAAAAAAGTTTGGGAGTATGGCTAAAAGCAGTGACACAGCTAAACCAAATTAGAAAATGACAACGTGATTCAAAGGCCTCTGGTGTGGAACAATTAATGAACTCGGCAGAGTCACTGTGATAACCAGAGAGCTAATGCTGTGTAGTGCTGCCAGAGCAAATAAACCCACTGAAAATACATTGGACTGCAAATCTTGGGTAAACATTGCAGTCTAGCACTGCTCAAAACAACACGCTTCACTCTCCACTCAGTAAACAACTTCTCTCAAAACAAGTTTCTCACAAACACAAAAAGTGTAAACTTTTGGAGTTAATGCAGGAAAAGGCTATAAGATCACTTTCACTAATCACAATCCGAATAAAACCTCAGATGTTTAAAGTTTGACCAATCCCCCATCCTGCTTAAACCTTGTCCCTCAGCGTGGGAGTGGCCCTGTACCCACATAATGTTAGAAGTGGAGGGCCAGGGGATGCAGGGGACAGAGCAGGTAGTCAGAGCTACAGTTATGGGAAGCTACTGACTCCTGGATCAGGATTTCACATTTGTAGCCTTGTACATAGGCTTTTTCAGGCATAAAAATTGCACCTTTATTTTAGCCATTCTATATAAGAGGTACACTTGTTGTTCTGTTGGAATTGTCATTCTGCTACTGGGTCAGCAGTGGAGGTCGTAACAGAGCTGACTCATCACCTGTGTAAGAAGAATGAACTGGTTAACCAATGGGACAATACAAGGGTGTGATTTTTTGACAAAATGTTGTGTAAATGATCCACAGTGGAATTTAAAACACTTAGCTTTAACACTAACCAAAGCAACAGCAACTGACAACATCTGGAAACTGGGGAAACAACGAGATTGGGAGCTTGTCCCCCTCAGAGCAGAGCAAAAAGAGATAAATGCTTCACAACAAGGACAGTATCAACGTGTTCTTACATTGTTCTTGTCTACAAGGCACTGGCCGACACGTGTGTGATGTGTCATACAAAATGCCAGCGCTGTTGAGTTAGACGTCTCACCTGTCACGGCTCTTGAGGTTCCTCAATGCTGCTATGCAATTTAAAAACCACACACTGGGTGACATTATGTCGCTGTTGTTTATTTCAGTGTAAAAAGCAAAGGCAGCATGAAGGCACTCCATTACAGCTGTATGGCACAATACCAATGTAAAAAGACTGTTGTATTGGAAAGCTCTACTGATGCTGCACTGAGCTAGCAGCTCCACCACGAGAGGCTCTCTAATATGTGTCAGGACAGAGCTGAAGCCACGAGCATTTTTTGAAAAATCATTGTTTTAAGCATAAAAAAGCTTGTCAAGCTTTCAGTACAGCACTAATGCTGCTGTTGTGTTCAGGGAAAAAATCTGTTCATATATGAAATTGTTTTTTTGCTGGTGGTGCATTTGTCATGTCATTGCTACTAGAACAATCTATATGAAAAATGTAAAAAGAAATGTGTGCAGTACCTCTTTTGTATTGATCCACCATCAAGCCTGTTTAGTGTCTGAGTTCCACTACAACAGTTTTTCTAAAACTTCTTAAAGATAAAACTGCAAGTGTAAGTTGACTTTGAAAATAATTCATCCGTTGCGTCTTTATTCTCTTCTTTATTCGCTCCCACTAAGCATTGCTCAATGTGAACTCTTGAATCAGCAACCTCAGAAAGGTAATGAAACGTAATGAGAAATGAAATGGGAGCCAAAGAAGCTGCAGTTCTCTGTATTCCAAATACTGAAGTTCTGAATCCCTGTGTTAAAATGGATTATGTGTCCTTTCACTACCTGAGTTTTTGTGTGACCGGGGCTCCTGAGTCAGCTCCCTGGTTGATTTCTGACATTTTCTAGGGCAGTGAATGCAGATCCTGTTTATCAATGAGCGATGCTCTACATACAGTCAGAAGCACATTAACTCAACTTCCCATTTTTGCTCAGACTCTGAGATCTGAACCAGCACCACAGAGCCTCTGGGCCCCGTTTCCTATTGCACTGAGTCTGTGTCCTGTATCACTCAAGCCTCAATTATACAAATTTCTTTTGGGATATGATGGTATTGTGATGCACCTGGCCATTCTCCTGTTAATGTCTGCTTCTTTTGTTAATTTTACTAAAGTTTTTTTTTCTCTCTCTCTCTGACATCTGTCACACACAAAAGAAAGTTAAAATGTGCAAAATGGTGACAGAAATGACAAAACAGCTGATGTTCAGCCCAAAGACAAAAGGCATCTTGTAACCTGCTCCAAATTAGCTTCTGATTGTAAAATCAAAGCCTCGTCCAAACTGGTTCCCAGTCACCCTGCACTGGTGACGGAGGTGTCTAGGTTTGGCCAAGGCAACATTCGCATGCTGACATTCTCATTCTGTCATTGTTAAGATACTGATGTTTAGTGGGTACAATGTCAACCATGTTCTCCATCATTTTTGAAGGTTTGACATGTTAATATTTGCTTATTAGCATTAAACACAAAGTACAACCAGGGCAGCTGGGTTTGTCACTTTTGCATGCATTTGATTAAAAGCCAACATAAGACAAATTACAAATTTGATCTGTTGGCTCAAATAACAAGTTTAGGGATCACCAAAGCTATTACAGATATTGAAAGCAATCTGTTTACCATATCACATTATACATATTACATATATATACACATTATTACATATATGTCAGGGTATCACCAAAGTTATTTTTAGGGTTAAAACTCTGGGATCTATGGATGTTTATAAAAGCAAGTATATCTAGTATCTAGCAAGTATGAGTTCAGAGCGTAACTTTGGCCTGTAGGTGGAATATTGAGCACCATATTTATTAGTATTCATCACCTGGTGAATAAGAATATAGACATTTTGAAGAGTCAAAAAGACAAGGCAACTGAACTTTTCTGAATTTTGGGAAGATGTTTCACTTCACATGAGAAGTCCAGCTGCCTTGTCTTTTTGACTCTTCAAGATAATCATGACCTGGATGAATGAGAATCTACACAGACAAGAATATAGACAATACACAAAACAGTTGCTGAGATATTTCAGTTGCAAAAAAGTGGAAAATTGGCAAACCAACAGACTGATGTCAGCCTTAAAGCCAGGGCTAACAGATGTCTTTGTTCTCTAGCCTTAGTCCTCATTTCAAATGATAACGATGTGGGTCAGACATGATGGTGAAACCGCACCCATGATTAAGTTGTTACTGAATGAAACATCGTTCTATATGTTATGTCACAGCTCATTACAAGTCAGCCTTTGGTGTGTGTTATGTTATGTCATGCTACATTAGGTTATAATGTGTTATGCAAATACACAAAACATGCTGATCTGTTTGAACCAGATCTGCTGGGAGGGGGGAGGCTTTGTCTCACAGAATGTAAAGGCAGGATGGAAGGATGCACACGTTAACACATTTTTTATACTATTAGTACAAATCGCAAACCTCAGAACATCACACAGCCAAAAATCCTTGTGACTTTTTTATATACCAAATTTATTTGGATGTTTTAATGCATGGTTATAGGTGTAGATTTATGAATAAATTAATTTGGAATTAAAAACACAATAGTGTCAGTGTCAGTGAAAGGTCATCAGAGTTCAAGAGTTCTATCACATCAGAAGGGTTAAATTTGACCAACCTCTTTGTTTTTTTATTGTAAATGTTATGTCAATGCACTCTAGTTTTTATTTTTTTAAGTAAATGTTGATTATGATCATGATCATTGACCTTGGGATGTCCTATGAATGTGTAAAATGATTAAAAAAATAAATAAAAAAAGTAGAGTAGAAATGAAATACAAAACTTCTTTAACATGAAGTAATTCTGTGGGAAATAAATAAATAAATGAATGTTGTGTTTATTGTTTTGGTTGGTTAAGTGTAGAAACTGAATGTGATATTTTGAGTGGAGAGAGAAGGACAATTCAGGCTTTCACTTGCAAAGTTCCTTCATAATAAAGATGATCTTTTAATATAAGCTAAAAGGTTTACTTATTCACTGAGATCACTGCTTAAGTTTGTTATAGGTTAAAAATTTTATTTGTTTTACATGTTTAAACCTGTGAATTTCATTAGAGAGTGTTACATAAGTGTAATATGTTATTTACTTTGAAACCTCATATATAGCCCCCATTTTTTTCCCTGTGACATTATTCATAATGGTTGACCGTTTGTTGTATCCAGATTGATTGTGTTACTTTCACTTTCCTATTAAATGTTTTTTGAAATGTGACTTTCAACTAATTTATTAGCTACTGATGTTAATGCTGCAAAAAAGAAAGTGAAGTGGGCTGGAATCCAATACTTTGTACCTCTGTATAGCAATTGAGTATGGCAGAAAATTTCCGTCATCATAATCTCAGAAACAAACCATTTATCTTTAAATGGTCACAGTGAATCTTACTTAATGGATGCAAACTTGCTGACCTCCACATCATGAAGCAAGTCATCTGTAAAGGCGATGAGGGTGTCAATTCAGCCTGCAGCAAGGTGTCTGTATTGGGTAGACTTAGAGGGGAGCCATTTTCATTTATCAGTAATGACAGCTTTGATGTGCATCTATGTCAGCTGCAGACATGGCTGCAGACAGCTGGATGTTTCTGCTCAACAAAATAATAATAATAATAATAGAGGACCGCCTTTTATAGCATTCATTTAAAACATTCTACAACATCAATAATGTGTTTGGTTCAATTCCTCATCTAACTTTAAACCTTGTGCAGATGGATTTAGGGCAATTGGCAAGAATTATATATATATATATATATATATATTTTTAAATGTAAACAAGTATGGATGCATTTTTTTGAAAGTAATGGGCTCTGAAAAGATCCAACACTAGCTGAGTTTTTGCAGTGATTTTCTTAAATGTCTCTTAAGTGCATGCTCAAAAGGCCAAGAGAGCTTTTCACGTATTTGTCAATAGCTTTTTGTGTTGTTTGTTTTCTGAGACACTTCAGGTATTTTTTCAGTGCATTTCAATTTGCTATTAAAAAATACCTGAGTGGAAACAGCAAAACTTTGAAGAAATAAAAAAAATAGATTTTGTCTGATGTAAAAAAAGCCCCAAAAGGTTTATGTATCAAAAGTGAATCTGAAACAGACATGCATGTATCATGATGCAGTTAAAGCATGTGAGATAAACACCCAGTAAAGAGATTAAGAGTACTGCATATTGGTGCTATATTTATATATCATTTAGCACTCTGTTTTGAAGATTTGAAAGAAAAATGCATAAAAAAATACCTAAATTTGGATGAATCCTGACTGTAGATTATTTAGATTAATGTGGATTTCATCCTATTTAATACACTACATAATAATACACTTCTGTTAAAATAAAAAAGGACTCTGAGCATAAAAATTAAATTAAAAAAAAAAAAATGTTGCCCAGTACAACTGTGATTTATTACAAATCAATTACATACTTAATAACAATTCTGACTTATAAAGAAAACCCCATTAAAAATATATTTTCTTTATTATTATTATTACATACCCTAAAATTTCAAAACTGTACTTTGCTATGTCAGTGTAAGATTCAAACATTACCCCAGAAAGTCAAATTTTACATGTCACAAATTTCTAAGCCAAACTCTGTCAATTATGCAAATTCAAGCTTATCACTGCCAATTAGTCTGCTCCCAGATGAACTTGGTTGGCTATCAAAATAAACAGACTACATATAAGATATGTTTTTTAACATTCTAATGTAGAAAACTTAGCCAGACTGAATCAATCTTTCTGCAAACTTAGACCTCTGGTATATACTTACATAAAAACAATGTGACCCTTGGATTACACTTTAACATCATAGCAAATGTTAGGCCTGTTTCACAACACTCAACACCGTGTTAGCTGCTGCCTGTTACCAGCACACAACAAAAAGCAGTAAAAGATTCCAACTGCTCCTAACAAACTGACATGTCTGCTAGTTTGATGCAAAACAGACTCACCTGAGTCTGAAGGTGCACTCACACAGGGCGGTCTGCATTAGCCCGGGCACATTTGGCCCTAAAATCCAGTTTGTTTGACTAGAATGATCTCTCCTTAACATACCAAGACACAACTATGATTTCTTGGCCCTGGCATGGTTGGAAGAGGTGGGATTCAGCGCAGTACATGTGCACAGGCACATGCATGGAAGGCAGACATAATGTCCTGTGACACACATGACACAACCTCTCCACAAACATTAAACAACAGTGGTGACAAAGAGACCAAAAGGCCTGATGCAGAGTTATGGTAGAACAAAGTCAGTAACGTTGTATTCATAGTATCTGTGCTGTCCTTTGTTGTGCCAATCCAGACCACTGTGAGCGCAGGCCAGCAGTGGAGTGTGGAGGAGGGAAAATCATGCTTTAGAACATTACAAGGCAACAGGGTCAAATGTGAGTTAACCCTGAGTCTGACAAAATCTAAACCATGAAAGACTGAATCTTATAATGTAAATGTTAGAAATATCAATACATGTGGGAGCTTAAACTCACACTTCTTTTACTGTAGATTCATCTGCTGTAACTCTAACACAAAATATAGAAATGGCCATGTTTACTCCACTTAAGCATTGATATCACGTCACAAATATAAAATGCAAACCTGCACAAGTTAAAGTTGAGCTGTTTGAACATTAACAAAGCAACACAGCTGTGAAGGATGAAGACAAAAAAACACAAGTGAATGGAAGTGGAGTGCGAGTCTGATCTCAAGGTGGGGTGAACTGAATGTTACTCCACTTTCAGGTGGGGTTTAAACAGATGGCTCTCAACCATATGCTTTGGGAAGGAAGGAGTTTGCCAACAACCAAGGGGACATAAGTTTTTACAGGTCTAGTTTCGTCTCAAGTTATTTTTACTGGCTATTTAATCAAGGGTAAAAAATGGATTTTTATTACTGCTGTGACTGTAAAAAATCACTGGCTTGCTAGATATGGATGGGACTTCGAAAACAGGTGTAGTTAATCCAGTCCAAATGCGGCTTGAGAGTTTACGCATTTAGCTGACGTTCTTATCCAAGGAGACTTCCACAGAGCGTGCAGTTAAATAAGCCTCAGTTCTCTTATCACCAAAAAGGAGCCAGTGGGTAGGAGTATGAGGCTCTTTTTAGAGAGTTCCACGAAATAAAATCAAGGGAAATGTTTTCGATCCAGTGTGAAGCACCAGAATCACCTCATTGTCCCTGAAGGACAAACACCACATTAAGTGCAGAGCACTCTGAACTGAGTCATACAGGATTTTTCACTGTGTATAAATATCACTTAATTTGGAAGTTTGTGTACAGGAACTCTATTTTGTGAGACAATGTAATGTAATTTTCTGGAATTCTCGGCCATTCCACTAGTGAGACAGTCTTTGTTCATCCTCTTACATTTGACATTTCCTATTTTAAGCCCCGCATGTCATGTCTCTTTCATTCAAAATTAGGCTTTGATGAATATTGTATGAAAGAGAACCTGCTTGCAAAGAGACTGACCTTCACGGCTGCTTTGCTGCTGCGTTTGAAGTATTGTCAAGTCGTGTGGGCTTACAGAGGCACTTAGACTAACAGGAGTAGAAACAAAAGGACTGCAAAATATTTGACTAACATCACCTTGATTTGAAAAGGCTAGCCGTGAGGCTCAACAGGCAAAGGCTTAATCACCAGCATGGTGGTATTTGAAATGGCACTTTAAATGCCCTTTCTCCTTGTTCTGTATTGGTGAGCTGTCTAAGTTTGCCCATTCAGCTGCATAGCTGTGATAAAGGTTAATCTGTCCATGTCAGATATCACAGTGTAATGGCTGTCTTTGGATTAAAATAACAAACCCGGAGAAACTCAAGTAACACACACACAGACACACACTCATGCACACAAACACACACACACCAATACACACCATGAAGTGATGGCACGGTCTTTTTGTGATTTTTTTCAGTTTTATTTATTTCTCCCTTTTTTTCACCAGTTTGCTGTCTTTGAAAAATGTAGTGACCTGCCTGATTGCTTAAGGCACATTTTATAGATAAATATGACTCGACTTAATTCTCCCCTTTAACAGTCTGATGGTCTGCTGCACCGCCAGCCATCTGAAGAGTTTTGAGTAAATAACTACTGACTTTTTAATCAAAGACACTGAGACTTATGGCTCCACCTTAACACACATGCCTAAAACATCTGGGTGACCAGCTGCTCCTTTTCGCTAATCCGATCGACTCCTTAATGTTCTCTGAGAACATCTGGCGGCGCCTCAGCTCTTTGATTCATCTCACCTGGCAGAACTCTGCAATTTGGCCTTTACCTTGCTCAGTAAGCATTTTAAAAACACACTTTGAGAAATGTCAACACTCCTGACTAGAATCCATCAACAGAAAAGTGGAAACACAATAAAAAAAGCAGACCCCAGTAATCAAAAATGCAGCGCTGGAGTGTTTTCCTGCAGGGTGTTTGCATTTACACCACAGGCTCAGGCCCAGGTAACACTGATAGCTGGCTCATTTGCTCTTTATAATGTGTCACTGACAGTTCATACTCTGTGTTATTGGCCCCAGCTCCCTGTTAATATCTGGAGCTCTAATGCAGGGCAGAATGGCTGCAGGCTCCGGTGACTGCACACTTCATCCTTCACTCCTCTTCAAAGCAGAAAAATGACACCACCTTGATTGCAGAAGTTGACCGGAATGATTGCCCCTGTACATCTAAATCAAACTTCTGAACACGATTACCTTTCTAAAGGATATATGAGACTTGTTTGACTGTCTTGAGGAATAAATGATAGTTCTTGGTAATGTTATTCCACCATTAGTAAGGATGATATAATAGAGGAGGTAGGGAGTAACATAATTACAGGCCCATGTCCTTAATCTACGTTCATTACAATTTCAAGACTGATGACGATGGAGAGTCCAATAACACTTTGCAAAATCCAATAACGTAGTCTGTTTTGTGCATCATTCAAAAACATTTCACAAGTTCAATGGGACAGTCTGAGGCTCTGGAGCCACAAACAATAAATATGCTAAATATCAGGACACACGTCAATATGCAGAGAATTTTGTCCGACAGGCCTATGGGGAAGTCTGCGCAGTGCTTGGCCTAGTTCCTGTTGAAAACCTGGGCTGCAGAGCGTCTGTCAGGGCAGCTGTCCAAATTACAGCCCAATCAGGCCCTGTGCCATCTTTCTGCAAATTCAGCCTCAAGCTGTCAAGCTCAAGAATTCTCTGGCACACTCTTGGGCGGTGGAAATGGCCGCCATTTAGCATGGAAACACAATCTTGGTAAATTTAGATGGAGTGACATGAAGAACAACTATATACATGCTGCACAGTCTCTCTCGAAGTAGCCTCTTAACATAATGAAACTGGCATTCATGATACTTATCTCAACAGCTGCATGACTCTGTTTGTAGACATCCTCAGCAAAGCGCTGCTCTCAACCTTTCCTTTTGTGTCTTCCTCCCCTCTCATCTCATCCATATCACACAGCTGAATGCCCTGCCTAAATAAACGCCTGGAGAATCTGTCATAAATTGTATGCCGTGCTCTCAAAAAATGTCTCTATTCTTGGATGTGCAGCAGATGAGGTGCTGGTTTCACCCAGACCCCATGGCTCAATCTCTGTACTCTCGAAACTGTCAGCTGCAATCATTTTACCCACTTGAGTGCAGGTTCTTGTGAACTCAACCTTGGCTAATCCACACAGCTAGGCTTCTGATAGCTTCCTTGTGGAGATAATATTATTGGAAACCATGTGATAAATCTTGATCGTTAGTACTCAACTTCGAAGAGATTTGGAGGGAGGGTGGCGTTAATCAATATTGTGATTGGCCTGATCACCCCTAGGGGGCTGCAAAATTGCTGTGCAGTGTCACTTTTTAATTCAATAAGCCACACATCCATCGCTTTCCCCTGCAGAGTGCCTGTCATTCCCTTCTCTCTCTGTACATACACTGATATTTTCTCTCCATAAGGCACATATCCAAGTTTACACAAAGAGTTGTCTCCTCCAGAAAGTCACAAATGAATACAGACCGAGATGCAAAACATACTTATAGGACAATATGATAAGTTACAGCTGTGTCTTAAAACCTAAAACCTAAATACTGTTGTTCACCTTCACTTCCCCAGGCTTCTCTTGTTCAGACAGAGATTTTCAACAGGATGAAGATGTTTGAGAAAAGTGACAGTAACTTCACTTCAGTCTCCACATCTAAACCCTGCAGAGCTCCTCTGGGATCAGGTGGAACAGGATGTTCGCAGCATGAGTGTGCTGCCAAAAAGTCTACAGCAACTGTGTCACACAACTGGTGTAGTAACTCCAAAAAAGTAATGTATTACACATTACTATTTACTTTTGTAATAGAAACGCATCTGTTACCTTATGTACTCCTTGTAAAAAATATTTTGTTACACTACTTGTTCCGGTGTTTTTGGCATTACTCCCCAGCATTGCCTGGTATGCATTGTGGGTAATTACAAGTTAACTCTAAAGAGTTGAACCTCACATATAAACACAATAATAAAAGTATTTCACTTATACTCTACAATATTAAAAAATACCACAAAGCAGACAGCAAAGGTTATGAAAACCAGCACAAAGGAAAAAAAAACAAACACAAAAACAAAGAAACAGCAAGTCTTTATGGCAAAGAGAATCAAGGCAGTGCTGGCTGGAGGATGTAGTTCTGCGTCAAAACTACATCAATATATAAAACAGTTTGACCTTCCTAACACAACATTTTTTAGTTGCCTCCAAATATCAGATCAATAAATAAAACAATTCTGTACGGAAGATCGGTCTTTCTAAAATCAGATAATGAAGGACTTAATAGAACAAAACAAGATGAGGCTGAATAGAATATGAACTGTTGCCGCATGTATTGCACAAAACACTCTTTAACAAACTTTTGGGTTACTCAAACATGAAACAATGTCTTTAGAGGACAACAGCTCACCATGTTTATTGTTAAAGCTCAATTTTTTTTTTTTAAAGACAACCTGTCCCTACTCTGAGTCAGCACAAGGCTTCGCAGGGTGAAGAGCCTCTCCCCAGGCACACTCGACAGGGATTCTGTGTAGTCTTTATTGTATTGAAACGGTTCATGATCTCACCTCTGGCCCAGCGCTCGAATATTCAATGACTATGGTGTCAGAGTTGAAAGAATACTGCATACTACTAAGCTAAAACAGACAGCAATCTTTTTGAAACAGCTTGCTGAAGTCTTGAAGACTTCGCATAGTGGATACTGAAAGTAAGTACATACTCAATATGTCAGTCTGTCTGTTTTTGCTTGGTATGTAACCAACCCAGACGTGCTTAACAGGAACAAAGAGAAGCAGACACAATAGGAAAAAAAGGAGAAAAGACAGAGAAGGAAAACAAAAAGCGAGGACACAATGTTTCAGCTTGTTTTTCTCATGCTCAGTGAACAGCTCCCAGCGCATAATTTGTTTTTACCTAATTAAGTAGCGCACACAAGGATGGCAAGGTGCCATTGTAAGGAACTGTAATGATCTGTCACCTATGCTGAGAGCATGGTGTGGATCTGATTGACTGTGACACTTCTCTTGGTGTATAACCTTGAAGACAGTGACTGGGGGACAGCTCTGCCTCTGCAGTACAGTTGAAAGGCTGAAAACAAACATACATGGCCAGCTTAACACAATAAAGAAATATCCTCACAGGACTCAAACTGAAGTGAGTCAAACCGTTTGCTAAAGGCCTCTTTCAAACATTGACTGACCAATAATACTTTAAGTTAGCAAACATACAGTGTGGCCAGCATGGCAAGATTTTGATTTCCACACCCCTTTAAATGGTGTATATGTTTTAAAAAGTTGGAGGATCAGATTTCAGGGTTGCATTACCTCTGTAGCTCTACATTTTGGAAGCTTCCACTCCAGCAACTACAGCAAACACAATAAGATTAAGCTGCATTGTTGAAACACATCAGTTAGTCCTCATCCTAAGAGCTGTTTCTCTTGCAATGTTAAAAACTAGTTGTTTGAAGCATTTTATCTCAGCAGCCAAACAAGACAGAATGAAGTCTGATCTTATCACATACTAACTAGTTCTAAGTAACCCTGTTACAGAGGAGCTGTGTCTCATTTTCATGCCTTCAATCGTGATATTATTTTATCTGCGAACATTGCAATGTCAGCTAGAGAAACCAGTTGTTGCCAACTATAAATAAGAGGCTTGTTTTGATCTATCATTGTCTGTAATCTATGACTCATTGTATTGAAAAAAACAACCATAAATTTTATGTTGTGAAATGTAGCACCAATGGAAAAATGAGAAGCAGCAGTAATTAAGGGGGCCATTGTTAGAATTCTGTTATTGAGAGCAAATGTATCACAAAAGCGAAATGTGCTTGTAAGCTATATATTTCTCTCTGCCATAGTCCATTCTATTCATCTTAAAGCTGTAGATACCATCAGGTGGCTGTCTGAAGCCACAGGTCATGCTCAATCTTTCATCTGTTTGCGAAAAAATCTATCAGTAAAAAAGTCAGCCGCAGCCTCCTCCTGTGACATCTCAAACTGTGGCTGAACGGCTGCTGTAGCTCTCAGTGAGCACAGGTGATCTGTCATAGCAGGCAGGTATTTTGTATGCTGTTCAGGGTCCCTTCAGAACAGCATCTGCTCCCTCCACATCGTCCCAATCAGCTGCCCCGCACACACACACACACACACACACACACACACACACACAGAGAGAAAACCACACACATGCTTTATTCTACTCAGCTGGTGGATCTCTTTGTGCTTCATGCCCTCTCCGGCCCTGCTGTTCATCTGTGTTTTCTCTGACAAAATCCAACTCAACACGGAGGCAACGGAGTCACACCTTAGTCCAAGTGTTTTCTAAGTAGCAGAGTTTAGCCTGTCAGCGTGCCAGCTTTGCAGTAAAGTTTGGTGAATGCACAGGGAATCAGGGCTGTAGCGCTTGGATGGGCACAGTAACAATTAGTTGCGGTGGAGGACAGAGAGAAGTGTCTCTGGCTGTGAATATGCATGCAGCGGTTCCTCACTCCTTGTCATTGGGACTTAATAAAAATGCACGACTCAACAAGGGGCACTGAGCAGAAAGATTAAACTAGGCTAAGCCACCAAACTGCCTGCATCTCTTGAATTTTACATCTCATAGGCCTGGAGCACAGTCAATCCCTCTGACATACTCCACTGGTCTTTCAGGCGGGGGTGAATGCATGCACTGGTGTATCTGAAGTGATACAGGAAGGCCTCTCCAATCTCCTCGCCGATGGACTGGAACAATGCCAGTCGGAGCTCACCCACACTGCATCTCTTCCCTGTATCTGGCCCGGCCTCAGATAAGGACCATGGCGATCAAAGGATTCCTGACATGGGTCAGCCTGGCACAGATGGAGACAGGGATGACTAAATCTGACTCACACAGCTTTGCATGTGGCAGCACGTGGTAATTGTGCGCACTGGCAGCATGACACAACATCAAAGACTTTGAACTTTAATACAAAATTTAAGTAATTAGGTGGTAAAACTCAATAACTCAATCACGTCTGCCCATCTTTTGACATGTTACTCAATATTTTCCTGGAGCTGCAACTAAAAAAAAAAAAAAAAGATGCATATTAAGTAGTTTTATGACAGACAATGAGACCTCTCTGGATCTTCTCTGTGCAGAAAGTTCTCTCTGGACAGGGCACTCGCTAACTGATGCTGTTTAACATTCACAGTTTTTTGCCATGTAAATAGAGCAAATCTGTGGGGTCTTAATTAGCAATTGTGAGCCGCTCCTCTGTTCTGCAGCCCTGTTAGATTCAGAGTAATAACACAGGTGTATGTTTGAAGAGTCCAAACAAAGGAAAGAGTTCAACTATTAACCACAGTGAGAAAGGGCAGATCATGCAACAAGTGAAATAACAGACATTAGTCACGCTCTCAAATCAAGTTGCATAAAGTGACTCATTGAAATGCAAATATGCATGGACGTACTGGATATCACCCTATTTTCCAACTGAGTCCTGCCCACACCAAACTGGGGGAGCAGAACACAGTCAAAAAACATAAATATACTAATCTATCATGTGAAATAAACATAACACTTTTAACCCAGGCAGGAAAATCTTGCATTCGTGTAGCATCTCTTCAATCACGGCAAGCTGCTGACTGAGAAAATATGTTTTCAGGGCAGATGTTTTGAAGTGTGATTTGCAAAGAAGTACCTGCTCTCAAAAGGATGATTTAGGTTATTGTGAGAACTGATTTATCCTTCTCCCACTGCATCATATCCTTCTCCTACTGCTTTGCTATCACACTCACTAGCCATCATCATTGCAGTCAGGAAAGAGGGATACCTCATTTCTCCCCGGCCATATGTATTTGTCAGATATTGATATTCAAGAGTTACTCTGTCAGCGTACAGCGTCTGATTTCCAGGCTCCTCGTCTGATTCTCTTCCACTTTCTCCTCTGGTCCTCTCCGGCTCATTCCTTTTAACTTTGTCAGGGAGAAAGGATTCATTATTTGAATACATCCGCTCTGTCGCTAATTTGTAGGAGAGTGAAACGGAGACTGATGCCCTCTTCGACCTGAATCTGCCGTGTCTAATTACGCCGTCTACCTTTTTTAGGTCACACCTGGTGTCACAGCGCCACACTCCAGCAATGTTAAGTGCTGCTTTTAATGGGTTTTCTGCCACAGGTTCATGTTAAAAAATAAGGACCGGCAAATACTGCTCCATATCAGGGATCAAAATTACCTGCAAGAGGGGGCAAAATCGTTTAATATCTGGGGAATGAGAGAGGTGAGATGAAAAATGAAATGAAGCAATTCCAGACTTACTAGTGTTATATTCATAATTTTATTACTCATTTTAATATAACTGCTAAGTAAACTGCTGCAAGTATTTTACACTATGCCAAAAAAACTGAGATGATTTTTATGAAGAAAAAGGACAATAATTTTATACTTGACAGAGAAGCTTAAAATGACTCACATGGAAACTCATTTTATCTCCGTTTCAAATATTTTCAAACATGTCAAGATGACAGAAGAATAGGATGTAGTTTTCGCAGATGTTCTCAATCTGATTCTGTTTTGACAGATAAGAAATTGGAATTTAGCTGACCTGTAACAGGCCCTCAGATGAAGCTCTGGATATGACCTCAGCATGAGTCTCATATTCAGACCATTTAGAGCTGACAAGAAGTCACTGTAAAGAGACAAACTGGCCAAAGGAAAAAAGTTGTCTTCCAATCTGTTCTGCTGTTCTATGCCAGAACCTTGGGAATCCTTGATCTTTTAGCAACATTAAGCAAAAACTATCATTAAAATCAAAAATTTAATTTTTAGGTAAAACTTTTACTCCTTTACTCATATGACTCTAAGGTAAACTAAAATTTAAAATAATTTTGTGTGGTATGTTGGCTACATTGGACGACCACTCAACTATGCACACTTGTCCCCTCTATGGTAATTCAATAAAACATGTTGCCTCTATGAAGCTTAAACAAGCTGTTTTTGTTGACTCTGTAAGAAATGTATAAATTTATTAGCATATTATAGAGGTACTACAAATTTATGATGATGTTGGTGATGTTGTACTTGACCACATTAGACTATACTGAGATGTGTTATAACTTTGGTAAGCAGTAACAGACTGTAACAGACCATCATTATAGTTTTTTTCAGGGGTAGTGAATCTTTGGTATCTGCTGAAAATGTCTAATTAATATTTTTTTGGACTTTTTCACAATCTGTGTGTTTGCTAAAAATGATTTGTTTTGTAACAGCCATGCAGGCACGCACAGATTTTGATGTTACAAATTTATTTGAATGTGCAGAGTGCTGTGTTTTAAAGAGCTACCTGTGTCTGTGAGTTTTGATGGCTTGGTCTTTGTCATCATTAAAGACAGAAAGCTTCATGACACTTCTATAAACTTTAAATGTGCTGGAAGGAACAATGACTAAATAAATCAAAAATAACATCATCAAAAGGTCAGTGCGAATTATTGCTAAGGTTAGCAAACTTGGTGGATTCACTTTCACATTCAAATAAACTAGTTAGCTTGACTTACTAGCTTTGTATTCTGCTGTGAATTCAAAGCTAACTCTACAGTGGGTCCTTCCAAATGTTGAATGTGGTGAATGACTTTACTGCTTAAATTAAGAAAAGTTGTTCAGTAACACTAGCAATTGTTGTTCTGAAAAGATGCCCACCCACAAAATTGAGGCCAAGACTTTTTTATTAATATGTACACAAATATGAAAAATGGGTGAAAAAATGAAAGTAGCTCTCGGCAACATTATAACTTCTATTTACAGAAAAGTGTGGGATAATCATTACTTACTTTGATTGAAAAATTTGGTGCAAGCCAACATTTAGAGGTTGTAGACAGAAAAAGGACCACAGAACAGCTGGCTCAAGACAATGAACCTCATGTGTGAAATATGCTTTTGAGTTAAGTATTTCGCCCCTACCTGTTCACCAGCTGCTTTCTGACCAGCATAGGAAGCTGTCAGTATAAATATATGGAGCTCATACAACTAACCCTAACCAGATTATAATAAATACGTTTTTTTTCAGTCTGATACCATAAATGTTTAAAAGAAAGTCTTATATCAGACTGAAAAGCTGAAAAGCTCTATTCTGCAAATCAAAAGGTAAGTAAACTGAGTTTAAATGGGTTTATCCTCCTCTATATCCCTGCTGCAAAGTGAATTTCAGTCCTATCCCCCTGACACTGAGGCTTTGCTTAACAGGAAGACTTGAGACAGAAAGCCCAAGGCGTTGAAAATGAAGGACTGTTAAATAATTTTTGGCAGAAGGGGCGTCAGACTTGGATTCAAGCAGACAAGGCTTCAGCAAAACACAGGCGATAGGCCAATGGGGAAAAGTGTGTGTCATGCTCAACACCTTCACAACCCATTCTGATCAAGCTCTTTAACTTGATGGGCAGATTCTAAGTAGGGCCAAATTCAGGAGGAAAAGACACATACATACACACACACACACACCAGTATTATACACATTCAAATCCACATTTACATATTTGACTTCAAATGAGGTCAGTGTGTTTTAGCTTTTGCCTTAAACAGTTCATGCATATGAGTGGAAAGACGTGCAAGTTCAGAGCACACAGCATCTGATCGATTTGGACAGACATACTCTTTAAGTGGCCAGTATTTTATGAGCATATGCTTCCTTTTGTCTGCATCATTTTCCAACATTAAGTTTCAAACATCAGAACCTGTCTGTTCCCCTGACCTGCCTGCTTAACATTCACTGTTGTATGTCTCACAGTACGATTGAAATTCTTTTATTTGGTCCTGCCAAAGACAAACTAGTGCTCCAGGATACACTAAGAAGCCTGTCAGCTTGCATTAAGTCTTGAACAAAATAATTGGGTGTGCTATTGTCCCAGACATGACTGTCAATGAACAAGTGAAAGCGATTATAAAATCTTGCTGTTTTCAGTTGTGGAAAACTTTAGAAATAATACATTTCCTCTCTCAAGGTTATTAAGCAGAAGCAGCACATTCGCTGGTCTTTTCGCATCTTGCTTACTGCAATAGATCAAGTTCCTCAGTCAAAACTACATATATCATTTACAGCTGGTTCAAAATTCAGATGCAGGGCTTTAAACAGGATCCAGGATGTTTGTAAATATTATTCTTAGTTTAGCTATCCTTCTTTGATTTCTTATTACTTTCAGACTTTTGATTTTGAAATGACATCGTTAACTTATAAAGCCTTGCAGAGTCTTGCCTTGTCTTATGTAGGGCAAGTGACCTTTTGACATCACTTGCATCTGCTCATAACCTGAGTTACTCTGTGGCATCTTTGCTGGCTGTACCTCCATCAAATCCTCCCATGCATTTGAAATATCACATTAAGCTAGTTAGCTCTGCAGGTGCCTTTACTTCTCTTCTGAAATCTAACATTCACAAAAAATGCAGTGCAAAAGGTTACTATTTTATGTGCTTCAATGATTTTTTTTAGACCCTTAATTTATTTATTCTTCCTGTTTGATTGAACTTTGCTCATCTTAGCTGATGTTTTTACTCACACTTTTACTTAGATGTTGTTTAAAGGTTAATCTTTTTTTAGAGCCCCTAGTAATGAAAGAAAGATGCCTCACAAATAGAAATTATTTTTATTATTATTATAACTACTTGTCGTACTAGTAAGATGGTAGATTAAGTAATAAAGTAAAAAGATCTTTTCATGTAACTCTCATCCTGGGATAAAAATAAATTTAAGTACTCTAGATGGAGAAGACATTTCTTGGCTGGACTTCATCTTGAAAAACTATACATTTTCCTCACATAGGCAGCTGATTACCAAGTAGACCGGAGAGCTGAGATCACAATCTCATGAAATGATCATTAAATTGGTCTATATGTCAAGGGACCAATGTGCCGTGGGACTCCAGCTACTATGCTTTCTGACCAAGCTAAATAAGAAAAGATGGGAGGGGTAAAATGCATTTTGATGGTGAGAAATACGTTGAGAAAGCATTTTTTAATTCAAATTGTTTCGATTTTTGACAGCAGAATGTGGTATCTGGAGTATGGAGTAAGGATGTGTTGCTGGCAAGGCCAGAACTTCTATTTTTGGCCATCATGTGAAACTTAAACTCTCTGTGGGTGGGTAAGGTGGGCAGCAGCCTCTAGCAGACTGGCATCCCTGAAGCTGTTTACTTAAATCTCCCACACCACTGGAATGATTTTTCATGTCCACTATGTGATGTATGAGTATCCTCAAATAAGGGTTTTGCACTCTTGGTCAAATAAAAAAAGGAACTTCCATCATATCAGCGATGAGTGATAAGGAATGTCCAATATCCAGTTCAATTATTGTCCTGGTATGAATTTGTTTGGAGTCTGGTTTTGAAGTTTAGATGTGAGGAGTGGCTGGAAGGTCTCAGCTGGGATTCAAGTTGTCTGTCCATAAGGCCGGGAGGGTTTTTTTGTATTTGTAGGGAGTCAGCAGTAGAGTCAAGGTCTGATTAATACTGGAGCTCTGATTTCTCCTGGAACCACTTTTTGTTTATGTGTGTAGACCTTCCAAACAACTCTGATGGTTGAAATGCTATAGGACATATCACAAAGATAAGGCACAACACATTATCTAAACCAAAATGACATATTGCACACACACACACAGGCACAAATTCTTATCCTTTACTTTTGTGGACTAGCTATCAGTGTAATAAAGAGGTAAGCAATTATCAGAAGTAAATTTTATAATATTCCCATGTTCGGCCTCTTGAGGGTTTTTTGCCTTTTTCACTACAGCAGTTATCCTTATTTAAAGCTATTTCAATTTCTGAAGATAAAAACGGAATAAGGAGGAAGTAAACATTCAGTTTTTAGAGGAAATAAGCTGTATAGGATTTACAGCACACAAGTATGCAGTATGAATAACGCCTACAGATGGCCACGTGTAGGAAAAGTAAGTGGTTGTGTATGAATATAGGCATTTTTCATACATTCAGACTTCTTTTGCTGATGGCCATTTGCCATCTGTATGCCGGTCGTGACGCTGCTTTATCAGTCAGGTCCCCCTGCTAAACTGCTTTAATCTCAACTGGCTCACTCAATTGTTAAACAAGGTTAAATAAAATCAATAGGAGGTAAATACGAGGTCAAATAAAATGATTGTACTGCCAAATTATGCTATTTGAGGTTTGTCCCAGATCTGATGCAGTTTGTATTAGGTGAACATATTGAAAAACAAAAAAGGCTCTGTTTTGTTAGCTAACATGGCATGACAGATTAAAGCATGATTTAAATGAAAACGAAGTTTTATTCATGTTTATCCTGAAATTATAGTTTCAGTGGCACAGTGCTTAAAAGTACTGATGATACTGCTACCTCTACTGTACATTTCCTTATATGCAATCAAAATGACTGCTACTACCATTAGCTTTTATGATTTTAACTATTATTTCACAAATTACACCATACAGCCACTTATAATACTGCAGACGCTTCTCTTTCTAATGCTTTTACAACTGCTGCTGACTCAAGTCAAGCGTAAGCAATTTTAATAATATAGTGTGATTCAGATCTTAAGTTATTTTGGGAATTTTTTCACATGGAGTAGATGTGCACTATTTGCTTAATTTACAAAGAGTTACTAAAATCAAAAAAAGGAATATGACAAAAACTCATAAGAAGAAGAAAGAGAAGAGCAAGAAGAAGTAAACCAAGTCAGGTATATTAGCTACGTATAAGAAGTATATAACTATATTCCATAATGGTACTACAGTATTATGACACAGTAGCAGTGAGCATCAAGCAGGACTACAACCATGATTCTCAGGAACCTGCAAGATGAGGGCACACAAAAAGAAATCCTGGGAAGGTTGCATATCATTACTGTTACTACTATGTTACTACTATGATACTTTTACTGGTAGTTATCTCTACTATATAAAACCACTATTTTATGAAAACTATATACGGAACTGAGATAGTCAAATTAGTGCACTTTTAAACAATTGAACACCATAACATTGTACTTTTATCATCCTTTAGACTATAGTTTAGACCCTGCATTCCTCTTTATTACACTATTTTTCCCCTAGTCAAGCTGCTGTAAATGTGAATTTCTCATTGGAGATCAATCAAGTATCTATCTATCTATCTATCTATCTATCTATCTATCTATCTATCTATCTAATGTTTGTGACAAACCATGCACCTGTAGCCGAGTTAATGTTTATTATATTATAACTTTTTTTTTTATTATTATTTAGTGAACTTTTTCAAAACCTGTAATGCCATAATGTTGGAAATAATAGTGTAATCTCCTTTTATTTTAAGTTAAAATTTTTATGCTTTGTTTTATATCGTTTATGAATAGTTGATCATTTCCAAGGTTCCCGTTCACCTGTTGTTCCATGGGGGGGCTTAATCAATGGGACACACAAGGGGTGTGTGAGAGATGTCAGTTCGCACGTCGGGCAGAGTTACTACCGCTATTGTGTTGGTATAATGTGTGTTATGATGTTCCGTGTTTGGCTGTTAAGCAAGTACCTCAAAATTCATTTATTTTGATTGAAACGACATGTAACAAAGCAGTAAACTTTTATTAATGTACTAATGAGTTTTCCTTTTATATTTTGTTCACCAAGGCGGCCATAATTTTAGTTAAATTTGATGTTTCTAATTTGTATATTGTACATTGACACTGCCGAGATGTGTGTGTGAGCTGATTGTGCCCTGTGCTGTTGTTGTAGGTGCGTTTTGATGCTTAGGTGGTATTTGTTATGTTTTATGCATCTTTATAGAGAGTAACTACCGCTATTGTCCTGGAGGCACATTGACACTGCCGAGACGTGTGTGTGAGCTGATTGTGCCCTGTGCTGTTGTTGTAGATGAATAAACCTTCAACCCTGATTCCTGGAGTGAGTGACATTCTTCAGCCTGTGGGCAACCACCCCACGGCTGCTACACACCAACACCAAAAAAATCAGCCAGCCTTTCTTCCAGACCTCACACTGTATTATGACTGTCCAGCACTTCACATATAACTACCAGGTGGCAGCTCTAGTTGTCTTTGTATATTGCTAAGCAGTAAGGTGAATGACTGTTCTTTTCAAAAGCCCACACATTGCTTAAACCTCTTAAAGTGTCAAGTCTGGTATGTTTGGTTTGTTTTAATTATTCCAAGTGTCAGTATTATGATCTTCAAGTACTGTTTTCATTTACATCACAGAACTATAAAATAGCAAAATTTCCTTTTTGGCTCATTTTCGATCTGATTTTGATTTGGATGTTTGGTGTAGCTGAGGAGAGGATATTGCTTTCCCATCTCTCTGGGGCTTAGGGGAGCATGGGATCCTTGTTGTGCACATGTCTATGGCAGGAGGCTTAATTTAGCTGTGCTTCCCTCCCATGCATTTTTAACATGTCCATCTTAATCAATATTGTTTTCATATTTAATAACCACAGACATGTTAATATCACATACTGCAGACCAGATTTAAACAATAAAAGACATGAAAGTAGTTCTACATAATGTGATGGCACATGTCATCAATTTATAAAATATACTGGAAACTGTGTGGAAACAGTTCAATGATTTCGATCATCTGCTGCCCTTTCAGGCTATTTTAAGAGTGACGAGGAGTCAGCATGGCAATATAAAACAGAGAAATTAATAAAACATGTTTTTCAAAAACATTGTTAACTTCAGCAACCACAAGAGATCCTTAAATGTGCAGAAAAATATGAAGTACAGTGTATGATACTCAGATTTATGTGATACTAGTTACCCATAGACAGACCGATAGACGTTAACCCTGGGCTTAATTTTATGTGGCACATTGACTTGTATGAAAAAATAAATCCATTTGATATATGTATTAATTGAGCGACTGTTCAAAACTCATTATATGGCTTTTTAAGACTCATTTTATGGCTACATGCCTATTTAACAAACAGCAATCCCAAGGTCTTTGTTGGGTATTTTATAGAAAAAGTTGAGAAGAGGATGAGGACAGCTGTAGGAATTCACACAGACTTGGGAACAGAAAATGTCTCAATGGCAGAGATGCTGAGGTTCTTATGCTGGAACACAGATCGTGATTGTCACATCAGTGATTGTTTTATGTAAGGGTCCAGTAATCACAATAAGAGGATAAAAAGATGTTGGGCTTTTTGCAAAAGCATAATGCCCTTTACTGAATGAATCGTCTCCACAAACTGAAAGACAATGACTGTTTCTCTTGAGACTTCTTGGACAAGCAGCTTGTATTATTTACTTGTATGAACATCAGGGTATGTTGGTAGATCCCTATATCTCATTCTGTCCCTTTGTGTGTGTGTGTGTGTGTGTGTGTGTGTGTCTGTTCATCCTTCTGCTGTATCCGCTATCATAAAGGCTTTAGAGATTTTTTAATCAGACTGTGGGACTCCTGAATTCATCCCCCACACTCAAGGAAGTTTTTTTTAATGATTTATTAATTCATTTATCATTTTTATTTTTATGAGTAGCTTTAAGGGACTACAACTCAGATATGTAATATCCTACACTAAGCGTAAAAATGACAATAATTTTACTTGAACCTTAAAAAAAATGCATCCCTTGATGCATTTTTTTTACCTTTTTTTACCTTACCTTGATTCTTATCTGACTGAGGCTTGTGACAGTTAGAATCTACAGTCCCCAACCATGGCTGTGAAATATCAGCAGCCTGTGTGTTTGTTTGATAAATAAATACATGACAACAGATTGCAATGTGATAGCTAACAATACTTGGTGCGCAGTGCTGCTCCACCTGCTACTTTAGCACCATGGACAGCGCAACTATCCATGGGACTAAAGTAGCAGACGCATTTGTAATTGCACCTTTGTCTCAGTCCAGTCCTTCCATCAGTTTTGTCTTGGATCTTTCATATTGTCTAAACTATATACTGTAAATACTTCACTCTATACCATACTGTGGCCTCCATACTCCATAGAGTAGTGTCATCTTGATGATCAAATTGAAAAGTAGCAACATGTAGCCACAGAGGAATGAGAGGATCAGAGAGACTGCTGCCTGTATAGCTGTACAATGAGAGAGATTTGTTTAAATATAAGCACAAGTTTTAAAATGCAGACAGACTTTTGCAAAAATTATTCATAATTTTGAATATGTGCTGATAATATAGAAACTATTTATGTTGTAGTCTACTGCTTTAAATGAGTGTAACTTTGAAAATATTGACTAAGATGTATTTACAAGCTAAACTTTAAACATTACTGAGTATACATTGTTCTTGTTATTTATTTGTCCTATCAGTGTGAAGTTTGTTGTGTCCTAAGCTTCTATGATTTCTAAGTACAGTCTCACTCATCTTCAAAGGTCACAATCCTCTTTGTTCAAATTTCATTCAAATTTTACAAATCGACCACTAGTGGTTGGGTGTAGATGAGAGAGAGAGAATGCAAAAAAATAAAAATAAAAGGGCCTTTATTCAAACTTATCACATATAATTTTGCTGGATGCAGAGATATTATTATTCCTGTTTAGATATTTTGCCTGTGGAGTAAAATTAGACTCCCTCCCCACTGCCCACTCATCCTCTGTTTCCATGAGAGAGCATATGTCTGCATGTCTTGTGATTCAGAATAGGAGGCATGACTTTAATCTTTGCTCACACGTCTACAGGAAGAGCTGCAGCAAGTGGCACATTTGTGGAATACACACATTATTCGCCACAGCAGAAATGCAGTAGCTCTAAGTGGAATTTCTATTCTCATGTACACCATCTCTCGTCTACATGAAGGTCAAGATTTCCTAAAAGAGGTCTCTCAGGAAGCAGTGAAGGCAAGCACACAAGAATGCCAACAAAAAGGACCCTATCCTTTGCGATTAAACAGTATTCAACTTTTGTTTCCCTTTAATTGCAGAGAGCATCTTACATTCACCCACCACAGCCGACGAAGCCATGGAGCTGTATCTCTTTCTGAGAGTATCTATCCTTTAAGACTTATAAAATACCTCAAGAGCTCTGTGGCAATAAACCAGGGCTGCATTGCTTCAACTGATGCTTTGGCTAGTTTAAACATCAATTTTATTTGAAAGGAAAATATTCGAAAGGAAAATAAGCTAAAAAATTAGCAAAACTGTCATGTTCTGTTTTGTTTTCATGTTTCATTTCCTGATCTGTGCAGAGGAAAAAGAATGTCTAAATGGGTTTAACAAGAGTTTTCAAACCCTGTAAATCTGCTCAATTAAAACTTTCATACCTGGCTTCCGGTGACGTCATGAGAAGAACAACAGGATAGAGACGAAGCTCTGTCAGCAAAACCCAGAAAACTGTGACAACTTAAGGTCTTCAGATTGGAAACCAACCTTTGAACACGATGTCCTCCTAGAGGAACAAAGGAGCCGGAAAACAGGGGACTTTGAAAGACACAAGCAATAAAACACCAAGCTCGGATAGCACTAGCTCAAATGCTACTAGCCACAAGATGTGCGAGAGAAGAAAATATTCAGGGGCATAACAAACTACACAGACCCTTGAGCACCTGGAAAAAGCTATGACGGATATTAAAGAGCAGCTTGGTGACCATCAACAGAGGATTTGCAAGCTCGAAGGAAGAGTAAGCTGAGTGACAGATGCGGGGGCAAGGCAGCATCGTGTGCTAAGGTATCTGCTTCAACGCGATAAACAACTCACGGATGTATGCGACGACCTACAAAACATGCTGAGAATAATAACATTCTAATATTCCAAATACCAGAGATGAGTGAGCGAGGTGATGTTGTTGAGTTTGTGAAAGACTTGCTACCCAAAGTGTTGAGGCTCCCACCTGACCTGGACATTAAAATTGAAAGAGCACACCGCTCACTCCAGGTCAAACCGACAGGCCCAGCGGCACCCCCCTGATCAATCATCGTGAGATTCCTTGACACTGCAGTAAAGGACATTGTTTTGCAACAAACATGGAGCAAAGAACAGGTGATGTTTCAAGACAAGAGGATATTCTTCGATCAAGATTACTCTCCTGAACTACAAAAGAAGTGAGCCTAAGTTCACGCAGTCATCAAGCAGTTAAAGCAAAAAGGCATATAGGCAAAGTGCCTATATCCAGCGCGACTGAAGCTCAAGATGGACTCGGGAGAAAAAATTTTCCCCACACTGACGAGTGCCGTTGACACTTTGAGGGAGTTGGGAGTCCAGGTGCAGTGTGGAGAGAAGGAGCACACTGAGGAGAGACTGACTGAAGGTTGGAACATCAACGCAAAGAGGAAGAGAAACAGCATGTTGACAGCATCGGATCTGAGGGCCATGATGGAGGAAGAGGAGGAGGGCGAATAGTTTGAACAAGGTAGAAGACACCTAAAACTATCTCACTATGACTTGAGGCTCGAGGTTATTGAAGCTACATAATTGAATACATATTGAAAATGACTGAGAGCTATTAAAAACTTGATATAAAACTTCAAGTCGCCACAAAAGTGTTGTTAAATAAAACAAAAGATATGTTCTGTTTACATGAGTGATTCACACCTACTAAGACCTTTTTTACACGTTAATATAATATTGGTCATTAATGCTCATTGTGAGCCATTTACCACAGTGGGGTCAGGTCACCACTCTCTGTCCCATTATCATCGGGGCTCAGACATAGTTACAGATTATGTTCTGGGTCTGGCTGAAAATGTGGAAGTTCTGTTATATGTTCTTAATGTTCTTGTTTTGTTCTACCTGAGACAAGTGGTGAATTTCAATCTGTTTAGTTTTATATGTTTGGAGCTAATAATAACGAAGAAGGAAAAGAGAGAGGAAGAAAGGGGGTTAAGGGAAAGAAGAAGGGAAGAAAGAAAAAGGGTTGTGGACAGGGTTGTGTTACATGAAACAATTAACGTACAATGATGACATTACTTAACCTAATTACCTATAATGTGAAGGAAATAAACAGCCCAATTAAAAGAAAAAAATACTGTGACAGTTGAAGAAAATGCACTGTTCCGTAGCTTTACTTCAAGAGACGCATCTTAGAGAAATAGAGCACCAAAAACTAAAAAGGGAATGGATGGATAAAGTTTATAGCAGCTCTTATGGGAAACGTAAAAAGAGAGGGGTAGTTATATTACTTAGTAGGTCCGTGTACTTTCATTGTGAAAAGGTCTGTCAGGATATAGAGGGCTGCTATGTTATGGTTATAGGTACAATTGCTGGAATTAAAATAACGATTTTGAATGCTTATGCACCTAATGAAGACTGCCCTTATTTTTTCAAAAAGCTTGCGCATCTGGTAGCAGACAATATGGAAGGTATTTTTATTATGGGTGGGGACTTGAATTGCGTAGTGAATAATAAATTAGATAAATTACCAATATCCTCAAAACCTCAAACCAGAATGTCTAAAAGTTTAACAAACATGTTGAAAGAGTTAGGACTAGTAGATGCGTGGTGCCATTTTCACACATACAAGAGAGATTTTACTTTTATGTCACAAGTGCATGGGAGTTATTCATGGTTAGATCACTTTTTAGTTTCAAAAAAAGACATACACCGGATTGAGAACTGTGTGATTGAACCATTGACCATTTCAGACCATAGCCCAGTTGCAATGGTACTTGATTTGGGATTGGAGCCATGTATGAAATATTGGAGAATTCATGTCTCATTACTGACAGATGTTAGAATCAGAGAAGAAATAAGGTCGGCTATATTTGAATATTTTGCTCAGAATGATAATGGGACGGTCTCACCCTCCCTCTTGTAGGACGCAGGAAAAGCCACAATAAGGGGAAAAATAATATCTATAGGATCAAGGCTGAAGAAAGACAGACTTAAAAAACAAGTGGAATTAGAAACTGAGGCTGCTGGGGGGACTCCATGACACACTGAGCTCCTCTCTTTCATCTCTCTCCCTATATGTTCTGCATTCATGCTC
>JAQMCX010000001.1:6265163-6282546 GCA_029814765.1 Acanthurus leucopareius | reverse complement strand
ATCTATCTATCTATCTATCTATCTATCTATCTATCTATCTATCTATCTATCTATCTATCTATCTATCTATCTAAAGGAACTGATTAAGTGTACTTCCAAATGTCACCTAGTGGCCCCAAAGAGATTATGTCAACTATAGACATCAAACAAACATACATTAGCAAAACATCTATCTGAAGTGATAAGAAGCAATAACAATAATGGCATAATGTAGCTTACTGAGAAACAGACAGAAGAACCCTAACCCTAACCCTAACAAATAAAAAATATATGATTATGTACATACCATCTTGTTTTTGAACCTTTCTATTAAAGTGCTCTGTCCCTCTTTGACTTCTGCTTTCCTGTGGAAAAAAGAAACTTATTATAGCATTTTTTTAACAAATGTGACATAAACACTTTCATCATGCAGCACAAAAAAGATTAACATCTGCCTCCTATCCAGCTTCATAACATGCAAAACATGATGCTAATGTTTCTTAGCTGCAGATGATTCCTTGTTTCTGCCTCACAGAGTTCATCTAACTGGTTTCATACGTGTCTTTACCACATCATTAACGAGTCAACGAGGCAAAAAACTGCTGTGGCCTCACACGGAGACATGTAGCTCGGCACTGAGGGAAAAAAAGAGAGGAGAAATTTTCTACTTTTTTCCCCTGACCCTTATTTCTCCCAAAATAAGGGTCTGACTTTCTCCTCAAATTCTATTTTCCAGGCTTTGTGACTGTGACCCCTGCGACATCCGTGATGCTATGAAAGCAGCAAGGGCCTCTGTTTGTTTTTACTCCCCAATATTTTTCAATCACCTTTTGCCACCACCACAATCATCCTTTGTATTGGAGAAGATTTCCTACCAGTGTCTGTACCTGACACCACAATTCCACATGGACAAACAGGAGAAAGCTATAAGGTCTTCATTACTGACAGCCCATTATTCTAAAACCCCAGCAGACTGAAAAATGTCCAAAATGAGCAGCTTAATGACCCTTTCATTGGCTAGTTTTTATAGCTTGGTTTGGGTTGGGGTGGTCAGAATGGTAGGGTTAAAAAATAATCAGACTCAGAGCAGATCAGAGGCAGAGTATGGTGGATCTTTGTTAAAGAAGGGGTAAAAATAAAGAAAAATAAGGCAAAAAATCAGAATAATGGGCAATCAAAGTGATGTTATGTCACCCTTTGTTATAAGTGATGTTGTACTTTTATCTTATCTGAATAAACGTTGTGAATACGGCAAATAAGATGGGTGTATTTGTGTGTAGCTCCTTCCATATCTCCATTTCAAATGACATATGTTTGAAATATATTCAAGTCTGTGTGTGATTGGCAGCGCTTCACACTAACAGCCAAATGTTCTGGTAAAAGACATGTTCAAAGTCAAAGAAACATATTTTTACAATCTATCCTGCACAGTCAAAGGCACATGGTGCAAGTGCATGTGTCAGCCATGTGTGTTTAAAATGCAGAGTTTTCGTGCATTGTGAACGTGTATGTTGCTGCATCTTATTTTCTGAATAATGTTTCCTTTCAATAGTGACAACACTGCTCCATGACTTAAGACAGACTAGCTTTTGTTGGTCTATGATGCAGATGCTGTTTGCTGCGTCAAGGTAGCAGAACAAGATGTGCAAGACCACACCTCAATTTTAAGACCAACACATCCAATGGTGCACAGAGTGACGCAAGCATGCTTGCTATTAACACAGCATGGGTGCTAGCTGTGAAAATGACAACTGTGTCCGTCTGAAACTAGCCATGACACTTGCGCTCTGCCGTGCACCACTTTGCCCAAAGCGTAAGACAGGGTTTGTTCTGTTTTTGGAGACAATGTGCGACTGTGTTGAGGGAAGACAGGAGCAGGGAGAGACATGCACCAAACCTGTCCCTCAGTAGAAGTACATGTTAGTCCTTAACACAAGAATTTCATTAGCAGCCGCCCCTGCAATGGGCATCATTGTTCCTCCATATAGCCATTGCTGTGGGGTAGTTTGTTCCTTATATACCCATCAGCCACTGTGGCCTAGGTGCTCAGCCATCTGCCTGTTTTGTTTATATCCCTGTCTGTCCAAACAAGTCTGCCCCTGCTACTCAGTGTTGATACATGTGATTGAGCAGCAGTAGCAAGATAAACATGTGGTGTGACCAATGCAAGCGCGAAAACACCCATTTTTACAATCTACACACCAAATTGTCCCATTTCCAGTTACTTTCCACTTATCTCTCATTTGGGTTTGTCAGAAGAGGAAAGGAGGAGAGGGAGAGAGCAGAAACGAGTATCAGCAAGAGCAATACGTTCATTTATGTGGTACACTTAAAGAAAGGTTGTTAAATCTCTTGCGAACAGTTTCTTCATCTGCCACCAACAGCGGCCTTTGATCAATGGTATTTCAATAAACTGGATCGTTCTTGCCCACTTTGCTCAGTTGTTTATGGAAGCCGCTGGTCATTCACTCACAACCCAGGGACTCACTCACTTACTACATAAGTGAAAAAACCAGGCTGTTTTATTCTTTTGAAGATTTTTTGTTTGCTTGCTCGTTGCGTTGTATGAACTGAACTGAACTTTAATTTGTTAACTTAACTGAAGTGAACTAAACTAACTTTTTTTCTAGGCCAACAGAAATTACTTGAACTTAAGAAAGTGTTGAAGAAAAAACCCTGATGGCATTTTGAGTTAGAATTTCTTTTTTTCTTGGACTTTGGGATTGTGGGTGTTTTTTTTAATGTCTTAACATATGAATATTTGTTATTGCAACAATATTTTGTATTTGTATTATTCATGTGTTGTCAGGTTGAGGTCACTCGATGTGTAAGGTGTAAATTTTGATTACTGTGCTTCCCTCACTGTGGTTTGTTTTAAACACTTAAGAAAACTGTAGAAATTATGTGCTTATTATACAGTCAAATGTTATTTAAACATTGTAAATTCTACTTATCTATTAGCTGAATATTATCAACTATTTCTCTTAAGGATACAAAATGTATGACAAAAATCATACAGTAAACTACATACAGTGCATAAGTCACACATATATGCTCATCCTGTAGTTGTAAAGGAAATATGTCCTTATATATAATCAGTTCATATAGCCTACCTTAATGAACTGCAGAGGACGTTAAAACATGTTTTTCAAAAATCTTTAATTAAAAGTCCTCAAACTTTGCTTTGGAGCAAGTCAAACCAATGAGGCTTAACCTTCTCCTGAGAACTGATTAATAGGTTTACTGTCCTTGAACACTCTGTTTTCATGACTGAATTAGGAATATCTCAGTAATGGAAACTCTGACAACAAGGACAAAGAAGAATTTTAACTATTTTTCCTGTTTTTTAGGAATGAGAGTCTGTGTCAGTTGGCTCTTAGAGGAGGACTATAACTACTGTTAGCAGTGTTAGATTTGTAAAATATTAATTTCTTGTGCTGTGGAATCACTTTTAACATTGCCAGATTTTTGTGACCACTGGTGCATTTGCAATTTCTCTATGGGCCTGAAACTAAGGTCGTCAGCTATGATCAAGAGTCAGAACTTTATTTTCGGCTATTTTTGATGAGGTTGCAGGTAGCACAGTTCAGTGAGTGCGTTGGGTGGTGAGCAGCCACTGTGTTATTGAGAAAATTGCTCGTTATGAACGCGCTCTAAGTGGGCTTGTTTTCATGATGAGGAGTCCATTTGGAAGCGTGCCACAGTTCAGGTTGCTGCTGCTGAATGTTTGCCATCAGAGGCCTTAGAAAGTCACAGTAGTTTTAAGTGTTAACAGTCAGATCCATAGTGCCTTCTTCAGTCTTGGAGACTGCAGACTCTTCCACCCCAAAGACTGCTGTTTGGTCTCTGGGTCGTAGTGCAAGACTCAAATCTGATCACCTGTAAGGTTCTCTGACATTATGTTAGGGTCAGCTTTGTTATATAGTTTGTTGATTTTTTCTTTTGATTTATTGATTATTTTGATTCTTTGATTACCCAAATATTTCTAATAAAGGTCAAATCCAGAGAAATAGCTATTTTTTTCAAGGTAAGGTTACGTGTCATGTGGTCGCCTGTCCCTATATTCTGGTCTACTTTCCCTGCTCCCCTGGCTACTGGCTCTGCTTATCCTGGACACCATGTCCAGCATTTAAGTGTGTCTCAGTTCTCAACTGATTGCCTGCCTGATTTCATGGACAATTGTGGAGGAACAGATGTTTTTCCTGGAGCCACCATCTACTTTAGTTAAGGTCCACTGAGAGTCAGAAAGCTGTGCTTTTGTCCTGTAGGAAGGTTTAATATTCCAGTTTACCTCAGGAAATGCCATAAGTCAACCACTTATAGAACCTTTTGAACCTAGCAAGGACACTATGAAGCAAAGTCAAAGTCATGGGCTAACTTTACTTGTAAAGTCATTTTTAGGCGTTACCCAACAACTGAATCTCATCCGGTCAAATAAGGTGAACCCACTGTGTTGGATAGATAAGATATATTTCTCCTTTATATACCCCATTGTGCCTAATGCAGCTTCAAGTGGAAGTTACATCATTTTTGGATGTTCTCAGTTTCCTCTATGGAGATACAATATATTGCAGCTTGCTTAGGCTTTTTCAAAGGCAGCAGTGTGTACACTGTGTTTAACCTCTGTTGTTGAATATAATAAAGTACGCAGCATTGTGAAAAACTGTGCCTGTGAGAGTGTGATCCTTGAAGGAGAAAGCATTATAAAACCATCATAAATGAAAAGAGGCTGCAGATAACAATCCCTAAGCACTGCTGCTGCTCTCCTACTATCCATAATCACTGAAGAAACGGTGCATTACACAGCGTCCAAACACAATACAGCACAAACACTTGGTCATTTAACCTTGACTTAACATCTAATTCCACCTACAGAGGATAAGTATTAGCTGTGTCATTCAGTGGAGAGACAAACAGAATGTGATATTTGTTCTACTGTTTGACATAAATAATTTTCCTCTTCTCCTGAGGAGTAAACAGAACATCACATTAAACCGTATGCTGTCAGAGTTTAGTTTATTCGCATATGGGCATATCATCTTTTATTAGAACAATTATTTTACCCACTTCGATTTTGCATTTCCTCCTCCTCCTCCTCACTAAATTGTGCTGCTGGTATTTTTAATGCTGCCATAATGGGCCAATCATTTCTAATGCATGTACTGTATATTCTGGGCAAAGCTGCATTAGGCAGCTCATTTGAGCATTTGAGTAATTAGAGCAACTCTGCAGGGTCTCAAAGGCCAGATGGTTTGCTTTACTTTATAATTTAGACTGATGATTGTATTGTCATATAAAAACTGCCTGAAGTGCAGCTCTAAGAGTTGAAATAGTGAGTTGTGTGTTTATATTATTGCATCTGTTCTTTATTTATTTCTTCCTTATTTGATTATTTATTACCTTAACAGCACTGAAAAAATAAAAGATTTATCTCAGTGACTTGTAGTGTTGACCAAAAATGAACAGACAGTTCATTCCTCTTGATTATTTTATGAGTTCAATTCACTCCAGATCAGCACTGGAATACTGCCTACAGGAAGTAGTCATATCCCTGCAAACTTAGAAATGATATAAGTCCCTCCATAGTTTAGCATACCCAGGTTTAGATGCTTTAAGCTAAAAATCCAGGACAGTCAGTAATTTCATATTAAAAAAGTTCATATATACAACGAGATGGGACCTGACTGCACTGCTGCTAATATGACCACACACTCACTGTGTGTGGTCATATCAGTCCTAAACACTTTCCTTGCATGAAGCCTGTACATCAGAGAATAAAGAAGAGACAGTTTCAGTCACTCATTATTTTCAGTAACTTTGTGCCGGCTTGCCCATCGTTGAAAGGTATTGTATTATACTAAACTAGTTTCATGTATAGCACACCTATTTTGTTTATTAATTGCTTCCTTCCATCATGTGACTCAGACAGTGCAGTTTAATACTGTACTGAGACATCTTTTTATTTAGTACTTTCATCATTTTTTCAATAGTTTCGATACAATGGGACCCAAAGACTTTAGATCAATACTGAATTATATTACTACAGTATACAGAAGGGATGTCATTGTTTTTATTGAATTTTAGTCTTTTCTCTACTTTATATTAATATTTTTTGAAAGAAAAACTTCTTTTACTACTCTTACCATCACTGTTTTTCCCATCAGACTCTGTGTTGTTTTGTTTTATCACAAAAAATGGAGTCAGAGGAGTGAAATGTGCAGAGACAGACAGCACAGAATGTGACTTCATGTGAGTTTTTATGTTGATTCCTGTGCCAAGGTAAACTCTGTTATTTGTCACAATCATAGTTGTTTTTCAAGTTGTTATGGAATTTAAATCTCCACGGTTATTTGCCTTAGTCGCATTGTAATTTTTTCACTTTAGCACAGGGGAGTGAAAGATGCATGCACTTACTATGTACACCACATGCCACACATTCTACTGGCTCTGCCTCATTTGTCTCAACAAAAAAAAAAAAAAAACCTCGGCTTTGAGGCTCCCCAGATTCATTTAGAATACCAGATCTGACAGTAGACACAATGCTTGTTAGTCTGTTAGCCTGTGGATACTGTTCCTGCTGCTTGTGGTCAAGATAACTGCTGCAGTTGATAGTTACACAACTTTTTTCTTTGTTAATGTTAGTACTTCGATTGCTTTTGATTCAGAATATTTCCGATTCTTGTGTAGTATTTCGTGTAGTATTATTTCTTACTTATATTTTAATTCTGCTTATGATAGAACATTCTAACTAGTTGGTAGATTAATGTTTGGAGAGGATAATGAAGCATATTGCCTTACAGCCACTTTACGCATGCGCACTTCTGACTCTGGCCAACTCTCTATTCTGCACACCCGCCTCCACAACTCTGGGGACCAGGCCATCAGCCTCGCTGCCCCCACCCTATGGAAGTCTCTCCTTTCTGAAATCCACAAAGCCCCTCTTTCTCTCTATCTGCTTCTGTTGTTTGTTAGTTGTTGGTTTGTTAGTTTTGTATTGTATTTTTCTTGTTGTGATAATTGGCTTAATGTGCTGTGAAGCAACCTTGGGTTCCTTGAAAGGCACTATATCAACTAAAGTTTATTATTATTATTGTTATTATTATTATTATATCATGTTTATGTGCCCTGTAATCTTCTGGCTGAAGATCTACATGACAGAATACTTAAAATATTTAATATTTCAGAGGTCTGGCCTTAGGTATATGTAGGCAAAGTGGCAATTAAACTTCCTGGGCCTTGTTTTGCAGTTCAATTAATTGCTATCAAACAACCAATGACTAATACCTCTTTGAGCACAGGCTGCAGACATGCCAATACTCTGAGGATTGGGTGACTGTAGTTGGTGGTGTTTGATTGCTGATTTGCTAGAACTGTGTGAGTGCGGCTGTGGGATGCTGGCCTTAAAGGTGGCCGCCAGGCAAGCAGTCTGCATGAAGCTGGCCGGTCCAAGCTGCAGTGGAATAACAGATGTTGGCTGACAGGCAGGACCATTTGTCATTTAACTGTCTAAGCAAAACAGGCTGGAGGGTGTCATCATAAGTCAATGTCACAGGCTTGGACAGCAAGAAAAGCATCCAAATATTTCAATACTGTTAAACCCCCCTCAGTTTTGTACCTTTGTGTCTCTCATGGCTAACATTAGGCTCAGTATGACATGCTTTGTATTTGCTCTGCCACCCTGGTGATCTAATAGAAATACAGACCCTTATATCACGAGTGATGTAGCCATCTATGGTTTCGGTAGGAGGAAATGCATAATATACATTTGTCCTCTGAATGTATGGTAATATGTATTTATTTTATAGATAAACTTTACATAATACCCTTAGCAAAGGTTAATTAAAAATATCTCCAAAATTAATTTTTGAGACCAAATATGCTGAAGATATATATATTTCAATGTATGTATCAAAATACAAGCTTTTAATACATATGAAATACCCATAGTAAAATCATTAAGCACCCATATGCTAAAATACCTATGTGAAAAAATTCTGTATGATTTGTTATGTTGCAACCACAAGTTATCATATAAATACGTGTATGAGTATGTGTGGGCATGTTCTGCGTGTGTGTGTCATTCAATAATGACAGTTTATTTCAACAATATTCTGTATGCATATATAAGTTTTTCTTATTTTCCTTATTACACATAAATTTATACAATATAGCCGGGTTTTATACATTTACATATAGATGTATACTGGAAATGTATAGCTTTATGATAACTGACAACATTTATGGTATGGAAGTTGCAGTTATGGTTCCATATAAAAAAAAGGAGATTACTTACATAAATAATACCTACCATAAATAATCCAATACGGCTCATGAGTGAATCTTCTCCTGTGTCGACTGATCCGCTGGACTGTTTCACTCATATCAGCTGTGCACAGAGGACGGCCTGCCTGCACACCATCAAACAGCAAGTCTGGCTCATTGGATGTAGACTGTGGATACACAACTATTTCATTGTGCACTCTCCAGCCTTTGTGCTTCCTCTTGTCACTGTTTTCAGAATCCAGAATATTGTGATTGGTTGGGAACAACAACAACAACAAAAACTTTGAAGCACAAAAAGAGTTCTGTGTATTAAGTTTTGAGACCTTTTAAAAATGTCATTGAGAAAACAGTTCGACACAACACTTAATTAAAGATCCATTTTAAAACATTAAATACAAAAACGAGTATTTCACACACATGTGTATGTAATTTGTATGTTGCACAATTATACATGTACAGTTTGTATAGATTATATGCATGCACATTTACAGTGTCGTATTTAAGGACTCCTTCACTCCCCTTTGTGAATCTAGCATCATGACTTCAATGATCCCTTAAACTGTCTGGATTTCTTATAGATCTGTCCAAAACTGAATAAAAGGAACTGAATTAATGGAGTTAAAATGAAGTTCAAAAAGAATTTGCAGATCATTTATATTGCCTTGGACCAAATTCTGTTTAATGGTTAAGATTTCCTGTTTCATCTGCTGTTCAATTTCTGCCCGTTTCTGTACTGAAAAGGGGGATTTGAAGATGATTTGACTGCTAAATTGTGATATTGACATTGATTTTTTTTTTGTCTGCTTCATAGTTCACCATTAGATTGTTTTGAGTAATGTCTCTGTCAGTCTGCTATTACTTTCTGTCACCACCTGTAGAGAATAAATGACCCTCAATATTCAGGATGACACTGATTTTAACAGTGCAATGATTTTTAACATGTTTTCAAGCAGTTCCTTTCACAACACTGAGATTTAGCACAGCACTTTAAGCAACCCAAATGGAACCATAACTGTAAATCGTGATATTTTACTGGCGTGAAATGCTTATGCAGTTAAATTAAACAGCATTATGTTTAGTTCTTACCCCACCCCCCACCTCTAACAGCTGCATAGCCTGGAGGTAGTTTAGAGCTACAGCAAATGCCAAATTGACCATTAATAGTCAACTATAATAAAAAGCTTGGTTTTCTCGTGACGAACTGTATTTCGGTCCTTTCATCGGCATTGTTCTAGTAAATGTCAAAAAGCTAATAGAAGACCGAAGCTGTTAAATGCATACATCTCTGGGTGGTTCATTTCTCCAAGTTGTTGAGGTACAGGCCCAGTGGCGGCATTGTTTTTGATGTTCTGCTGAGAATGATGGCTTCTTTTATTACCAGACAACAGCACGACAACATCCCTCATGCTGACAGGGCTCCATATTCACCTCAGCGCTCTGGGGGCTCGGCATGGCCATTTCTTCCAGAGCTCAGCTCAAGGTCACCATCTCCACTCGCACGAGGGCTTTCTCCTAACTGTTGTGTGACTGTGCTTAACTACATTTGGATTTTTGCCTCAACCCCCAAACCCCCTCATAGCGTGGTTGCATAGTATTTCGTGTCGCTGTCATAAAGCTGCTAGTGAATAACTGTGACAAAATCCCACCGGAAAAAAAAAAAAACAAGACATCAAGCCAGAGGAGCCATGATGCAAACAGTCAAATCCCTGTGAGACGGTCAGCCCTGCAGCAACACAAAACACTGCATCAGTCAAATGCCTCCAACAGCTAAAACTAACCACAAAATACCCCTCGTAACCATCCTCAAGAAACCTCATCCACCCTACAGAAATGAAAAATGAACAATATTATCACTTCACAGACAGCTGCCAAAAGGATATTAATAGAATTCAATTGCAGAAGCGATCGGACACAGAGATCCTGTTGTGTGCAGTTAATAAGAAGCGAGCTCCGTCCAAAAGGCCAGCTCTAATGCAGTGTTATGAGGCGGAATGTATAGAAGTGAAAAGGGAAAAAAAGACATTCACACTTTGGACATTGATCTGACACCATTATCCATGGTGACATACAATGAGGATGAGATATAAAGGATGAGAGGAGGAATGAGTAGGCAAGAGACAGAGAGATGACAGAGCAAATGAAGGTTGAAAAGAACTAAATGAATAGGAGAAAATGAGAGGAAGAGACAGATCTCAGCAGCACACCACAGCTGGGAATTAGTCGGTTCCTGAGGCTTTCAGTCTGAGGAAAATCTTTGGACCTGCTTCTAAAAAAAACGTTCAATTTCACTCGTTAAATTAGTCCAAAAACTGAAACTGAAAACTGAATTCTGGACACTGGGATACCACTGAGAGGATGGATTTTATACTGTATTCTCTTTTTTAGCTTACAGTAAGATAAGGACATGTCAAGCAATAGGTAAGGAAAGCTGTTAGGAAAGACCAAAGCCATGCATCAATTATTTTTCCTCCACATTATTGTGTATTTTTTCCATAATGAGTAAAGTTTCTATCTGTGCTGCAGTCTCGGATGAATCACAATGCTTATTTATGACTTGGTTTGATATTTTGGAAAATACACTGTCAAGAGTTAACTGTTTTATGAGAAGACACAATTTACCTGGGAGCAAATTTGGTCTGTTAGAATCCAGGAAGTTACTGATTCCAGGCCAGGCTGGCACAAAGCCCTGCATGAAAAAATTTGTTCTTGATTTACATATTGTTTTTGTAGAAATTCCAAAAAGTCAAAACAACTTTTAGTGAGTTTAAGAGGTGCTGGTTAGTAGATTTATGTGACTTCTGGAAAGAAAAAGCCTAACTTTTTTTCCTCTGTTTTCAGTATTTGTCCAAATACATTGATGTGGCTTAATTGTGGCCAGGTAAGTTTTAAATATGATGACATTTAACTGTTACTGTCCACTAATGCTATGCCTTTTTTCCTGTAGTCTGTGCATCTGGTTTTAACATGAATCCTGGGTAATCCAATCACAAGAGGACAGGTCTAAGTAGAGGTACAGGTGTGAATTCTCCAGAAGCGTCCTCAGTGGGCTTTGATATCTGACTGCTCGGTGGGAATGTTGCACCACATTCTTTTATCAGAGCATACATAAATGTGTCCAGAGCTTCATTAAAGGACCGCACACTAACCACACCTCTTTCCTATCTATCTGTTTCAATTAGTATTATTTAAATCAGCAAATGTCATCCCTTTTTCATGTCTGATATGCCAGTTTGTGTGTCGGCTTCTGCTGTTGGTCCACTGATTAAAAAAGAAAAAGTGTGTTTTATCATTCCAAACATGAAGCTGTAGGTGCTGATTTGCATATGGAGCACATAAGTGAGAGTGGCTCGTAAGTGGTTGCTTGAGATGCGTGCAGGGACACATTATAATGCCAAGTGTGACATGACACACTTGGAGTTGACCACTTAATTGATCACCCAAGATGCATGTTTATACCAGATATGAGCAGCCTCTTAAAGAGTACAGAATATTACTCTGACTGATTTTTAAAGCTGATGCTCTTGATTAAGCATATATAATTTATATAAAACCTCTGAGCCCAATTGGCACGCTGGCTTGCTTTTACTGTTTGAGTTTTGATTATAATGTTTCTTTGTGGTATAGTACTTCATTTAATTGAATCAGTGCCCGTGTCTTTACATTGAGTTAATTATTGTGTTTGAGAATTAGAGTGCTGGCCTTTTCTTTGCTTATCTTTCACAGTTAGTGCAGGTCACATGGTCTCCTCTAAAATGTTGGACAGTTCTCTATGCGCTGCCTATAGAGAAGCCGGTCACTGCACAGCGTCTTTTGCTGCAGCAGCCACTCTCTGTTCACCTTGCTTGCACTCATTGACTTTGATGTCCAAAAAGTTGTGCAGGTCCAACAGATGCAAAGTTGTGTGAACAAGCTCTGTAGCTGAACAGACTGAAGTGACAAAGCTGAAGGAAGCCTTTGCGTGGCACAGGTCAGGCCATGAAAAACCATCATTATTTTCAACTCAGGGACAAAGATGTGCAAACTTGAAAGTGGCTAGCTCGTTTCTTTGTTGAAATTTTACGACCAACAACCACTGGCGAGAAAAAAAAATAGAACTCATAGAGTCAAGTAAAAAAATCTAAGTGAGACTAGTACCTATATTAGACACACAAGAGGAGGAGAAGTGAGCTGCAGCATCAATCATTATGAACAAAAAACCCGATGCACAGTTTCAGCTGAGTCCCTGAGGCCCATCAAAACCTGCAGACACTACACTCTGAAAAAAATATATCCTCACCTAAGTCTGACTGAGCAAGGCAAGGGACTTCTAAACAGAATTTACATGTAAATGAGGCTGGGAATTGGTATCAGTTTGTTCTTGAATGTAGGCATAACCACTTTGAATGAGGAGTAATCACATGTTGATAACATGCCTTCACAAGATTAAAATATCTCTAGATGGTGCACACAGTTCTGTTTGTGTATAATATTATCAATTTAATATTTGAATCAGGGCTATTTTGTTTACTTTGTCTTGTGCCATTAAGTTGCTTTTTAACCTGCATTTTTATCTTTACTCTCTCTGTGGAGTTTTATTCTTAACACCTGCATAGATAGTCAGGTTGATAACACAAGGTGCAGTGCATAACACCCCTCTTAAAACTGTCAACTATTCCTAATGTTCATATATAATAATAAGTAAGAAAAGCGTTCAAGGCTTATGCCCCATTTAAGAAAATAAAGTTACTGATGCCAACAAAATCATGATTTTTTAGGTTTTCATACTAAAATGGAAAAAAGAGCACTTTAAAATTATAAATACACAGCATAGACATCATTTCATGAGCTGATGTTTGCAGTAAAATTCATTAAAACTTAAAGAAAAATTGTTTAACAATTTGCTGGGTTAATAAGTCACACAGACAGTATACATGCATTTTTTGAATACAGCTTTTACCACAACGAATAGGAAGTATGGAATAAACCATACAATAGGAAAAAACAAGCATTAAGGATTCTCTCTTTTTTTATTTAAAATTCAAACTTTTTTTAATATGGGAAAAGTGTAAATATTCAAACTTCAATGACTTGTTTGAAAGTTAAAATTTTCAGTCTGCAAGCACAACAGACTGTTTAAGGTAATTTGCTCTGTGGTCCAAATAGAGATGCTTTTAAAATCAAAACGAGATTCATCCTTTTGCATGCACGGTTGACCTGTCTGTTAACTATGCTGATAAATAAAAATGAGGGACACTATGAGCACAGCAATACTGGTCATATAATCACTGCACTGAAAAACCTGAGAAGCGACGTGTGTCCTCTTCACTGAAGAAGGAAAAAATTATCAAAAGTCTTTTGCAGACTGTAAGGGGCAGATGTCTTGCTCTGCACCAAAATTTAATGTGAGGGCTCATCTCCTTACATCCAGACTGTAGCAGAGGGATTATTACTGGTGAGGAAAAAAGAATTGATTCTTTGAAGCAAGTAGAAGGTGGAAGATTCTGTAATCATCTCACAATTGCTACCTGTAGCTAACAAAAGTTGATGAGACAGAAAAAAGCAGAACTCGACTGCAAGGACAGTGCAGCACCCAGACAACCTTCAAGCTTTCTTGTAACTCTCAGCATTTGTTCTCTTTGCAAAAGGCAGCCGTTTCAGTGATCACATTTGCAAGAGGAATTTCAGGGGAAGTATATTGTTAGCTTTATTAGCAGTTACCAAGACACAAACGCTAACAAAGTTATAACCACATGAGATGTGCTTTGTTTGTCACAACCTTAAAAACCCAGAGCCTCACTCAGCGTCTTTTACATTGCTGACTTTCTGCAAAGCTGATGATGATGCAGCAAAGACGTTCTCCATCGCTGGAAACCAAATGCACAATTCTGACAGGAGCTCTTGCCGTCCATTGACTGTTCCCATCTTGTCCAAGAACTCTATTATGTGGCTTGCATCTTGCATGAAGCCTCTGGACCAGGTCCCCACCTTCTTTGCCCTTGGCTTAATTGTAATGGGCTGCTGGAATGCTGCCTGACTGTGCTCACCCAGCTGCCAAAGATCTCATCACTGCTTCCTGTGTCCTCCACTTCCTTCCTGTCCCTAACCCAAAAACAGCCTGGGAGACTTTTAGGTGACTGGACTCCTTGCATTTCAGAGTCTCAGGTACCATAAATTCCTTCCTAAAAGAGGCTGTTAATGAGGATTCGTTAATGCAAAGGGCAGTGCTACTTGGTCTTTTTGGCAAACTCCTTGCCATTGGACAGTGGGAATTCACATACAAGCACAAGATCCTGAGAAGGATCCCATGATGGTATTTACAGCCTTTGGTTTTGCCTGGTAGTCCAGATTTTTTAACTGTAAGCCATTCTTCTTGTTCTTGGTTTGTTGCTCTGATGGAAGTTGTGTCCTTTAGAGTGCAGTCAAAGGTTTAAGACTCTTTATAGGTTTTTCTGTGACAGATGAGACTTTGATACGTCCAAGAGAGAAGTGAACCAGTGAAGAAGTGGTCAATCACCTTCCCTCTCTTCAGTCCCAAGGATCTAAAATGTATCATCTTTCCAAGCTCTGAAGGATCCATTTGTTTTCAGGAACTGACAATATTGTTACTGTCAGGTCATCCATAGGCTCTGATGGGAGGGTTGCCAGACTCCAGACTTGATTATTGGCCTCTGCACTCTACCTCAGCCGATTTGACAGCATGTTCATGACCAGGGCAAAAAGGGTCACTGAGATGCCAGTAACCATCGTCAATACAGCTGTGAGGACTGTACCATGTTCATGTTTCACACTCAAAGCTTTTCACTTCAAAACTTGTCCCACAGTTTGTGCCACATTTATGTTTACTTTTTTTTGTCAAAGCTGTGAACTTATACCACTAAGAATAAATGTCAAGAATATGGTATAATTTCATTTAATAAGATCTGCCAACATAGAAAAAAAATTGACTTTATAATAGAGATGTATTTTTTTCCTCAGTGTTTACTAACTACCTAGTTTGAGCAAAGCTGTGGCAAGTTTTCAAGTCAGTGTGTTAAATTCATCATTTTCTTGGCCATCATGAATGCAAGTTCTAATATCACCTGCTCAAACTGTGAAATAATGTAAAAGTTTTGGTAAAGAACTTAATGTATTTCTCCAATTCCACAGGACATTTAGTTCTACATTTAAAAACCACCAAAATTCTCTTTTAAATCTTTTAAATCAAAGGACTTTATAATTTATTATTTTTTTATAGCAAAATTTAACAAAAATATATACCGAGGAAAAACATTTCTGAAGTGTAACTTGGTGATGAAGCTCTCAGGTAACATTGGTCATCCTGATGCATCCTCTTCGGGCCTCACAGACTTTATAATCTCTGATGACTGCTGTATTGTTCTCTGATTGTTTCTTGGCTGCCACATGGCACATGTCAAGCAGGTGCTTTGCTCTGCTTTGACTTTTGTGCCATGTGCAGTGTTTTCTGTAGTTAGTTTCCCAGCCAGCAACTCGGGCTCTCGGGTTTTGTGCTGTGAAACCATAACAACCTCTTTACAAACAGTGAAGAATTTCAATAATTGATACTGCTTGTTTTGGGGGCATCTGCACTGAAAAATGGCCCACTCTACAACCTTTGAGTACCAGTCTATTGCTCCAACACTCAAAGTACAGAATAACATCCCAATCAGCTGTCGATTTGAGCACATATGTAACCAACAGCAGGATTTTTAACAAGCCCTGACCCAAAACAACATGTGAAAAAACGGCTCTAAAGTCAAAACAGGATGAGGCAGTCTTAAACAGTCCATCAGTAACACCTCACAGACAGAGAGAACACACTCAGTGGACTAAATAAAAGACCAGTACATAACTTTTAGTTTCAGCAAACTATACAACATGAGAGAGTCAAAACTCAGTGCTAAAATTAATTTATCAACTTACTGACAGTGCGGTGCCTATCACATCTTTCTGCAGGATGAGGCCGTGGACTTTATGTTTTTAAAAGCTGTGTGGACCCCTGAGGTCCCTGCTGAAGAGCCAGAACAGTAACCCTCTGTGGGAATCATCAAAAGGGTGTTTCACAACAATCAACATCTAATGATTTAACGAGTTTGAACCAACTGAACATTGGTTTAGTTTGTTTTGGAGGCAATCGGGACAGAATTCCAGGACAACTGCTCATAACTTTGATCTATCCTGAATTTTTCAGTACATCTAGTCACCCCAGTGTTGAAACAAAATGCCATCTGCATTCTTTCCTCCTGAGGGCATGTGTGTGTGTGTGTGTGTGTGTGTGTGTGTGTGTGGCTGTGTGGGTATGTGTGTGCGTGTGTGTGTTTCTAAGTGAGTGATTGGCTTTAGTTTTCATACCTATTTTTTTCAATTTTTTTAAATTCAATTATTGTCAAATATATAATTGCTCTCTATCTATATGTGTCCATGTATTAGTGCTATGATGGATACTAACATTTTCCTTAAAGATCAATTCTTCAATTAATTAGGTATTTTTTTTAAATCATTATTTATTTTTCATTTTTTATTTGTATCGTTCTAGTGTCTGCAGTATATGAAAAGTGAAAGTGATAGTGAAAAAACACGTGTTCTCATATTAATTTATCACACAGCACATTTCGTGGGATAAATTCATAAGGACACTTAAGGTTTGTAACATTTTCACATTAAAAATAATTTTGACATCTGGTCATTTTAAAGCACATGCCTTTGTAGAGCAATGAAAACAATTTTTACATGGGATTCTGGCTGCATGCACAAAATAATTTGTATTTTTATATTTTTATCATAATTTGTCAAACATATTTTTTTTGCAGGTAATGGAGCAAAACTTCAAAACCTTTAAAACCTCTAAAAAAGAATTTTAGGGTAATATCTCGTCTTTAAAATGTTCAAAGTGACCAAAGATATTCATGCAACTGTGAAATAAAACATGTTGCTCTACTAGTTTTTTTTTTACTGGATTTGCCTTCCAACACAAGTTATCTGCGACAGTCTTTGTTCACGTGTTGTGTTAAGCTTTCTGTCTCTGTATAAACTCATACTGCAGAACAGACGCTGTGATCCAACTCACACTGTAACTCACTGCTGCTGCTGCTTCATAGAATTTATTCATGAGACACTTTTTAATCAGCTTGTAATGTTTTTTATA
>JAQMCX010000001.1:6245936-6264806 GCA_029814765.1 Acanthurus leucopareius | reverse complement strand
CCCCCCCCCCCCCCCCCCCCCCCCCCCCCCCCCCCCCCCCCAGGGCTTCCATACCTATGAAAATTGAAACTGAAGGTTTTCATACCTATTTTTTTTCTTTTTTTTTGTTCAATTGTTGTCAGATATATCATTGTGTTCTATTGTGTGTCCATGCACTAGTGCTATGAAGGATACTAACATTTTCCTTAAGGATATATTATCAAGATCAATTCTTCGACTAATTGGCTATTTTTTTAAATCATATTTATTTTTCATTTTTTATTTGTATTGTTCTAGTGTCTGCAGTATATGAAAAGTGAAAGTGATAGTGTAAAAACACGTGTTCTAATATCAAATTATCACACAGCACATTTCATGTGATAAATTCATTAAGGACACTTGAGGTTTATCACATTTTCACATTAAAAAGCATTTTGACATCTGGTCATTTAAAAGCACATGCCTTTGTAGAGCAGTGAAAACAATTTTTACATGTGATTCTGGCTGCATGCACAAAATAATTTGTATTTTTGTATTTTTATCATAATTTGTCACACATATTTTTTTTGCAGGTAATGGAGCAAAAATTCAAAACCTTTAAAACCTCCAAAAAAGAATTTTAGGGTAATATCTCGTCTTTAAAATGTTCAAAGTGACTGAAGATATTCATGCAACTGTGAAATAAAACATGTTGCTCTACTAGTTTTTTTTTGGTTTTTTTTACTGGATTTGCCTTCCAACACAAGTTATCTGCGACAGTCTTTGTTCACATGTTGTGTTAAGCTTTCTGTCTGTGTATAAACTCATACAGCAGAACAGGTGCTGTGATCCAACTCACGCTGTAACTCACTGCTGCTGCTGCTTCATAGAATTTATTCATGAGACACTTTTTAATCAGCTTGTAATGTTTTTTATATTGTGCACATTAATCTCCAAAGCTAAACTAATTTAGTGCTTAAGCTTCTTGTAAAGTGAACTTGCATACCTGTCTGTTTTTAGACTTTTATTTTAGATGATCTGGGTTAACTTTTCATTTATATATTTTTATTATTATTATTTTTTCTCTCCTTTGGATCTTTAGGTGTTCAAGATTTCTCTTAGAGTGATGTAACTTTTTTTCTAGTTTATCTCAGATGATCTTGAATCAGTTTTTCTTCACTCAGCATAGTCTCGTTGAATCAGAAGTGACTGGGTTATTATCATGAACTAACACCCAAACTTACACGAAAGCAAACTGAAACAAACATACACACAAAAAATGAAATGAAACAGTATTGCCTGGTTACAAAACTAACTGTGCTATAAACTACTAGCTAAATGTGTAGAAATGATAAAAATATAAGCATTTAGTAGCACATTTTGTAAATGTATTTTGTATTTATATGTGTTATCATAAAAGTTATTGTTAAACTTAAAATCAAATAAATACAAAAACTGCTTGGAAAATACTAACTAAACTAAAAACAACAAACATTCTCTTAAAAAATAACTACATCTGAAATGAAATAAAATCCAGAGTTGAAAACAAAAATGTAGCAGTTAATGAGAACATCTCAACTTGTCTTTGATTCGAGGCAGGGGGATCTCTATGGGATTATACAAGGGCAAACAGGTAGATAGCTGTGATTTCACTGAACAGCTATCAGTTGTTTTTTTTATAAATATGGTTCTTGTCAAATATCACACTGGAGGCAATGATGATAATAATTCAAAAGCTGCAAGATTAAATCAACCCTCATCTGTATTGGGTGTGTGCTACATGGAAGCACTGATTGATTTTTCTCTCCTACTGGTAGGAAACCAATGAAATATGTGATGTCCTACAAATGTCTCCATTATGTGAGACATCACCTTTTTCTCCATTTCCCAGGTGTCACTAAGTGGTTTTAAGGCCTATGGGAGCCATCCACAGCTCTCATTAGAAACCCAGTTGTGACCCTGTCTTAAACATGTCATCTGGAACTATGCATTACTTAAAGGACTCATTGATTGCCAGCAGAATCATTCGGCATCTGACAGTCAGCCAGGCTGATGAATCCAGAGGGCCCTGGACATCCGCCGACTGCACCAGCCTCCCTGTGTTCAATTCCCTCTACATCAGCGCACCAGTCAATACCGCTTTGTATCGATAGGACACTGGGGAGAGTGGAATGAGCTTTCATCACCTTAACCACATACTGGTACTGACGGCTGTCAGCGTCCTCAAAGACAAAATCAGAATTACAAAAAGAGATAACAATAATAATAGACTTCGCTGAAAACAACCCACAAACATGTCCCACAACCATGTTATCCATTTACCAGGGGTGTAATTATTTGCAGGTGACTGGAATGATGTCGGCGATTGAATCTCATTGATCACTGATTGTGAGCAGACTAACAAAAGAGTGCATCTCTGAAGAGGATGAGCAACTGTTTACGTGCTTTGAGCCGACTTAACACGTTAGAAAGAAAGAGACTCAGTTGTCGTCGCCTCCGAACATCAGCAAGCCTCTTTTTGAGGTGCTGAGGTTTTGAAATTCAAGAAAACATTTTCATTTTTTATTCTCTCTTCCACATTGTGAGCCGCTTTATGGAAGAGAAGTTTTGTGATTGCAGCGTCATGTCTCCTTTTAAATTCATCTGGGTTCCAAGGTGCACCTATTAAACTAAAAAAAAACTTGACTTGAGACGAGAGGGGAGCACTGTGTCTTGGTGTACACACACAGTACAACTGATTGAAGCAGAATGCCCCTGATGGAAAATGTGCCAACTGCTGTAGGAAGAAAGCAGTAGATAAAATGGGGGAGATGAATATCCCATCAGCCCCAGGCATGGGATTTAATTTTCCTCTTTGAGCATTTCTACTTCAGCTTGGGAAATTGATCATTTATATTCCCAGACCAGGTGGAAATGTGGAAGGGCCCTATGTGCACAGTAGTCTGTGTGTGCGAGAGTGTGTGAAATTTGATGTGTATGCAAAAGAGGGTGAGGCAGGGAGAGAGAGAGAGAGGAGAGAGAGAAAGCACAAGAGCATAACTAACCACACCGAGCCCAGAACAACGATTCACGGTGGCGATACAGTTGTTACTCAGTTAAATGATTTAGCAGTAACAGGATAAACAGAAAAACAAAACAAATATCAGACTGACAGTGTGCATCGCCGTTTGGGAAAAACCAACAGAAGCTGACAGGTAGATTAACACTGTCCCAGCGGCTGTTTAGCTCCTGAGAATAAAATGATCATATTAATCATGGCCCTTGATTGATAGCCACTCTTGTAGTTGACGTCTCTATCATGCATCACATGCTGCACAGTATACACACACACATGCAATCCCTCCAGCTGCAGTGCATGTTCCATCACTGCCTCGGCTCCTTCTACATCTATCTTTTTTGTAAAACATAACGCAGCTTTCATGTACGATACTGCAGATACACACCCATATATGCGCATACAGCGTGCTCAATCATGTCCTTGCCAGCTTGCTTCTCATAAATAGACATCAGTTCTTGGTGGGCTCTGTGTACAGCCCTGTGGAGAACAGTCTCTTCAGCCACGCACGTGACATCAAGCTCTCTTGACTACAACACACAAATACTCCCACGAGGCAGAACATGAAAACATATTTGCATTGACTCAACTACGCAGCTCTAATATCCTTGAAAGCTTTAGGGCCCTGCTGCGAGGCGGAAGTGCTCAGTAAAGGTTTGAGATAATGACCTTGTTTATGCTGAGGTTTAAAACAATTTTACTGCAATTGCTGGAAAATAAGAGCCCATTCTGATCACCACAAACAGGGTGTTAAAATATTTGTTACCATGCTGAAAAACAGGATATGTGGCCTTTCATTCTTTTATTCAAGTGGAAGGAAGATGCAGCAAAGACTAACATAAATAAGGAGAGAGCAGTGGAAGACTGGAATACTTGTGTAAACACATTCAACTGGCAAAAATAAAAAGATCATTGCATTAAAAGAGGACTAACTGAGATAAAAACTTAAAAGACAAATGTGTATGCCATTTGAAGATGTGGTTAAAAATATTGATATATCCTGTATTATTAAGGTTTTATACATAATATTCAATACATAAACAAACCAAAATTGACAGCCTGCACAAAAAAAAGCTGACATTTTACCATCTAGTGTACACATGCTAAATAATTGCATACACATCTGTACAATTCTAGACACATTATAAAAACCTTTTAACAACTCTCTTTCTCTCTCTGTCGTTTATATATGTATATAATACACATACACATACATACATACATTGTGTCTCACTACAGCAGTGAGAAAACATGTAACTGCTCTCTAAGACTCTCTGAGTGTAAACTTAGATATTTGCTTTCCTGTCTGTTCAGGTTATTTAAAATCTAATATCTATGGTATGGACATAATGTTAGCTCTAACTGTTACTGTGGTAATTATAGCAAATTAATGGGAGCAAAGAGCATTAGTTCAGAGGAAATTTCCCCTTGAACAGCATTGGGCGAGGGAAGAGGATCATCACTGAAGTGGGTTTTAAGGAAAAAGATTAGAAAAACATCTTTTTTTGTAAGAAGCATAATTTGTCTCTGCATCTTCTGATTCCGATTCAAGTGATGCCCTCGGCTGTGGCTCCCATGAGAAAGGCTCCCGGGGAGCCGGGCTAATCAGATCGCTTCGTTCTAAATTAGACCTCCAGGGAATAAAATGCCCAAACAAACTGAAACATTAAGTGTGTTTCTCCCAACAAGGAGCGACGAGGCAGAATCCCCCTACAGTGCTGCTGCTGCTGCTGCTGCTGTGACTGGACTACCTTGTCTTCAGCTCGCTTCTCTCTTATCTTGTCCTGGAAATGTTTTCGGTAGATTTTTGTCCCCCTGTAACCCACTTCTTTTTTTTCCTAACTCCTTAAAAACAGTCCTGTCTTGTCAGGCACAAACAGAGCAGGCTCCCACAGCTCTGGAGGTCCGACAACAACAGCAGACTCTCCAATCAGCTGTCTGTCATTCTACAGCCGATACAAACTGAGAAGTTGGCTTTTCGCTGCCACTGAGCACAGAGGGAGCCAGTAGCACTGCTATCTAACCGTCCCCGCTTAGGCAAAAAGGTGTAATTAGCTGCTACAAATTACAAGATCCTTTTTCTAACTATGTATGAATTTTTGCCCCCACAAGGGGCATACATATTAAAGAGGAAACTAACTGTTGTAATGCATATATTAATGATGTCCAAAAGTTACTTGTTAGAATTTATGCAGAACTTTGCTAAGTATCTTTGCTATGCTAATCACAAGGGATCCTGGACAACATGCAATTTGAATGAGATGTACTAATGAGAGTGAGGTGGGCCTCTGCAATGCAAAGGACCTTCAAAGACAGCATAAACTAACAAGGCACGCTCATGAGCTGCATTATCTAATGTAGATAAATTCTATGTTCTTTGATGCATTCTTTGATGCATACAGAAACTGCAGCATTAACATTGTGGTGAGAATCACAAGTGAGAGCAGCAGTTAATCTCAACTTAAGTCCTCACAAGCAATGTCTGAAGATGTTACACTTCCATGTAGTGGCTTATATACGTCGAACAGTTGAAAAGCAGAGACTATTTTGACCTGCAAGGATTTTATTGGACAAAAAATCCATGTAAACAAAACCAGGCTATATGTTCATACAGAAAATGAGATTGCTATTATATAAACATTCAGTATTCCACAGATAAATTCTTTATTTAAGTTTATTTAGTTAAGATTATTGAGAGAATTCACAAAGAATGCATTGTGGCTTCTAATAGCACCATGAATTGCACATTACCTGCAACCATTATCTGCCCCGTCTCAAGGATCGATTCATACAGTGTGCTAATGACATTACAGCAGAAATACAACCACAAAGTTTTGTAGCTTTGTGCGGTTATCTGTGTGGAAAAGCATAACTGTTGGCTTTATGCCAAGAATACAGTAGGCAGGACGACAGCAGAGAGGAAGAGAAAAACACATATGTATCTCCAGAACCGAGAGCTATAAGTCAAAGACCAATGAGGTGCAGAGGCAAGGAATTTAAAATGTCAGAGAGAAAAACTGCAAATGCATAGTTATTGTAAATCATTATTAGGCTGGCGGTTACAATGTTCCAAAATATACCCGCATTTGCAGCCTAGAAAACTAAAACAATATGGTGAAAGAGTGGTTCATTACAATAAAAAATAACCCTCAAACTACATATGTTGTGATGATCTGATTCATACTAAATACTGAAAATGGATTTGTGCAGCCTCCACAGTCTGTTCCGTATAGTGATACGAATGCTTTGACTTTCCTAAATTTCACCAAGCTTTGACCACAGAGATGACGAATCAGCAAACACTCAAATAAACTCTCTTTGAAGCAGTCATATGGCTCTTTTTGGAGGATGTTGAAGAAAGATATTTTTGTGCTGTAGGAATAAGGACTCGTGCTGCATAAAACACTGCAAACCTTTGACAAGACATGGCGCTATGAGGATCAAAAGGGCGACACACTCAAAAAGCTACTGCTTCGCTGACACAAGACCTCCTAGTCCTGCCTGTCTACAGCAGCCAAGAGCTGCGTTTCCGTGAATAACGGAGGTCAGTACTCTGCCTCTGAGGTTACAGGCTTAAACATTTGGGAAATTGGCCTGCTGCTCCATGCATAATTTACATCATGACCAGAGTGAGGACAGATACAGTGAGGAAGATTAAAAGTTCTGGTTGCTTTCACACAGAGAATCTGAAAAAAAATCATATAAACCTACAGTAACAGTGGTTGTCAGAGATGGCTGAAGCACCTTGATCTCTAATACTTGATTTTTTTTTTATTTTTTTTTTTTCAAAATCAGCCGCTACGATGCTCGTTCCCTTGAGTGTTTGAGAGAAACCAGGTTTGATATGATAATTCTGTAGCTCAGCTCTCCACTCTGCCATATGCCTGACCTCTCAGTGGGGAGGGGAATGCAGCTGGCTCTTCTCACTATTAATCAGCCTGATGGGGGAGGTGGAGGGTGGTGGTTGTGGCGGATGCTGGCCAACATTTCATTAAACACACACACAGACACATCGGCTTCTACATGTGTGAAAACAGCTGGTTCAGCATTCTAGTGTTCTTCTACCTCACCTTCTTCCCACCTCCACGTTCCCTCTCTCCTCGTCTCCTTATCGTCTTACCTTAGCTCATCTCTCCTCATCTCCTTTCTTCTGTCATTTAAAAGCCTCCAGCATCCATCACCTCTCAACCCAAATACACTCAAGTACTGAGAGCAGCAGTCAGGGCCCAGCAGGGCGAATCTACGGAGTGGACAAAATATGAGAATATCAGGAGCAGCTAGTGTCTCCATCAATCAGCCTGCTCAGGTGAATCCAGGTGAAAGCTCTGATCCCTGATTGATTTATCTGTTAAGTCCACTTCAGTCATGAAGGAGAGATGGAGATGAAGGAGACTAGACAGACCAAAGAGAGTAATAGAAACCTTGAGGAAACTGAGATATGGATTGTGCAGAGATGATTCACACACGGTATCAAGCAACAAAAACAGAATAAGCAAATATGATGAAAACAACTCAAATGATTATTTATGCAATGAAGCTAAAGTATCATCTTATATATAGTGATCACATAGCAATAAATGAAAGAATGGCAGGACCACTTACAAAGTCATTTTCATTTGTTTTCATGCTTTTTGAATATTAATTTATTTATGCGGATTGAGCGTCCTTCAAGACAAAACAATGGTTTATGGATTCCAAGAACCAAAATGACCTCAAGTCTGTAAGCAAATTTAGTTTAAACAAGCTTTGGTATAATGAATATTCTACACAAAGGCAAAGTTAAGTTTAAAATCCCATAGAATGCACCTGAAATAGAGAGGAAAGACCAAGTAGTAGTTCCCAAGAGAAGTTGTGACTGATGAGAGAACCTCATACAGTTATCTCAAATACCTCAATCTTGCTGAATTAACCACAGAAGTGCAAGGGGGTGACACTCTGTTCATGGGCCCTCTCTGAATAATACAGACTGTGACATAATTCATGAGAAAAATACAGAAGTTGCCTTCTGATACACTGGTACATTTTACGCCCTGTATGATTTTATTATAACATTCCATTCATATGTCTGTGTTAGACTCAGAACACATTTGGTACAGTTTGTGGTGCAAAATACTGCAGTACTTAAAATACCACATTCTTGCTTGTAATTTCTATTATCTATTATAAGTTTAACTTTACATATAATAATACATGTGCCTATGTAGCCACTTAGACTTGAAGTCACAGCTGCTGAAATATTCCAAAAACATCCACATCAGGATGACACACCTGTCCTGCTGTTGCCAGATCTTCCTATCCAACCTCAATAAGCTTCAGTGGCAACAACATCAGCATAACTTAAGCATCAGGGAGAGCAGATGCCATGAGTCTGTATCAATAAACAAGATTTTACTTCATCACATTAAACTAGTTTATCACTGTCATTCTGGTACTCACACACACAAACACACACACGCGCCCACACACGCACCTATACACACACACACACACACACACACACGCACACGCACACACACACTCACACAGAAATCCATAATTTCTTACCATTCTCTGTGTGTTTCTCAGTGATGATCAGTTTAGCATAACAGAGATTTATATTATTCAGGCAACCATCTTAAAACTGATGTCCAGCTTTAGTTGTCAGTTCTGTTTCTACTGATAAAACTTCCGATCATAGAAAAAAAAAGATTATAAAAACTCTTAACCACAATTGCAAAAAAAAAAAACCTGTCCACCTTAACAAGGATTTTCTTCCTTTCTTCTTCTTCTTTCTTCAACATATTTTAAAATATCTTTATTTCTGGTAGATCGTGGCACAGACCAAAGAAATTGCACTTTGATTGGTCATCTCCAACCTAATTTAGCAGGCAGTTGGCAACCTTTGTTACCTTAACCTAATTTATGCCTGACATTAAGCCTTAATCTTATTCAAATCAGTGAGTTGTATAAAAATTAATGCCCACACAATTGTGATGAACATGGAAAGTGAAATGCCATGAACACCAAAACTGTGTTTTGTACCAGGCCATAACAAGTTTATATCTTCTATAAACTTAGGTATTTTAATATAGACTCCCTGGGTTTGATTAATTTTGTTGGGCAAGCTTACAATGTCTGTTCAAGGGTCTGCTGTTTTTGGCATCACCATGTTAGCTTTATTTTTCACAGGTTGCCGTATAGTCACGGGCAGTTTGTTAACAAGTGAAGCGAGATGCGAACAATAAAATAAGAATTTTTTATTGTTTTTTATTTAAATGTTGCTGCCAGTCATTGAGTTTTTGCGGCCATTGTTGCCAGTGGTTTGACACAAGTTATTTTCACCATCTGTGAGACGCTGTCACTGTCAGAAATGACAGAAAACTGTGAGTCCATCCAACAGACTGAGGGGAACATTCTGTTGCTCATTACCACCGTTTAAGTGTTATGATGTAAATGTGGTTTAACTATCATTAACACTCCCAAGTGAAACATGTTGCCCTCTGCCAAACCGGTGTGAATGCAGTTATAGCTGTTTTATGTGTTGTGTATCTACAGACTACAGTCTCAACTGCATATGGTACTGGGAAGTGACTGTCTGCTGCTCTATTAGCAACGATCGACCATTAATTTGCTGATATTCCTTCACAGATTGAAATAGCCATGTTTATTAATGCTATTTCCTGTTTATGTCGGTCCCAGCCAGACCATTAAAGCTAGTTTAACATGTCACCAGATTCATAATGTATTAGGTCCACGTATAAGCTAGTCTCGCACTCTCGCTGTTGTCATTTGTCACAAGCTAGTCATTTTGTTATGTCTGAATTTCTGTGCACAGGCAGTACTCCAGAGGCCAACTGTGAATATGCAGGGTAGCTCATGCAGCTGCGCATGAAAGGCAGAGAGATGCAGAAAAACAGAGAGAGCCTGTTAGCCCTGAATATGAGAAGCTCGATTTCAAAATGATTGCTATTAAATGGAAAATTACATTTCAAGTCTGTTGCTTTGTTTTTCTGTTTTGTTCATTTCAGCTCCCCTGCAGCCACACGAGGCTTACGGCTCAGTGCTTTGGCCACCATTTCAGTCTTTAGCTGACAGCATCAAAGCATCGAAATGGATTCAGCTAACTCTTCAGTTCATATCGTTCAGACAGACTGACAGATACAGGACAGAGGAACAGTGCTTTTGGATGGCTTCCACAGGCTTTTAGAAAAGCTCCCCTGTGTTTTACTATTGGAAATATTTGCTTTTGGAAGGTGGCTTTTAACGGGAGGACACTGCATCAGCCTCCGGGTACAGAGATATGACAAACAGATGGTCTGCTGTGATTTGTGTCTTGGTTGTTGCTGTGGAGATACCATAGCTTTAATGGAATATGATAGGAGGGGATGATACAGTAGGAGATGATAGAAAATGATAGGAGCACAGTGATGATGTTTACTGTATGCTGCAGCATTTGTTGCCTACAAAATCTTTTCTAACATATTTGATGTTGTCGCCCTTGACTTTTTTTTTTACATTTGTTTTATTAAAGTTTTATTAGGGCCCTGAAAACAAATTTAATCAATTATAAATGGCACGATTTTACATGAACTCTGCTTTTCCAGAAAGTCGGAACAGTTTTGGTTATTTTACATCAAAAATTTCTGCTTTTTTCTCTCTTTGACTTTCATACTGGGGGCATGACTTTGTTCAAAAGGAAGTAATGCCACTTACTTCTAAACCATATAAAAATTTAATGTTAAAACGAAATACCAAAACTCAAAGTTTTCAGGGACTTCAATACAAATGTTGCCTCCCAACCATCCTGTTTGATATTTCTTTCATTTGCCACCATGAGTTTTATAATCCTCAGAGGCACAATAGCACAGGAATGACATGCGTTTGTTCAGCAGGAATGAAACAAAATGATTCCTGTGCATTGTGTGCACAAAGTTGATTGCCGGATCAGTTGTGCAGGTCATTCTTATTTGCCCTAAACAACTGATGTAACAACTTCACCAGTGTTTTCTGTGAGCTGGCTAGCAATGCTGACCATGTGTGAAGGAGACTGCTTGTGCTTCTGTTTGTCTGTTTGGCAGCTCGCTTCCTGACTGATGGTTCAACTCACCAGCAACTTTATCTCTCGGAATTTTTGTCTTTCAGTCTCTTCTTTTCCTCTAATCATTAAGCAAGAAGTTTGGCCAGCTCCAGATGGATGCATGCAACTGTGTCTGCATGAATCTTTGTTTTGACTCTGTCAGGATTATTGTCTGACCAGCAAGCGCTTCATATTGGGCCCCCGCTTTGACTTACTTTGTTGTTTCACAGTCAAAACTTGGGTTACCTGGTTGTGTTTGTTCTTGCGGCAGACTTTAAGAAACCACATAAACAGCTCCCATATATTTGAAGCCAAATCACCTCCATGAATGTCATCTCTAAAGGTGTCTGTGAAGGAATCCAAGTGAGGCACATTCGGAGACGTCCGGACGTGGTTAGGATTCCTCTCAGGGACTTGGATATGAAATATTAACCTTGTTTTCCATCCTAATTGGCTGAAGCTTCCGAGAAGGTGAGAGGTGAGGTTGAGAAAGCACTTTGAACATGGGAATAAGGAAAATAGCAGGCGACATTCCTCATCAGCTCAGAGGGTGTGCTTAAGGTAGGACGAACCGACTGTGAATACGAGAGGTCACATTTAATGTAGTTTTGTTTTTTTCCAGCAGTTCCTGCTCTTCACTCATTAGGCTACCGCTGATATTTCAGTATCACATTTCTGCTGTTCCTCCTGTGTCTGGGCAAAAGCTTACCACCCTTAGTGGAATACTTCAAGAACACACCAATAATGTAAAGTATAATATATACAGGATAACGAGAGGCTTAAAAAAAACCTCTGCAAGAAGGCGCAGGCTGTTGACTACTGTCAAAGTTTTTTATTCCTCTTTGCTTTTCATGTTCTGCTATTTTTATTTATCAAACTTCATTGATATTTAGTTATTATCAGAGTTTTGGTTCCCTTTGAACCTTCAAGCATCAATATTTATTCACGAATCAAACAGTTCAGGAACACGACCACACGCGTCAGTCTTCAATCTTTTCTCTCCTCCCGCAAAAACAAAACCCACACATACACAAACTTTGAGAGTAAACATAACACCCACTTGCACCTGGTTCATTAATTTAATTTTTCCCTTCCTTCCTCCGCTGCCAGCTTTACTTTTTGTTCCAGCCTCCATTGTGTCAACTTAAAATATCTTTTGGTTTCTTTTGTATCAGTTTGTCTTGTTCATATTTGTTTGGGTTCGGTGAGGTTTATCAGTCTCTGTGGGGTTTTCTGTCTGACTGAGGAGTTTGAATGTCTTCACTTCTTCTCTCCTAAGGTTTGCTGTCATTTGGAAAAAAAATGAGAAGAAAACAAGTCTATGACTAAGTTTCGCTTTAAATATTAAAATACAACATCTTCTATTAAAATACATCAAGAGTTCTGGTGACTGACAGCAAAGACTTTTATTCAAGAAAGAAATTTGAAGTAGATGCAAGAACTTAAGGTAAATATGTGCTCAGAGTCTCAAGTTTAAATTAATCCTTCCCCATCTCCAGACAAAAACCTGCAACACAGCAGCACCATTCATTTATTGTCCTTCATCATGAATTATTACAAGGGGGGAAAGAAAGGGGCCATTAATTAGACAAGGATGTAAGATGTCTCAATGCCAAACCATTTGTCTTGCAGGTGATTACTTAGAGAAAAAGCTTTTTCTTTGATATGTGGCTGAAAGCCACAGTATTCTCAGGGAGTTGTACAGGAATGAAGATAAAGAGAGGACATCATTCAAAAACACACAAACCCAGGGCTAAGAGTTGTTTTGCCACAGCAAACACTGAGCTGTCACTGAGCAAGAGTCAACTACAATGACCACAAACAGAGAATTTCCTTTCGTTCACATACTGCAGTGATTCAGAAAGTCATGATATAAGCACTTATGAGTCACACTTCATGTTAAAGCAAGAACTTGTGCCAAACAGCTAATTGAAACTTTATGTTCAACTGATGCCACATGTTTTCCACCATGTCTTAATGCTAACTCATTCAATACTGACACCACTTTTGTGAGGCCCCTGAACATCTCATACAGACCCAGGAGCCTTTCTGCCACAAATCCTTTTTAAACACATAGTTTAGGTTTGAAACGGTGGCAGTTTGGTTGGGTTTAGGCAGCAATCAATTTGCTTAGATTAAGGGAAAGTTAATGGCTTGTAATTCTGGGTTTAGCCTGGTGTGTCTCATAGAGATGCTTAAGGGAAGCTTTTGGGTCTTCTAAAACCTAAAAGGGCGAGACAAAGCATTGGTATTTGACGAGCTGTGAAGGAGGACTGGACTGTTGTTCAGAGAGAGGGCAGTAACCAACCAGCAGTGTCACAAACTCCACAAAGGAAATGACACACTACAGTCTGTAGACTATTTTTACAGGTGCTTAGTGTAAGTTATGGCTTTTAGTAGGGCTGGGGACCTACATCTGATATTACTTTGATATAATTTCACACTATAACACAGCATTTTTAATAATGAGATGCTGAAATCATTAAAAACTATTTTTTTTATTTTTTGATTTTAATAACAACTCAGTTCTTAATGTTAACATTAATACTTGAATAATGCACCAGTTTGATGCTTGTAGAAACTATAGCATAAAGTTTAAAAGAATCTCTTTGATATCAGCAAACTTCTTATTGTAACTTAAATACCTATTTTTTATTTGAAAAGAATTTATTCAGAAAAATTTATGACACCTTGTTCTTCTAATTTGTACCATATAAGTACCTAATTTTAATTATATAATAAATTAGTAGCTTTGTGTGTTCATAGGGTTGAATCTCGTTCAACTTTTTGTCCTCATAATTAAATGTATCACTTTATTTTATTAAACAGTAACAACTGGACTGCACAAGGTCAGTGATCTAACACAAAATGATAGAAAAGTTTCTTACTTTGAGCAGTTTGGCATCTGATTTCTCCTCTGGGCAGACTGCCAGGAAACGATTCCAAAGTCACATGAAAGAACAATGAGAGAATATCATGAATGAATGAATGCAATGCAGCAATGAGAAATCAAAATTTTTGCAATTTTAAAACAATTTTCTATAACCTTTTACAATTCCAAAAAAAAAGGTTGGAGAATAGAAAAATATTTTCAAAGCCAATTTGGTGAATAGTTCTGCAGTTAAATACCAACAAGTGGGAGTGAAGTTGCAAATTTGTCCACAGTGAAAGGAAGCAATAAGCTGTAGACTCAAAACAACAAGCCTCCATTTTGATATTGCATTTTATCTTTTTAGCAGACGAAAAAAAAACAGTGTGTGAGTAGCTAATATGTCTGGGCCCATCACATTAAAATCTGTCATTTAACCACACACAGAAATCCCAAACATTACTTGAAATTGCTTTGAGTGATTTACACACACACACACACACACACACACACTCACACACACACGTGTAGACAGACAGACAAACAAACATTCATTATGCTTCGATCCCTCTTGTTCATTTAGTCAAAGACTGTGTTATTCACTATTAATCAAATGCTCTCCATGTCCTTTGACTGATCGTGTCTATTTCTAACTTTTATAGTTCTGTCACTTTCAGCCGAAAGCTGACCAGTAAAAGTAGTCCATTTCCTTTACAGATGTCTCCTTATTGGGCGATAAATAGTCAATACCAACAAATGTGATTTCTCTCATCATGTGTGCATAATAACAACTATTACTCTTATAACTAGGCTATGGTTACATTGTTCACCCAATGTCTCTCCTTAAACTAGAGTTAAAAATTGGTTGATATGGTTCAATATCAAATTTTAATCATTTCTAAATACACACCAAACAGCATTTTTGTTGAACACTTCCATATTTCACTCTGTTTTGTCATTTTTGTTTATTTTTTATGTGTTATGTTTTGTCTCCGACTTGTGTGCCCATGTGTAAATCTCTCTGTTTGCCTGAAATTGGCTTTTCAGCAGTGATTAGAACACGGGCAAGGCTACAGAGCGGGGAAGTTATAAACATGTTAATCCATTTTGAAACATGGGTAAACATTGATATTGCTTTTTCATACAAGCACGATGTGAAGCAGACAATAAGGCTGAGAAGCAATGCAAAAGTTGGCTGTATTGTGTACTACATATCTAGGATACTAGCTAGTCAGCCAGGGTTTTTCAAGACATCAATTTGTATTTAGCAAACTGAATGTGCTTGATTCATCCAAAGTTCAATACTGCTGAGAATTCCTTAAAAAATGGAGGGGAAAAAAAGTGTTATTACTGCTCCTTGTGCCCCTCTGTCTGTGTCAAAGTCTGTCTCTCTCAGTCTGCTTCTACAACCGTGGTTATTTCTTCTCTGTCCCCGTCTCTCTCCCTCCGGTAGCTGTTTTGCTATCAGCACCAAGTCAGAAATGTTCCTGTTATTGATGCACACCAATGCACAGCCTCTGACAGGAGCAGACAGCATGAAAAGAGAAGCTGCTGAAATAAATACATATGTAATGAGGGGAAAAAGGCCGCCAAATGGCTTGCCAATTTGTGTTTGTCAAAGGCTGAGCTGGGGTTGCATTGACATATAGATCTATAATGGAGCTTCTTCTTAAGTCATTTATAGGGGTCTACGCAAGGCATCACACCCTCTATTGCAATCTCTTTGGAGAGGTACTAGATTAGCAAGGTGCCCGGTTTTCTTCATTACTGAAAATTGTTTTGTCCAAAGGAGACTTGAAGTCACTCCGGCTGTCATCACAGGGAAAATTACATGCCATATCTGCCACCAGCTTTGCAAAAGGTAAAAGATACAAGTTGGAGCTGCCAAGTTGAGCTTTTCAATGGCAATTTCTGTGGTGTGGAAAAAATAAAGCAACTGCACTCAGTCGGAGTGAGTGAATTCTGCCGAGATTTTTAGGAGGACTGGCATGTAACACAGCCACACATACTGTATGTGGGTCTGTGTCACAGTGTGGTTGCACTCATTAGAAAAAAAACAAAAAACACACCGAGGGATCTTTGCTCCCACATTATTTAAATGAGTTTAACTCATCTTTTAAACTTGTACTTTGGCCAAAATATCCCCTATGTTTACTTAACAGTAAGCTAGTACAGCATCATGTCAGTTCTTTTATAAGAACAGCTAAAGGGCAAAAACTGTGCATAAAAGAGCGTCTGTGTGCTTTACACAGGCTCATTACTGGATCATACAACCGCATCTGAAAGTCTCTCCCTTCATACTGTTCTGTCATCTGAAATTGAGGTGGATGTCTTTGAAAAGTGCTGTTACTTTCAGTGTGCTGCTGCATGTAAGGAACTTATCAGCAAACTTCCCTCAAGCTCTGTTTTACCTTAGTCATACTACTACCTCTGTTATTTTTTCTTTGTGCGTGTGTGTGTGTGTGTGTGTGTGTGTGTGTGTGTGTGTGTGTGTCGTGTGTGTGTGTGTGTGTGTGTGTGTGTGTGTGTGTGTGTGTGTGTGTGTAGTGTGTGTGTGTGTGCAAGAGAGAGAGACAGAGACAGGCAGAAAGAGACTTTAGCAGACAGAATCATCACTCAGGTGGTGCTCCCTTGGCTCCACCACACACACATTCAGGCCCCACATAGAGAACACTATTCATTATAAATATCAGTGCTACGGGAGCAGAGCAGGAGTGGTGGGGAGAGATATGAGAAGGGGAGGAGAAGGTGAAGGAGGAGAGGGCAGGACAGAGAGATGAGCAGAGAAAGTGAGTGGAGGAGTGCAGCACACATAGATTTAAGATATTTGTTAGATGATAGCTCAATAAATCCTACAGAAGTAAACTTTTTAGTCTCTTTGTCAGCCTAAAGTCTAACCTACTTTGTAGATTTATATGATACACAAACACACACACATGCAGCTCAGTATTATACTAGCACACATAATCTTTCTGCAGCCCTAAGGGCCCTGTGCTAAACTGCCAGGCCAGGTTATGAAATCCACCCAGGGCCAGGTTACAAAAATCCTCTCTGTGGCATCTGCCAGGGAAGGCAGCTCCGTGTTGACAGATGGGCACAGCATTCCTGGGCCCCGGGCCTCGCCAGGAGGTGAACTGAAGGAGCCATGGAGAGGCTGACTGGCATTTCTTTACACCTATGTGCTTAATTTCTGTGGCAACCTTGAGGCACGTACGACATGAGTTACATTCCCTGAATGCTGCTCCTTCAAACTGACACATAGGGGCGGTGATGGGTGTTACTGGGGAATGAATAGTGTAGTGATGGGTGTGGATTCCTGCATGTGTCTGATTTAATGAAAACTGCACTGAAATGGGATGGTAGCTATGAGGGTCAACTTGATTTGGTCACTTCTTAATTTTCCTCTGATAGGGATAGGAAGAAATCAATAAAGCCACAGTGCTGGGTGTGATGACCCGCAGTGCCAAGCTTGGGCAGATCTGAATGTTTAAGAGAATTTTTTTTAGTGGTTTACGTCCACAGCTGAGGCAGGCTTAGTCCCATATTGGCCCAGTTATGTGATCTATGACCAGGCAAGGAAGAAAAGTTCGACCCCTTCCCCCACGCCTCATGCTGCTTCCACAGGGATAGTGTTTTACATGCTCAAGGTGAGTGGAATACCAGCGCAGCTCTTGCTAGCCCTATGCTTTACTCGCTCATGGTCCCCATCTATCTGCCTACCACTGACCACCTGCTCCAACAGCGTCACCTAACCAGGTCACACTGATGAAACCTGCATGTGGCCACTTAGCAGCCACTCAAACTGGATGCAGAATGAGTGCACCAAATTAAACTAAGATGATTGTGAGGGCATGATCTAGGTTTTTTTAGATTCATTTTCTTCGCAAAACGAAGCCATTTCTTGTGTTTTCATGTGAAAAAAATGTACAGTACATTCTACTTTGCAATTCAGCAGAGCATTTGGAACACAAATATAGCTTTGGCATGGCTGAACTTAATAGGCTGCATTCTGCAAAACCATGCCACATTCTCCGCAATCACCACTCTTTAACATCTAGCACTGCATGGACACAATGTTCCAAGACGCAGTGCACGGTGGGTGCCCCGCCAACTCCTCCGACAGTGAGAGATTACAGTGATTACTCCTAAAGCAATCTCACTATGGACTGATGTATGCACGGGGGTTAGAGAGGGGGTAGGTGGGTGGGGAAAACAGGAACACTAGCAAGTTTCATAGCCGAGAACAAAAAAGAACAGCAAACGTGAGCGAGTCGTTGACCTCAAAATCACTGTTAAAACACTGTGTCCCCATTTGGTTATTATTCTCCTCCAGAGATGAGGTCAGGCTGAAAATCAGTTGAAAACAAAGTGGGATGATAATGGCAATGGTGACGACGGGAGTGAGTGAATGAAAAGGAGAGGGGACGAGGACATGACAGAGTGAAAACGAGAGAGAGAAAGACAGAGGAGTGAGAGAAAGTGTGGTGGAACTCACTGCTTGGTGTGAGTGAGCATGGGAAATGCGTGGGACTTTTGGACCATCACTGGCTCCAAGGGGATCTGTTTGGTGACTGACGCACACACACAGACGTATATGCATGGACAAACACTCACGTACACGCACACACCACTAGTGTAGAGTTATTCATTCATTTTGACTTAGTCCTCTCAACAACCCGTCTTGCAATGCTTGGCTGCAGCAGATGTGAGCTGCTTACCTGCATTTTTTTTTTCTTACAAAATGTTTCTATGAAATCTCCAAATGTAAGCTTTAAAATGTGTTTTTCATTAGGAGCACATTTCTTCATTTAAACAGTAAAAACTCACCATTCATCTGTGGTCTGCAGCTGTTAGTGATGCTTTTTCACTTGTAAAGGGGGGGGGGGGGGGCGTGCAAAAACAGGGGTGCCCAAATTGCACCCCCAGAGGGCG
>JAQMCX010000001.1:6234081-6245836 GCA_029814765.1 Acanthurus leucopareius | reverse complement strand
TACCTTAGTCATACTACTAACTCTGTTATTTTTTCTTTGTGTGTGTGTGTGTGTGTGTGTGTGTGTGTGTGTGTGTGTGTGTGTGTGTGTGCATGTCAATGACTGTGTCTGTGTGCATCCTAGTGGAACACTATGAATATTTTTGTATTGAATTGAATTAAATTTGTACACTCCATTGCCTTAGAACTACAAAGACCCAGAGCTCTTAGTGAGACATCAAGGAGGCTGAGTGACGCAGCTTTTCTCTGCTCTGGAGTGTGGCTACTTGTAATTATGTGTCCACTTCTGCCTTTAAACAGGATCATTTGACACATCATCACGAAATAATTTACAAATAGTTCTGTTTGTGATTTCTGAAAGAAAAGAATTCTGCAAGTTTGTTTCACTTCGCTAAGTTAGTTTGTGAGGGTGGAATGTGTTGTGTTGTGTTGCCCCTGCAGGAGAATAAAAATGCCCCCTCTGCCACACCGCTTCTCTTTTTTCCACCCTCCATGTTATAGCCCACCACCATCAAGACAACCAAAAATGGGCAGGCTTTTTTTTTTATTTGCAAGGATTTTTGGTTTATCAATTGCATATTTTCCTAATTTTAGAGTGGAGCTACTTTCCTGAACTGTCCTTAATGCAGTGCTGTAAAATAATAGCACCATACTTCCAGAGACCTACAGTACAAAATTTAGTTTACCCAGTTCTTAACTAATAAATGTAATCTTTTTTGATCTAATTTTCACGTCTGTTCCTGAAACTATGAACAAAGTAATTTGCTTTGTGTTGTCCTATGAGAATGTAAGACCTATATATCTTCCTATCCAGACAATTTAGTAAGAAGGTTGGTCAAATAACTGATGTTTTCTGGTATTAAAAAAAGCAAGAAAAAAATTTGATCAGCAAATAAATCTGAGTGCAATTTAGTCAAGACACACAAGCATATATTGGCGCATGCTTGCTGAGTTGACTGAGAGCCTAGCACTTAATGCAAACAAACTACAAGCTCCATTTTTCACGTCTGTTCCTGGAGTTTTCCAGATATCAACCCCAGAAAGCCTGACAGGTTTTAAATAGGTGTAAAGAACGGCTTTTCCATTTTCACATCTGCAGGGAAACAAGAAGCGGTATAGCCCCTATGTACTGTAATAATAGGAACAAAAGCAGGAAACTACATCAAACAATTCCCTTGTCACCACAGCTACATTAATGGATCTGTCAACACCGTTGTTCAGCTTTGACTGTGCACCAGTAGAACACTATTGTATGCCTCCACACCTATGCTAACATGTCATCGTGTACAGGATATTGTGTTGTTGCAGCCTTGTCAGCACATTAGTTACATGTGATTTATATTACACGGTACTGCAGTAATATTTTTACAATACCTTCCATTAGTTTATCCATAGAAATAAGACCACTGCTCATTTATCACTGTACTGCTTTACAATAAAGTTCTGTTAACGCACTATTGAATGATACAGCATTTCACGCTTTACATTTCAAATCTCCAAACACAACATTTCTGTTAATCTGAGAAAAAAAAAAGAAATGTCACTGCGCATGCGAGACTGCTACGATCATATTTACTGTAGGTTTAATTTAGCTGTGAAAACTGTTGCATGTTTTCTGCACACACTCATTTCACAGATTGTACTCATTCCGTGTTGTAATGGAGCAGCGGCCATGGTTGACCCTTTTCAGCCTCAGTGTTCCAGGCAGTTCTTGTAATTGTTTTTCAAATTTCACACGGCTCAGTATTACTATTCATAAGCAACTGCTCGAGCTAAAACAAAGCTGAACAATCCCTTTTTTTTCCTTTCCAATCCGGTTGTTTTGAAAATAAAAAAGGCAAAACACAGTTCTGCGGGTCATATAGTTAATATGACACAGTAACACACTAGTACATGAGCAAAGCACTTACTCCACATCACACACTTCTGTTGATGCATGTATTTATTAGTGTGGACAGTGATAAGCCACACACACTGAGCCTTGAAACTGGAGATTTCCCATTAGCTTCATCTACCACAATAATCACCAGCACATTTCACAGTGTTTTTTTCCCCTGATTTAATTCAGCAGCAGTGCAGTAAGACAGCAAGCAAATTACCACCACTTCTAGAGGAAATAGGAAATAAACATAAACGTACAAGACTGCCCAATTTTCCTCTAAAACAAAAATAACTGTAATTAAAATGCAAAAATATATTGCTTATACTATGATAAATTATCCAGAGAAAAATGGTTTAGGATTTGTGCTCCTGTGGTAGATGGATCAGAACTGAGTCAGACGTGGAACTAAAGCTCAAATTACCTGCAAGTGCTAAAGAAAAGTGCTGTCTCTTTTAAGCCCCAACACCCAAAATACAACAGTGAAAGTGTAAGGAAAGTGTGTTACTCTGAGGGGGGGGCTGCATGAGCTGCAAACAGTAAGAGCTAACTAGCTCAGCTTTACTTAGTCGATCACTGACTCAAAGGCTAAAAAGCATTTCATATTATTGGTAATCATGTTAACAGCATCTACATCCAGTTTGTAGGATGTCCCCACTGTATGGAAACTGGTCCTAAATCAGTTCATGGTAACTGTATAAGCTCACTCCTGCTCTCTATTTCAATTTTTCAGTTTTGACTCCAGCTAAATGTTTTCAGAGGCATAACCATATTTACCAAAATCTGGTTAATTAAGGGTTTTTTTTGTAAGAGAAAAAAGGAAACATATCGAGTAATTAGAAATACATTAATCTTACCTAGCTTGAGTGTAAGCTTAGCAGCTGAGCAGAGTTATGTTGGAGCAAAATAATAGGCTAAGCTTCTTTTTTTTCTTCTTCTTCTTCTTTATCATACACATAAATCTTGGATTAACGAGCTGAAAAACTGCCATCAAGAACGACACTGCATGTCTTCTGCCTGGATCATTAGCTGCTCAGAGTGCTAATTTTTTTTGGCTGGGGCGATTCTAGACTGTGATGGAGCCATAGGCAAAAATTCCAAGAAGCCCCCCCCCCCAACCAGCGCTCATCATCATTATGGTAATAATGTTGAAACCAACGAAAAGCCAATAAAAATTTCAAGTGTAAACTTTTCTTTATTTCAAGTTATTAAGAAAATGAAAAACCTTTTAATTTCAAAAACTAGGATTTTTAAAATGTAAAAGATGATGATCTTTAACTGGCATCTGTAAAAATGTGGCAACTTGCTCTCTAGTACGAATGTATAAGAAGAAGTCAAGTGTAACCCCAATTTGAAACATTGTTGTGGGGTGAACTTTGTCCTCTTGGGTCCCTTAACAGTCCGTGTCCCCAAGCAGTTGTCTGTCTTGCCTGTTCATGAGCTGCTTCTCTGCTTTAGGGACAAACAGCTTTAGCCTCAGTCTGTTAGCTTATTGTCTTGTAGCTGTTAGAGCCATTAAGTGCACATACAAGACAACTTTTACGGGGTTCCCATTGCAAGTCAGCATGAAAAATAAAAAGTCAGAAAGCATTTTCCACCGACATTAGCTAAATTCGATACATGGCTAGCCCTGACAAAAAATCTTATAGCAACAGTTGTCATTTTCACAAGCCAAATTGATGGCTGTCAGCTTCAAATGAGTAGCTGTCTGACATGTAGGACCTATGTTTTAGATGTAGCAGCAGGAACTGAGGGAGAAGGGGCTTAGTGAAGGGTCAGTTGAAGTCTCTTGGTAAGATGGTCTCAGGTGGCCTTCCTTCTTCATCAGCCTGATGTCTGTGACAAGACAGCATTTTTTATTTCTTTCTTTATTTTGAAACAGGGTCCTGCACATTTTCTCTCAAAGCCCATTTTTCTTCAAGCTGTCAATATTCACAGCTGATGGAAAGTGCCTCTCAGAAACACCTCTCACAGACTTGGTACAAATGAGCTGACGGTGGAGTTGCCAGGACAACAAGCACCACGATCCCTGATTGACGAACCACAATCGCAACTCAAACATCAGGAGTAGCTGGTGTTGCATACGCAACGACAGAGAGTCAGTGCTTCTCCACTAATCTGCCTACAGCTGCTGCACATCCCCAGCATTCAAATTGCTTGTTGTTTTTGGAGCAAATGGTAATTTCTCAGTGTAAATACATTGAGCAAAAGTGTGTATTTTTAGCTCGTGGATAATCAGTGAATCAAAAATACATTACAGACTACAGTTTTATACCATGGCACACAGTCCGTCTGGAGATTTGACTGAGTGGTTTACAAACAGCCTGCACTTTGCTTTAGTGGTGAGCAAATCAGATCCCTGTGGAGAATGAAAGAAAAACACATTCACACACCAAGTTCATATTCTAGGTGACGCAGAAGTACCTTACATGATTTTTCCCCCCCTTTCCGCTTGCTGGAAGGCAAGAAAAAATATGAAACCCCCCGCAGCATTTGCTGCTGACGGTATCACTACTCCCCCTCTTCTCTCGCTCTCTCTCTCTCTCTCTCTGGATGTCTGATTATCTCTCACTCTTCATCTCTCTCTTGTTCTGTCTCTCCTCTTCTTTGTCTCATCTGACATCACAGAAGCATTACAGTTTCACCAGAAAGCCATGTGATAATGTTCACTGTCTGGATCTGATGCCAGTGCCCTCATCATTTAAAAAAAAAAAGACCTTGTCAACACAAACACGTAACCACACACACTCCCTGTGATGTGTACACATGCTTTACACCGCCTCCCTTTTAGCCAAGCCTTGTCATGCTATCCATCATACACAGAAGCACACCGAGTGCAGAGGAGGGGGTATCACAGGAGGTCTGGGATCAGACTGTCTTCCCTCATTCCCTCAGCCTGGCCGTAGAGCCCTGGATGCTGGTTAGAGTCCCTGTCTTCCTGTCTGCGTATCTTCCTCCTTGTCTGTCTTTTTTCTCCTTGTATATGTCCCTTGCTGGCAAGCCTGTGCATTATGTGAGCAACCTCCTAACTCCACCGCAACACTAATGGCAGCAGAGGCCTTTATCTGGCAGGGGAACAGGATCTCATCTACAGAGCTGCCCCCGGCTACAGTACACACAGAGGCATACATTAAGCCCCACCAATACGCTCAAAGAGGAAAGGAAATGGAATTCAATTTACAAGTAGCTTGCAGAAAGACATCAGGGGAGGGTTTGTTTGTCCCTTGGTTTGTTGGTTTGTTTCTCCTCCTGCTTTGCTATGCAGCACCTTCAATATTAAAAATTAATAAGAAAACGTGATTTGCATTATAGTGGTCATTTACCAAAACAAAAAAAAACACAATAAGTTTGTTGATGATGAGCAGAGACACAGCCCAGCGCCAGAATGTACAACACACAGCAATATGTCACAACTTCCATTCAAATTTAGACGTGCCAGGCCGAAATGATTGGCTCTTTAATTAATTGCATTATCATCAGCAAACACAGTGATTTTCTCCCAGCCATGAAAGCTCCTGAGAGAAGACAGATATAATGTGGCTGAGGCCACTCCACTCAGCCACTGCAGGAAGAAATCAACAGGCACAGGGCTGCCACATAGTCACAGTGCCCCCTACTGGCTAACACAGCACTGACATCCTAAAAGAGCATTACCCTTGGCACTCCATCCAACAGCAAAAAGCCAAGGGGTGGGCATTTGTGCACACAGCCATGGGACACTCAGAGAATAGCATCCCTTCAGAATATGAAAAGGATTTTCTGCCAAGTGTTTGGCAGTCCGTGCAGTGCTCATGCATACTCAATTTCAGGGTTGCATTTGATAGAAAACAGCTTTACATGATAGTGGGATGTGAATGTGTAGCATTGAGATGGAAAATATTCAGCCTCCCCATGTAAAGCATTTGTAGTCTGTCAGGGGAGGGCTCAGAAATGGAGTGAGTGTGTATCCTCATCTGCACCACAAAGGTTCAGAGGTTTACAACGCATGGATTTACACTCGCTTTATTGTTTTTATGTTGTCCACATGACTGAATCTACATATTTAAATTAATGTTTTCACTTTCATTTTCAAACACAGATTATTGAATTTCAGCCACCAAATCAACCCTTAAACAGGATTTACATGTTATTGTCCGTCCTTATGCTGAGCAGCAGAAAGACAGACTCTGCTGACAGATCGTCTGGAGACAAATGCTGAAGCTGATCCGTAGACACTGAATAATGGAACAACAGCTAGGACACTGTGTGTTAGCAGCTGTGACATTTCTCTGGGATATCAGGACATTTTGTGATTCACAGCTGGAAGCTACTGTCATAAAAAACTTCATTTGACTGGATGTCTCAAACAAAAACTTGGCGAGGCAACAAGTCTGCTAGGGATTTATTGTCAATTAAAGAATATAGACTCACTAGATAAAAAATGTATTTAAGCTACGAAGCATAGAAAATTACAAGAAAACTGTCCATGCATGCGGATCGTGACTGAACTGTTTAAAATCAGTAGAACGGTGGTAGATTCAGATTTGAAATGATTTCTCTCTTTAACCTCTGCCTCACAGCCTCTGTTTCAAATAAAGAGACTGTCCACATTAATACTCTCCGAAACAAGCAAGCCAGACACAGACTTGTTGTGCTAAAGCGATGCAGCAGAATGGGCATATGGTTGAACTGGGCAGCGCATATGTCCCCAGTGTTCATGCTCGAGTCTATTTCCACAAACATGACAGACCCAGGCCAACATCCCCGGGCAAAGAGTCTGCTCCTGTATCTTACAAACAGCTTCCAAGTGTTAAGACTGTGCATCGCAATAGCAGCCTTCGGAGTGAGAGCTCTGCATAAGAGAAACGCTAGAAACACAATGATCACTGTGAATTACATTAGAGCTCGAATGTAACACGGAATGAAAGTCATGAACACTCTATTGAGCACATGAGCGTCCCACATTACTCACCAGAATAGCTGGTGTTACTGCAGGGCTGTTTCATTCTGCTGACAACATCTCCTGTGATCTAAATATATAGTTGGCCTGTAGGGAATATGTTTCGAACTGCCTTTGAAATCTACAGGATATGTTGATCTCTGGAAGTATCCGCTCATGAGGGATGGGCTCATATCACGCAACTGTTCTCCACTTATGACTAAGATTAATTATAAGCCTATGAAGATATATTAGAAAGCTGTGTAATTACAGCACATATACTTGCTGTATTATGTATGAGTTATATTAGGAAAGTGATTGGTTACAGTTTAAAAGCTATAATATATATAATGGTTATATTAGGAAGTTGTGTGGAAGCTTGTGTTTATGTCCTGACCATCACAGACTGGAGGAAAAGCTCCAAGGACTATTTTCTTCTGCGCTGACAACTTTTATTCCCATGAAATACCTCTTATCAATCATAAAAAATGTAATTTTTAGCAATCATAAAACACCAAAAGAGCAGTAGAAATAAACCTGAAACAGCTGAATGATTTTGGATTTGAAAGGAGGACAGAAAAAACAGACCGAGATAGGTGATGTGATGAAAGCTGATCTTAATTGAATATATCATTAGGATATAACAGTTCTAATAGTAAATAGCAATGAGAAACATGCTGCATGTGGTAAGAGAGAAAACAGCTGTTATCATTAGAAACTGAACAAATAAAGCATATTTAAAATCAGCCATCTTTGAAGTCAAAGCATATACTAGTGTGCAAAACTTATATTAACTGCCACACAAGGTCAGGCACACATACACAGGGACTGCTTCTGTGTGTGTGTGTTTATGATCAACTGCTTTAGAGTGATAGTTCAGAGCTGGTTCAGAGTGAGGTTGTATAAGGTACTTGTCCACAGTCAGTGTTTTACCTGCAGTAGACGGCAGTGAGCACGCCTCCAGGTTGGAGAACCTGCCTGAACTGGTGAATAAAACAAACCAATGAACTTCTGGATGGGGACAGCAGCGAAAAAAAAACTTAAGCCACCTAAAAAAAAAAAAAAACCCACCTGAAAAAAATCAATATCAGTTGAACTTATCGCTATATTTAGAATATTTTTCACAGCTTTACCTTGGTGTCAGACAGCCCTTTCCGATGGGAAACAGAAAATGTCATCTCACTCTTTTCAAAGCCTTGTTCCTCCTTTCACTTCAGAATGTCTGACCTACTCCTCCTGAAAAGATCTTTTTTTTATAGTTTGATGTATTGAAGGAGGTCAAAACAGGGGACTGAAACTTCCAGGACCAGGATGTGGATGAGGCAGGAAAAGCTCCTGGTCCAGATAATAATAATAACCCAGAAGGAAAATGGCCATCAACTCTTCCTACAGATTCTGCTCCACAGGCGATCTTTATCAGGCCACTCACCCCGAGAGGAAGCATCTTTCTGTCTTGAGTAATGTATTTATGAATGACATTATCTTTTTGGGGAATGTGTTTTATTGCCGCAGGGGAATGATCTGCTCCCCTGTAACCAGTGTAGACCACTCATTATTCTCCTTCCTCCAATGGCTCCAGCTACTGATATTTAGCCTGAAACTCCTGTCTGCTGCTTTCCTTTGAGGCTGCTGCGGTGCTGTTGTCACTGTTGCATCCCCCACTGAGGATGAGCCAGTGTCGTCATGACTCTGGTCCAGTTCAGAGACCCCTCTGTCTCTTTCTTGCTCCATCCTGATTTTTAGGTGACTGTTTTTCTTTATTGCCTTCACCCTGGAAACATCCCGTACCCTCTCTGTCTCTGGAGGCGTGAGAGCCAGACTCAGAGAGCCTTCTCTTCCTCTGTAGTGCATCTCTGACAGCACCAGCCTTCCTCTTTCCAGCCCTGGTCTTGACAGAGACATCACTGGGTTCTGTGCTGTTGTTCCTCTCTATTATTAAGAAAATAATTTGTTTATTAATGTACTTTAACTTAATGTCACCATATACTGCTGCTATTTTTCACTACATCACAAACAGCACCAGCATTCTGAGGTTTATATTAATCATTTTAAGAGGGACCTTTAGCTAAATCTACCAAAAATCTACCAAAAGTAAATTATGTAAAAATACTCATTAGGCAGAATTAGCACTTTTCATACTGTTTTGATTATATTATAATGCAGGATATATCATTTTATTATGATATGTCTAATTTAGAAAGAGAGTATAACACTGAAAAATTCCATGATGCCAGGTTGTAGCAGCTGGTTGGATGGCTTCCATCTTGCTTTCTGAGACAAAAGGCTTGTGACATTCCACCTTAACCAAAGGCAGTCATCCGCAATATAATCGAAGACTGCTAATCTGAGGAAACAACAAATTCATTTTTTTTTCTTTTTTGTGGAAATCCTCCGCTAAAATCATTTTATTTGCTACTGTTTCATTAGTCACAATACCAAGGCTGAATCCCTGCCATTGATTTCTAAGGATTACTTTCTCACATAGCAAAAGTAAAATTATGCCACCAAAGGCTGTAAAAAGTGACAAAGATTTCATCTCTACCTCACAGGTACATGATCTCCTACAACAACAGAATTTGTCTTACAAGGATTTACTTGAATAACAGGAGAGTCACTACAAAGACTTTGTTCATGGACTCCTGCAACAAAGACTAGATGGTGTCTTGAAGGAGTTATGTGACCTCAAATCAGGTCTGCAACACACACAGAGGGATGTGGATGAGTTAATATCACTTTCTGACATCTTGTCAGCTCAGGGTAAAGAGCTGAACAATGATATCAAAACAGTCAACTCAAGCCTGAACACAATAAATGGCAAAGTTGATTACTTGAAAATTCAATCTCACTGTAGCAATTTGATCTTTGAAGGAATTACAGAGACTGACCGGGAGAAGTGGACAAAGTCTGAGGTAAAATCATTGCAGAAAAATCTGAAACTGGACCACAAGCACAAAGAATTCAAGTGCATCCACCGTTATGGGAAACCACTCGGCAAAGGACAAAACCCAAGGCCAAAAGTGGTTCAGTTTCTCAGATATAAGGATCGACTTGCTGTACTTATAAAGTAAAATACCTCAAGGGCACAACATCTTTGTTAATGAGGACTTCTCAGAATCTGTTCAAAAGAAATGCAAGAAACTGATCCAAGCACTGAAAGAGGCTAGAAAAAGAGGGGACATCAGCTTATCTGAGATATGACGAGCTGATTACACACCATCCCTCTGCACACCTAAGGAATACTGAAGTGATTCCCCTACAGATTAGACAGAATACACCTTAGAATGGTCTTATTTCTCTTTGTTTAACATGAGTCAGAAAATGCTCAAAGTGACAAAAAAGTCCTTCGCTTCAGGTTTTCGCTGTTCTCTTTGTAAAATTTGTTTTATTTCAAAAGCACCCCTGTTCCTAAAATGATACCTCACGACTGGACATCATGGACCTGTGATTTTTGTGCCTCAGTGTTTCCTTTAATGCGTTTAATGATGAAGAATTTCCTTTTTTTCTGACAGTTTTATTATTTACAACTGAAGGTATCTTAGAGCCCTGGTTTTCTTCTGAAAACCTACATCTACAAAAGACACTTAGCAAACACGGCATCTAAGGTCGATGCAAATTCACACTTTTTTGCTTCATGTTATTTTATCCTTTTTTATATAGTCTAATACACACTGCATGCACTCCCACCAACTCAACCCCGCACCTTCATACTGACTGTAATTTATAAGATAACAACAGATAATCTAATGATGCAAGAAACGCGATTGCTGTTAAGAATGTTTGACTAAACAAAAATAGACAAGCCGCACTGCTTTTTGAAATAATGACTGTAGATTTGGGTGTGTATGTGTTTTAACCAGAGGTGGGAGTAAGTCACACATGTCGCAAAGTCATGGGCAAGTCTCAGATCTTTCTTTCTTTCAATCAATCAAATCCCAAGTGTAATATCCAAGCAAGGTTGAGTCTCTGCTATCAGTCAAGCAAGTCTCAAGGCAAGTTTCAGGAAATTCTCATGGTCTAACCCAGTTTCCAAACTCAGATACTTGGGCCACATGTATGTGTTTCTTCTGGCTCGGTAAATGCCCGATTCCTCGGCCCAAGTCCGTCACGCATACAGCATGAACGACAGATGCTACTTCCACATCTGGACCAATTCTGGCGCACACGCAGAAAATCTTCCTGTCAGCCAACACTGGAGGATAAGAGCCAGAATTATTCAGATGTGAAAGTGTATAGGCTAGACTCAGGCCAAGGACCCATATGGACCAGAGGCTTTTTTTTTTTTTTTTTTTTCCACTCTCGGGGGGACTTCTGGTTTGTACAGTTTGTACTCTGTACTTTCCTCTGTACTTCATTTCAAACTCAGTCAAATAAAAAAAAGCATGTGAGTCTGTAATCCTTGGTATTTTATTGCAGTTAGATGTATACAGTATTGTTCCTCCAGAGTCTGTTTCCCCTTCTCCAAGAAAAAAGGAAGTAATTAAAACTTCATTTTCCTGTTTTGGACATGTTAAAACTCTTTGAATGAAGCATGTTTTTTGTCTCATCTATAAGCAACATGTAACTCTGTAAATACATTCTCCATCAGGTTTGAAAAAAAAGTGGGGAGACACCTCTACAGCCTCGGGCTTCTTGCTGTTGTTTTCTTTGTGCGATCACTCTCTGTTGGCTTAATAAACTGATAAGGCAGATATAATCTGTGCTGATAATATTTTTTCGCTTCATGCATTTTTTAATTTGACTCATATTCTCGTCTAATTGGTTTACCACAACAAAATTTTGTTCAGCTGCACTGTTCTGAAGATTAAGGAGAATCAATAATTAATGCTCATCTATGAAACTGTGTCTTGAGAGGAGATTTAAAAGTGGATACTGATCAGGCTAACCTAATTTTCTGAGACAGTTCATCTCATAGGTGCAGTTGTTGTCTTCTGAATCTCACACAGCTCATAGTCAGTCTAA
>JAQMCX010000001.1:6166504-6227181 GCA_029814765.1 Acanthurus leucopareius | reverse complement strand
ACAGTTTTAAAATAGGCCATTTATTGAAGGTGCGTCTTATAATCCGATGCGCCTTATAGTGCGGAAAATACGGTATTTACTTGTTCAAGGCAATATTTGACTTTTTTCCTGAATATGACACACTCTTAGCAGTGTGTAAATGCTATTGTTTCTAAATGTGCACTAGCATTATGATTTACATATTCATATGTGACTGTCAGTTTTCAGGACCCTTAGCTTTTACTTTCTTCTCCTGCAATTAAAGGGAGGCAAAGTTGAAGATGGTTGAGAGTATGATAAAGATCTAAGGAAGAGAACTCACTGCTGCCCTTTGAGAGACTAGCTGACATTTCCTCCATCTCTCTGATCAGATCAGCATAAATGTCTTGATGGTGGGGGCTTTCGCACGTCTGTCAGCTTTAGATTGAAGGATGCAACCCTCCACGTTTTTAAAGTTTTATCATACAGTTTGTCTTCTCAAAGTAGGTGTGTGACCTTTCTAGAGAGGAACAGGATTATTTATCCCGAATTTCTTCTATGAAAACACTTTTAGAGTAAGTGTCACTCTCCCTTAACTCATCACCATGTTTTAATGCATCTTCAACCCACTAATTGCACCAGTGCAGCCTCACAGTAGTTATTGTTGCACTTATTGTACTGGGCATCTCTAAAGTTTTATTGTAAATGCAGGATAAAATAGGACAAGGTGGAAGTGTATAGAAGAAATAAAGAGGGTCCCTTCGTAACTTAATGGTTCCAGAGCACAGCACATAACTGCAAAGACACCATTACAGTTTGTGACAGTCTCTCTCTCTCTGTATAAGTAAAGAATGACACTGTGTATAGGAGTGAAATTTTTGCTGCCATTATTTGCTTCCATGCAATTTCCTTAATGTTTTTTGAATAAAGAATGTAACTGAGCGTATATACTGTTAGGTGTGTCTCGGTAAATGTTAGTGGTAAAAAAGAGCAGTGGCTGGCGTCTCTGTCTGTGGAGAGTCGAAGTGACACAGCCAAACATGTTGATCACAGCTCAGTAAGCAGCTCTGAGGTCATCAAGACCTTCTTAAAATGAGACAGGCTGAGCGTTACCCCGGCAACAGGCTACACCGACGAGCAAACAGGAGATCCCCAGACAGTGTGGACGTGTATACTGTATATTAGTGTGTCTGCACATTTTTTTTTTTTTCTGCATGTGAGAATACTTGTATTGTAATTCAGCCTGCTTTATGTGGGTGCCTGCTCATTGTCTGAGGGGGGTGGAAATGGAGGGGTGGATGGTCCCCAATGAATCTGTGACTATGCTCTAGTTTTCCCATTTCAGATCTCCAACTGCTGAATCATGGGTAGATTTTTTCCCCATTTTTATTATATAAATAGGAAATGACAGTAAATACGGTCACAGAAAGAAGATCAGGCTGCATGCCATTTTTATCTGGAAAGTAATATCTACATGTAATATACATTAAATCATAATTTTCAACAAGTCACACCTGCAGTTTAATCAAAAAGGCTGAAGGGTCAGTAATGGATTGTATATCATTCAATGAAAACAAACTATTACTGATAATGGAAGTTTGTCCATCACATACTGTCTGAGGTTCAGTGAGGTACAATGTCATGAAATATCTTGGAGAAGTTGACTTAATGGGCATTTACAGGAGCTGCCCTGTTTGCACAAGACTAATTCTGCTTTGTCACATAAAAAGATTTATAATAATTGTGGAGATTAGCAATGGCATTATTTTTTAATCAAATCTGCCATTTCAGTGATTTGTGAAGACACCGGCACTCATTGCCCACCATATGCATACTTTTGCAGAGCCTTGATAACATCATATATTTCCATATAAATTGAACTCTTGTTAATTTGCGTTTGCTCTTCTGCTTCATCACGGTCTCTTTGTCAAATGGTTGACTTCCATGTTTTTCCTGTCATGGAAAAATTAAGACAGAGGTGGATTTTGGTAAGAAATTCTTACAAGTATTTTTTGGCAAAAAACAAATTACACTTTAGTACATCAGACAGTAAAATTTGTTAAAAAAGAAAGAAAGAAAGGAAGAAAGAAAGAAAGAAAGAAAGAAAGAAAGAAAAAAGAAGAAAAAACAACAACAAAAACAAAAACAAAAAACTAGGGTTGGTGGAGTGATTTTGTTTATACCTACACAAAGATTTAAATGATAAGGAACAAATATATGCTTGTATTATTTCATCCTCAGTAGCCCACAGCCCAGATATGTTTTGCTGTTGTTGTTGTTAACTTGCTAATGCCCAGAAATGAAACTTTGCAGTGAAACAGTACTTCTGACTTTTTGAACACACAGCTGTCTCCTCTTACTGAGTTATCAGCTAAATACACAAAGTAACTACTAAATAAAAAGAGAAGGCGTTTGTTAATCTACACTTTGAAAGACCCTCAAGTTGTGGTGTTTTTGCCATTTAACGTGTATTTTTTTGTCTTTTCAAGAAGTTGCAGTGTCATGTTTTGGGGGATCTGAGTAATATGCAACTGTTTGTGTCAATTATTACAACAGGACCAGAAACAGCCACTGGACAAACTGAAATGGGAAATGTCCATTGACTTTGAGGGTTATGAGGGAAAAGGGTGCAGGGATTTTCCTACCCCCCCTCTTGAACACAAGCGATCCAGCAAAACACAAAGCACCACATAACACAGGATAGGGAACAAAAAGCAAGCTTTAATAAAAAAAAGCTGATGAACAAAACAAAAATCAAGGGAGCAACAAAAAGGAAGTAAAAAAACAAAGAAAATACAAAGCCGAATAAAACAACAAACTAGGACAAGACAAGGAGAACAAGGAAGCAGACAGAGCACCGGGGAGGCAAAACAGGGCCTGGGACCAAAGACAGACCAACTTCCAGCCGACAAAGGGAGAGAGACAGACGTAAACTACACTTTATTATCAGACTAATAAGACTTACCATACACACACAAGGGACAGAAAAACATAGACACAGCCGAAGCTTATAAGTAATCAAAAAAGGTAGAAAAGCAACCAAATCAGGAAGTAACGGCAAAAGCTTGACTGAAAATCCAAAATAAAACAAGAAAATGCAAAGCATGACAGCTGAGGTTAAAGGCATTGTAGGGATGGAAATTTTGACTTAATGATGGTGATATACAAAAACTTTGGATTATCTTCAAATTTAATTTGAAGATAATCCATACCATAACTCATGATACATTTGAACCACAAATGTCAATGTTTCTATGGTGTTATAGGGAAAGCAAATGTTTAAATAACAGCAAGTACAGTAGATCCTCTGATCACCATGGATATCTGTACCAATGTCACAGTAATCCAGCCAATATGCCTTTTGTTTGAGATATCACAGACCAACCCCGCTGTGCATCGAGCCATGCCACTAGCATGAGTAGTTCAGGATCTTTTCATTTACCAAAGTCCCGGAGCAATTACTTAGATGAATGTTCACAGGAAATACTGGTGAGTTTCTTTGACAAGTTGTTGTATTGTGAGCCCTTTTATTCTCATTTGTCCAAGTTTGGACCAGCTGCTTTTTGACTGCACTGTGGTCTGTAAGTACGGTGGTGGCTTCCTGAACACTGAGTGAGCCTTCTAGGCACTGGAAAAGTGTGTGTGTGTATGTATGCTTGTGCGTGTGCATGTGCATGTGTGTGTGTAAAGGCAGGGTCATTGAGGAGTAATAGGATTGCTCGGCCCCACTCCCTCTCTCGACACCCTGGCAAAGACAGGTCTCCTAAATCATCCTCACATCTCTGAGCAAGATGGAGGACCTGGCATCGTCTCTGCCCGCCCTCTTTCCCTGCTGCAGCTATAAGCGCTCTTCCCACTGTGGTATAGATACTGCTCAAAGCCGTGATTTCCCTCAACCCTCCAGGAGGCCTGGAATAATATCTACTCAGCATTCTGTAAATATCCAGTGGGAGAATGTACTCCAGTTCATTGCGGCTGTGCCACACTTAACTTGAAATGGGCTCAGCTGCCGATCCTCAACTCCAACTCTTTGTTCTTGAACTTTTAATGTTATGACTCCTAAAAAGGAGCACTGTGTGAGATGAAGGAGCCTACTGAGCTTTTGTCATTCATTATTCATGTTTTGTTTACTCAAAAGCCATTAAGCCCCGTTTACATCCGATGTCTGCACAATGGCACCGTTTTGTTGGTAAAAATTTTAATTTCTTTTGCACTGACCCAAGCCAGAAGTAGTAAAGATACATTTCCATCCTTTCTGTGCTACTTTTTCTGCTCCACACTGCCACAGTGACAAAAATAGAGATGGACTTTCCTTTTCTGTTCCGGTGACATGTCATAAAACCAGCACAGTGTGTGTAGGTTGTCATATATTTGTCTATTGTCCCAAACAGGAGGTGATGTTGAACAGCTGAGTCACAACCCAGTACTCCTACTGCAGACCATAAAAATGATGGTCAAGCTTTTATTCCTGCATTTCACGTCGAGTTTACACAAAATTGGACCCAAGAGCGAAATACACCAACTGAGGAGGTAAAAAACAAAAGGTGAGAATAAATGAGCAAAGCTGATAAGAAAACAACCCAAGAGAGACTTAAGTTCTGTATATTTAGCTGATTACATGTTCTGCTTTTCTCTTTAAAATGAAACCAAATGCAAAACATCAAGGCATGAAGGTTCAAGAAAACAAAGAGGGAGACAAAACAGAATATAACAGACATGAAACCAAAACTGAGGAACAAATCTCCATCAAAATCCAAGACAGAGGAGAAATACAAACAGCTAAACTAAAAGCAAACCAGTATGGCAGAGAAAGACATGCAGGAAAACACATGGACTCAATACACAAGAGAGTAAGGAGAGACAGGTGAAACCAATCAGCAATCACAGAGGAAGGAAGTAAAACAAGAAATGGCTCATTAGACGAGTGAACTTTCACAATAAAACTTGAAACAGACAATCAGCAGGATCATGACATAATACTTACGTATTTACATTTAAAGCTGCTACGATCAACAGTTTCAGGTCTCAGCTCAGCATCCTTACACTTGTTGTTATGGTTTTATGACTGCAACCATTTTTCTCAACAACCACCACACTTATTAATGTGGTTTCCAGATGCAGCAGGCAGCTGTTTTCAGTGAAAACCCCACACTGCTTTCCAAGCACCAAACAGAAGACATACAAAGTAAGCTTGAGCATTTAGCAGGAAAGAGCCAGATATTTCCCTCAGGAGTTTACGGGAGACCAAAACCATAGCTGAAGGAGAATGAATTTTGGACTTCATTCATCAGAAAGAAAAAGCTGTGTTTCAAATCACACACATTTACTTTTAGTATCTACAGAAGCTGCCCTTATACTAATACTGTATGCAGTATGCACATGATGGGATGCATCACCTCCTCATAACACTGATACTTGAACTTTGAGCTTCTACATTCTCTATATCTGTTGCAGTACCCAACTCAAAAATATTGGATTAATTACAAGTCAGTAGTACTTACTTTTTGAATGTGCAGTCATCTGTCATGGTGGAGTCTGTCGTCTGTCATTGGCCCAGTCGATGTGATGTATCTCCAGCTGTGCAGAGGACTGTGGATAAGAACTCTCATTCTTTACCCATTTCTTTTTTTCTTGTTTAAAAGCAATTGTTAGCAGGATACATAGAGATGAGTATCTATTTGTGGCTTTGTGTGATTAATAACTGTGATATGCGGACAGTGAAACAACATAAAATTAATTTCATTACCGTTAACATCCATATATCAGAGGTTCCCATGTAATCCTACTGGTAACAGATTTGGATGCTTGGTAACAATAACTTTGGTGAGCTAAAGTTGTCAACATTACTAATGTTATGCCTTCATAATAATAAGCCAACAACGAAAAATAGGTGCTGCTCTATGTGTTATAAGCCTGTTGTTTTGCTGCAGAATGGTAACACAGAAATATCCACAGACTACAGAGCAGCTTCTTTCCTTTAGGCTGCTGGACACTTCAATTCATCCTTAGCACTCCGCCATAAAAAATAGTTTTAATTTTCAGAAACGGACCCGTTGGCAGGCATTAAGAAAAACCGTATGGAAATAGCCAATCTCCTCTCTGATGGTCTCTTCGGCTTATGTAGCTCATATGAAGGACTCTGTGATAAATCGAGACTGTGGAATGATAAGAGTGATAAAAATTATTGATTTTTCACCAACTTCTATGTACGCAATAGTTTTATGTTTTTGTTTTTTTTTTACCTGTCTTTGTCTAGCTTAGTTGCCTTTTTTCGGCTGTATGTCTTTCTTACCCGACTATAAATTGCTCTTTGAGGTGTGTGGATAAACGTTTAGAGCAATTTAAAACTGCACTCAAATTCCTTGTGACGCCTAAATGTAAACAAACTTGGTCAATAAAGTGGATTCTGACTGATTAATTAATACTGAATGTGCCAGACTTTCTAATGAGCTCTGTCCTGGGAGTGAAATGAGCTGCAGAGAGACCACCTCTGAGTAAAAACTGCAGCTTTTGCCGTGATAAATCAGCGTATTGGAAACTGTTTTATTGATGCGGAATGCTTTATGACTGCTCCGGGATCAGCTCTGTACAAAGCTGCTTCAGAACTATCAATGAGACAGACTTAGTCAATCATGATATGACAATAATTAGTTCAACAATGCCAAATTTATCTTATCCGTGGCAGATAATTAATCAGTCTGAGTGTATGAATCCTAAGCTGTTTGTCATTATTCAGTCAAGCTTTGCAGACTTATTTGCAAGTGTCTTTTTTCCTTTAAGATATAATGTAATTCTTTCATTTGTATTAATTATGTGCTCACAATTTCCTCTCATCAAGTCTTAGTCTTTTTTTTTTCTTTTTTTTTTTGCAACTACGGTCCCATGTCCCTCATAATCCCCGTCACCATGACAACCAGAGACGGATGAGACTATCTACATCTGTGACATCGTACCTCACCAACAAACTTAGTTTTGCACGACTTTGACTTGGCAGGAATAATCTAAGAAGACATTGGATAACTTCAACGGTGTTTTGCTCCAGTAAACAAAATTTAATGCATCAAGCTACTGACTTTCTGTTTTGTCTTATCAGCTGATGTTTTGTCTGTGGGGTTTTATTTTTTTTTTTTTGAATAAGCAAAATGGAGAAATAGTTAGAGAGGGGGCTGTAAAGAGATGCCACGGTTCAATCGATGAGTTTGTGCAGGAGAGAAATGAGGAGAGATGGGATGGTGATGAGCCTGGCATGACGTACAAGATTGCACAGTTAAGAAAAGAAATGTTGACAAATCCTCACAGTTGAGGTTTCCAGAGGCAAAACACTGCAGGGCTGAGCAGGCAGAACGCTGTCTGCAGCGTGGAGAGATTAAAGTAGCGGGTTCTTTATTTATCAGGAGGTGGGTACTCCGCTGCGTGCTTGCACTGCTGTCAATCCATCAAGATCGTTGTCGGCTGTTTCCTCTGGCAGCGGTGCTCAAACAGCAGCACCACGACTAATGGAAATGAAGCCATTAACAGAATTTAGTGTTTGGTATTTAAATTGTTTCTGAAACAACACAAGTGGATAAATGAGAATAACTGTTTTAATCCAAATAAAGTGGCCACCCCTCAAAAAAAGAAATTTAACTACCACCTTGCAGTTGTAAACCTCCACAAACCAGTCGAATTTTATTTAAATTCATTTCTGTCCAGGTTCAGACAATACTATATATATACATTAAAGACTTGGAAGGAATTCAAATAAAAGGTATTTTGTGTATTTTCTAAACGATGGATGTTTCTTGCTATTTTTATATGTATGATCCAAGTGGAGAACTTCCAGTGAGAAACATGCTGTCTTCACTGAGTGGCTGTTTCACAGAGGAGCACAGAGGACTGATCGAGAGCTCTGTTGTACGCTGGTGGACACTCACCTGAGGCTCAATAACAGCAAAACCAATGAGCTTGTTGTCGACTGCAATGCTTTAAAATATAGATGTTGCTGCAAACAGCTACAGTGTCTATAACTCAGATGCTTCACACACATCCTCAATCCAGCAGCACATAGCATAGCAATGCTAGTGCCATATTATATTAGAGTCACCAATTAAGTATCTGACCAAAAATGAAACACAGTCACAACCTCGCCTTCCTCCGCCAAGTCAAGGCGTCATTATGGCGTCACAGTTAAAATGATGATCTTTGAACTTTGACCACCAAAATCTAGTCGGTGCATCTTTAAAACCTAGTTGAAGTTTGTAAAAGATGTAATGAAATTCACTGTAGTTGTTGCCGAGATCGTCCATGTACACTAGAATGGGACAGACAGTAATAAACAGAATTCCTCCATCTTGAGGCAGAAGATGACAATGTTTCAGTGCTGCAGCTTTGACTAGAATGCAGATCAGAGCAGAGATAAAAAAAAGGGAGGAACTCAAAGTAAAATTGTACTAATTAAGGGCTGGATTATCAACTGAGCAAAGTGTGCAAAGGTCTGTGTGCTTTAGGAGTCAATGTAAACCACAGACTCACTGTGTGGCGACTGGTTTGTGGTCATTTCAAGTGAACAGTGCTGAGGTTCATTATGAGAACCTGCACATGGGTCCTTGTAACCGGATCTTGTGGTCTTATTGTGAGGATGGGAATTGAGTCAAACTCCATGTTTATACAGATCTTTATATCAGTTAATATTGAGTCCAGATTTCTGCATGGATTACTCATGATCCACATGCAACCTGACGACTAGACTGCTCTGTTAGGTTTGTGCGTGGCTGATCTGGAAAAAGGAGCATCTATTAACTTATCAGCTTGAACACTTGTGAGTTTTAAGTGTTTTATATATACTTGAGATCATTTTACAAAGTAAGTTTTTTTCTTTTTTCATTTGTCTTTTTAAAGGGTTTTTTTCTGTTATTGGTGTCAAAAAAACTCTAAATCTGAATGCACTGTGATTCAGTGTATGGTTTTTATGTGTTGATTCAATGCTGGATGAGAAGTGTGTGTGTGTGTGTGTGTGTGTGTATGTGTGTGTGTGTGTGTGTGTGTAGGGGGGGGGTGTCTTTGGAGCCTCTCACAGGCCTTGCATTCATCATTTGGAAGACTGCAACAATATGTTTGAAACAGATGTTCACTAAAATAAACCTGAACATTATTTTTTCTTTTAAGTTGCACAAAAGCTTTCCTGTACTAAAGAAGCATTTTATAACACCTGACATGTTTTTATTGCCCACATTTCAGCTCTCTTTCCTTTATCAGGCTTGAATAACACACTGATACCTTGTAGGTTCTGATTTCATAACAATTTCTCTTTCACTGTTATTATACAGGTATAAAAGCCTGGCTTGAGGGCTGGTAAAGGTAAAAATTTTACAATAACAATTGTAAAATCAAGAAATTACAATAGTTTAAGAATATGTATCAAAGTAAATGATTCAGAATGACATAAAAAAAGCATCCAGCTATTTTGTCAAAAAACTTAATTTAATTATTGAGAATTCTGCGCATATTTAAATGAAAAACCTATTAAATTTCATGGAGACAAAAGAAAAAAACAACTGAATATCCAACACTCAAAATGTCCATTATGATTTTTTTTTATTATGAGAGAAATATGACTTTACATCACCCCAAGGGTGAGAATAAAACATAAATAAAACATTCTTACAAAATGTTGCAATAAATCACCAAACAATTTTTTACATTTGATTTGTTTTATACATAAATCATATTTACACATTTGTCTTTGCCCTTTTTCTTTTTTTTACATCGTTGGGAATGAAATGATTCTGTACCACCTTTATAGTACAAACATTTCCTTCGTTTCAAAGCAGAGGTATAAAAGCTCTCCTCTCTCTCCTGAGAAGACGCTGGGTTCTACTCTAGTGCATTTTATCATTAAGATTTAAGGCTACGCAGGGTTCACCTGATGGACACACTCGTCTCGTGGACAGGCCTATCATCATCGGGGAGGGAGTTCATTTTCCTGACTCGCGTCTGCTGATTGTCCCTGTGCAGAGAGAGGTTTGTGGTTCTGCCCGGTCGCTCCCTCCAACAGTTAGACCGTCTTTTTTTCATATTAAAGCTGCTGCTGCTGCTGACTGGTTTCACTGTATAACCAATTACAATCTCTGACAACTTGTTTGTTTCTGCAGTCAATTACAAATGCCGCTGGGAAAATGTCACAGAGTGTGAGAGCCCACGCTCATCACTTTATCTCTGCACCACAATGACCTGCTGGGAAAAATATGTCAATTTCTCACAGCAGGAAGAATATATCTGTTTTTTTTTTTTTTAAAAAAAGGAAATTAAAAAATAGTTTCATACTTTCTGCTTGTTGTTACTATGTGTGAGGGAGGGTACTAATTGAGTCATAGGTGTAGTGCTCCCTAGTGGTCAAAACACACCTTGAGCGACAGAGGAAAAGGAAAAAAGAAAGCTCATTCCTCTATTTCTTTGACAGGATTACACCAAAGCCATAAACAAAAGACATGAAGCAACTAATTGGCTGGCCCTGTAAGCCTCTTAGAAGACACACTGTAATAAACCAGTGTGGACATGAAGTCAAATCCTCAACACAGACGGCAAGTTAACAAACAAGCACTTAAAGACGAGACAAAAGAGGCAGCAAGAAAGCAGTTCTGCTGCTCTGTTGTTCACTGGGAGAGGGAGTTTTTATTACTTCTTCCTCTTTTGCTTCCTACCTGTCCAGCAGGTAGCTGTGTGGCCCACAATCTCGGTTCAGTGGGGTTAAAACACATTCTAAAAATTAAGACAGGTCAGATGGGTCATCTTTCAGAACAGCTTCCAGCCCTTTTCCATTGTTTTAACACGAACAGAATGGAACTGCAGCATCTTTTTTATGGATTTTAGTGAATTATCTACTTTGGATTATTGCTGCTTTTTTTTTTTTTTAAATGAGAATGCGTGCCCTCGATTAAACCGTTCCATGGAAAACAAAGAGCGCTTTGATTGCTATCTCACACTGACAACATGAAAAAAACCCAACAACAATGCATATTAGGACCAAAGTGCTAAACAACACTGATGAGTGTTGATTCATTTGAAATGATCAGAGACTCAGGCGCTACCTGCTGAGCGGGTTTAGCCATTAAACATCCAAACAGGGACACATAACATCATTGGTGTTTTTAATTAAAGTCCTTTCTCATTTTCTCTAAACACCTGCTTTGTTCCTAAATTACCAACCTCCATTTCCTTAAAACCATCACTTGTGTGGATCTACTGACTCTGATATGAGGACTGAAAGAGCCAGGTTGAATCAAAAAGTTGACCACTTTAACAGACAGAAACCATTAGTATGCTACCTGCAGTGTCACAAGCAATTAAAAACGAAGGTTCGTCGTCACTCGGATGAAAGATGAGGGCTGAATAAAAGCCCATTGACAGGCAGATAAAGCGAGGATCAGGCTAATATCCATCCAAGGCGCGAAAACACACTAAAGGATATGAATCGAGCCATTAGACATGGGGAGGTTTGTCTCTCAATCCTTTCATTACTGTTAAGTCTGGAAAAATAGACACGCACATCTGAAGAGTTTTCACTCAAAAATGTAGATTTTGGTACTTCAGATGCATTAAAACACAGCTAGAAGACATAACTGAGGGCATAAAGTCACTATGGAGGATTACTGAAGGTATTGTGACCAAAATCATGTCTGCTTTCAAACAGTGAGAGTAAAGGAATGTTGGGCGACACTTTTTCTTTCGATGTGCATCTCTTCATTTTGGAATGAAACAGTAGAGCAGACACTGCAAACACTGCAAAGATTTCCCTCGCTGGTTTCAGTCTTCTATTAATTACCAAAGAGGATTATTAGGAGTGAGGAGCTTTCAGTGCCACATGGACTTTGTTGACATTCATTTCTGTTCCCAAGTAGAGTTTTGGGAGTGTATGTGTCCTTGTATGTGTGTGTTCAGTCACATGGAAAAGGCTTTCTGTAAATGAACACAACAGCTTGTTGGTGTGGAGCTTAATGACAGGACGGACTGTTGAACAGGGGGATGTTTGGGGACAAAACAAACAGGAACAGAGAGGCAGTAAAGCCCCCGACATACTTAGCAGAGCTTGTGAAACGCTTTCAATGAGATAATCAAGTACAAATATATGATTCTTTAAATTTAAATTAACCTTCTGACATCTAACCTTGGTGTCTTAGGAAAATCTGTCTTTGAATTCCCAAAAATGTACTGCTACCCCATGAAGCCTATTTTAACGTACTGAAAGTGTGTATTCCTACTTGCTAATCAGAGCAGAATCCCTAAAATATTCCACCTTCCAGAAACTACAAGCAGTGGTATTTGATTTCAAAATACAAGAAAATGGATTTCCTGTCTTTTCCTTGCATATTATGTTCAACAGCTCTGCACTATGATGTGGAAAATTATCCAAAAGTCTTCTTAAGGTGATTTTTTAAAAAGTGCCAAAAAGCCTGGTAGTACACTTCAGTATCACACATGTAGATGAACGTATTACTACTTGGCAGTAAACCATTCCTCTTGATGTCAGAAAGGCCTGTGATGGGTGGATGACGAAGAGGAGAAGGAGGAGGAGGAGTGGAGTCACTTCTCTCAGCAGAAGAAGATCTCTCCATCCAGAGGAGGCTCTGGGAGGTGCTGAGGATCTGCAGGGAGGAGAAGAGAGGAGTCAGTGTCACCAACACAAGAGAGGATTCTTCATGTAAGAGGATTTGGCTTGCTGATTTCTTGTAACGTTTATTCTCCCCGGAGAGTTAGTGAGCGGCGTCACCCTGCTTCACACTGATCAAACGCAGCAGCACAGAACACCAGGCAGTCATTGAGAGCCATTCAGCAGCTGACAGCCGCTGCTTCAGTGAGCAGCTTCATGCGCTGAGTGTCTGCTCACTGCTCATATCACAGTCGCCCTTTCATATCTACAAATGTATTTTTACTTTCATGCATTTTGTATTAAATGTATTTTGTATCCATCTCTTAGTGTGCATGTAGTGTGTTCAGTGCTCTGCTGTTCTATTTATGCAAAGAGACTCACAGAAACCTTTTCAAACTCACACTCGTACTAAACTCATACCTTTTTAAACTCATACCTTTTTAAACTCAGGGTCAAATCAGAGGCTTATCAAGAGTCTTTCAAGGCCGTTTCAGTCTCCCCTAAAATGTTTGGCTGCTGGATGATAAACTTTTTTGACTAATTCAGTGATGCAAAGACAAAATCTAAGCAGTGGCCCAAATCCATACCGCACATATTTAGCAGGTCTCAATATGTAGTTTGTTAAAATGACAAAAAAACAGTCCATATACACTCAACCTTATGCATACTAAAAAAAAACAAAACAATAATTTATGTTTATGATATTGATGGATACCCATGATGCAGTGCACAAAGCAAATGGAGGAGCTCCAGAAACTCCTCAGAATGCAAAAACAGTACATTTTTTTTAGCAGACAAATAAACTGGCAACAACACTTCGAAGAAAATGATTTGGCTGATATATTACATGTTGGCAGCTTGTATGCACAATACAAAAGCAGTGTGGTATAAAGCTGACTGTACAGCTTATACTCTATACAGTTAATATGTATTTGGGACACAGTGAGTGACACAAGACGTGAAAATGGCTGGTTCTAGGGCCCAGAAGAAACGAGAGCACTGCACAATGTGTGACCTGAGGGGAGAGACGTGAAAGAACAGCACAGTGGACTGTGGCTGCAGTCAATACAGGAAGAAAGAGATGTAGAAGATTAAGAGGCTGTACTCTGCTATTTGAAACCTGCGAATATCACCGGACTGAACACCCATTATTCAAAATATAATGTGGATTTTATTGGGTTTGTCTCTAGTAGTTTGGCTGAAATAAAATACAAGAAAAAAGGAACTTCCTCAGTGTTTCTTGACTGCTGTTGATTGGATCTGTGTTCACAATGTAAACCACATGTAATACATGGATGTATGTGACAGAGGCTCATTGTGTTCATGAACTGCCTTATTATCTGCTTTGAAGTGGTAGCCTACCCAGCATGCACTGCAGCATGAAACATAATGGAAAAACCTTGAGACTGGTGGGTTAAATGTGTCTTTCTACAAAACACCTGAGGACTTTGTGCATTTTTAATGAATTCTTCTAACCATCTATTTCATCAATTTGTCTGCTCACTGACAGCACTCTTTCACCAACAGTCACGGGTCTCATCTGAGTGTCCTTAACAAAAAAACTTCACAACTCCAACCTGCTGACTGACTGAATGATTAAACTAAATGTAAAACCATCCACCCTCTCCTGCTCATCCTTCTTTACCTGTCTGTGAGCTCCCTCCTTTGCCCTTCTTCTTCTTCTTCTCCTTTCCATCTTTGCTCTTGCTCTTGGCCAGCTGCAGCAGGCTCTTTGAGATCTGGTTGTTGGCTTCACTGCCCTTGAGGTTGGGGTTGGTGGACGATGAGGTAAAGGGGTTGAGGCCTTTCCCTTTGGTCTTGGACCGCTGGGGCTGCAGCCTCGGCAGGGAGGAGGAGGAGAGCTCCAGCGAGTCGAGCTCCAGAGACTGGGAGCTGCCGGGGAACTGAGATTCATCTGATGTTGTAGAGGGAGTCCTCTGAAAGTATAAGATGGAGGTAAGAAGGATGTACACCTGTTGTCTACGTCTGTGAGCAAAGGTGCATAATTTACCATTTGAAAGCTTAGCATGAATCATGATGAGGATAAATGTTTCCAGAAAAAGCTTAATGGCAAAAATGAAACATTTTATTTTAAATATTCAGCTTTTGCTATAAAGGCCTGGAAACAGACCTCTGTTGTTTGGACTGTGATGCAGCACTTTTAACTAGTTATTGTGTTGCCAAAAGCTCCTGTTAAAATTCACTTTCAAGAGGATCCAGGTTCAAGCCTGCGACGCAAGCATCCATAAACAGCCACCCTGCTGCAAAACACGCAACCCTTCCCAACAGAGAGGCAATTTCCCTGCAGGGAGCCTCAGATGAAGTTATCATTATTGTTATGATTTATGAAGTGTCCCAGCTCACCTCAGACACACGGATCTCCTCCATCTTGTCGAGATGCCGCTGCACAGCCTCCCTGTCCCTCTCCAGCTTCCTCTGGGCGTCCCTCAGCCTCTCCAGGTCTCTCTGGTACTCCTCCTTCCTACTCTGCAGCTCCTGCTTCTCCTCCTCTAGCTCCTTGTACTGCTTCTGGACGTCTTCCTCCTGTAGTGGTTGGGGAGTTGCATCAAATGATTCATTTAAAACAAAGCTATGATTTGTTTTCAGATATTATAAAGAGGATAATTGTCATAGACACTGAGTCTGTAGACCTTCAGAACAGTACTAAGCTCCATTATCTCAGACTGACTGAAGGATATAACTTTTAGAATATAATACAAAATATATATTAGAATATAATACAGTATACTATCAACTGGGAAATTGCTTTTACAAACACTTACAATAAATCAAGTTTGTAAGTTTAATACATCTTTTTTGCCTGAAATGTCTGTTTCCTGGTTACAGACAAATAAACCCGATACTACTTGATAACAATCGGCTTTTTCGTTTTGGTAGGCTGTAGGTCTGTCAATATTCAGCTGATTCATTATTGATGACCATTTAAGCTCTCTTTAAAGCATTTGTTTTAATCAATCCAACCACCAAATGCAGTTAGGGATCATTTAAAACAGGTCTCAGATCGTCTGAAGTGAATGCATTCTTCCTGAACACAGGCTCCTTTAGAAACAGAAACCTGGCCGTCTTGAGCTCACCCATGTTGGCTAAATTATTTTATGTCAGTAACAGACTCAATTACTGTCAACATTTTGAAAGTAGACAAAAGACCAAATTACCTTTTTCCTCCCTTTTTCTCTCCACCTGCTGCTAATGCCACAGCATTTGTGTGTAAAATTAGCAAGTCAGTTTAGCTCTTAGCATGAGGACTTTTTCAAAAAAATTAAAATTTCTGAAAACTGGGCCAAGATAATTGTTAGAGTGTTTTAATACTATTATTTGTAAAAAGCATAGAAGAAAAATTCATTTTTATTTAATTGTCAGCAAATTCTAGAGCAAAGCACCCGAGTCAGCTAGCTCAGTGTGCTAGCGTTAAGCTAAACTTTCGCCACTGAGCTTAACCTTCACGCCACTGCTGCAATGTTTGTGCATCTTCCTCGGCTTCAATTTGACCCTGCAGGTTCGATCTCTATGAAACTGAACTTTTCAATTCAGTTGTGGGATATTTAAGGTCCTTCTTCTGAATGTAAGATTTTGAGCCAGACTAGCATCACTGCAGGAAACCTGAAAAGTCTTGCACAATAATGCATTTTGATTTATCGGGTAAAATACAGTGCAAGTACCAGGTAAATTACTGCAGTACAAAACTATCCCACTGTTAAAAAAATGGCAGGGGTTACATTAAGCAACCGATAAATAATACCAGGAAGTTATAAAAAATGATGCATTGTTACCTGCACGCGCACTTGCCCCTCCCGCTCGGTCAGCTGCTGCTCCCTCTGCTCCCACTCCCTCTCCCTTCTCCTCTTCTCCTCAGCATGAGCTGCCTGCTGCCTCTGCAGGGATGCCACCTCCTGCCGCTGCTTCTCCAGGCTGCGCTGCTTCTCCTGTTCAATCAGCGAGCTGGGCCGCGAGCTCTGCCGCGATAGAGACGTGCAGGAGGAGGAACGCTCGCTCAGGGCCTGCCGCTGGTCCTCTATGAAGCTGTCCTGCTGAACCACCACTGCCTGAGACGAACACAACCAAAGCCGCAGGTAGAGGAAGTTAGACACATCAATCCTGCTTTTGTCTCAAATATATTACCTAATGTGTCTCAACAGAGTTCAGACTGCATGCAAAAAGTATCTCAAACAATATTTTTTCCTGTCATCATTTCACATTGAAGGGTTTTTTTTTTTTAAAACTAACAACTAACTGCAAAAAGCCTCACAGAATTGCATCATTTCAGTACAGAACTGGAGCTCATGTGTGCATTGTGAGGAGGCCATGTTACCTGCAGAGTGCTGAGCAGGAGATGAAGATTAGAGACGCTCTGGAGGACCTGCTGTGGAAAAACAGAAATCACTTAGTATCTTGTTCTGTCCCTCTAATGTTGTCTTACTTATTGCCACACTTTAATTTGCATGTTAAGATGCAGCATTAATGGTAACAGTGCTTCATTTTGAACAGTCTCTCTCTTTATAAGCGCTAAAAGAGTCGCATCTAATATGAATTTTTACCTGACAGCTTTTTAACTGACTTGAGTTTACCACGATTTGACCTTCATTCTCCATTCAAACTCTGACAGAGACAAGGTCACTGAGCTATCAGCTGCCGCCAGTGTTTACCAAGACACAAAAGACTCCAATTAATGTTCACCGGGAACTGCAAAAAACAGCATTTCCAATACAAAATACCTGCAGAAAACGTTGCATAAAATATAAAATCAGTATGGCCTCTATTATCATTTGTATAACATACTGGGCTTTGTGGAGGGTAAACAACTAAATTTGCTCAGTGCCAGCAGCCAACACCTTGCTTTTTGTGTTACACAATTGATTGAAAATATTCTTGTCTAAGAAAGCAGACATATTTGAATTAGTGCAACCTTTTCATAAATTAATCAAAAGTTATTTTACAAAAACAGTGTTGTGATGTCTTTGGAGTCTGTATGAAGATTAAGCAGAATTAAAGAATAGAAACCAACTGCAGTGAAATTTCTTCGAAACATTTGAATGGAGTGTTATTTAATTTAAAACACATCAATGGTACCAATAAGATGAATCAGTTTGACTTTGGTTTGGTGGTTCAAACTTTTAGTCAAGCACACCAGGGGTCAGAGTTTTCATTAGTGAAAAGCTTCACATTTACTAGATGGATTAGAACATAGTGTTGTGCAGACATCCATGGCTCCCAGGACGATGAATTATGATAAATTAAGAGGGAACTTTTCCTCTAAAACCCCCATTAGGCCAAATTTTAATATTTCCAGTACTGAAGTTGATGACCAAATACCTTTAATGCAGATTGGCTGAATTGAAGCATGTTTACTAAGTAGTTAATGTGCTGAACATTTACCTGCTAAACATCATAATGTTACCGCGCTCAAGTTAGCGTTTAGCTCAGACTGTGACCCTGCCTGGGGTCAGCTTCTCTTAGCTTGGTTTTTAACTCTCAAAGCATTATGGTTGATGGATATTTCTGTGGCACTGACATGAGTTTCAGACTTTATTTTTCTGCTCTGTAAGTTCTACTTCCACTCTGCTTTAGCTGCTTGGAATGCTTGCTCAATTCTCATGCATAATTTATTTTTATCTTATTTTTCATTTAAAATTCTTCTTATAGCTTGCTCTTTTAAGTATAATTTATATTGAATTACTTCTAACTTCTAAATTACTAAATTACTTCTTCCCCTTACAGTCTACTGTGGTTTAAGTTAGTTTTTTTTTTAAATAATGTGATATATATAGCAAATACAAAAAAAAAACAAAAACAAGAAAAAAAATCATCTACTACTAAGCTTACACCTGCTCAAGCTAACACATTTATAGATGCTGATAAAGGTGAAGATAAAAAAGAGTTTTGATGGTTGCCATGTAAACAACAGCTGTAACTGAGTACGAACAGGAAGTTGATGTTACCTCACTGTTCCTCCTCAGCAGCTGCAGCACGTTGGCGTTTCCTCCCTGCACACAAACCAGAACATGCACACACTGAGTTAAATTGCATTAATGCACACACATACACACATCTTATAGCGTGACTCATTCTTTTGTGTACAGTATGTGTCCGTGAGCATGCATACACTTCTGTTTGGATGTCATCAAGGTGTGTGTTTACTGTAAAAAAATCTAATTCTATCTGAGTGTGACCAGTTGCAGCAATACAGTAGTCTTGTGGCTGCATTTTTAAATGACAATGACATGTACATTTTTAAAAATGTCGTAAATTTACAAAGAAAAACCATAAACTAACAGATTGAGTAACATATGAATGAGCTCTGCACTGTTTCTTTAATGATAATTCTGATTTGCACAAGAGCTCCCTTCTTTTTCTGCTGACCCCTCTTTGAACTTTGGCTCAGAGCCCAGGATGAAATGTTAATAAACATCAAGTGCTGCTCTTTTATTCAGGTACAATGAACCAGGAATGGCCTGGTGTCAAGTTGTTTCAGACACAGAAGAAAAAAAAAAGCCTCTGTTGTACAGCTTACTACAGTAGCTTGGCTCTGCTTAAACATTCAAGGAACAATTATGTGCAGTCCAACTGCTGGATCTGTGCAGGATACATGACTACAAAGGCTAGAATCTAGTGCAGGACCACAATAGCAGCATCTAAATGCAGCCCATTCATTTTCATTCACTATTGAATTCTTATACAACCCATGGTCGCCATTAGCAACGGAACATGGCAGGAAGAGTCAAGAGGCTAATTCACTGGAGGCAGAGAAGCGGCTATTTTCATCCTAATGGTATTGTTAATGTTGGAGGACAAATGCACCCCCGCACATGGCCTCAGGTTTTTTTCAATGAGGCGTGGAGGCGGAGCGGCTTCAGAGTCAAGAATAATTGGCTGCTGAGATGCCGACCTTCTTTAAAACACTGTCGGACTCGGTCCTGCGCAGATCTCCTGCCATATCCTCGCTCTCGTCTCTGTCTCCACCTGACATGAAAGGAAACCACAGAAGACACGAATGAAGCAGGCAACAAATAATCCACATTCAGGTCCAGTGCAAGACAATATGAGAACAGGGGCGTCTTAACGGGGAACATTTAGTTACATTTTAAAATAGTCACATACTGAAAATATGGCTTTTGAATAAACTGAAGGGTTTTATGTCTACTGACAACATTTTAGGACGACATAATGCTAAAAAAAACGCACAGCGGATCAAGGAGATTGTAATTTTCTTTCAGAATATAACAAGTGTGAGGTTTAGAAGTAAGACTGTGACAATTTTTCTTTTCATCCATTTAATTGCACACTATTTCCTTGATTAAACTATAAACGGTTTTGCCCGTAAAATACAAGAAAATAAATGTAAAAATGTCCGTCATTACTTCCTCTGTGACATTTCCAAATGTCGAGTTTTACACGACCAACATTAAAAAAATAACCCTCTTATATTCAGCTGAAAACCATATGAGCCAAAGAAAAATCTGCAAATCTTCACAACTTTGAAAACCAAAGAAAACAGCTGATGAATAAGCTGATGACTAATGGACTGTCAAACCATTCTGGTTCGTTAAACTATGTGAATCTCCAGCAACAACCAACTTAATGCCACCTTCATGTTCAGAGCCTGTTACTGAAAGTATAATTGGACTTTAAAGAACTGCTGGCCTGTTGATTTTGTAATCATGTTTTTTTTAGTCATTTCATATATTTACTCACATTTTTTTCTTTTCTGCTACTTGCACTTCAGACCTACTGAGCCCTTCCCTTAATTTAAAACCAAATCTAAACTACATTTAGTATTTGGCTCAGTGACTTTATACTTTTCTAATATTAGTTAAGTTAATGTTGTGATTGTTAAGCAGAATTCCTCTGATCTGCTTTTTGAACAAAATGAAAGGTAAATAAAACCATCGCCGTGACAAATATATTCTTGCGAGAAATTTTTTCTCAGTGGTTCTCCAGCTGCTGCTCCTGATGTAGAAACTTGATGTCTTAAGGCTCAGTATCTGCCACATTGTCAGCAGAGTCCCGCTCTGGGCTTGAAAGTCACCGGTTCAGAGGTATCGCCCCGGGCCAGGTCCCCCTCAGGAAGCTTCAGCTCTGCTGCCCGGATGTTTTATCTAACTGCACTGAACAGGAGCACCGTGGGAAGTGCTGCGTGCGGTGCCTGTTGTTATGTGAACACTACAAATCAGTTTGAGAGTGAAATAGTAAATTTTTTAACTTTCCTTTTTTTTTTTTTCCCCCAACAGTGTCAGAGCACATTTGCAGTGCAGTCACCGAGTCGATGCAGTTTTCAGCCCCAGCAGGTTTCAGGTTCACTGCCTTTTGAATGTTACAGGCTGAAAACATGCGTTCTGGCTGACCGTTCGGCCGGTCTGCACAATCTAGCTGTAGAAAACAAGCATGCAGCAGCCAACTCACTCTTACTGCTGTGCATCTGGTGACTGTCGAAGCCTCCGAAGGTCTCAGCCCGACGGGGCAGACACACTGGCCCTGCAACTCCTCCTTCCTGGACGCTGGCCATCGCCCCACCCAGGCTGCCGGTCACAAGCGCCTGCAACGTCTCCACTGTCACACACACACACACACACACACACAAAAGACACACAGGAAAAGATCAATGTGCAGGTCAGTAAGTGAATTATCCTTGCTAACTGTATTACCATTCAGCTCTGCACTCATGAATGCTACCAGGCACTTCTGCTTTCAACCTGGTATTTGCTCCTGTTGCTAAGCAACTATTGACAACCTGTTTGAACCGCAGAGCTCTCTCACTCAAAGTTTAAATATCTTTACCATGTGAAATTATATAAACTGTGGAAAGACACACACTGTATTGGTATCAGCTATGTATGCAGACCGTTCAGCACTGTGACCTTTCCAGGGAAAATATGAGGAAATAAAGCCGTTGCTGGTGGACAATAAAACACTAAAACCTCAGCAGGAGAAATGACATTACTGCTGCCAATTCACATATCAAATAAGGGCAATTATTGGCCCTGGCTTTAGAGGGAGGAAGTGAAAAATACATTCTATAATAGGAGGCAAACACTTTTCTGCTAGTTTAAAAGTACAAGCTATTATAGAAGCTCTCCTTCGCACATTTTGCTTCATTTGAGCTGCAAATAATTCTTGTTGAATGACAGTTACACAGCCTGTAAAGTTTATTTCAAATTCTAGGGATTTTGTAACTACCAACACCTTTTCCTGGGGCACGCTTTACCTGCAGCAGCATTTAGAAATCATGACGGTTTATCTGTATCGTGCAAAGCTCCTCAGTCATCTCTGTGCAGCTCACTGTTCTGACCACAACAGTCACTCAGCTCGTTTTTGGCAGAAACACCAAGAACAGTTTGTTTGAGAGCTTAATGCTTAGAAGGCAAATACACAAAACACAAGACAGCTCTTTAAAATGTACCAAGATATAGAACTCAATAATTACATAACACTGCACTTCAAATAACGATATTTAGATCTATAATTTTCTACAATATCAACATTTTTTCTGTCACATTTTTTCTACATTTTTTTTTAAAGAACCAGAGATCATGAGAAAGCAAAAATCCTCACTGGTCTTACTGAAAATCCTATTTGTGTTTCTCATAAGTGGTCTAGAGGTCTAGAAGATCTTTCATATTCTGAAAAAAGATTGAAGGGAGGAAATCAAAATGCCCTGTACACGCTTTTATGATTCCATGAGACAAAATGGCATAGAAATACATTTTGATGCACTCAGGCTTGAAATACTTTTTCTATAGATATTTTTTTTGCCGGAGTTTCTGTTTTTTCCCCATCAGACCAAGAAACTTCAGAGGTGCTTGTTTAAATTAATGTCAACTAAATGTGTAGAGATTGTGTTGTGCTTCTCCATCTTCCTGCACTTTCTCTACGAGCTCATGCTGTTTTCTTCTCATTCACATTTAATGAGCAAAGGGCTGCAAAAACAGCAAACACACACACAGCTAAAATAAAAACCTACAACACACTCTGACTCCTTTAATGTCTCCCATACACTCTTTCAAAAATACTCTCCCTTCCTTCAAAGTTTTGCTCTCTCACACTCTGTTTGGATTCAAGTTCCAAACCAAAAAACTTTCAAGTATCTCAGAGAAAGAGTGAATTATTAGTGAGTAATCATCAGCTGGATTTTTTTAGCAAATAAACAGGTTTTGATTAACATACAAATCGGATTCATGCCTAAAGTGGATTAATACTTGTTAAACTGACAGCCTGCTCCTGTGTTGTGTGCTGTTTCAATTTCTATTTAGGATGGAGAGGTCGAGGTCATTAAGCTCTCCAGATGGTTGCGTGGAATAGGTGGAATAATAATAAGCCTTTTTACAGCAGACATTCTGACTTGTAATATCATGAAACTCACAAGCGTAAATAATAAACGGCAGCCTTGTTTGGTGTGAATGTTCCAGTAACAGGCTCCCTCTATTGTGCATGTTGGTTCAATAACATGACATTCAGGGACACTTGAAATGGAATGGAGCCTTTGATAATATTGTTAGTAATAAGTGAGTAAGTTTCCTACAATGACAAGACAACACGGATCTTGTTTCTTTACTTGAGGGGTTTAGTTCAATGTACAAAAATGAGTTACACAACTGATCTTCATAAAAACTATATTATGAAAAACTGCAATGCACGACATTAACAGAGAGCACTTATGCTTTCAGTAAATGTGCACAAAGGACTACAGCACGATCTGATGTTTACTTTCTTTATCAGTAACTACTAATGCAAACAAAAGGCATCCCATCATCCCATATAACCTTTAAACGTGTGTTATGAAGAATCCGTGAGAGCACTCTGAGGGAGGAGGCAGGGTAGAAGTCAGACAAGAGGACAGATGTTTTTTAAAATTAATGCACAAACATAGGCTAAAAAAACCCCCACGGAGTTCAATTTGTAGCTGGAGGCTAATTACCTGACTCCATGGCAACATTATACTTCCTGTTTACTAGCAGAGGAGCACATGAGTGGGGGTTGCAGGTTGCACTGATGTTTCGATTTTAGCAGGTGGGGTCAAGAGAATCAGGTTTTGGAAACCCTGGTCTAGAGTAACAGACAGCAAGAGCACAGGACCTTTGTGGTGTGTGACACACTATAGGACTTATTACAAGTGTCCATGTGAGAATGAAAACTAAACTACATATCAGATATGTCCAGAGTTTTTCTGTAACCACAACAGGCACTTTCAACATGTTTTTTACATTATGTGTGACATTTATAGTGGTGACAAAGATTAAAATGTGTATTTCTCACTGATGAACTTATTGACACCTTGTGTACTCACGCGGTGTACCGCTACAAGGTTTCACTTTTAATATGACAGCTCCCCATTAGTGCACGGATGAAAACAGACACACTAATGTCTGCCTCTCTCACTCTCTCTCTGTTCATTTCAGTTAATTCTGCTTGATTGTTTCGAGTGCTCAAGGAGCAAACGCATCCACAGCACATTACACACACACTGTGAACACTCTCTTTCTCTGTCTTACCCTCCTGCAGGGCATCCTTCATGACCACCGCCCCCCTGGGAGGCTCCTGGCTGGATGCTGACCTGAAGAAAGGCTCAACCTGTCGGGAGACCTCCTCGCCTGGATTCAAGCCCTCCCACATCCCCCTGAAGAGCTGCACCTTCTCCTCCAGCAGAGACATGATCTCTGTGTCCTTCTGCTTCAACAGATCTGACCAGCAGAGACAGACGGGCAGAGAGAGAGAGAGGGAGAGGCAGACAGTGAGGAAAACATTTGGTGGTATTTGGAGCAAACTTATCCCTTCTTTCTTTCACATAAGCACACGATACGGGTTTCTCTCACCTCTCATCTCCTTGGCTTTAGTCTCCAGCTGTCTCTTGTCATCTTCCGTCTCACTGGGAATCCCTTCATCCTCATCCTTCTCCCTGTCCAACCAAGCAAAAGAAAAAACAAACATGATGCATAACAGCTAATAAATTATACAAGGATTAAACATCTAAAAACTGTCAGCAGCAACACTACAAAATCTGCCTCAGCCATGATATCTGTCTCTACATCTACAAGAGGGGATAAGTAATTAAATTCATTACTTCATTAGCTGACTGGCAGAAATGAATGGCCAAAAAATTCTCTGTTTTCTAGCATTTTTCAGACTAAACTGTTCTTCCAAAAAAAAAAAAAAAAGGATCAGAGAATAAAATCATCAGTCTCGGCTCTATCTACAACCAATCAGTAAATACAACATCGACACCACAGGAAAACACTTTAACTAAACGGGGCTTAGACATCTGTGAGAGAAAGATGCTTTGATGGAAGAGACAGACAGATTTTGGCTTTATCTCCTCCATTCATGCTAATATCCTGATCTCAATTTTGTATTTTGACACCAGTCAGACAGAAAAAGAGAGTGAGAGAGACGCAGAGTACTAAATCTCTCCCCTTCCCGCTGGCTGCAGTCAAATAATCCTGTGCTTATGGTGAGCTGCCCTTGAAGCCGATCCAGCATTAGACTGTCCCTGAGTACATCCCATCCCCAGGTAGAGGAGTGCTAATCCTCCTGGCAGCAAAGTGTTCTGTCATAGCTTACCATTTAAAACTATCTAGAGAACTGGGCTGGGTCTAACTCCTGGGTTACAACAAAACTACATAATAGGTGAACCCTGAGAGGCCAGTGCTGCATGTAACGCACTTTGAGAGCAGAGTTTGTTTGGCAGTGGAGGTTCTGGGATGAAGAAAATGGAGCGGGTTATTCCAGGGGCTGAGTTTGGGATTATACACTGAAATAAAAAAATGTCCCAAATGTTTGTTTGGCTATAAAAAAAAAAGATTTTAATCATTTTAATATTTGCATATTGGCCTAAATATTGTAAAGCAAAACCATCTAAATTAAGACATAAATAAATTGTACTCACATGGACTGCATGGCTCCCTGGATGAGGTGCATCCAGGTGTTGCGCTCGTCCTTCGAGCTGGCCAGGACCTCCATCATCTCTGGCTTCTCGATGCCTGCCGTGATGAGGAAGAGGCCGCGCTCTTCGTTAGCTACCTCCCTCACGATCAGCTTTTGGAGGGAGATGACCGTGGAGCGCTGGTCCTATAGGGACAGAAGGGTGGGACGGGAGGGGAGAGGAGAGGAGGAAGTGATGGACACAACAAGGGAGGAGAATGAAAGAAAATATGACAGTGGGAGGGATGAGAGGGGGAGGAGAGAAGACAAATGTTGAGGATGGGAAAGGCAGGAAGAAGGGCGGGTTGTGGCAGGAGGGGGTGAAAAGGAGGGGGAGAGGTATAGAGAATAATTATGGAAGGAGAGAGGAAGGCAAAAGGAAATAAACATGTGCAAGCGAAGGCAGAGGGATAAAAAGAAGGAAGGTCAGGGAGAAAGAAGAAAGAATACAGGACCAGTGGGTTGGGTAATGGGCGGTTGGATGATTGAAAGGGAAAAAATGGAAAAGATGTGAAATAAAGGGGGGAAAAGAAGATAAAATGTGATTCTGGTTAATGTTATCATGCAGAGCCTCAGTAGTCCTTAAATCTTGAAGACTGCAATCACTGTAAAGCACAGTTTAGCATGCTGACACCACAAACTGCTGCTTCATTTCTGCTCTATCCTGTAAAAACTCTCAAATTGTACCCACATCCCAATGTTTTTTTTCCTGCAATCTCTTGTCTGAGGTCTGAATGATGGTTCAGATTTTTTAAGTGTGTCTTTCCACTGTGATTATGCTGTAAAAAATAGGGACAAAATCCACAGCCATCACTCTGTGCAAAAAATCCATTTAAAGTTTAAAGTGGGTATCTTTCACAGTCTTTTTGCACAAAATTCCCCTCGTTTTTAACTGTCTTCTTCACTGCAGCTCAGCAACAGAAACACTGTCTCTGAAAACAACATGGAACTGATGCTAAAAAGGCTCTGGATGATGCCCAATGGATTTGGCTCGGACTCCTTGAGCCTCATGTTAGCCACATGTAGCTTCACAGGAACACTCTCTTTCTTCGGGTGACCTGTGAACTCATTGATCCTGGCTGCTCTGGTGTCGGTAATCTTCAGAACTGAAACTGGTTCTGCTCAAACTTCAAGCCGACTCACACGTCTGTGATCCATTAGGAACCACATGTTATTCCTCCTTTCAATGTCGACAGACTTAACTTTAAAAAATGCCAGGTTGTTTTTAATGATGGATGTGATTTTTATGCCACAGGCCTGCTTCTGTTTTAAATACCCTTGTGTGTGTAAAAATAAGTCCTGTAAACAAGGGAAAACTACTCAAAACTATATTATTTATCACAGCTGGATTAGATGCCGAGGGCTAGATCAGCTTTATTAGATGCAGCTAGCTAGCTAGCTAGAGGCAGGCAACATTTCACAATGGGAAAACGAAGCAGGCCGGCTAATGCTAACAACAACAACAGTGGGATAGGAAAATATGACAACCACATATCTGGCTGCGCTCATAAGATCTTTATTACTGGAGGGAAAACAGAGAACTGCAGAAGGAAGAAGGAGGAAGAGAGAAGAGAAAGAAGTATAGAGACAGAAGGAGAAAAAGAGTTGACAGCAGGATCCTACCAGCATGGCGAAGACATATTTCTGGTCTTTCTCTGAGAGGAAGACAAAGACGTCTGATAGTAGCAGAGCATGGACATCTGGAGAAAGGAAAGTAGTTTTGTATGAATGAGTGAAACACTGAAATAAGATCATTGATTTCACATTTCCAAACAGTACTGACATGCCAACAGTAAGAGGGAGAGAATTTGTAGTCATTTAATGGGCAAAGACGTAGTCAGTCACTGTCTCCTTACCCTTTAGTCTCCCCTGGCTGTTCTTCAGCTGCAGCACTCCATCATGGATCAGCCTCCTCCTCAGCAGATCCTCCCTGGCGAAAATCTGACCGCTCTTCATCATCATGATGGACTTGCTGTCCGTGCGGATGTGAAATTCCTTCAGACGACGTCTCTTCTCGTATTCGTTCACCTTGCTATCGACCGATGCGATCACCTCCTTGACGAGGCGAACAGATTCCGTCAGGTCCTCATAATCCTCCTCCCTCTCTGTGACCGACATGAGATAAGAAAGTTTAGACCAGCAACAGCGAAGCAGTGTGGCATCGACAAAAGTCTCCGGTAAGATTCCAACCAAACCACAAAAACAATTACTGGGATTGGAATCACTATTATTTTTTACACCTGTTTTAATGCAAAACGATCAGATTTTCAAAGGTTTTGTTGTTATGCAGGTGCAAACTCAGCAGAGACTAAAAAATGCAGATGAAAGCCATTATCATTGTTGCAATTCCATTTGGTAATTTAATGGCTCCAAACCAACACAATTGAACCAGAGGGGCAGAGAGGCACAGGCGAGGAGGACTTTGTGCACAGCAGAAGGTGCAGTAAAATTGTGGTGCCCATTTTGGTGTTTAAGTGTGCCTGCATATCCACTGGCTGAGAAAGCTCTGGCAAATGCCACTGCAATGAGGCAGAAAGCCTTTTTATGGTTTGAGCTGGTAGGGCTGGACGCAATAACCTCGATCACGTCAACTGAACTTCTTTCATGTGTGCTGCGGTTTTGCCTCTTTCATTTGGACATAATCACTCTCGTAACTGCGTAATTAGAAAGGCAGAGTGACGGAGCACATAGAGCCGTTCACACTCCAGCTCCACCAAATTTTGAACCCTTGTTTGCACATTCCTCATTCTTGAAAAGGCACAACGGTCTCCTGTGTACTTTTCCCTCAAAAGATTGTTGTATATCTCAAAAATATACACTGTTTTTTTTTTACATTTTGCTTGTTTGTTTGAGTCATTTGTTGTTAGATTAGGTTCATTTTGATAGAGACTTTATCAGACAGTGAATGCTGTTCAAAAGTTACTCCTCTTTATCTAAAGGAGTTTAATTAACAAACCTTAATGGAATTTAAGGATGATTTAAGCTATAAATGTGAAGGATGCACACAGATAATTAGCTAAGTTACTGATTTTAGTTTCTGGCAATGCAGTCAAAGAGGGAGATGTCGGAAAAGATAAAACTCTAAAATGATTAAAAATCTGAAACCTGACCTATTATTTCTCTTGCTGATGGAGCTCCGATATTTTTTGAGCTTCTCGCTTGTCAGCCAAACAGTGTAGCCAGTACTGAACTGACCTTTTCCCTAAAGTTCCACATGTTAAATATTCTCAACAACATTCGATGGGCTCCTCCCGGACTGTGTGTGTCTGGGTTGATCAATTTTATTGACTTGCACTGGTGACATAAGCAAACAACCTCACGACTGTCATCAAAATTTGATTCAAATGTTGCTTAAATGAGAATGATGCACAAAAAAACCTTCCATTTGTCAAACTGAGCTCCACCCACTTCAAATTAGCACAGAGGGAACAGCTTAGAGAGGAATCTCTAATGCGAAATAATCCAAACTCTCTCTAACTTTGGCACCTGCATATGTAGTTTACCTGAAAGAACTAGAAAGAGGAGGAAAAAGCTGTTTGACCCATCTAATTAACTAAAAGTGTAAAAACATCTTTTCTAGAGCTTTAGCTGCCTGCTACTTCAGGGCAGTGTCAGAGAGGCTGTTTCCCCTTATTTCCAGTCTTTATGCTGAGCTGAGTTAACTAGCTGCGTCTCCTAGTTTCATATTTTAAATAAAAATGAGAAGATCGCCACATCCATCATACAGAACTCCCTGTAAGACAGCAAGTGAGTTTATTTTCCTAAATACACAACTATTCCTTTAAATGTAAGGTAATGGGGTTCAGATATCTGTATGTGGAGGTGCTCATTGATCAGTCACACTGTTGCTGTCACACTAACCATGTGTCTCATCTGGTTATCCAAAAGAAAGTGAGTTTAAAAGCTTTTATTAGCAGAGAAATAGAACAGCATGCAATAAAAAGAGCCAGCAGCCTGTAGGTCTGCACACTAAGAGGAGCCTCGGAGTCAATATGTCTCTGATATACATCTTGTGTATTCAGCACTTGGGTTTTGGAGGAAAATGTAATATTCTCCCCTAAAGTGGAATATTTTCCTCCTGTGGTTGTTGTACTTCAGTGCTCCTAAGCACCAAAATACTATCTCTAACTTGAGAGTGTGCTGTGTTATTTTCACTCAGTGTACATATATCAGAGCTGGCAGGAGAGAGTCTTCTTAAAGCACCTTGGGGATTAAGTCAGAGCTCCCCCATCCCACATAGAACTATAAACGGGCTTTGGGGAAGGATCAGAGGGAATGTACACAGTGGGAGTCCAGCTGACGAGAGCTGCTTTAAATCAGATATAAATATGGTGTGAAATTTTTCTGCTTTTCTAAGAATGCTATTATACTAAAAAACACCAATTCAACATGTGTTTCAATGTGTGACACAGCACATGAAAAAAACACAGGAGGAATTTCTAATCTGCTTGAGAGACTCACATTGCAGAACGCTCTGATGAATTTGTCTAATTTTAGGATCAAAATGATGTGACAAACACTGATTTAGCTCAGGAATTTGTGCTGTCATGCTGAAAAAATGATAAGACTGTATGTGGACGGAGAATTTTATCAAAACCAAAACACATAGATAAAATAAGAATTCGACCGACACACACTTCATTGCAGACGAAAATATGCATCTCAAAAGGTTTTAAAACTTTACTTTCCTAAGAGAGAAGAATCTCGCTAAAATATTTCCATGTGGTTTGAACTCCAAGTCAACTTGATTCTCTAATGATCTCTGAGCCAGCAACATTTTCCTGATACTAATGCAATGATTGGCCTGATTCTGTCTTGCTCGCTGTCACTTGTTAATGGGCAAATCCTTTAGATCCAAGTAAAATAACGCAGCCCCATAACAGAAAGTCTCAAGTGGAAAAAAAGAACTGATGAGCGAACATAAGATTTTCCTTTACTGGATTAAAATTCTGAATTCGGCACTCAGGGTTAGAAATAAAGTGTCCTGAATACTGAATGCTTGGTTCTTTTTATGTTATGTAAGGTGATAAAAATGTGAAAAGGACAAAATAAAGATTGACAAAAGACTAGAATGTTGCCATTAGAGATAACAGAGTAGAAAAAAAGAGAAACAACTAAAATTAAAGTCACCTTTTATATGCTCTGTATGATGCAACAGAATGAGTTCTGAATTATAATATGGTATTACCATGTACTTAACTTCTAAACTTACTATTAAAATAATTATTTTCCACCCTGTTAGCTGGGTATATCAGTCTGTAGTTGCCAGAGTTGTCACAGTTAAAAAAAAACCTTGTTTCCACTCTCCCTGATTCATATTATTATGCACATACACACACACACACACACACACACACACACACACACACACACACACACAATAGTATTGGTGGCTACAGGGAGGAGAATGACATGAAGCTAACCTCTAGTGTGCTGCAGTATTCTCTGGATCAGCACCGGGTACTTTGTTATCCTCTGTGTCACCAGCAATATGCATTCTGGGATACCAAGCCTCCGCACAATGCTGCTACTCATCTTTTTCTGAAAGAACAAACAACAAGTGCTTTAGTAAAACATGCCCACACACACAACAGGTGGCTCAAAACAAGACAAAGTTTCAAATAACCGCTGGGAAAGCTTCAAACTCATTTGTGGTGGAACTATGTTATCATAATACCCAAGAAGGTGTTTGCTGTGATTATGGGTACGTCAATCATACATAAAAAAGGAGATGATACACAGAAGAAGACAGAGGCACTAATGCTTCAAAAACCAGACAAACAACCCCCCTGGAAGAACAATCTCAAGGGTAATGTAGCCTTAATACAAAAGTTTTCAAGACATACATGCAAAAGACAAAACAGCAGAAGAAAAGCATGATAAACAAGGTGAGTGACATGGTAAGTTGCACTAAACAGAACAGAATTTTTTAAACCTCTATTCAACAAAAACAATAGTGCCTGGGAAGGCAGACATCTTTTAAAGGAATATATTTTCAGCACAGAAGCAGTAGAAGACATAAGCACTGAAAGCAACTTATCCAAAAAGTGACTCTATTGTAGGATACGTGACAGACATGAGGGGCTGAAACGCAAGTCTCACTTTGATAAAGGCCTTGAAGCGTTTGTCTTTGGTCTGGAGGTCCTTATAGTGGTTTACGGCTTCACTGTGGCGGCTGCAGAATCTCCCATAAACCCTCTTCATGCATTCACCGTTTGATCCTGAGAACTGGAGTAGAATGTAATCAGCATGAATGAAGAAAACATCGAGACAACACAGCAAAAAAAAAAAACTAAGATGCTAATACTGCATGTAATAAGACTCTCATTTCTGTTTCGAATTCAAATTCAACTGTTAGATTAAATACAAATACTGATGTCAAAGAATGTGTAACTTAATATTAGAAATGTAGAAATTCTACAACATTGAATAATCTAAGAATTCAAACTGTTGACAGTTTCCCTGAGAGTTAAGGACTGCTATCTTTAACAGTGGTCCTGAAACTTAGAAGCAAGAGCCTGCAGCTCTTAGCAGCAGTGAGGCTATAAATCACAGTGGTGCCTGGAGCGAAATGTTTAGGCTGAAGGTGCCAACATGCTGATGTTAAGTAGCTGTAAAGTTTACCAGGTTCATCATCTCAGTTTTGCATGTTAGCATGCTGACATAAAATAAAACACAGCTGAGGCTGATGGAAACTTTGTTCATTCAATGTGAGTCACAAAGTCATCAACACCTTTTACCCCAGTGCGATCAGAGTACTGAACACAGTACCCACACAGTGGCTGTCAATATGCTGCTGAAGTGTTTCCAATCATGTTCACTGTGCAATAGATTTATTTCCACTGCTGCTATCAAGCTCTCTACTGCACATTTACATTCTTACCGGCTCCTTCTAAATATATTTATATAATTTAGTGTTATTTTTATTTTTATTTCTATTTTTCTATACCTGTATTTTGCACCACCAGAGTTGTCTTTTAAATTTCGTTGTACATTGTGTATGATGACAATAAAAGCATTCTAAGTTCTAAGTACTGGACAAATGGAAACGATGATTGAGAGAAACTGTTTGGGGGGGGGGTGTGTCGGGACTCAGTCAGCAGGAATATAAATACATGCACAGATTCCATGACAATCCATGTGTGGGGACTAGTTTATGAGAGGGGTTTTTTTTAATGCAAACACATTAGAGGCAGAATAATGTTCATGTTTTTATATGAGAGGCTTTGGTGTTTTGATGCAGTGCAAAAAAGTCAATAAGCATAATATTCATAGCCTCTGGCATCTTTTCCCTACCAACACGGGCAGAGCATCCCTCAAAGAGAAAAAAAAAGCAACCTGTTTTGTTTTCATACAGCTTTATGACACAAGGCTCATCCTTCTCTAACCTGGTTTACAAGGATGTCTCCTATCCTGTTGATGACGAAGCATCCCTCCATGCTCCCCTCCCCCAGCTGGCTCTCCCTCTTCCTCTCCAGGAGTCGGAGGAGGTGCTGTGTGTGGAGCTCCAGGAGTTCATCCAGAGCGGGGAACAGCTTCTCTAACGTCTGCAGCTCCAGCTGAAGCTCCTTCTGCAGGCCTTTGCTGTAAACCTCTGACATGATGCGCAACGTGCGGATGTGATGCATCTCTGTCTGCATCAGCTCTGAAAGACGTAAAAGGAAGTGATACTTAGACAAAGACAGACATAAGCAGCAGTTTCTATACTTATCTATGTAAATCTGTGTCAGAGGTCAACAAAGAGTGCCAACGACTTTGTGACAGCCATTTGTATGTCACTCTATTCATAGAGGAATCTTTTTTCCAATTCTTTGTACTTAAGAATGTCATTCTCACTTTATTACCTATTTTTACTTTGATCTTGTAGTTTTAATTATCCTTTAATTATGACTCTTTTCTTAGTTTTCATCTTATTTCTTACTATTATTATCAAGCTACTGTAGCTGATTTAAATTGATTAAATCTCAAGCCTCAAAATATTCAAGAGACAAAAGAGACTTGTGGATGCAACTGAAATGTCCATAATGATGGTAGACATCAACAACAACAACAACAAAAAAAAAAAAAATGACACCCCTTTTGACCTGCAGCTTATTCTGATTTTTTTTCGGGGGGTTAAAAAAACTGGATGAGAGCCAGATGAGACTTAACAACAGAAACATTTCCTTTGATTTTTCACCATAAAAGCAGATTTCAGTAAATCATGTACCGTAGATGACGTCCTGTCTCTTCACCAGCTCCTTGTCGAGCTGCTGCAGGTACTGCTGCTCCACGCCTAAACTCCACGAGTCAGCCTCCATATCCTTGGCCTCCGCCTCAAACTCCCCCATAAGCTGCCCGTCCATCATCTCCGTCCCTGCAGCGACAGCACAGCTTGCACTTACAGCCTGAAGCTCATGTCATGTCATAGTTTCTATAACATTTTTTATTACACGGCTTAAAATGATCTTCTTGATTACATTATCTCTCCTTTATACAGAGACGATGTAACCTTCAGAAAGAAACATTAGTTTACAGGCTCTAGTTGCTCTCATACGTTTAGAATTAAGATCCTTTAGATCCGTTATATGTCATTCCTGTATATTTCATTGTTTCATTAATTATTCACTCGCACCCGAAGTGCAAATTTATGATTTGGTTGTATCGTTTACATTAAAAAGCAGTGAAGGTTTTTGAAAAATATTTCTTTTGTGTTCCTCTAATGTAAGATTTTTTTCAAATTTTGTTAGATGTTCACTGGGTATTCTCGTCAGAGGCTCCCAGCTGTTCAGCAGCTGTCTAGGGTAGGCGGACTAAGTGTGTGTCACATATGTATTGACCTTCATCTGTGAGCGACTCCATGGACTCTGTGACCTGGTTGGTTCTGTTGAGGGAGTCAGTGGACTGGGAGAGATACCGCAGGCCTTTAATGGGCATCTCGTCAAACACCGGACTGTAGACAGATAAGATTATTATTATTATTATTATTATTATTATTATTATTATTATTATTATTATTATTATTATTTACAGCCAGTTAAAGCAACAAACAGTAATAAAACTGCTGAAACACACATGGGGCAAAGTACACATGGCCAAAAAAATGAGTCACAAAGGAAAAAACAGGAAAATGATGATAATTCAAAAAAAGACACATCACAGAATTAAAAATAGCTTTGAAACAAATGTTAATAAAACATGAAACAGAAACACGTTCCCTCATTTTATCACACAAAAAATCACAATTACACACACAGTCACACACACACGCCAGCTCACCCCGCGATGTTGCTTATGGAGAGACTTTTGGAGAGGTTGTTGCCGTGGAAAGTCATGATGCTGGTGGGTCTCCGTCCTGACGGCATCGTCAAAGAATGGTCTTCCGGAGACAAGATGGCCGACCAGGGTCGCTCCCTCGTCCCGCCAGCTGGACCAGAGACAGATACATCAGGACATAAATGTTGTTCTAATGACATTGTACTAAATGAAAAAAAAGTGGGCAGGTGCTCACAGCAACAAGAAGAGAAATACAGTGTTTGAAAACTGCTTATGTTCATCACTTCCCACTAGCTGAGCTCCAGTTTTCCCTTGAGTACTCAGATCCTGAACTAAACTCATTACAATCGTAGGGAACTTAAGGAAGATTCTTGAGGAATCCATTGGAGGTTGGTGTTTTTTATTTTGTTTCTTTTTTTTCATTTGTAAAAAGAAATTTTATTTTAGCATTATACTGATTTAGATTCTGTTCTCTTGCAACTCTGAAGATTTTAACTAATTCATCTTGATTCCATTTATAAAATACAAATAAGAAAACAACTTGTATCATGACAAAACGTCAGTAAGGTATCTGGTGGGTGTAAGACAGTTTGACAAGTCTAAGAGGCTGAAGAATGTGTTAGGTCCTTGGAGAATCTCATTTAAATAATGGAGGACATAAAAAAAAAATCTTAATCCTGACGTACTTGTTCTTACTAACACAGGTAATGTTTCTGTGTGAATTCTGTGCAAAGAGACATTTCCTCCTCACTTTAATTCATGACACAAGAGCCTCCAGCAATATACCCTTTGCATTCGCTCTTACGCTGTGGAACCACATTTTGATTGACAGTTGTGATCTTTAAACAGCCCTTAGACTTCTTTGAATGTACAAGATGTAGAATTGAAGCTCAGACACATTGGTTAAATTAAAATACCTTCAGTTACTTTCATTTCAAATAATTGCAAAAACAAAGGAAACTCCAACAGTGACTGCATGTTAATGTGTTAATGTTAATGTCATCTAATCTATGGATGAAAATCAGTGATGAAGATTTGGTCCGAAAATCTGAGGGACTCACATTTGTTCCTCATTGTGACTGTGGGGATGGAGCTTGAATCTGGCACCACAAACTGCTGTTTGGGCAACTAGCCAGGGAGACAGAGAATAAAAGCATAAATGAAGAGTTCAGATCAATATTGGCTGCAAGACAACAGAAAACCACAGAATCAGTGGGTCAGACTGAGAGAACTTTTACCTTCATCTTCACCTTGGCGCAAACAGGCAGGCTGTCCCTGCAGCCCTTGTGGACGGAAGCATTACAGTCTGGAAAGAAAAGCAACAGAACGCTCAGTGAATACTATGAGCATTACGGTGGAGGTGGTGGGGGTGACAAGGGTGTGTGGAAAGGTGGGGGCTAAGAAACTCTGACTGGTTTTCATAGCCGGCCAGGAAACTCCACCAGCCCACTAATGAAAGCCAGACCAGAGCAGAGCATGTGATGCAATCGAGGGGTAATACAGCTCGTGGACGAAAAGGGGGGGGGGGCGAGGAGTGATAGGCTGCGGAATGACATACACACACGCATAAACATTGAATTGCATGGGAAAATTTCATTATGTAAACATTTCAAAATCCCCATGAAGCATGGGTCATCATTCAAGGCTGCTAAAATAAGATCTGCTCTGTGATCCCTGTGAGTCAATCAAAGACTTTAATTCCCATGGACTTCAAATTTCACGCTGTCTAATCATATCGCAAGAGTTTGACTTTGAAGCAGAAACCTGTTCCGCTTATTTTACATACAAAAAAACACCCCCAAAACAAACAAACAAAAAAAACCCACTTGCAACACACACAAAAAAATAATGAAGTTGTTGATCGAGAAGCGCGAGCAAGAGGAACAAGAATCTCTGGTCACGTCAGAGCAAAACTTCACAACAAGGCTCGGATGTTCCACTGCCACCGCTTCCACAGAGGCAACAGAACAGAAGGGTTTAAACGGACACGTTGCACAAGTAATCCACACAGTCCACTATCAGACCTCGTCACCATGCATACATTTCCGTTTCTAGGATTACATCAACACACTTATGCTCTCAGACAGGGTGAGAAAGCAATCCTGTGTAACTCAACAAGCAGAGGACAAAAAAAAAAGAGAAACACTTCAGAGTTAGTTAGGGGAGCCATTTTCACTTCCATCTATCACCTGATACATAAATGCACTCATGTTACGGTAAAAATAACCAAACAAACAGAAAAAGAGATGTAGATAAAAGTATCCACGGAATATTTGATTTGATATATCTGATTATGACTTTCAGAGTAAAAGCAGCCTCAGTTCCTGCTGTGTTTTACTCCTCTTAAATGGTTTTATTGGGTGTTTTTACTGCATTTTGTGAACGTCCAACTCATTCCGGCAGATCTCAGACAAAAGGATCACTGTATTTGTCTGGTGAATGGACATCAGCCAGACATTTGTGAGTACAAACCTCCACGAAAAACAGCCTCAGAACCGTCTGTGTCTCCAGAAATCTGAAGCAGACAGACTGAACAAAACACAAGCTGTTTTGCCAGTCTGAAGTATTTGAGGCAGATTGTGACCATTGAGAGGATCGCTGTGATCCATCGCAGGGCTGGTTTCTCCTTTTTAGGCTTTTTTTGGGGTTGCGCCAAAGGCTTGTGCAATAAACTACATCCTCTTTTGGGCTGATTCTGCTTTAGTGGAAAACAATGCAGAAACGGTCCTGTTGTCTGAACTGAGAGGCTGAAAAAAAAAATGATTTGACCACCAGAATAGCATGATTCATATCTGATGATGTATGTGCACTAAGGAGCTTCTCTATTTTTGGCTTCTTTTTCTCCTTACAGAATATTTAATATAACGTGTTCCCTGCAGTGCAAAGAGCTTATCTTGTTTTCAAATTGGAAATAAATTAACAACAAGGTAAATGTTTTAATTATGAATCACAGGACTTAATTTGCTTTGATTAGACTTAAAGCAACAGGAGTCCTCCGTGGTGACGAAAAATGAGATTACAAACAGAGGAATGAAGAAAAAAGAATACAAATCGGGTGATAAAGGTACTTACGTGCACAATGGTATGCCTCCTTGCTGTTGAAAGCCTTATTGCACTGGGAGCACTGGGTCCCCTGGCCCGAGCTGACTGATGTAAATAGATGACCATTAATCGTCTTCTTGTCCTTCTCTTTGCCTTCTTTCTCTTTCTCCTTTTTCTCTTTGTCCTTTTCCTGCACAGGTGGAAGCATCAGTCAAATTCTCTCTCCACACATGTTGAAAATATGTAAAAAATACTATGATGACACTATGATTCTGTTTAACATGCATGTTTTTACATTAAAAACAAAGTCAAAAACACTAAAAAAGAGGCTGGAATCACATCTACTCTTTCTCCCTGCAGAGAAACTCGGGATCTGTCCATCAAAGGCTGTGAGCAGAGTGCATCAATGTTAGTGTCAGAGGGAACATCAAAGAGATTCAGATATACGTGACTGAGCCTTAATCAGACTTCTTTGATTTGTTTATGTTGTTTGTTAGCTTGTTAGCTTGTAACTGGCTACAGTGGCTGACATAGCATCAGTGTTTGTGCTATTGCAAACTCTCGCTCTCTTTATCAACAATTCCAATCTGTGCTGGAGGTTTAACGTTTCTTTGTGATTGGATTTTGAATGTCATGTATCAAATCTAGTTCGCCTCAGGTGAATTTGAATTTCAGATTTTGAGAAAGAGCTCAGACATCGCCCCCTTCAGCAGAGGAATGTGGAAACACCTCTGCAGTGTCTAACTTTGTACCGATAGTCAGTGTAGTCGCAGTTTGACATTTTGGGCAACAAACATGAGAAAAACACATTTTTTAAGGAAGAAAATCTCACAGAACCCGGACCACACAAGGAGATGAAGGTCACTTTGAGTTCAATAATAACTTTACACCAGCCAATTAGATGTGTAGAAAATAATGAAGTCATGCTTAGTAACCTGTAGAGTACAATAACCTACCAGACACTGAAAAAACGTCTCAGCGTTCGGGCAGCTGCTAAAGCTAAATTCCAATCTGAATCCAACAGAGCAACATTATTAAGCTGATGTACTACACAGCAGGGGCCTGTGAATATGAAGCCATGCATTATTTATGCTGACAACAAATTGTCTCATTAAGAGACTATTTTAAATGCAGTGAATGCAGTGACAGTTTTTTGCTGTTTTGCTTCAGCTGAAGACAATGAGATTTTGTTTATCAAATTTGATATTTGCTGCACTGTTATGGGATTACTGGTAGAGCTTTATAATGCTGACAGGACATAACAGCTGTGGGAAACAGCTACCAATTACACCGACTATTTCTACCACAGGGCTGTCCATTTTCATCTGACATGTTTTTTTGTTTCTCATCTACAATAAGACTCTTATTCAGATTGCTTTATGATGAAGAAGCAGGGGAGATTTTAGTGTGCTGAAGCACACTTCTGCTGGATGCATGACTACTGTGGGAGACATGCTGTCTGGGAATCAAATCTCTGACCTTTCCATAACAGGGCGGTCTTTCTGCTGTCTCTGCTTTCATGGACGAAGTCATCTTCAGCTGTTGGTCATCTCTGTACACTGAGCTGAATCACAATCCCATAAAGTGATGCCGAGAAGAACAGAGCTCTTATTCTCTTGGATTTACATCACAGAGCCTCCACCCAAACCCAGAGGAAATGGGAAAATGGAGTTGCCAGCACGCTTTAATAGGCGGCCCTGGGCCTCTTGGTCTGAGGGGACCACAAAGCTCTGACACACTACAGCTCATTTTGTTCAGCTGCTTAAAGATACCATGAGGCTGACTGTACCACAGCAAGCCTGCGTGTTTCACAGCCATTACAACACTTTCATTCTCACTTCCTGCAACAACAACTCTATCACCAGTGGTGGAACACACTGACAAACTTCTGTGAACTAAAAGTCTAAAAAAGAAATCCTCATGGCGAAAATCTCTTTGTGAAGCATATCGAGAGATGTTTCCTAAACATTAAAAACCTCAAAAATACAACAAGGTCAACTTTCTAGAAAAAAATACAGGCAGCAAAGACCATCCTCAGCAATGTTTCTTGTGGCTGCAGGAGAACTAATCACCTGTGACATCTAAACCAGATTTAACAGATTCAAAAAGACATTCTAATGAAACACACTGCAACAGGCAATGACTTCACTGGAAAAAGACATCAACCCAGAGGGGAGCACTGGTCACTTTCAACATGATACTGTGACAGTCTCTTTTACTACAGTTTGACTGGCAAACCACAGCATTCTGTTAGCCTACCTCCAGCCAACCTTTCCATCTCAGCGAGAAGCCATGGCTTCCTGTGAATCTCCTGTATAACATCCCTGGCTGTGAAGCTACGGTCGGCTGAAGCTACGACCGGCTCTGAGGCTCCATCAGGAAAGCAGCAATGAGGAAGTGGCAGGCTCGCTACAGGACGTGAAAATGCTGCAATGACCCTTCAGTCTGGTACAGACACTATTTCAAAACTGCACAAAACTAGATCGGCTTCAGAACTTTTAGATGTTTGACAGCGTTCAGAAACTGTGTGTTTTCATATCCGAAAACAGATCAGCTGACAGTTACAAATAAAAAAAACTGTAAGATATTTTTTGGACAACAAGAAGTTAATGAAATAACTTCAAGAAAAGTCTCTTTTGCTACAGTTTGACTGGCAAACCTTGAACGGAAGATTGTTTAAGTCTCAATCAGTTGAATTCAATGAAGAAATTTGAAGCTGTGTGTGTGGCAGGTCTGTGGCTGATGATGTGGCCACTGAAAATATACAACACATACACATGCGTATGCAAACTTATTACCCTGTGTCAGTTTAAACATCAAAGCTATGCTAAATGTCCGTGCAGTTCTAAAACCAGAATCATTCGTACTGAACTTCGAGCTACAAGCCGCAGGCTTCTGGTGAACCCTTTCACAATCCTGGCCCTTTAAAAGACAAGCAACGGCTGAGGTTAGAAATGAGATTATTAAACCACAGTTAACTCCGTCTTCCTGTATAACTTCCTTTTAACCTCTGTCTCTCTTTGCAAAGGGTGCACATTTGCAGACAGCAGCAACAAGCTTTAATAGCTATTTACTATTATAGCTACTTTTATATCGCAAATAGGCCTATTTATTAGTGTACAGTATTTGCAAATCAAGTTAACGAATGCTGGGATTTAATATTTCACTTCACATGATTTTCAGGTTTATTGCTGACTTTAGCAATTAAACTGCACTTAAAATCATGTTAGGAGAAACTCACAGCAAAAGGATTTTTTTCTTTTGCCACAATATCAAACCCGAGAGATATTATACAGATCATCTTTACCCACAGTCTGATGAGAAATGACTTTGTTCCTTTGCCACAGGAGTTATGCCATCTTACTTTCAAAGTTGTCATATCATTGTCCCGTTAACACTTCATATCTTTCTGTCCTCACTAATCAGGAAGTTGGAAGTTGTGGTTTCACACTACATGACCAGCCGGTGACACATTAAAGATCTTCCATCAGGTGAAATAACCAACCAGTCTGACTGGTTTCCAACTATGTTTTGCCATAAAAACACACACAACAAGCCTCACAGGAAAGGATGCAGTCTTTGCAGTCCAATTTGTTTCTGTGCAGTGAAAAATCAACTATGAAAAAAAAATGGCTGGATGAAAGGATCGAGATGTGCAGCAGCAGGAGTCATTCATTTTGCTCGGAGAGCTGGAGGTAAGTAAATACTGCCGTGTAAGTGTGAGGCTGCCTGCTTGCACTGTGGTCCGGCAACAACCACGAGGTTATAAAGCTGAGAAGTGTGTATGTATTTCTGAGAGGAATTTAATTTTTATGCCCCCTCTATACAAAGAAGTGCATGATAAAACTGGATCCAGGGATGGCAGCGGGCTGTTGCATGGCTCCGAAGCCTCTTCCAACATGACCAGATTTCTGGATTGCTTGATATCAGTCAGGGTGACTGCAACCACGGGCGAACTCTCCAATTGCTTCTGTGAAAACTCCCACATAGCGACTGGCTCCTTTAAGAGTGAGCATTGATTTGCCCTGATCAGGGGCTTTTTGTAGTCTTCTCCAAAAACTGCCAGAGCTAAAATCCTGCAGTGTGAACACAGCATTACCTGACTTGGCTCTGTGTGCACCACGTCTTGCACCACAAATACACAACTGTGACTAGAAAATGTTGCCGGCTCAAAACCAGCCCACAATTTAACGCTGGCTGCTTTAAAGCAAGAAAAAATAACCCCCCCCGACTGCTCGACTGGGGCTGTCCAGAGGCAGACACGAGGAGATGCACGGGGCAGCTCCATGTGTGACTGTGTGCAGATGTGAATGTAAAGCAAAGGCTGAAAAACAGGCTGGAATGAATGTGCATAAGTGGAGTGTGAAGTAAAAAAAAAACCATGATAGGTGGCTGAATTTTAACCAAACACAGCACACGCAGAGGTTTCTACTGAGGCACAGTTATTAGGACATATTGAAATATAGTAATGGTTTCATTAAGGATGATTAAAGTGCTCCCTCACCCTGGTCTTTTTGTACATCTTGTTCTTGAGGTAGCTGAAGGTCCGGCTGACTTTCGTCGTACTCTTTCCCTCAGTGTCGCTCCGCAGGGGGCCAGGCTCCTCCTCTGATATACTGGTTTACACACACACACACACACACACACATACAGACAAACATTATTTTTTTTTTCTCAAACAGCTGTAGTCACAAGGTTTACCTGTTCACACGTTCTGAAAATTCTTCTTTACAGCACCATAAAGGTTCCATAGAGAACCATTTGACTGCTTACAAAAACATCTCCATGCATTTTCTTTACTGGACTCTAAAGGTCCCAGCTGCAGTAAATGCCTAAAGAACTTCAGTATTTTATGGTAATATGTGTGTGTGTGTGTGTGTGTGTGTGAGTGTGTATCCACAGCTGCACTAACCTGTATGCTAGTGAGCCAGAGGTACTGGAAAAAGATCTCATACCTGGAAAGAAACATGACAGGAAGTGAGTAGTGGGACAAAGATTCATGGGTTGGAAAAATAAAAAAGGAATTGTTTTTTTTTTCTTTTATTCACTGAATTTGACACAAGTGGAAACGTTTCTCTCTCCCTTTATTTATGGCAGTGACCATCCTGTCATACTGCTCTCTCTGCAAATACAGTAAGTGGCTGACCTCACTTATCTGATGGCATGTCGACACAGGATTTTCAGTTCCAGTTCTGGCTACGAGAATCGGACAGAGAATTGAATAATCCATGGCCTCCCGTCCTCCTGCCTTTCATGTCCTTGAGCAAGGTATTTAAACATTTAGCGACTTGGAAGCTGCGTATTAGCCAAAAACAAAATGACTCTGGCACTGATGAGGACGGCCAGCACTGAGGCCAAAAGCTGAAGCTGAAGTAGTGTCTTTAGATCCGGTGCCAATATAATGGCTGCTAGATAACGGCTCCAAATAAATCTGTGGCTGCACTGACACACGACCTCATGTGTTAAAATATTTTGAAGTCTTTTTTAACCCCCACAAGACGTCATGATCTCAATATCAAATCATGTAACATTAATATTGTGTCTCAGACAAAGTTTGATAGTTGTAGCTTGCTTGTTTTCCCCAGGCTCTTCCTAACCTCCTCAGCTATTCACATTTGAATATCCTGGCTCCAATAAATGCCAGTAAGTTGCCATTTTTAAATTAACATCTAACCTAGTTCTGTTTTCTATCTGATTGCATATTTAAAAAGTAAATAAGGATAATATACTGCTTAACATGCAACGAGATAAATACATTGCAGTCTTTGCAAAATAATCCTCACAGTCTCAACTCATTTGGTACGTATGCACACGTGTTTTCCAGCAAACATCTCTGTTTCCTTTTAAACAATCACTCTGACACTCTGAAACTATGCAAAGCACCGTCTGTCTCACAAAGTCAAACGCAAAACAGGAAAACAAGGGCAGAGTTTTGGCTTGACTGTGTTGCTAGGAACTCAGTCAAGCAGGCGGAGAACTATAATGGAAATATCTCATAGATTAAAAAAGGGGAAGGCTCGGTGTGTTTAGCTAAAGGTGACAGGTTCACATTTATCTGGAGGGAAGAACGGGCTTCCATAGTTCACCTGTAGTGTTTATAGTTAAGTCTTTTTTTTCCTCTTTCTGTGGTGACTGTTTAATTTTTAGCAAAGAGACAAAAACAGCACCACTGTTAGTAAATGTCAGCTAAATATTGGGCTGTGTTGGGTACTGGAGAAGCGGAGGCATTACAGTATTAAGTGTCAAAAATGGGAATTATTAACACAAAGCTTGCTGCCTAGGTGAAAGGTGGTATTCCACATCAATGATCCTATTACAAGCTCGTTCTAATTACACGTTCGCACTGCAAGCAGCTAAATATCAGCAGTAATTAGTGGTTTCCATACAACAAGTTTGTTGCAGCTGAACTTTTGGGCTTTCATCGTCCTTTAGCAACTTGTTGTGTTCAGGATTAAGTGCATATCTCTCTGCTACTGCAAAAGCTTGAATACAGCAGAGACCAATCACACACTGCAGACCTGTAAAACTGAAAGGTCACGCTCAAGTTAAGGCTGCATGCTTCTGCATAACTTCTCAGGATATTAAATATTATCCATTATGTGCATTATGTGAGAGAATTTCAGAAGTTAGCAGCAGTCGACCTTGTCTGCTTTTTTTTTTTTTTTTTTTTGTTGAGTGATTTCAGAAAGCTTTTAGCACTTCAATGAAGGGAACATAGAGCTCTTGCTGTTCTTTAGGTTAGAGGTCAGCACCTGTGTACAGACATCTGCACAGTTAGCCAGTTATTTATAACATTTGAGTGTGTCTCAAATCGTCACTGTAAAAAGTGGACCAGCAGGATGAGCAGCAGGATGAGCAATCATCTGTCCATCTATTGAAATGACTCCAAGTTACATTTTAGGAATCTCAGGGAAACAGCTACAGTTCTGACTCTAACATCACAGCTATTTACTACTGCAGCTAAGTTTTACTGTACATTACTTACTTAAGTTATCCTCATCATCGCTAGATGAAGAGTCCCCAAAAACAAACTGAGACTTAGATTTGGTGAGGATGGGGGAAAGGTTGAAAGAGAAGGAAATTCGCCTCTTACGTCTCAGGCGTCCAACTGCTGAGGGGGAAGCAGGATGGAAAGAACCACATTTTATTCAAATTAAGTAACTTCATTATATCAGTGAGGATGGAGGGGGAACTTTATTAACTGCAAAAATAATGGGTGAAGAAATCAAGAAAATCATTGAAAGGCCCTGCACGTTTCCACAGTTGTTCACCCTTTTTCTGACCTATCAGACGCCTGCTCAGGTTGACACTGGGTGGAGCTATATCTATAAATTACATGAGGTCAACAAACTTAATAAAGCAGTAAGAATGATGGAGCTGTAACCTTTCCCACCCTAACAGGTGCAACAAAATTAATCAGAGGCTCAGACGGACGCTAACATGTACAGTTTGCTCAGACCCACATGGACAAAAGAGCACAGGCTAATAAATAACCTACACAAGGTCATGGATGTGTAGGGTCTTTAAAGAATGGTAAAAATATTGGATTTTGCATTTAATTACCTTTCGCCTGTCTAGAGTTATTCTGGGAAAACGTGACAGAATCCTTAATTTGCGTAAGTTTCATATAAAGTCACAATTCTCTTTACACTCTAAACTTACAGTCCTCCTTCAGCACAGTGTGCCGTCTGAGCTTAGTAATGTGAGTACATTTAGAAGTACAACTCAACTTTCAATCTATAATGTCTTCATTAACTTATCTAGAATGCTTAGCTGTAATGTTTACATTTAATGGCTTCAAAGCAGGATAATAGAACTATTGATAAAGAGATCAGTGAGGTTCAGTGTCGTAAATAACACTGATCGGACACTGATAGTAGAATACAAAGGCAGCCTAACAACTTGTCACTCACCGTCAATGTCTCTCTGGCTGATGGCAAGCATGGATACAGACTTGGTGAGGGGCAGGGTCATGGGAGGACAGCTGTTTCGCAGAGGCAGATACCGCCTTGATTTCTGGAGCGTGAGACAGAAGGTTGAGTCAAATGCAGTGCATGACAATGTGAAATAAGGACAGTAAAGCAGGCAGAAATAACGTGGAACCAAACATTACCAGTCACTAAACTGGAAAGAGGAACTACACTCTTAAGAGGTAAACTACATAAATGATTTGTGATGTTGTGTTCAAAATTTGTTTTAATTCAATTTGAGCGGAGAGAAGCCGCCTGAGGAAAGTGATGTTTATTAATTCTTACTCAGTCTCAAAGTTCCCCTGACTGTTTATGAGTCTTGTTTATGTAGAAGCAAATCCATTTCTTCTCAAGTGAATTAACATGTTTTAGAGGATCCCTAAGGGGCTGACAGCCTGACAGCATGCAGATATGACATCTAAAGGACAAATGCGATAGTGTGCGTGTGTGTGTTTGTGTGTGTATATGTGTGTGTGTGTGTTAGCTGACCGGGTCACATAGTCTGCTGTGCTCCTCCAGCTCCTCCTGCTCCTCTGTCAGAGAAACCAGTGAGCCCCTGTTGTCACTGTCATGCCGGAGTACCCTTGAAGGCTCCAATATTCGAGGACCCTGGATGATGGGGACCCTCAGCTCTTCCTGGCCCCCACTGAGCCCCTCCAGACTGTAGCTGTATGGACAAACAGAAGTCAAAAGTAACCTCAAAGAAGGAGAAACGGCTGTCCTGTGCACATGCACCATTGATCACAGTGTGCTGGTTAAACACAGTTGCTTCTGCTTCAAACACAAACACACGCAGACATGCACACATGCACCTGTTGACACACACACACACACAGCTGGTCCTCCGCAGTGTTTAGCCAGCTGAGTTATCACTGGGCTCCGGAGCAGATTTACAGCTGAAGCAGCAGCAAATGACTTACAACATCAGCATCAGCATCAGCATAGAGAGCTCTGTGGTCGTGATTTACAAACCCAATTACATCGATCTATGACTGGAAATAAGAGGCCTTGAAAAATCCAATACAACGATTATGGAGAGGAAAACTACAGCTACATTTCAGGATGAGCTATGCTACGTGGCTGCAGCTCTATCCGCTTCAGGACAGACTCGGTGATAGTCAAAGCTCCAGCAGTAAATCTCTCTTATCTCCAGCCCTTGGCTTTGCATGGCACTTCATTATCCAGCGAATCATCAGTCCAACACATTCAAACATCACTAACCTAAACCGGACCGAAAGAATCATGACTCTGTGATTATCAGTGACTCACCTGTCCTCGGGGCTGTGAATGTAGATGACTATATCTGTCATATTACGGCCTTCAGCTTCCTGCCAGTATACTAACATGCTACACTACAAAGGCACAAGGTCCGCAGCACTGAACACGAACAATACCAGCAGTCGTCGCAACTCTCTGCAGAGGGAAGCTACTGACTGGCTGTCTGACTAGACAAAGCGTTCATACATTTTACGGAAACTAAGCACACATGCATGAAGCCCTCACAAAACAAAAAATGCAAATCTTACAGCATGTAAATACGCCCTATTTAAAGTAGGTCAGAAAAACAGAACACCGCACACACAACCACACAAACAGACACATTGTACCTGAGGGAACTAACTACTTCAACACCGTAGCAATGGGGAGCGTCAGGGATGCACCAGATGATGCTAACATGGTGTGAGGTGGAGGGGTTAGTCAGGGGGAGAATAAAGATGAAGATAAAGAGTAAAGGCGATGGCAACAGTAAAGCAGACAGAGGAAACATGGTGGATGATCTGGCAGAAGAAGATTAGTGCTCTGGGTATGTACATATTAAATTGTTAAACATAAATAGTGTTAATAGTTGTAAGTATTGTAGTAATATGAAGAATAGAAGAAAAATGACCCTTAACCTGAAACTATAGTTATGGAACTATAGACTACACACTTTATAACAGTGTAAAGGCATTGCTGTGGCAGCCACTCTTTTCCTATAAAGATGTGGTCTGATAGTTAGAGCAGTGGCCTCTGACCATAACAGCTGTCTTAATGACACCTTACAAAAATAGAGGAGAGCAGATATCATTGGCTATTCACAGATATGTCTCTACTACCATATATGTCAGCTGATCAGTGACAGTAAGTATTTTCAGCACAGATATGTTACACATGCTGTCATATAGAAACAGTCCTATCAGCCAGAGAGCAATGACATTTTATTTAGAAATTTGTTTTTCAACTGTAAAGTTTTCCATGTTGGTTTAAATCATCTAATACTTGAATCTAGCAGGTAAATCTAGACAAAGTCTGGATACAACAACTACAACTTCTCTCCTGTTTTTCCTGCTGTGGCTCACTGTTTTCTTCAGGACTCAATTCTGAACACCTCTGATGTCTTTATGGTCTTAAAAAACTCCCTACAGGAACTTATTTCAGATACAAAAAAAAATAAAAAAAAAATCGTCTGCTCTCAATCTCTAGCTAATTTGATGCTCTGAGCCTCTAGAGCTATAGTCGCCTATTTCTGTGTGGCTGCCTGTTATTACTTCTGCAATACAAAACATCAGCGTGTCTCAACCATCTTTTTTGCCACAGTATTTCCTGCACTTTCTAAAGAATGAAAAGAGAGCAATATTTCTCAGCGCAGTCGCCTGCAGGGACGTAGCACAATGCAGCAGCAGTTCAGCAAGCATGCATTAAAAAGTGGGAGAACGACAGAGGCTACACCTACAGGACATGAGTTTGCTATGACATGTCACCTTGCTACAATTCATTCTTTACAACACATGAACTGATGAATGTGATTCATTAGTACCTTCTCCTGTGAAAGGTCGGCTTCCCCTCACCAGGGCTACGGATGGAACTGGAGGTGACGGATGAGACAGACAGGAAGTGATGGATGAAGGGCAAGATGAGATGGGATATGAGGGGATGACAGGTCAATAAGAACATAATGAATGAATGATCTGTATAATTTGATGATGGGATTATAATCTTTTTACTAGGTCGGACATCTATGGGCACTATTATGTGTTTAAAGTTCTAAGGCACATGCCTCCTTGATGGAGGAGTGATGACAACGAAATTTGTTCAAAAGAATAATCCTAAAGGAAAAAAAAACTGCATTAAGGTAAACAGGTAGATATGAAGCAGAGGCAGAAGCTAGGACACGATTAGCTTAACTTAGCGCAAAGGCTAGAAACAGAGGGAAACAGCTAAGCTTGTGCGAACTCCAGTTAAACCAAACTTTGTTATTTGACACTTTTTGAATAGATCAAATTTAAACAAAAATTATTGATGAGCGAGTTTTAAGTGATAGGAAGGTAAATTTAATTAACTTTGGACATTGGCAAGCTAGCTGTATCCTGCTGTTTCCAACTTTATGCTAAGCCAAGGTAACCAGTTGCTGCATGTAGCTTCATATTTATCACACAGACACCATCAACTCATTGAACCCTCTGCAAGAAAGCAAGTCATTCTATTCCCCAAAATGTTGAACTACACATTTAAAATGTAGAAGTAGGCAAAACAAGCAGGAAGTGATGAGGGCGTTCCTTTGTCTCGCTAATTAACTCTTAATGCATCAATTTTCCTGTCACCCCACAGGTAGAAGATACTTGTACATTCACACAAATTTCACGGTCTTTATTCTTCACACAGCAGGCGCTTTAAGCAGCTGCAGGAACCTTTGCCTTAATATTTTGTCTTAATCACCCTGCATGCTTCCAATAAGCTTCAGGTGCCTCATATTTATCTATAAAAGGCACCTCCGGTCAAAAAAATGTTTCTTCTTTCTGTAATTAGTTACACTGTAAAGAAAGACTACAGATGAAAGCTCATGGTAATTGCTCTTTCTGCCCAACCTGAATAACGTAAAACTAGCAGCTGATTAAAGTCCAAAGCAGTTATTTTTCTGTTTTCTCTCCAACACAGGGGCAGAGGCCTTTTAATGCCACTCAGTCTGTGACAGGCCGCTGTTGTTGCACAGAAGAAAAATAGATGTTAAGGTTGTGTTCCTAATGTGCTCTGCATTAATGATAAACACCGTACAAGCTGCTGTGAGTGTGAACAAGTGTGTGCATCTTTTAAATGTGCAACTGTGCTTACATGTGTTGAAGCAGACATGTGCATGTGTGTGTGTGTGTGTCTGAGTCTTTGTGTGCATGCATCTGTGTGTGTAATTTTGGGAGCTCCCTACCAACACAAGACAAATGGCAACACAGCTGCTCGCAGCAGGAGGAAGAAACACTCAACATGGCACAGAGGGAGTGACATCAATAAGCTCTAATAATACTGACATCTACTCACATCAGGTCTACTGACATCCACCGACTAACATCAGAATAACACCAGCAGCTGATGTCGAGGACAAAGGAGCAACAATCCAGCCTCACAATGAGTTCAGCTCCCTCCACAAAGTCATTACAGGTTCTTTAAAGAACCTTATACACACTGTAGCCACCAGTCTCACCTTCTCTGGTTCATCTCGGAGTCTCCTCCGTTGTTCTTTCCAGGACCCCAGCTGTGGCGGCGAAGAGGCGACAGGGAGCGGATGCTGTTCCTGAAGAGACGGGAGCGCCGAGGCACTTCCGTCACTCTGTCTTTGGCCTCTTCAGCGTCTCCTCCTACCCCTGCTCCACCACCGCTGTCCGGTCCTGCAGAGATAGTAGCCCCAGTCTGGATGCCCTCCTCTGGGCTCCAGCTGCATTCCAGGCCCTGACTGCCCTCGAGACTGGAGCTAGACGGACCAACACTGGCCGTGTCGTCCGTGGAAGAACAGGAGACGGAAACCTCGCTGGCACTGTCTCCTCCTGTTACTGGTTCATCGTTCTGCAGGTATCAAAGAAATATATAAATCACAATTACTATCTGAAAGCCTCACTTTTAAATAATAACCAAGCCTATGGGGAACTGTAAAAGTAATAGAAACAGAACCTTAAAGCGATGAGCCACAAGAGCAGCTTCATTAATTAAAAAGTGGGTGAACTCAATGCCAAACTGTTGCGGTTTGACTGAATTGATTTAAAATTGATTTGATGTAAAAAATAGCCTTGTTCACTTCCTTCCCAAACAAGGAACACACCAGTGGAAAGTGAGCTATCATGCAGCATCTGTGCCTTGCTCTTCTCAGGGAGACACACAGGAAATGAAACTACAGTAACAGGGAAACAAACTTAAAATGCACAAGCAAGAGAACATATTCTAATAAGCCACATAGGTACAGAACATAATGGGACAGACTAGAGTAAAAAGGGACAGAATGTATGTCCTTCAAATGACTGTTAATTACCTGGCCTATCACGTTGTATAACCATCAGCATTTCTTCACTGAAGCATGCCATGAATTAGGAGAATGCTAGAGAGCTATTTAACCCACAGGAAGGGATATAATGAGGACCAAATGGCAAGGCTTAGGGATAATGAGCCAGAGCCGTTTTATAGCAACACTGACATTAAGACAAACACCAATAAATGATAGCAACCCTGTGAAAACAAACCTTCCCCGGGAAAATGTGTCGAAGTTATATGCAGTCTTTTCCAGGTGTATTTATCATTGCTACAGGACTGTCTCAGTGATTCATAGTATATATTCTTTAAGTACAATATATGTGCAAAGGACAAGAAAGTGCTCAGCTTTGCAGTGACTCTATGTGCTGTCCTTGACCAGTCTAACCTATCTGTCATCTCTTAAAAAAAAACACAAGAAATACTGCCATAAACAAAGCACCTGTAAATGCTCTCTGGGCTGGGTCTGGTGGGAAAGAGCACTTCCATGCACACACACACAGGTATGGGAGAGTCCATTTAGGGGCTAATTTGTAGGTGTGAGCTTTAACTGGGCCTATTGTGCTGCCAGCTGCAGTGTGAGAGCCAGACATAGAGCTGCTTCTGTTGGAGCTGGGAATGAAAGATCTGCTTTATGCTGCGGACACAACTTCCTCTGGGACTGAGAGGACGCTCGAGTGTGTGTGTGTGTGTGTGTGAGTGTGTGGGTCTATATGTTGAGAGTGCATGTGACTGCAGTGTACGCTTGTGAGTCACATGGCATAGGCATTAGAGCGAGAAGAAGGACTGAGCTCAGTTTTTAAACTTTAATTTATGTTGTTTGCTTTGAGATGATGTTCATAACTTTTTACTTATGATCATTGAAGTTTTTTGAGTCGTCTGACTCAAGAGCACATGGTCATGACACATGCTTTACCGGCATGTTTGTGAAGCAATTTCTCTGCTCATTATTCTATAGCTTGTACAAAATGTACAGTATCATGCACTACAAAGAAAGACAGTTTCACTTCAGAGAGCACAGAGACTTTAATCCTCTCTTACTGAGGCTGATTTTAGCTGCCGTGATTTTTGTGTTAAATGAAAGCCTGTGGACGTAACACTACCTGTCCCTGTCTGTCTACAGCGTCCTAACCCACAGTATCACACCGTCGTCTTCTAGCCAGCTGACATCCTCCATGCTGACTTTTTCCATTGTTCCAACAAAAATGACATTCAGTTCACATTATTACCACGAGCATGTTTCAAGTGTTCAACGCTGCAGAAACGGAGAAATACAAGTGTTTCAACTTTAACCAAAGGCCGCCTGGCTTCTAACAGAATTTCAACATCAGCAGAGTGACAGCAGGGACCCGGCAGCAATGTAGAGCTGCCGGCTTAAAAAGATGCTTAGTAGTTGTTTGGCATCTCAGCCTCAGGCTGCTGATAAATAAAAAGCCAAGCACAGGCTGACAAAACAACTACTTCATATATACTGTATAATCCCTATAGGACTAGCTGCAGGGGCAAACACACGATATATTCGAGCTGTTTGGCGTCAGTGAACTGGATGTTCAGACTTCAGCCAGTTGTTGAACCCTGAATTCTATGTTGCATCAAAAATACATTTTCCATTTTTTTCACATTTATTTATTGATTAAGCCAGTTTGTGTTACCATTTTTAATATTTCATGTTTCAACTCAGATTCTTTTTTGCTCTAGTTCTTTTGTTTATAATGCGGTGAACTGATTCATTTTTGTGCAATCTTCACGCACATCTCAAAACTAATCATCTACAGGTGACAACGACAAGGTGTCAAAGAGACATCAGGAAGTCTGACCTTTCTGAAGACGCTGTCATATCCCGGCTCTGCATTCAGGAGGCTTTCTATGTCACTTCCAGAGTCTCTGTGAATTGCAGCAGGACAGCTGGTGGCACTGCTGGTTCTACTGGGCAAACTGGGAGACACTGAAGACTGTGAAGATCCTGAAAGACACAAAAACAATGCAATAATTATGAGATATGGCAGGTGAAAGACAGAAAATAGAGCAACGTTGAGCTTTTAACTGTTCAATTAAAGCCATCGGATATGCGAAGGTGTCAGGAGAAATCTAGACAATTTAAATCTGGTAAAATCTCATTTAAGTTAGATTTCATGCCATGTTGTTTTCTTCTCAACAAGAGCTTTCTGTTGTCAAACTGAAAAGCATCGTGTTTCCAAAATAATATGTTTTCTTTCCCTCCTCTAAAACATAGGCATGTCTGTTAGACACTGCTGAAAAGACTTCTGGGAATCTGAGAAGGTGTGAAAAGCCTGGTGGATCAATGACTGCCTGTCCTGACTAAAGCTGTCTGTGCTGAACTGCAAAGCCAAACAACACTGTTTGTGTGTTTTGAAGGTCTGAGGGCAGAACTGAAGCTAAAATCCCACTTAGAGAAAATAACGCCAGAAAATGCTATTGATGTACTGCAAAATAGCTTTCATGACCGAGCAGCATCACATATACCATTAGTAACCCTTGGGCCAACAGGGCACTGATGTTCACACATACTTTTATAGACTTTCTGCAGAATTTTGTATCAGTTTTTTAAAAAAAAACGTTGTTTTTTTCATTTCATTTAATAGTTGTTTGATCAGAAGAAGAGATATACAGCCGGTTTCCAGCCCAGTGTCTGCAACCACCAGCTACATTAATGTGCCTTTAAGTCACCACTTCCTCACCTGAATCATAGCCAGCAATGAATCATACTAAATATCTTCAAGACACAACAACAACTCCAAACCACTGCTCTCACTGTATACCCTTGTCCTCAGATCCCAGGCCAGTGCTTCTCATTTAGTCCCCCTAAGTTATTGCAGCTTTAAACAACAAGCCACCATGAGCCCTTTTTTGGGTTTCAACACTATTTCAGATGCTTTTTCAGGCCCCCTCATAGAAAAACAAGTAATCCAATAAAAAGTCTGCACACTGTACAACATGTCTTATGCAACAGCACTGTGGCACTGCCGTTCTATGTACATGTAAGGACATGTACAGATAATGTCCTGGACCAACCTAAAAGAGGAAGACTGCACCCAACTACAGCACAGATGTACGACAGTGGGCTTACTTTAGCCTTATGCCAAGAACAAGCGGTTGAGATCATTGGCTGAGTTTGTTATTTTGCATCATTGCTGATGTCTATTTCTGCCCAGAAAAGCGGAAGTTATGTTTTATCCCTCAGGAACATTTTCCCTGTGCTCATATGAGCAAGAGGAAGTTCCCTTTGTGCATATGTGTGTGTGCACGTGTTCATCCCCACTGGACCTTAATTCTATATGATAAATGTCTCAATTGATAATTAATGTTGTTACGGAAGCAATGGCAGACAGTAAATGCAGTATAGATGTCTGGTTTTAGCCGGTTAGACTTTAGGAATGAGTCTATAGGCCAGCTGCTCAGAGGATGGGGGCTGTCAGGGGGTTGGGAGAGGGGACAAAGGGTTACAGTGGGAGTGGTCGGTGACAGAGCCCTTCGTTTTGGCAAGAATCTGTTACTCTGCAAAAACAAATGAGCAAATGGACGGCACAGTCACAGACTTCCTGTAACTGACTGATTGCTTACTGCCGATCACTCACACACATGCCTGCAATTGCAAGTAAACATAGGTGGGTTTGACAGGGAGGCATTTACAGCCAGATCATCCTCAGGCTTCCTCACTTGGACCCCCGCTGACAAACGACTACACCCAAGAAGTCAGGAAGGACCACAGCATCGACAATCAGCAGTTCTCGAGTTTAACAGTTCATCTGTAGCCAAAGTTTTGAGATTTTTAATTTCAGATATCAAGCAGTGGATTTCACTTCTTAAATAAATCAAATTTTTAACCTGAGAGGAGAAACTGATTCTCAATTATTGGACTGAAATGAAAACTTTTCAACAGTGTTTCACAAATCTGGAGGGTGGTGCTGTAAGGTATTCATAATTTCTAATTACACAGACTCAAAGAGTTTATAATCTAATATTCAATACTGACTGCGATTTTTTTTTTTAATCAGAGGAATCAGAGGTTTTATTCTGTTTTAAGAAATCATTGTCTCTGTATCTGCATCCAACACATAGAGCTGCATGAATGAGTAGAGAGAGGCCATGATATGACAGGCACAGGATTCTTTCTGTTTCCTTCTCTTTCCTTGGATATGTGGAACATGACTGCATGTCTGATGATCACTGTGCCACTATGTGAAAAGCAAAGATACACTCAGGGCCCTGTACATGAGACTGTAAATTCACAACATCAACGGGCTGAAAGATAACAGTCCAAACATGAAAACTACACTGACCTTTGACCCCAAGAGCTGCAGCAGAGTTTAACCTTGACCAGGGTGGTTTTGGAAGTCGATGCAAAAACATTTTGCACTTTGTTTCATAGTTTTAAGGTCACAAGCCTAATGAACTGAGAATCCCAAAATGCAAGTGTGTGTGTGAGTGTGAGTGTGTGTTTTGGGAGAGGTAAGTGGTGGTGACAGAAGTGGATGCTGGGAGTTTTTCTCAGACTCCACCTCCTCACACCTGTCCACCAAAACTAGCAGGGGACTGTGAGCTTTGACAGCTGCCTTCCTCCCATTTTTTCAAACAGACACCCCCCAGCACACAACCACACACAACCACACACACACACCCACACAGAGCAAGAGAACAGGTGTAAAAAGCTCTCTAGCAAGTCAGTTAATGGCTGAAACTGTTGGTTGAATGTGAATCAGCTTACACACCTGTAGACATTACACTGGCTAATATATATAATATGTTTCATCATTCATAAGACTGTCGGTTAGAGATATTAAATAGTGTCAACACAGAAAAAGTTTCAATTTCTTTAATACATCAAGAGCAAGCAAGAGACTGGAAGAAGGCACATTAACCAGACAAAGCAGTTGCACCTCTCACAGCATAACAGAAGTTAGAATGCTAACGCTGTACCTGCACGGGCCCATGAGCCCTTGAAATGGAAACAGTTACTGTTTGGTTTTTACAGCAGCTAGCAGTCAAATGTATTAAACAAAAATAAAAGACAGATGGAGCTTCGCCCGGGAGATGAAATGTGTCTTTTTAAATGGATTCAAAAGAAGAAACAATTGTAATGTAGTCAGATCCAAACAAATCATCCAATGTGAAGCAGAATAAATATCCATCAATCTTGTCTGTCTCAAAACACTCTGCCTTGCATGTTTTCATACCGTTACAGACATAGGCCGCTGCTGTGACTACCTTAAAAGTTTTCTCTAACTGCATAATTTATCAACATCTGTTTTATTATTTCTGTTACTACTTTATTTCCATTGGTCTTATTTTCTAAGGCTATGTCTCATTTAATTTGTACGACTGGGCTGATTTCTTTTTGCAGACACAAGATTTTTGTGTGACAGTCGGCAGTCAGTCTCAGTTTAAAACCTTAGAAACCCCTGGTGTCTGACCGCAGTGGATGCACTTTGAGGTCTGAACAACATTAAGTGTTCTGGACCAACTTCTTTTTTTTTTTTTTTTTTTTTGTTAAAGCCCTCCGAGCAGAACATCCTGCTGTTTTTCTGTTGCTGCAACTAGTTGAACTGAATCAATCCAATACCGGCTACTGCATATCACACAAAATTAAACCTTTATCAAATATGTTAAAAAAGATGGAATACATAATGAAACACTGCTGACATCTAGCCTCCCGTTTTACACTAATGTAATAACTTAAATAAATAACACTATCCCCCTGCACACATTTTAAAGAGTACACTGCTTAAGCAAACTGTAATTTGAGCCTTCACTTTGATTCATATAGTAATAACCACCATTTACTCCCATGACTTCATTTCTCTTCTCAATGTAATATTTTTGCATTGAACTAACGGCACAGCCAGTGAGTCTCCTGCTATATAAATAAGGGTTACTGAATTGAGTTCAGCTAAACAGGATACGGTTTCCCCCGTGAAAAATAAAATATCATGCAACATTACAAACAACACTTAAACGCAGCTGCGTGCTTCTCAACATATGCTAGCAAACCACAGGCAGCTAGGAAAGCTACCAAACTGTGGCTCTCAAAAATCACATTAACCAGCTGTATTACTGAATGCAAATCCAGGCCAATCAGAGACCACAGACAATACACAGCACGTTCTCAGCGTACGCAAAGAAGCTTGGTTTTGTTAGCGTTACAATCGGAATGTATATATATATATATATATCCAGTTACCAAACTGAGGTTTTGAGCCAAATTGGTCAATAAGGAGCTCAGTTCCCAAATCCAAATTTTGTTCAAAATATTACAATTTTTTTATGTATTATTATTTTCTTTCTTTCAGGTGCAGAAAATACACAAGAAAAAACTGGCAGCACGCTATGGTTAACACTGAAGCCAAAATCAGTCCCTCGGTCACTCATAGAGCAATAACAGGTATAAGTATCTGCATCCATTGTAGCAGTTCTGTAAGGCTGTGCTTGGATAGAGCAGTGCTTTGAGATTTTAAATGCTAAATTGGCTAACATGGTCATGACAATACTAAAGTGCTGTTTCAAAGCAAGTTTTATGTTTACTCCCTATCACACACAAAGTGTACATGAGTCTGAGAGAAATGTCATTAGTTTTGCAGGTATTTGGCGTTGAACTAACTGTGAATTTAATGTGATGCCAACTGAGTAAATTGAGACACAAACATATACATAAACCACATTTTCTCTCTTTTTTGAAATTTTTTTAAAGGCACTGCATACTAATGTATAATTATGTGTCACACTTAAATTCCAATCCAAACTTCCAATAAAATGCTGGAAAGTAAATTAAGTAAATCAGGGACTGGTTTGAGACTAGAAATTTAGTGTTCGCTGCATTTTATTCTTTTGTGCTGGCATAAATAATCTACACCATCCACTCACACCAGCAGAGCAGAATAAAATACAGCAGAGATTTACAAGCCGATCAATCAGTTCCCTGCCATGGTTCCCGTCACTATCTGCTATAAAAAAGTCTGACAAAATAAATAACTAGAGAGGAAGACAGAGAAAGGAGCTGACAGAGTTGGATGAGTTTATTGAGTGAGGGAGATATTTCCACTAAGAGGGAAGTGATGTCAGATTGTCCTAGCTTGTACAAAGGAAATCCCACCCAAACCCATCCCTTGGTTATATATCCGTTTGACACTACTGTTCTTTCTTTATCATTCTCTTTTCACCTCAGTGTCTTCTGTCCTTCCCTCTATTTTTTCTTAATTTCATTCATTAAAACCCCCTTTCTCTCTTCCTCTGTGTTCTCACCCTGATCCAGTTCATCCATTTACTGGTTATTTAATATTTTAATCATATATGGGATTGTTAGCTGTGATGATGAGTAAGCTCATATAGTTAGCCACACTGGATGTGTTGGTCTATGGATGCCACTAGGTCTAACCCAGACTTTACCTGTTAAACATCAACTGGTTGCCACTTTCATAGTAAGCTTATTAGCATGCATTAGCAAGCATCACGCCCAAGGCACTGCTTTAAAGCCTTACAGCTAGCTTTGTTAAAAGTCTTAAGCTTTGTGAACCCCTGAAAACTATTTAATGAAAAACAAAACAGAAACAGAAAACAACACAGGAAATACCGGTATGTTGTTTGCAAGACATGCATGAAAGCCATGATAATAGCTTGATATGTTCTACTATCTGTAACCTACTGTTAGCTTAGCTAGAACTACTTCTGCTGCCAAGCTAACAGCACATCTCTCACCAACAGGTTTCTAGAGTCCATCCTGCAGTTTATCTGAGAAACCTCTGGCACTAATGTTAATTAGCTCCGTTACATGTGCAGGGTCACTTCCAAAACCGCTGTGAGGTCAATTAGAATACAAAAAGGGCCAACTGGAGTACCACCAACGGTTAGCGCCCTGTGTGGTTGGCAGAAATATGTATCACATCATCTCAATGCTTGTGGCATGCATCCACATCCCAGTGTGCATGGTACTGCATACAATCTGCTGATATGAAGCTGTGTCTTGTTCATCAAGCCACTGCTCTAAAGCTCCACTAGTTGTCAAAAACTCCACAAACAACCTTTAATTTTCTGCAAACAAACAACTAATGTTGTTTAGCATGTTTAAGCTAGCTCTCTTCTGTCACGGTGTTACTCTCTGTGTCATATGAAATTCTGCTCTTGCTTAGATTATGATGTTTTTTTAATTTTTTTTTTTTTTTTTGAAGAGGTACTCTCAAGAACTCCGGTTTTTGGATTTTTTTTTAGCCTTGAGCATCTCAAACATATATAAACACAACTTCATGAAGTTTTTTGGTCATAATCAGGTACAACTGCAGCACTCAGACAGTCCAGCCACGTGTCACAGATACATATTTATCAGCAGATCAACCACACAACACACAACTCCAGACAACCTATCTGTTGATCAAAAACTTACAAACAATAATTTCCCATCACATCAAATTTACAGTCAATATGTGTGTTTTAGAGCATGACAGCTTATGTGCAGTTTATGCAGATAGTTTCCTTTTAAACAAGACCTAAGATTTGTCATGAAACTAGCCAAATAATCGAGGACATTATACATCATCACAAAATACTATGAGATAATCAATGGCTTACTTTTCAAAACACCAATATCTGGTTACAAAATCTTATATTGCCTCACAAAATCATAAAAAATCTTAGTGTTTTAGACCATAAAAATGATGTCTGATGGTTTCAATTTCCTCTTTTGGGTAAAAAGTCATATGAAGTTGTTAAACTCTTTTTACAATACTGAATCCAAATGAAAAAGCAAATGTCTAAAGGCTAAGGGTTCAAAAGATGCGATTGCCTTTGCTTTGCATCAGCGCCACATCAACCAGGCCTCTGGAAAAGTCACTGGGCCAAATATCGATTTGCTATCATATCAAACAAACAGCCGTCTCAAGGCAGAGGAAACAGCATCTTCCAGGATAAACATTAATGCATAAGTGACTCATTTCTACACATAATGAAAAATAACCTCCCTGTGCGTGTAGCTTACGGCAATATGCATCAATTTTCATAAACTAAATTGAAAAAGGTTAGATAATTAGCATGAAACAGTTACTCTTACCTGAATGTAGAGTATTGCAGGGTTGATGGAACGACGCCTCTCTGTCTCGGTGGATCTACAGAGGAACAGGAAGACATTGAATCAGCCTCAGCAACATGTGATCGTCACCCACAGAGAAATAATGATGCAGACCAGCGTGGCAGTTAGGAAGTGTCGCTTAGTGTACAGGATGGGAGGCGACGATAAGACACACTTTATAACAGCAGACTTAAGAGTATTCACTGGATTTAGTAGCTCTGCTCCAGCTCTATCTCCTAGAGGAACAGTTTGGAAAGATCTAACTGGTCTGTTTTCAGCCTTCACAACTCACAGTCACACTGACACAAACTCAAATACACACATATATATACACACACACGCTTGCACGCACGCACGAACACAGCCAGCCAGCCTGTCAGAGATCTGTGGTTGGCTGTGAACACAACGCTGGGGCTCTGCTTCCTCTGTGGTCTGAATGTCTACACAACAGCTGTGTGTGTGTGTGGGTGTGTGGTGTTGTGTGTGTTTGTGTGTGTGTGTGTGTGTGCGTGTGTTGTTGTGTGTGTGTGTGCGCGCGCGTGTGTCTGTGTGTGTG
>JAQMCX010000001.1:6139724-6166404 GCA_029814765.1 Acanthurus leucopareius | reverse complement strand
AGCTGTGTGTGTGTGTGGGTGTGTGGTGTTGTGTGTGTTTGTGTGTGTGTGTGTGTGTGCGTGTGTTGTTGTGTGTTTGTGTGCGCGCGCGTGTGTCTGTGTGTGTGTGTGGGTGAGAGAGAGCTGGGTTTAGCTACAAAAGCCTCAGGCTCCCCCCTCTTTGCAGGCAACACAAAAGCTTCAACAGTTTGGTCGAAGCCATGCAGATTTGACTGACAGCTCTGAATGTGAAGCTAACAGAGACTCAGAGAAGCTCATTGTGTTTTAATAAACTCCTTCGATAACATGTAGATAAAGATGATGGGCTTTAGTTTTTAACATGTACCCTCAACATGTCCCTTTTAAATTCAGAGTGCAGGTAAAAAGATCATTAATCTATAAGGAAAGCAGATTTCCAAAGCCAGGCTCTTAAGCTGATCCCTTCTTGTAAAAATGTTTTGTTTATCAATACGTGACTTTTTTGGAGAAGTCAGCAGATTTTTAAACTTAAGTGATTTCTGGTTAAAATATAAACAGTAGCTCCTTAAAGAAGTTTATTGTCTGTCCTCCTTTAACGTTTTTTTTCTACTGTCACTGCTTTCTTTCCCTCATTAATTCCTCCTATTTAACTCTTAACCCCAGTAAAGCCAGGTTAAGTCTGACTCAGATCAACACACTTTAGCATGGTCCTTTAAACCTGTGTGCAAGACCTGTTCAAAGGAACCTCCTGAGGTAGTGTAAGCAGTTCCCTAATCGAAAGGCAACAAATAAATCAAAGATGCCGTTTCACCGTGGGCCACCATGTCAACTCTTCACTTTCAGTCACATCACACTGATACTGTTTGCTCTCCTTCCAGCCGCTACAGTTTATATGAACGCTTTATGGATCCTGCGGATTTTTATCAGATCAGAGGGAGGGAGCAGTCCTCTACTTTATTAATACAGTTAACCATGTTACTGTGATGCTGGGAAGTACTAGAATGAAATTCCTTATGCCCAGTCTGAAGTGAGAGTTAAACTAAGATACAAGCAGATATTCAGTCTTTTGGACTGAATAAGTATCTAACAAAATAGCTGAGGTAAGACAGCAGTGAAGTTGCACCTCAACAGCTGCACCTTATTATTTAATGTGTATCCTTTTTCTCGCTGAGAGCGAGTCGAGGAAATCATTGCCACTCTTATGTAATATATGGAATATGAAATTTCAGCAAGCTTAGCTTAACATTAAGACTGGAGACACTGGGAAACAGCTAGTCTGGCTCTGTCCATTTCACTATTCAATACAAACTACATGTTCAACAATTCATACAAATTGTAAAATGACTTTTTTTTTTATTTTAGAGGGAGTTATATGAAGAACTGATTCTTGGTTGCATTCCTTCAACCCTTGTTTTAAAGTCGCCAATCAATGAGTTGAGTTTCTATTTATTTATTTATTTATTTTAATAAATCTACTCATTATTAAAGTTGTATTTAAAAAAAAAATACATGAAAAAGAAACACTTTTACAAAGTTCAGGGTCTACAAGTTGGCAGTTTTATTCTTCTTCAGACCAGCAAGCTAAATCCAAAGATATCCCTCATGTTTGAAGGCATAAATCAGCAAATATTTGGCATTTCTGCATGATAAATAATTTAAAGTTTTAATAAGATTTTCAACCAAACTCTGTTCTGACTCAATCTGCGGTCAACATTATTTCTAGCGGTAAACTTTCAATGTGTTTACATTCTAAAAACTCTATAAAAAGTTTTTCTTGGAGGTGGCAGAAGGTTCAAAATTGCTAACCAATTCTCTGTAAGACAACGTCCCCAAAACAGAGACTTCAGCAAATAAAAAAGGGGAAAGCAGTCAAACTGACTGAAGTACATTCACTGCGGTTACTGTGAAAATAGAGAACAGAGACAGAAACAAAAAAGACGCAAGTCAGGAGGTTAAAAACAATCCAAAGACATAAGACAGAGGAGGATGAGTGAGTCCCAAGAAACCATCAAGGTTGACCCTCCCAGAATTCTTTGGGGGTGAGGGGGCTAAGCACAGTTTCTAAACAACTAAGCTTCAAAGGTCCCAGAGCATATCACTGACGAGGCTACTGAGACCCAGAGAAACACTGAGCTCTGTTGTCTGAGCCTGGGAGTGGTGCGTGTGTGTGTGTGTGAGTGTGTGTGTGTCAAAAGTACCCACTGTGACCATGTACACTTTTGCATTCCAACAAACTCAGTGACAGACACTTACATACCAACTGGCACTGTGCACATGCACTTCCATCAGTCCACAGTGTTGCATGCATGCACATGCACACATTACAAACACTAACACCACTTTTTTTTTTTTTTTTTTTTTACTCAAGTCTCACATGCACGTGACCAAATCACACACACACACACACACACAAAAGGATGCAGGCACATACACCATACACAGAGGTCTTTTTTTTATTTTCTCACAGCTGTGTTCAGATATCAAACAGAGCCCACTGAGAGAGAACAAACACGCTGACGAGGAAAGATTAGCTGGTCACAGAGGGCGCCTACACACACACACACACACACACACACACAAATGCATGCACATGTTCTTCTCAGAAGTTAAATGATTGCCAGTGTTGTGACAAATTACAAAAGGCTACATGGTTTGACCTGACAGAAGAGCAGTGACAGCAGAACTTCAAACAGAAACAAAGGCTCCTGATGAAATGCAGATTACAGCCAAAGTAAAGGAAACAGCAGCTTTACGTGTTTTTAATAGACTGTTTACACACCCTGAGCCCCCAGAGCTGCTTCAGTGTGTTTTGGCACCGACTGTACAATGAACCGAACTCTCAGGAATGATGGGATATAAAGTATTACTTCTCTTGTGCATATTTGTGGTACCTGCTTTGGATGCGAGTTATATTGTATCTTCTGTGTTTCCTATCTTTGGCAGCATGGCACTTCATATTATTCAGTGAAACATTCACCATGTGAAAGAAAAGAAGTGAAAAAATTAAGCACAGACTGGGAAAATTAGAAGCTTCTCCAATTACAATCAAGCCTTCAACTTCCTCTTAAATCTTTTAACTCTTTATTCTTTGTTCAGTTATGCCAGTTGCATAGCAACTATGAGGCTGCTGCTAATGTCTATGATTTGCTGAAGGACTTTTGAACCTGTGTCTCTGAACAATAATCTGTCACCACCTTTGACACAGAAAAGACTAAAAATATGAATCTTTGCACTTATGTTATGCCTTATTTATGATTCCTCCATCTAAAGAAACATCCACTGAGAAAATATTAAGGTGACCTTCAGGGATTTTATCATAAACATCATCAGAAACAAGCCAGTTCTGTGCACAATAAAAATATGCACAGCTAACTTTTCATGAATAAAAACCGCATGATGGAAAAAACGTCAAGTTGGATATGCAGTGAGATACACAGAGAAGGGGAGGCAAGAATGATTTGTCCAGTTCAAACAAAAAGAGGAAAGGTGATATTCAGTAAGCGGGCACCTATTTAACCAGTCAGCCAACCACACAGTCATTTAACAAGTGTTTCAGCCAGTTAGCAGGCCTGAAAACCAGTCATTCAGCAAACGAGTGAAGGACCGACCAACCCCTCGCCCCTCGAAAACTGGCAGCCTGGAGCTTGAACAGCCTTGTGCATATTTGTAGCTCCGGGGGAAGTAAACTGTACCCAGTAAAAACACATCTGGTTTAAAAATAAAAAGGCGACTGGTGTGTGTCTGTGTGCTGGGGAAGGCAGGACTTGGACCACTGCCCTGTTTCTAAACAGGCAGGCGGCCAGAGAGGTTCCACAGCATTGAAGGATGCCATGGCTGACTGGCTGACTGTTTACAGCCAGGTATGCACTCATAGTTTGATCCCTGACGGCGGCTGGCAGGAGACCTGAGGGGGAAGACTATTCTCTGCTGCACCTTGAAGGTGCACTGAATTCAACTTACCAAACACTTACCAAACAGGATGAAAACAAACAAATCACCTGTCAGGCAACGACCCAACTGCTACACAGGATTTACTTCAGGTTAAGCTTTATATTTCAAGACCAATTGAGAATTAAATATGAGTCTTTTGGTATGAACATGGTATTATGGTTTTGTTTTATTTGAGGTGATTTTCTAAATGATCTTCAGGTATTAGATCACTTATTTGTCACTGAAGGCCTCAAGAGACTGTAACATTTGGGCACAGAGTGAACATCTACTTCTGCCACCATAAAATGATCAAGAATGCTAGAAATGAAGGAAGAAAAAAGTGCCAGAAAAAGGAAAAGATTTGTTACTTCCTGGCCTGTTGCTTCTGTTTGTATATTCAGCAGTGCTGTGTTAGTTAGAATAAAGGCTTATTCACAGTTACTGTACTTGGTAAGTAGAGTGATGATGTGTTTTGTGACTCCAGGCCAGGAGAGATGCTGGGATGTGAAACGCTGGTTGGAATGAAGTCATTTGGCCGAATGCCTGTTTCCATCTGAGGCCAGAGGAAACCGTTAGTCCGGCGCTGCCTTTTTTCCCACACCATGATATCTCTCTCACTTTCTTTCCATCTTCCTCTCTCTCTCTCTCTCTCTCTCTCTCCATCTCTCTCTCTTTTTCACACACACAGTCAACACACACACACACACACACACACAATCATCCTTGCTATTTCACCCCGTAGGTGAAAGCAGAAGCTGACATCAGGATCAAGTTTAGAAAGTGACAATAGACTGAGGAGAGGTGTTAGATGCACCAGAGCAGTCCACTTCATAGATACAGTATTTCCTTCTCAGCTCCTCCTCGTCTGCCCTGCTCTGCTTCTGGCTGCTATGACCAGCAGACAGTATGACAAACAACATGATGTATTGTAGGCCATGTCAAATGTCTGCTGTGTGGTGAAGAACTCATAGTTTAGTTTATGCATGATAAAAGCCTGGCTTTTTAGTCAGCGGTCATTAGTTTAGAGTATGGCTAATACTCATCAAACAACAGAAAATACTTCCATCTTGAGTCATTAGATTAGTTTGATTAAATCAGTTGACTCTTGTTTTAGTTGATAGTTTCGAGCTAATAGTTTTAATCTGGATTCTTCAAGTTGTATCCTCTTTGTAATTAAAAAAAACAAGATATTTTTATTTGTACAACCTGACATCCTAAAGCATTAAATCACAAATTTGCTTGAAGGGGCTTGTTCACTCTCTATCCCCAAACCCTTAATTCAAAACAGAAAAAAAACCTCACCAAAACTATTCGCTACAACGACAAAAAACAAACAAACAAAAACAAGCCATAAATAAATGTCTACTGCCATGCGAGCAGCTCTGTGATGCTACATTTAAGCATAGTGGAGCTTTAATCCAAATGCAAAACTAGCATGTCAGTGCTAAAAATACATGTACGTAATTAGTGGGATTAATTTGCCACATTCATAATTGCTAGTTCACACCCTAAACATTTACAGCAGTGGCTAAAAGAAATGTCAATACTTTTGAAAGTATTTGCTAATAATACAATGTATTGGATAGAGTACAATCCAGATCTGTTGATGGTACTGGAAAACAATTATTAGATAATTAAATATGTCTCATCTTTAAAGTACATGGATGTGTGTACCAAACTTTATGATAATCCACAAAATTGTCAGTAAGACATTTCATTCAGGACCACAGTGGTGGATCGACTTACATTGTTGCTAACAAAAAAAGTGTGGGCTTGCCATGTGCTAAACAGAAGAGACAGAGCGGAGTAAATACACAAAGAAAATTATTAGAGAGAAGAATAAAGTCAGTCTTGTAATCAGAGATGTAAGCCTCAACCCTCAAATGTACCACCCACACATAACTGTATGGGTGGTGCATTCACGGATACTTTGCAGCAGGCATCCACAGGTCTGATCCAGCTATGCGCTACACTCTTGAGCAAACCTGCCCACGTGATTCTCCAAACCTTGCTTGGAGCAGGTTCATCACTGTGTATTGGTGGGTAACTTCATGTGTTAAACACCACAACACTTTTATCAACAATCAGCAGGAGTAACTGCTGTCCTACAGCCAAAGGAACAATCCAAGGCACTGTGGAAAATTGGCATGAAGTGTCCTATAAATGTAGTACAGTTTGGGCTTTAAAAAGCTCTTTTGGGGGCTATAAGGATCTTATTGAGAAACATTCCACAGAACACCCAGGTCAAATGGTTTGACACAGAGCTGTTATGGTACAGTAACAAGACCTTTGAGGGAGAGAGAAATGTCCCATCTTTACAATGTGACCAGACATTTTAAGAACATCAGTGGATTTTATATTCTGTTTTAGCTTTACAGTTTTTGGGTTGTTTTTTTTTAAGAAGAGGGCCCACCAGCCTGACCAAACAATCTCAGAAAGATCCTAAACTGCCTGAGCCTCATTAAGTTTCACACACAGCTATTCCACAGAGATGGATAGAGTACAGGCATCTGTCATACTCATGCAGCGTACATCCAGAAACCGCACTCCACCCCAAAATAATCAGCACTTTGTGTCTGGAGGGCCACTATCAACAACCATGCAATCATCTCCCAGGGTGCAACACGGCAAAAAACCCATCACAACATCCCTGGCAGATGACTACAGGTTTGCTCAAACTTGCTGAAGCACTTTGTGCCAGTTATGATTATGTTTTACTTAAGAAATAACTTATTTTGAGCAGCTTTTAAGAATAAGTGCAATCAGGCCCTCTGTCTGAGGAGCTTAAGCTGCTAAATCACTTCAAAAACTCTCGTTAATGGGCTTAATTTCGTGTGATAATGTCAATTATTATCTTCAATGGCTTACTTTTATGATTGCAGTCCTGCTTTTATATTTCTTACCTTGTTCTTACTATTATTCTTATCAGTTTGCAACACTTAACAACTATTTCTCATAGCCTCTGTTCCAATGGCTGTTATTACTGTAGCAGTGGCAGCATTACCAGACCAAACAACTTTTGTTTAAGAGTGTGGATAGGTAGCCTACCTTTATCAAAACCACGTCTACAGCTCTCTCTCCTTTGGCACAAAGACTGTACCTCCGCTTGTGTCGCTCATACATTTTCCCTTATATATCCAGAGGAGATTAACTAAATAGAAAAAAATCCAGCAGCAACACTGTTGAAGAGGGCTGAAGCTGTCTGCTAAGCTTCACATCTGGCCACAGAAGCAGCCTTCTACCAGACTCCAGCTTTGCTCCCTCCCTTCTCCTCTTCCCTCCCTCCTTCTCCTCTTCCCTCCCTCCCTCCCTCCCTCCCTCCCTCCGTTTTCTTTTCCTCTGTCGCCTCTCAACTTCTCTCCTGACTCTGTCTGACTCATTCCTTTACTCGTTTTCCCTCTATATGTATTTTTTTCCCTCCCTCTCTCTTTGTCAATGAGGCTTGTGAATGTCCCTCTTTCATCCTGTAAATCAGCCAGCCAAAGCAGTACATTGTTAAGAGTGTGACAGATGACAGAACGACATTATGACTTCAGTTAATGTTCCTCAATCATTAGAATTTATGCTGCTGAGAATCAACACCCCCTGCTGGATGAGGACTGAGGCCGCCTGTTAGGTGTCTTCTGGGAGTGATTGCACCTCTCTAACATGATTGATCTGGCTAGTGGCTGTGTGGAAAAAAGTTTGGAGTGATGTTCTTGGAGTGTTGTGTGCAGCAAAACCAATGGTATCACTTGTATATTCACCTTTTATCTTTAACAATACTTTTAAAAATATATAACAAATGACACATGTTTATGTACAGGGCACAGATTATAAAAATCTAACTGATGGTGATTGCTCCAGTTTCCTGCTGCGAGGCGTTGCAGACTCAACTCTTTACACATTTCAAAATGAAGTAATCTAATCAAGCTAATCAGTTTTAATTACACTTTGCCTGGACACAAATACAAACAGCAGGGGGGGACAGCAGACACACAAGGACTCCTGTGTGCAACTCAAGGTGTCAGACTTCCACACATGCAGTGACTTTGTTATGTGTACTAAAATAAATGTAAAAAATGACTTCACATTATGATAAATCATGACAAACATTACACATAGAGTAAAATCACAAAGATAACCACCAACCACCAAATCAAGCTTGGCACTCGTGGAGTTAAAGATAGCCTGCACACTGTGGTCAAGCACTTCCTAGCTGATATTTCGATCCATGTAAATGTGTGTTAGTCACTACAGTCTCCGTGCAGTCCCTGACATGCAAATCCAGCACTGTCACTGGACTGAGGCCTCCCTTTGGCTGGTCAACAGCACAAAGGTGTGAAACCAGCAACAAACAAACAAACCTCCCACAAACCTCCCACAACCCAAACTCTGACCTTCACAAAGCACCAGGTGTCTCAGTGTTCGGACACAACATACTATCTGTGAAACCACATGGACCACACTTTTTGCAAAGTAAATGCAAATTTTAACTACTCTTATAATCAGCTGTTTGGGTGATTTTTGAATTGACAAGCTTTTTATGTCTCTGCTTAAGTTAATAGTGTACAGTAAAAGGATAAGTAAGCAGAGCCCATTAACTCTCCAAACACCATCCAGGCTGGTTTACTCTCTGGTTATACTGTCTGCATGCCTACACTTGCTAACACACATTCAAAATGCAAGCACACATACACTCAGGATCATCTCTGTTACAAATAATAGATGAATCAAAGCTGCCCTTTCATATGGCCTTATCCACTTAAGAATATACATAAAATCCATCTTCATACATTTTAGGAACAAAAAAATACTCTGATTTGATAAACTTTTACTTAACATGGTTGTTTTTACGTAAGAAAAAAAAAACTAATGAAAAAAAACAAAGAAAAGCTCTTAAAAGTGACTGGAAGCACATCTGTTCTTCTCCCTCATTAAAAAATTCTGGATCTATGAATCACATTCCTGGTGCTCCGCCCACAACCATTATTGGTGTTACTTTGACCAGTAAGAGAGCTCTGTGCATCAGGATGACAAGCTGGAGAAAGTATTGGAGAAATTCAGCCAAGAGCTCCTTGTTAGATACTCAGAATGAGGCTCAAACATGTATGGGACTTAGTGAGGAGTCTGTTTATTTATGTGAATGCGACAAACCTTTCTAGTGACCAGCTTTGCATATTTAGAAGTGAATACTGTGAAGGTGGGACATTTTAAGAGCACATAAACATAAGGAAAGCACTTTTTTGTTGTTTTTCACACTCCTCTCTTCAATGCCCGGAGAGTTCATTGAGAATTGTAGTAACTGATAAATTGGCAGATTTTTCTTACTAGTAAGTGATGTTACTCTGAATGTACATTTCACCAGGCTGCTGTCCTACTCAAAAAACAAAACATAACATAAGTTCTTAACATATTTTCATCTTGTTTATCTTCAGTAAAGGGAGTCTAGTAAGTCAGCAGTGCACGTGAGGAATACAAGAACACAAACAGGAGAAATCAAATGCTTTTTTTCCAGCCTCTGGGAATTGTTGCAGTAAAATACTAAAAATGCCGATTTTTAGACTTTATTTTTGTATAAACAGTTAAATGATACCTACAGGTTTATTACATATGCACATAAGTTAAGGCCGGTTGATCTGGTCTCATGTAGGCATAATTGCAGGATATCTGACATTATATTGTGTTACTCACTCTGCCTGTTCTGGCATTGACTGTAAAGTGTCCTCACAAGAAGAGATATCTACTTGAAAAATGCATACAAAAGGTAATATGGCAACTCCAGGGCTATTGTTGCATTCAGTGCCTTGTAATACAATACAGCTGTGGATATAGCCACTCACAAAATGAATGAAAGTAACATTGGTGGTCAAATGTGTTTATCCAACAAGTCTTAACGGAAGCACAATTAACGTCAGTGTTATTTTCATCTCTGTCAATGGGTGTAGTCAGTGATGAAGGAGTGTTAACACCCTTAACTTAAGTACAAGTATTGACAGCACACTGTAAAAAACTCAATTATAAGTAAAGATCCTGTGGTGAACTTAATGCATAAAAATGTTCCCTGTGACTGTTACAAATCATTATATTGTTATGGCTTATGCATAAATGTAAAAGCAGGATTTTACTGTTGTATTTGGTTGAGGTGAATCATTTTGGATTATTCTGTGCTATTTTTTATGGATAAACAAAGGTTATATTCTCTATTAATTGAATGATTGCATAGTATGTAAAAATTATGAAAAAAGTAAGACATGGTCTCTCAATTCCACAGAGCTCAAGTGAAACCTTCCCAATGACTGTTTTGTCCAACCTCTAGTACTAATCTCCAAATGATCAAAAACAAATTAAAACTCCCAAAGTAATGATTAAAATAAATGAAAAGCAAATATATGTCAAAAAAGTGAATATATAAAGCAAATATATGTTAAATATATATTTTTATACATCATGTGCCATCAAGGCCACATTGCCCTCTGCTGGCGACCCCAGTGCACTGCAGGCTGCATCCATCCTCCTGCAGTCAAACATCTGGCATTCAGTACAAACCACTGGGTTCGACCGCAACCCAGGAATAAGCAGAGCCACTCCAGTCTATGGCTGCTGAGGAATCTGTCAGTCAGCAACATTTCAGAGTAAAGCCTGGTCTACTGAAGATCGCATCCATGTGCTCAGTTGAGACAGTAAATGAACTGCATCACATGGCTCCCACAGGATGAGAGAGTGAGATCATGTTGCATTTTACGGCAAAGTAAGTGCGGAGGATATACTTAAGAATACTTCAAAAAAGGTAATAGATTTCCTGTTGAATTACTGAAGTAACCAGAAAAACAAAATGCAGACAAATTGAAAGTTTGTACTTGGAGGGAAAATTTCCCAGACAGCTTTATTCCTGGACTCTCTGCAAATCTCTAGTTGGCACATCAAGGTTCTTGTAAGCAAATGCTGCCATTCCTGCTCCCCCCAAATTGTTGACATACTTTGCAAAGTGTATTTTGCAATTCACAGCTTTTGCTACAAAAATAAATCAATTTTTAATACATTGTGTATTTTCACAGTGTTAGCAAAGGAAAATTCTTTACAATAATAACCTGGGCATTGTGTTAAAGTGCTGACACTCAGGGAAGGCTTTAACAATAAACGTTTTACTCATGAAAAATTTAGTTGCAATTCTGGCAGAACTAGAAACAACCATAGATCAGGATAATGTTACTGCACATGAGTAGAAAGTGTCTTCTTGTGCATATTTTTCAATAAATTCTATTGTGCAGATGAAAAGTGCGAGCTTAACTTTGCTGTATATCTTAAGATGCATGGCTGTTGTAAACTGTGCTGCTGACTGGCCATGCTCACAGGACAGAGACTTATTAAACTGTAAAGAATGAGATTCAGTCACATCTTTGTCACTCAGACTCTGGATTGAAGTCGTGTAAAGATCGTAAGTTATCAGTCAGTGCATTTAGCTGGACTCTCAGGATGCTGTGATCTGTTCTTGAAAGCACGCAGGCCATCCATGAATCACATTAACACAGATATTGACTTAGAACTTGTCTCTTATTATGCGCAACATATACCCAACACACCTGACATATACACCGTCAGTGTATCTCCTAATTATTCTCATAACTGTCTGCTGTAGGTATTCATTAGATACCATTTTATACAGTATGTATTTATATTTAATCATTAACTGACAGGCTTGTTTATCTGTATTTTTCCACCGTGAATTATTTTTGTTTGTATTACTTATTAAAACATGGACAGAAAGTGGTTGGTCGAGTGAAATGTGGGTTCCCCATGTGGTCAGAGGTTAAAAATGTCCTCAGCAGTGTTTCTTTACTAACAGATCCCTTAACGAGCCTTTTAAGCTGAACTTTGCCTTACAGTCACATTATGTAATGTCTGCTGCTAGAGATCTTTTCATCAAAATGAAACAAAACAGTGTAGCTGAATGACGTCAGGTAGATGTGTGGGATTATGGGAGCTGTCATCCTCATCGTTAGAACTTTACCACTTTACGATGAAAGTCTATCTGAGATGACTCAGGCATAAATATTTATACGAGAGGATATTTTTTTAAGTTTAATTCACGTATCGTCAACGTCACATTAGCTAAATTTCCTTCTCCATCTCTAAATCATCATCTGGTGGTTCCCTTGTTGCCATTGTCAAGCGAGAAAATAAAAGAAACTGTTATCCAGAATGAAAATAACAGATTTTTCTGGACATTGCTGAAAATTTTTGGTAAAATCTGAAACCGCAAAGAAAAACAATAGTCATGAGTCATTTCTTAGAAATTTTAACTAAATATGATCAATACATTACATATGGCACGCTTCACTGTCTTTTTGTCTTTTTTTTTTCAAGGCAATGCTTTACCGCTATATTAAATGAGAACAAGATAAGTTCCTATTGTTTTTATTTTAAACATTTTATTTTTGATGTCAAAAATCTCTCCTGTTTTTTTCTTTTTTTTATTCTGACTCAAACTTGCTAATTTGAGTCCTTTATAGCGTTGCTAGCATCAGAGCACTCTCTCTACTTGCTTTGTCGTTCCTACAACGCAGGCCTGTTTTCAGAGCTGACCTCTTGATTTGTCATGGCAGGGAAAACACAGGTGGAGCTAAGAAAACTATTATGCAGTAATTAGTCATCTTATTAGTTTCATTTTTGTTTGATTAGTCAAAATATCTGCTGCAAAACCAGAGTTACTCAATCAAGTTTTGTATCATGGTCTTTTTTTATTTTAAGGAACTGAGTTTAGTTGCCTGATTGTTCACAACATCTTCGTGCCAAAGGTTACTGTGGAAGTTTCAAAGGTTTGGCAAACAACAACTTATCTCAGGCTCCTGTTAATCAAACCTATGCCTACAACAAAGCACAGCTTGATTGAGATAGACAGAGACTTACCGTAGAGAAGTCTGTTTCCTCTGTTGGGCAATTTTCTTCCTCCTCTACACCAATTACAGTTTCTTCAGACATGATGACTTCCACCTCTTGAGAAATGCACACAACACAATGCAATCAGTTGGATAGCGAATCTTCCAAATACAGGAATCAATAACAAGTGTTTGGAATAAAAGGAACTGAGACTTGTCTAATCTCACTGCAGAAACGCTGAAGAGTTTAACTATGTGCAAAAAAGTAATGTGGCAACTTGTGTCTATAGCTTGAATGTACTACTAGAGCTTTCCTGAGAGGAAAAGTACCCATAGGAACAATCACTGTTTGAATCTAAACAAATTAATCATTTTTTGATTACAAAAGCAGAAGCCTAATGGTCCATTGATGGTACTGTATAATTATCTGAGATGGAATACAGGAATCTATCTTGGAAGGGTTACGTAAGTGAACATATGACACGATGAAAGCTAGAGGGAGTGGAAAAGTCTGAGGAATCAGTCTCCAAGAAAAAAGAACAACTTTTGACTTTGCTGTGTTTATAGATTTCTAGATCCAGACTGAATAGTCACGTCTTTATTTCAAAACCGTGACACAACAGAAAGCTTGTCTCTGATTTCCTCTGATGTTACTTGATGCTCATCCGCTGTCAGGCTGTAAATGTATCCCCCTATTTAATAATGACACCCCACTCTCTGTGTGACGCACAACACCAACCTCGTCATTGACCTTTCTTTATTGGACTTGGGTCCAGTACAATTATTCCTGATGAGTGAAAATTGCCAACAGAGGAGTGTTCAAGGTTCACTCAGAGAGCAGAGACTCTCGCTTGCTGCTTCATGCTCCTATCAGCTACTTTGTGTATGTTTTTTTAGAGAGGGCCAACCCTTCAGCTGTGTAAGATCTGGTCACATGCATTGGTAATGTGACAGTGCTCGCTGACTTTGGAGATTACTGTAAGCCAGAGCGTGCATATATACATGAGACCAACAAAGAACATATGAATATTGAGGGGAGTGTTGTCAGACTGCACATAGCCTTAGGTATCAAAGATGCAAACCAGCTCAGAGTCTCTTATTATGTAACATGTCACAATATATCCCAGTGTCCCTGCACGAACTTATGTGTCAAAATTATTGAGCTAATATCACAGTTTAGGGGGGGGGGGGATAAACCCCTTTTTAAAGAAACAAGAGTTAAATCTCAAAAAAAGATTTAAGAATTACTTAAAGCTAAATCCTCATTAGAGAAACAATTGGCATCAAAGAGCAGAAAGACGAAGCAAAAGCATGTTTGCATAACAGCAATATATCATCAATAGGATGTCACACAAAAAACCAAAAACCTCGGTGTGCAAAATTATTGTGAGCTACACTACATTTACCTTTGTGGAGCTATTGCCATTAATCATCAGAGAAAGACTGAATCTGATTTAGCATATTTGTATAGGAACGAGACTTTGAGGAAACATATTGCCCTGTGATATATGTGAGTGTGTGCAACTAGAATAAACTGATCTGAGACTGAAATAAATCAAAGTAAGCCCACCTTGAGCTGCACCTTCTGAGGCTCCATCCACAGTGTCAGGACTCTTCGGTTTCTCAGTCATTTCTGTCTCAACGTGAGCTTCCACAGATGCCTCATTGTTTGGACATGGTGGCTCTTTGTCCTTGGCAGTGACATCTGCACTGTCTGGAAGACGAGTGTCACCTTGTGATGAAGATGCATCAGTCTGATTCTCTGTGTGCCCTAATCTCTCATCGGGTGACCTCTGATCTGATGTTATATCTGTATTATCCTGTGTGGGTTGATGTAGCACCAGTTGTATGTCCCCACTCTTTTCAGCTGAGTCCACAACAGATTTGTTACTGGTGTCTGTTAACGGATGGTCTCCTTCAACTGGGTCAGTTATTTCACTTTCTCCTGCAGCAGATGAACTGGGCTCACATAAGACAGTACTACTGGTGACCTCTGATGCCAAATGCTCAATCCCTGCATTCAGTTCGGAGTCGTTTGCCTCTCCAGTTTCACTTTCAATGACATTCAGTGTTGGAACATCCCCACTCTCTGACAATGCTGAACCTAACAACAGATCCTCTTTGGAAAGTTCTGGGGTGAGTTTGTCTCCCACTCCCTCAGTATTCAAAGCGTCCATTGTCTGGGGACTGGGTGACAGTGGTGATTCAGGCTCAGTGCCAGCCTGGCAGCAGTCCGTCACTGTCAGTGCACTGACATTGTTCAGCTCCAAGGGGAGCAGTTTGTCCACAGTTGGTAAATATTCATCATTTTCACCAGGTTTTGAATCATTTGGCTCCTCCATTTTAAATGCTATTGATGACATTTCTGCTGTTGTGGTTTCAAGGAAATTCTGACCCTCTACATCAGCACTGTCTTGAATGGGATGCAAAATTTCTGTTGTGGTGCTTCCAACTGATTGGAAACTGATATTATCATCACTAGGGGGGCCATGAGTCGACCCTGAATCAAAATCAGCAGGTCTCTCTCCAGAGCTGGGCATCATTTCAGGTTGGTGCTCTGTCCTTTGTTTATCTTCCATGGAATTACTGGGTTCCTCAGAAACAGTCAAACTGGTACTTTGAATGTTGTTTTCAGAAGGCTTACCTTCATCTTCACCTTCTAGCTCTTTACCACCGGCTGCTCCAGTGCAATTCCCAGAATGACAATCAGTTTCTGGAGCCAAGCCCCACTGCTGTTCTGTAGCATAATCCCAAACAGCTGTTTCCTGGTTTTGTTCCAGGCTGTTTATGTCTGGCGGAGGCTCCCCCTCATGGAGGCCTTCTATCGAGAGACACGGAGCAGCAGATTCAGGCTCCTCGATTACATCACTGCGGTCCATCAGTGATGGGCTGGGGAGGTCTCCTGGGGTTGATGATACAGGTCCTGTTAACCCTTCGTTCTCTGCCCTGCCCTCATCTGAACAGAGTCTGTCACACCCTTCTTGGCTAAGTTTCGTCTCCTCCTTCCTGGCATTCTCTCCGTCCTGACAGCATTCCTTCATTTCAGTATCAGAGGTGTCAGATACCTCAGAGCCCTCTGCTGACGAGGCCTGACCCATGACTGAAGCTTTCCTGTCTCCGCTGGGTGTTATTAGATCTGTTAACTCTGAGTTGGTCTCCTCCTTTCTCCTCCTGGCTGAACCGTCCTCCGCTTCCTGTTCTGGTTCCTCTTTTCTTTTCGTGGCCTCCTGTCCTTCCTGGACCACAGTATCTCCTCTATCAGTTTCCTCTGCCTGTTTACCACAGGCTGATGATGGTGGTAGGATTCCCACAGTGAGGCTCTCCCGTTCTGCCTCGCTCTGCACTTCGTCACACAAGCTCAAACTCTGGGTGGAAACAACAGGCTGTTCCCTTCCCTCCTCCTCCTTCTCTGTTTGGCAGTAATCTCTCTCAGTGTTTGAACTCAGACACACCCAGTCCTCTGGGGGGCCCAGACTATGCTCCTGGGGACTTACCTCTGACGCTGGAGTACTCACAGACCAACTCCGGTCTTTCTCCGCATTCCCAGTCTCACTATGTCCACAATCAACACCACTGTTGGTTTCCGCTGAGCACTTTTCTTCACAGCTCCCCCCTGTTGTCGAATCTAGGCACTGTGATTCTAGAGCAGGCTGCTGTAGTCTCTCAAGACAGGTTATCTCCGTTTTTACACCATCACAACATTCTGCAGCTGTGTGGAGAGAGTCAAACTGCAGCTCCAGCGGAGATACTCCCTGCTGAATACAGAGAAGGAGAAGATAAACATTAGCTTCTCCTTTTAGAGAAACCAACAGAGGTGCTCTCTAGCTCTTATCAATCGCCAACTCTGTGATTGCATAAGGTGTTCCACCGGCTGTACAAACTAACTTGAAGGTTAAAAAAATGAGGGCAGTGAAAAGACAAACAATCAAACAATGTTCAGCAGCAGCACGGGTCCTGTGTGGAGTCAACGTGAGTAGAGATAGTGTGCTAAAAGGGCAGGGTGGCGTGACTCACCTTGGCATGGAGATGGCATATCAAGTGCAGCAGCTGCTCCACGCTCCTCTGAAGGGTTGGAGGGTCGCGGCCGGGCTGGATGCTCAGCGTCAGAGTGTGTGTGTTCAGCCTGGGTAAGTGACAAACTACCCGGGCGTCCACAGAGACCCGCTGGACAGGCTCAGTCCCTTTGTCGGCTCCTGTGTCTGTCTCAGCCCTGCCGTGAAATAAACACTGAGATCATCCTGAAGTGTCGGCAGTGCGATTGGCTAACACAGAACACAACTGCTATCAACAGAAAGTTTTACAAATGATGTCAGATGATCCAAACTCCCCCTTTTCTTACGATAATCCACCAGTATTGCTGTTTTTTTTTCTCCAAAATGGGAAAGGCCATCAGTCAAATGCTGTGTTTGCTAGTCCGTTTAAGCAGTTAAACAAGTAATCAAGCAACCTTTGCTGTCAAGTAGTAGAGTAGATACTAAATGGTTAAAAGTTCTACACACTGTGGCTAGTCAACCAAAAAATGTTCCTTTCCTTCCCAGTAGTAAGTTAAAGACCACTCCTAGTCTATAATCTTTCAGAGGAAACTTCACTCCCCTTCCTGCATTATGCTCTAAGTGTTGAAGGTAAAAGTATGTGCAGTGTTTTTGTACCCAAAGATAGTGCTGCAAAGGGGAGACACCTCCCAGGCAGGCAGATCTGTTTGCGTAATCCTGGGTGGATTGTTTCAGCTGTGAAGTCTTATAGCTGATGTCACCGGCCAGACTGTGAGTGACTTCACTTTTCATGCAGGAAATGTAATCACAAAAACATAATGAGGGAGCTGTAGGTTGTAAAGCGACCTCAGTGCTGGCTTGGTAATGAGTGAGCTCACTAAGTGGTAGTTGTCTTTCATCTTGTGGCATCTTCATTTTAAGTTAAATGAAAACTATACAGCAGCAGATAAGTAGGGGGCTTAAAAGACAGAAAAAAAAAGGGGTATATCTCCAGTGTTTGCAGTGTCTCAGTCCATTTACCGAAAATAACTGTTTCTCCTCTGCAGTTTAATGTTTCACTAAAGAGGCAAGAGAAGAATTTGACCTCACCAGTCACTCCGGCATTGTTACGGATATTACCTGACAACTGCAAACAAAACACATGCATCCTCCACCAATTGACTCTATAGAGACAACACGGCAGTGTGTGTGTGTGTGGATTTAAGTTAAGTTACACGTAGTGAGACTTTGAAGAGCTGTACTACAGCAGGTTAGTAGACACTTAAGTTTTTCAAAGCCTTTTGTTGTGCAAGTATTTTCCCATCTCTCTGGATTCTTTTGGAAAAATACTGGCAGCCTACAACTTTTCAATTTGTCCTCAACTACCTGGCTGCTGCTGAAAATGCCAAGCTAGGCAGCGTGTTTAGTGGTGTTGTTCTTTGGATACATCTATCGTTCCAGTGAGACAACAGACAAACAAGGTTGCTCTAAAGAGCGTGGAGGAAACAGGCTATCTGTCCTCTTATGTATTGACATGAGACTGTTTGTACAGACAAAGGGGCAACGTTCACTGAAACCCAGATTGAGTTTCACTGTCACTTAGTGTGGATTGGACCTACTGTAACTAAAAGCACATTAAAAAACCTTCAGTATTTCCGCAGAATTCAAACAACCTTTAAATGTCATTACACGACATGCTTTGAGCTTACTTTGTGAGGAGCTCATGGAGGTGTTCGTGTCCTCGCAAGGCTGCGATGGTGGAGGGGGTGTGGCCTTCTCTGTTGATCAGTTGCAGAGCTTCTTTTGCTCCCGGCTGCTGCAGTAAGAAGTGTGTCACCTGCAATAGACCTCGACGAGCTGAGAAATGCAGCAGAGTCTCCTGAGGGTCCAGGTCTGAAGAAGAGACAGAGGATGAGAAATGAATTCAACAGCGCTGAGAGAATCAACAAACGAAAACAACAATAATGACAAAAAAAAAAACAGGGACAGACAGAAGAGCTCGGCATTCCAGGCAACCAATTTGTGGTGCAGAAGCAGACATACCACCACTTGTTGCAGCTTGGCAACACCACAGCTTCGCCTAATTAAACCAGGACAGGGTCCATAGTGACCCAGTAAACAACAGACCTTTACACATTTACAGAGTGAACAAAACCACAGCTCATATCTCTCTTGGTCTTTAACAATGGATCACCACAGATTTGTAAACTTTCCATCACATTCTGGATCAAACCTAACATGCCAACTGACAGCATTTTTCAACTGCTCATATCTTTGCATAAAATAACAGAATATGTCGATCTTGCAGTGCTTAACACAGTGCATGTATTCCAGTGTGGATGCCTCCGAGGCACCATCTGATATGTGATAATAAAACCATCATAGAAACAACAACCAAAATTATGCATAAGACCAAATTAAACTAGTCAATTATATTTTAGCAGAGGTCAGCAACATCAAGTGAGTCTGAGTCTCTTTCTTCATTTAGGTCCATTATTGGCTCTATATCAATCGCATTCCTAATAACACCATCAAGCACTGGAACCCTCCCCTTTACACATCCACAGAGACAATAATGGAGATTCATTGACATACACACACACACATACCTCCATTTTTTCTGCCATAGCAACATGGGCTCACAAAGCCTCCCTTTAGCAGTAGAGCCAGAATGAGGGTCCTCTCTCATCCAGAGTTTAATCTTTCTCTTCTTTCGCTCAGAAAAAAAAAAATTAAGATATACTATTAAAATGTCTTAACTGCCTGACCACTGGTTAATTTATTATGAGTTTAAAAAGGGATCCTGAGAAAGACGGTAAGCTTGTTTAAAAGGGAGGAAAAGTGAGTCCCTGGGATTCATATATGGTCAATTTACAGTAAAAAGTGAAGCACAATTTATTTAAAAGAAATAAAAACCTTCAGTTAAAAACTCTAGACAATTGTGCATGCAAGAAGGTGCAATCAGTGTAGAAAAATCTCCACTTTTGAACCCAGATATCCTGCAATGCAGAGTCAGTACACTCCACACACAATGCTCAGGTTTATCAAACCAGCTGCTCTGTGGTTATTAATAAACAGTAGAAACTACAGGAATGAGAAAGATAAAATGTCTGGAGAATTGTTGCTGAGTCCAGATTCCTCTGGATTGAGTGTTTCTTCACTGTTATTTGACAGATTGTGTTTTATTCTTTAGCTCTCATTTGTCACTGCTCATGAGGAGGATATTCTTCACCCAGTGTCCAAACACAAAGCCAGCCCTGTATTCATGGTGTCAGTTAGACACAGGCAAGGCAAGAGTTTCTTCTGGGACTTTTCAAGTGTGTTTAACCTTCAGCAGATTTCAACAAGAGATAAAAACAAGTTGGAAAAAAAAGGGAAGAAACACTTGAAAACTGCAGTAGTTCAGAGAAAGGGGCAAAAACCCATTTTACTGATATCAACATCACAATAATCATTAGACACATTCACAATGCTGGTTGTGTCTGCTAATGAAGGGTTTCACTCCATTTAGCAAGCACCAGTCTGCACCAGTCTGCACCGGCCTGCCCTGATGATTTTCAAGCTAACTGGTAATATTTAATGCTCCACTTGGCCGAGCTGGGCTGAACTGGGACGTGAAGTGCCAAAAAACAGCAGGAAATGCTGGGTTTGAAAAATGGCTGCTGCAGAATTCAAGACATTTTTTTTACTGTCACCTGAGGGGCCAGCTGGCACATAAATGTAGCTACAGCTATTTGCTACAGTTCATGCGTGAATCAGCAACATGAAGTGCCTGTGCAGTACGTTGGGTCACCAGGACCCACAGCAGCTTCAGCTTCTCGTCGGCGGAGGTTTAGCTAGCTCACCACTAGTTAGCTTCAATTTGCTGAAATAGCCGACTGACAGCGAAACACACAAATATTTCCAGTTTAAAATTCAATAGGAAAGCAACAAATCCTTAAATGTGTGAAGTTTTGATCAGCAAATGTGAGAAATATTTAGCTTACAGGATGGCAGTGTCAGTTTATTAATGGGTCGATCACTGGTTGAAATTTAGATAAAACTTGATACACAAAAAACAAGGCAGCTAGAGGATAAATGCTCCCAGCTTTGGTGTTTCCCTCATTTATTATTTAGCTCAACCTACAACAAATTGGACAGAGTGTTATGATATTTAGCAGAAGTCTTCATATATGATCTCATTAGGATCAGTTGTTATATTTCTGGTGATCAGCCCACTTTTTGTGCCATATAATTTCCATTATTAGGTCAAAGTTTTCACTTGTCTTTTATTCATGAACAAATACTTAAAATAAATTGCATCACTATTAGCCTAAACTGGACATTTTATAGGATGGAGACCATTACACATATTTGACATCACTGTATTAACACTGTCAGTGCCATAGTGTTAAATACACCGCACAGATGTACAGCCTCAGAGACTCGCTGGCATGGTTAGCACAAAATCATCTATATAGTTAAAATGTGTACCATACTTCACTGTAGTCTGCTAGCAGAGCAGCATTAAAGTTGCAGCGACAGGCCTAATAAACTGATTAAGGAGGCTGGCCGCGTAATTGGCTGCAAACCAGACACCTTTGATGTTGTGGTGAAGAGGAGGACACAGAAAAAAACTGTTATCCATTAAGGACCATTCTGACAACCCTCTCCAACACCTACTGGAGAGACAGCAGAGCACTTTCCCAAACAAACTGGTTCACCTTTGCTGTCAAAAGGACCTATACAGGAAATCTTTCCTGCCAAAAGCAACAACATCTCACCTCTGTGGAGCAGAGAACCCACTCTCAGCTTAGCAATTTCTCTTTTCAACCAAGCTGCACCCTGCTCATGGTAATTTCGCACATCTCTTTACTGCAACTCAGCCTCATTGCATTTTTACTGTATTGTCACAACATCCATTAGGGGTTTGAATGTAGTGACTGATCAGCTGTAAATCCTAGTATATAAGTATTTATAAACTGTGATAAGGTTTATTCATAAATTCTTTGTCAAAGCTTTTTAAGTCAATTTCTTATTGTTTGCATTTATTCGTCTATTAATACATATTTCTCGCTTCTAAAATTGTTATGTCTTTTTCATACTAAGTATTTAATATTCTTATACAACGTCTGGATGACCTGTTGTCATCCATCAATCCTATCATTAGTTGATACTTTTTATTGTCAAACTACCAACAAATTATCTTAAAAACACTAACCAGAGGGTCTTAAATCTCAAACCTACAGCTGAGTGCACATAATACTGCAAATAAAGATTGAACTAAAGAGATTTTACCCTTTGTCTTTGTTGAGGCTGCGGATCACCACGTCCGTCACCGGGATGGTATTGATTGACAGGGGTGGGCTACAGCTAATTTGACCCTGAATGTTGCTAAATGTTCAACACGGGTAGATGAGTTGCATGTTCTTCCCTTTTTTCACTGACATGCACAGTTCTCTCAGGTAAAGTGAATTTCCCAGAGGACAAGAAGGATGACTGAGATAAACCACCGTCACCTCTGCCTATATTGCGCTGCTATCCATCACCCGACAGATCTGATAAATGGAGAGCAGCGCTGCAGTTCTCCTCCCTCCCCGCAGTTCATCGCGCCTGAGCGTCTTGTATTGAAGCAGTGACATATTGTGAAGCAGAGCTTATTAGAGCACACATCACTCACCGCAGCAGGAAGACGCCTTCAACATCAACAACATGACAACTGACTTCAACACAAAAGAGCCTCTGTGTGTGTGTGTGTGTGTGCGTCTGTGTGTGTGTGTGTGTGTGTGTGTGTGTGAGTCCATCTAAAAGAAAGCTGTAACACTTTTCACAACAGAAACAAGCAGTTCTTATCTATTCTGCAGGGAGGTCATTACTGAAAACTTGACTTGAGTACCTTTTTTTTATTATTTTTTGCTCCAAACCTATAATGAATAAAATATTTTAAGCAGTGTGTGAACTTTCAATCTCCACTAAACACTTACTCAGTCCTTATTTTTGTCAGATATCCTGCTGGTTCTGGTTAAATATCCAAGTCTAAGTTAAACCATTAGCTATTATTCTAACAATAGCCAGAGGCCGCGCTCTAACTACTCTCAAAAGTCTTGTTTATGCTGCTTCACAGAGAGCAATTACCTCGCAGAGTTTATCATCTACATCAGCTTGTTTGGCTTCCTTTAACTGATTAAAGTCATCAGAGTCAATGGCTGGAGAAAATTGGCACTTAAATCGTAATAAAAAAAAAAGTAGGTTTGTTTGCACTGATATAGCTATTTCTCACAATCCAAACTGCTGTTTGGCTGCAGCACAGAGGCAGTCTGCTCTGTTTGATCAAACTAATACCAGAGTCAGACTGAAGTCCATATAGGGACTTATTTTCACGTTCATGTCTTTCTGGTAATTTAAGCTACAAACTAAAGACCACATTGACATTAGCCTACTATTTGTATTTGCAGAGAAATGTTTATGGCCTACTTTATTACCACTGAGTGTCAAGCAGCGCTTAGTAAGGGAAGGCTACAGGAATCTATCATTAAGTTGTTTATTAGGTTAAGATGTGATGATGTTCACAGTTTCACACATGCATTGATTTCTTTTTGTGTCTCTGATACATGTAAAGTTTGTTTTGAACTAAAGCTGGGCTCTGATTTATAATAACCACTGATGTCGGACGGAAGTCTCTGATGTGATCTAGTAATATTTTGTTTTAACTTTATTCCCCAAGGTAACTGTGTTTACATTCTTTTATTCACAATGTGACGTCCTGCGGGCTGTGGATTCCCATGACCTGAGCTACAGTACAATCAAGAAACTTCTATTTCCCCGTGTCTTATTACTGATTAGGGGACTACTGCTGTGCAAGTCTCCTTGTTTACACTCTTAACTTCTCTGTGACAGTGTGTGTGCGCGGTGATCACATCACACAAGTTTTGCAGTGGATGTTATCTTCACTATCAACAATCTCAACTTGTATCAGAAACTTGGGGGAAAAGCAGAACCTGCCAATGTTGACAAATCTCGCTTCTTGTGGTCTCTGTGCGGTATCTCCATCACACCTGCATCCTCAACTTGTGGTTACATTTCTGGAAAGCACACATCAGCAATGGCAGCTCATTCTGCCTGAGTGCCCTTAAAGGTAAACTTGCTATAGTGGATGTCAAATCAGTGTTGATGTTAAATGTATTCTTTGAAGTAATAAACTCCTCAGTGAAAGCTATAGTAATTAATTAAGTTGAGTTCTACTTCTTGCTGAGGCGTTGTGGCAGTGCTTACATGTACTAGGATGCATCATATGTGTGCTGAGAGAAAATCTTTTATTTTTGAAGAGCAGCGCCCTCTCTGGCTATCCAAGCTAAAATAATTAGTAGTTCTTCCTTAACCTCAATGACACTTCATATGTCAAAAGAACAGATATTGGGCCGCTGTTTAGCTCAGTCGGGAGCGCAGGCGGCCCATGTACGGAGCGCTCAGTCCTCCACGCAGCGGTCGCGAGTTCGACTCCGACTCCGACCATTTGCTGCAGGTCACTCCCCCCTCTCTCTCTCCCCGTTTCCTGTCACTTCTTCAGCTTTCTATATCATTAAAGGTGAAAAAAGGCCCCCCGAAAAAAAAAAATACTGGTTTGCTTAACATAGGACAGTGTAAATACTAATCGGACAAAAACTAAAATTCAGCAATGTATTATTTTTTCTGTCCTTTGGTCCAGACCAAGGTCAGGACCTGCAGTTGTGAAAGCACCGTTTGACTTGAGATTTTTCACAAATAGATCTGGCTACTGTACACTAACCTAGCTGTCGAGATCCTCACTACCAGTACCATCTCAAAACCTCAACAAACAGCATTCTGATGTAGATCTCAGGCCTACCCAGCAGGGTTACCCTGTCTCCACTATTATTGGTTAATCATAATTAATAGTTGGTTATATTTCACAAGGTAGGTTGTTTAATAAAAAAAAAAAAACCTGGAATGTGATTGGCAGAATGCTCTGTCTGTCACATTCATTACTCTTGCCAAAGCCAGAGGAAGAACCAAGAGCGAAAATCATCTTTTCCATCAAAAAAAGCCTTCAGTGATATTCTTTGCTCTCCTTTAAATGAGGGTTGTTTGGTATAAGGTCAGTGCGGTTTTTAAGTGGACCAGCATATCCCAGTTAGATAAAAATGATAATATTGTGGTTGGTGGTTGTAGCTCCAGCTCCTCCTGGTGTGTGTGTGTGAGAACGGGTGAACGCTGACTTGTTGTAAAGCACTCTGAGTGTCGAAAGATTAGAGAAGCACTATATGAGTACTGTCCATTTAACATTTACTGTTCTATCCAAGATGTTCTACCCATAGCCTAATTTATTTTGACGATGTACTAATGTCATGTTTTCTGTGTATATGTTCTTTTCTTTTTTTCTTTTATTCTATTTTAGGTCTTCCCAACACATTTGGAGGATATGATGAAACTCCAGAAGTCACAGCCTCCAATTTAAAGGTCCTGTTTCATTCTATTATTAGGCCCAATATTCAGTTGTTAACATACACATCACCATTACTTAGAAACGGTTGGTTTTGTAGTCCTCTGCTCCTTGAAAAGTCTTAGAACCAATACCTATTACCCTTACCCTCTCCTCTTATTTCCATTGAACCATGTGTTATATTTGTTGACTTTTGCCTGCCTGTGACATTCTTTTGCCTCCATTTTTATCAAAAAAAATTTCCAACCCTGCTATATAGCTTAGAGATTTAACTGCCAGTACTTGCAAATTTGAGACCTACTTCTACATCAGTCAGAAAAAAAACCCTGAGCACTTTGTTAGGTAACCTTTTTGCATGTAATGTCTAACATCTCATGTTTTTCCTGCTGCTGTGTTGTTAAAAATACCAAATTAAAGCAAACTGCCACAAAAGAGGTCAAACCAAATCAAGTGCTTGTAGTTCTTAGGAAAAATACACCACAAAAACAACTGGGTAATAATCTAAAAGCTTAATCTAGGCCGGTGCTTCTCCAATAGGGGGGTACGTGTGACCCTGGGGAACATGCACGGCGAATACTACTGTTTGCTTTTTCATTGCCATACCAGAATAAAGTGTAATTGCACATCCGCTACAGTAGGTGGCAGTGGCGCTTTCACGCTGCTGTGTCTTGAGTGATCACTGTTTACAGGGGATGCGGCCAGCAAACAAGTTTAATCCGGCCCGCGAGATGATCCAGTGGACACATTTAGAACAGCAGTTTCTTTCATTGAAAAATTGAAGCTCATTTTTATACTTTGAAAAATCATCTCACGGGCTGGATTACACCCGTTCGAGCACCGGACGCACGCCTTATGCGGCCCGCAGGCCGGTTTGCATAACATTCTCTGCTGTTGCTGCACTGAAGAGAAAGTACAAATCCCAGCTAAACATTGAGCAGTAGCTGATAGTTGCAGTATCATGCTTCCAGCCCCACTTCAAAACATTGTGCAGTGCAAAAGTGCTCATCGTAGCCATTAATACTGACTTCGTCATTTTGATAAAAAGAATCACCACAATTTGTTTCATTCATTTTTGTTTTGTAGGTTGAAGTTTTGTTAAAGTTGTTAAAGTTGTGCTCCTGAGGTAATGGTGCTGATCAATTTTATTTATTATTATTTATTAATTTTATTTTATCTTAGTTCATTTTTCAGTTGTTACAACCTGGCTCAAAGCCATGACAAAAACGAGGAGACGTACGGTTTTAAAGTAAAAACAAAATGATTTTATTACAAACAATATAAAATTAGGAAATTGGCAACATAATCAAATACTAACTGAACTAACAAATAATCTCACTAAACCAAAACATAATGCGCCGAGGGATCGCGGGTGCAGTGGTGCAGCCGTGCCAGGTCACAGAGCAGAGCAGAGCAGTGCAGAGCAGAGCAGCAAAGCAGAGCAGTGCAGAGCAGAGAGTGTGTGAGGAGTAGTGCCAGCTCTTATACACCTGTGGACTGGCCAGGTCCACCCAGGTGTGGCAAGCCCC
>JAQMCX010000001.1:6098713-6139624 GCA_029814765.1 Acanthurus leucopareius | reverse complement strand
CTTTCTCTATCATTAAAGGTGAAAAGCCCCAAAAAATATATTTAAAAAAAAAAAAAAAAAAAAAAAAGAACAGATATTGCAGCTCCCCAGGTGAACTCAGCACACACCAAAGAATTAACTGTTTCAATCAACTACATTCACTGACAACACGGTTTGGACGTTCACATAAAACATGGAAAATTTCCCCTTAATACAACTACACACACACGACTATCAGTTCAGGTCAGGTATACTTTGGCCTCTGATGGTTTGTCACAGCAAAGTGATTCATCTGTTAAACAAATACATGATTGGTGACTAAATTAAATACACAGCTGTTCACTACAATATTGTAAAAAAAAAAAAGCAAACAAAAGGTTTATGCATAAAACTGCATTCATACGTAGCATTCATACATTCGTAGATGTATAGCAGACATTAGACATGAGCACAGCTTCAGTTTGTGTGCCCTGTCGTTTGAATGATCCAGGTTGCTTAAATGAGAAAAAAAAAAGTTGAGCCTACAACTGACAAATCTACAGATGAATCCAAGTTGTAGGTGTAAGCAGACAAGCTGTTACTGCTGCACTGCCGCCTCACCTGTAAACCTCCTCATAACACTGGAAAGTGTGCAAAGATATTAATTCACTTCATTTTTAAACACGTTTGCTGAGAAATCTATCCCCAGAACTGGCTTTATACTGAAAATACAGTAATTAAATATCAAAACTTTGTTGTAAACAGTAACTGTAGTTCAGTCTTGCAGACGGCTTAGTATCCTCTCACTATCTGGGCTCTGCTGTTATCAGCTGCTACAGCAACATACTGAGACTTTGGGGGGAAAAAGAAAAACATAAGCCACAAGTGTCTGTTCCATGAAAAAAATTTTCCTTTCATAAATCTCCATTAAATCCTCATGTTTCGATAGCGTTTTGAGTAATTTGCTGACAAAGGACAGACCAGGAACGGGGCTATCTGGGCCAGTGGTGAGCCGCTATCCTGCATTTCTCTCTTGTTAGCACAGGACTTCATTAGCTGGCTGCAGTTCCTTTTCTACAGTTTCATGTTTTTCAGATTTTTACAACGGTGCATTTCATGTGATTAAATGGAGAAACGGTGGAGTCTGATAGCTGGGACAATAAGCTAAAAAATAATTCCTGTAGGATGCAGTTGGCGCACCCCCACCCCCCACCACCCCACACACACACACCAAGGCCATTTCACAAAGTACGTGGAAGTCAAACAGAAACAGGTCACTACTGTTTTGTGTTACCTAAAGCCTTTTTCATGGCCATTTTCAGACTATTTCTTGAAAATGAGCAGCGTGTTCACAAGGACCAGCTTCATCTGTCAGAGGGTGTAGCTGTCAGCTGTGATTAACAAAAACATCAGTGTAAAATGTGTTAATTTCCACTCTGCACCACAGTGGAGATGGCGGTGCTTGAGAGCATATCATAAATCAGCCTACAGACCGGTCTATAACGGTAAAAGTTAAATAAGTGTCACTTCCACTAATTAACAGAGGGACTCACACACATATCAAGGCATGAACACACACACACACACACACACACAACATGCTGAGAGAGATTCATTTGCCTAGTTTCACAGATATCTGATCACCACTGTGAAAGATATTGCAAGTGACAGAAAAACGCAAACAGAAGCACCACGTGTGTCATTACAGCCTGTAAAACTATAATCTGTCGGCATGCCTCTGCACCAGAGACATTCTGTCTTACTCTAGGACATTTTATCCTATAAGACTTTACACGCTACAGACCAGTCCACCGCCCTCCACAGTCTCACCGGTGCTGTTGGTCAGTTTTCTCCCCAGCAGGCTCCATCCTGGAGGCAGAGCAAGGTGGCAGAGGGCCAGCGCCAGGCTCTCGTCCAGGCGCTCACACTCCTGCAGGGGGATCTGACACTCGTCCAGGAGCAGCGCCCCATCCAGGCCGTCGGCCCGTCCTGCCGTGCTCACCTGTGTGGAGGGTGATAGCTGAAGATGAGTGAAGTTTTTTTTTTACAGAGGAGGAGTTGAAGCTTAGTCTGCTGGAAGCACTCGCTTTAAGACGCTCAACATAAGAGCATTAACCAAAAGCCTAAAACATAAGATGTGAATGTAGGAGGCCACATATACAGGCATCTATTAGCATAAAGCTTAATTTGGAGCAGCGCCGTGTTGACAAAAAACAAATCACACTCAGATTAAAAAACTGAAAAAAGACTGTTCCATTAGAAGCTTTGAGACAGAGTGCTCGAGACAGTTACATTATCTTGTCCTCCTCCTTGCCAAAGAAAATTTTATATTAAATATTCTATGGGATGATGAAGTGTGCTGAAAAGAATTATTTAATTGAATACTGAGGAAGTCTTGTCAGGCATGAAACAATAACATGGCAACCTTTTATCTTACTGTCACTTTGCCCACATTGCTCTATCACTTGTAACCAATGGTAACCATTTTTTCTCCTCCTCTTTGACAAGCCTCTTTTCTCGTGGTTAGTTTAATGCTCACTCAGAAATGGAAATCGACTGTTTTTTTTTTCTCACCAGGAACTGGGCCATGTCAAAAGCCAAATCCTGGACGAAGCTGAATCGATGCTCAGCCAGCTGAGCCACGCGACCCGGGCAGGGCTTCAGGTCCTCAGGAGCCTCACAGACACCCCGGCTAAGAGCACACAGGGTGACCGACACCACCTCACAGCAGTCATGAGCTAGAAAAAGATACAAGGAGGGACACAGAGAGACAGTGTCAGCTTGGGTAAGCACTAGTGCAGACTAAAACATGAAATATTAGGGCACTGGTAAAAAAAAATACTTGTCTCCCCTTCTAATGCAAATGGAGCAACAAAGGGGAAGATGATCAGGCTTATATTTGACATAATACAGTAAAATCATGTGTTTTGTTTATTTAATTCTAGGCCACTTTGCATCAAAAAGCTTTGCAACAAAGACTAGATTGGCTTCAGAAACTTCTGCATGAGCACTCTGCTGCTTAGAATCACCGATGAACAGTGAGTCTGAGGCAAAATGCTTTGCTACAATTCAGTTCATTCATTTTTAGCCACGTTTATAAGGAGGTGATAATGAAACGACGCAGCCACAACACATAACAGATGATCTGCTTAAGATTACCTGGAATATTTTGTGAGTTGAAATCCCAGAAATGTGCAGTAGGAAATAATCAGAACAATTAATAAACTTCATCTCAGTGCTAACTAACCATGCTTATTAAATCACATCTACTTAATAACAATAAATCAGATTTTTTTTTTTTTTTTGGTAATTTAATGAAACATGGGTTTCAATTCATCTCAATAAACCCATTCAGCAGGCACAAATCAAACGCGACTTTAATTAAAAATTTATGCAAATGAGTTTTTCAGTTGTCAGGACAAAAAAGAAAGAACAAAGAGGACAAACAAACATGGCCGTCGTCAGAAAACATCTAACAGGGAATAAAGGTTCTGCATGACACTCCTGCTTCTCATTCACAGGGCATTACTCGGCCGTCTGCATTAATTTACTCCCCCTTGATAGCGCCCCCTGTATCTGCAACAAGATATCACATCAGACTTGTTTAAACAACACACCTCCTCTCATCTGCTCTTTGTCAGTTTTGTGTTGTTTGTTGCAATAAACAGTCAGTTCACCTGGAAACTCAGCTTGAATATTAACATTCAGACGCTTTGCTCAAGGGCGCCTGAGTCCAAGCAAAACACCACTGATTCAGTTTACCTGCAGACATTTTCCCAGGCCACCTGGGAACTCTATCCCGCGACCTTCTGCTTGGTCACAGGACAGATCCCCCTGAGTTCTGTGTGTACTGATTGGAGGGAGCGACGAAGCAGAGCTAATCTGTTAGGAGAGAGTCACAACTCCGAGGAACCCTCCCCGACCCCCCCACCGTCAGATGGCTGTAATTCAGTAGAGCTCTTAACAAGATAACACAGTTTAACATGTTCTGCCTCATTTTTTTCCCCGTCTGGAATGCAGATACTTGAAGACGAACTGTGAGCTCAGCGGATTCTTTAATATTCGTCCCTTCAGCTTATGATTTTCTCATGTTCTTCCTCAACATTTTCCTACATGTTTACTTCTGGGTTGTCTGTAGTTTTATCACCTATTTTAATGTGTTGTGACCTCGGTTCCTCAGCATCCATGTTGCCTGTTGTTACTCATTCACCTCACAGGAAGCATCTCTGACTTCAGCAGCGGCTTAGTGAAAATGTTCAATTTTGCAAATAGAAAAGGTGGGACGCTCTCAGAGGAATGATGAATGAGCCCGGCTCTATGAAAAGTAAAATGAGGGAATTTCTCCCTCCCAAATCACAACATTAGTTTAAAAACGAGGACAGTGGTCGTGGATGATTGATCATTTATTAGTTTTTCCCACAGCTATAAGAGCTCCCAACTGCCTCACGCTTTCTCTGTGATGTGGGGGCAAAATAACACCATCCTCTGCTTAAATATATGAAACAGTCTGGCATGCTTCAGCGCCTCCTCATGTTAATTTGGTTAACTCAGGATGACTATAGAGGATTAACATGCCGCATCTGTATCTTTTCAATTTCAACAATTATAATAATAATAATATTCTTATTTTGTTTTGTATTTTAATTCTTTCAGAGGACTCTAAATGTATTTTAATCCAAAACGTAAAAGTCGGCCTTGATGCTCCTTTCATAGGACCTTCATTTACACAGATAACCCTGAAAGCACAATTTAAACTAGTTTCAATTGGAACTAAACACTGTAGGTGGAGCTGCCTTCCCACAGGTTCTTCAGAGGTTACAGAGAAGCTGCAAGGCATTGTGGGTGGACTGGCTTACCAGGACACAGTGCATGCAAGGTGTCATGATTGCTCCTTAGGGTGCTGGTCAGGTGCCTCTGTGTGCTGCCAGAAAACAGCAGGAAGTAGTCCACTCCCTCCTCATCCGCAGCCAGCTCTTCATCAGTGAGCTGCACCGTGATAACACACCTCCCCTGCAGAGAGAGAGAATGAGAGTTAGAAAAGAAAATAAAAGAAAAAAAGCAGGACAGGAAATGCTTGATTTCAGTGAAAATTAATTTGTTGCATTTTATTTCCTAAAATATCAAATAGATATACACAAAATATATTAACATTCTTTAAATGGGTAAGTTGATAAGAAGTTAAACCTCTGCAGTTATAATAATGACACGGCAGTTGTAATAAAAAAACATACTTGGTTATTTAAAAGAAGCTCATTTCTATCAAAATCCAGAAACATTTCCTGCTCAAACTCAAACATTAAATAAATGCACCAGGAATACACACTGATTGCAATTTACAAGCCACATTTGGGACTAGTCAGCACTGTACGTGTCCAATTGCGGATCAAAGTTTGCATAGAAATGAACCCTGGCATAATTTTCTGAGTCTGAACAGTGTGTCTGCAGTGGGAACAAACCCAGAAATAACTAACCATTTAGATTTTAAAGTCCACACTGAAGGCAAACAGTAGTAATTTTAATCCTGCGTGAAAAATCCTGCCAGTCCTCTGAGCTCAACACTTTAATACAACAACTCCACTATTGCCTCAAAGTTAACATGGTAATGATTTATTTGTGATAAAATGCTGCACATCACATCATTAACAAACAAACAAACAGGGAGGCAGCGAGCAGAGCCGAAACGTGGAGGAGCAGCTTGACTTCCTGCCAACTCGGTGAGCGAGTTCTGTCAGGTTCAGACCGCAGAGAAACAATTACACAAAGAGAGGAGGCAACATCATTAACGACGTCTCTGCATTTGTTCTTTTTATTGATTAATGCAGCTTTTTTTTCCAGTATGATATTTCTCTTATGGCTGGAAGGCGGTTCTGCAAGCTCTCAGACAGTGTGTAGGCAACATCAGAGCTCTGCGTTATGACTGTGAACACTGCATGGTCCTCATCTTAATAGTGTTTTTTTATGTAAAAAGTGAAACATATTGTCGGGCAATTTTAACAAGCTAAGCAGCCACAGGCATGTAAAAATAAAGTAACAGCTGGATCTTAAAATTTTCCTCATCTTCCTTATCTTAGCCTCAACTTTGAGCTAAATATCATGCATGCAGCTATAAACGCATGTTTGAGATGACTAAAAATGATTCTCATTTCATTGATTCTTCATTTGTGAGTTGAAAATATCAAAACGTCAGAAACAAACAACATTTCAGCTGGGAAAAACCGTGGTCCTGTGCTAGAAAAATGAATGTTTTTGTCTACCTCTTCCTGAAATCAAGGACACATTGTTTCGAATTTTTCCAAGATTTTTAAGAGGAAAAGATGCCACCATCATTGTGCAAACTGGATATGTGCTGTGCAAGAACAGAATAAAAATTTTAAAAAAATTTAAAAATCGGAAACATGTTCATACTCAAGTAGGTTTTCACACACAGGAAATTTGCCTTGGTGTTATGGCATAAAACAGTCAAAATATATCAACCTGAAAAGAAAAAAAAATGTTTGCCAGAGTGATCAAGGAGACAGAATTGAACTGATGGCCTGTGACTGATTTAAAAAAAAAAACATTCAACTTAAAAATCCTGTACTTTTTTGATCTTTTCTCAGTTATATTCTGCTTACTAGATAACATAAAATGTCCTGTTTCTGCTTCATTGTGCAGTCTGCTCTTTTGCTAAAGTGACAATTGGCTGTATTATGGATGGAGCCTTGGGGGAGGATGATGTGGTGTCATCTGAGGACAGCCTGAGGAGGAGGACAAGAAACGAAAAAATAGGGATATTGTTCAAAATTAGCTGTTTTCCAGTGGGGGATAGTGGAGCTTGTTGACACAGAGGAGGGATAATGGGACATTTCATCTCACTTAATCTGACCAGTGTTGCCGTCTTTTTAACGGGCCCAACCAATGCGAGCAGCCTGATGTGGCGGCCTCTGAAGGCTGGTGTCGAGGGGAGTTGAACAGTCAGGGTTAAAGGTGCTTCCTCCTTCTCTTACAAAGTGTAGCCTCAGGACCTTGTTCCATACAGGGAGGAGCAGCACGTTGACAGAAGCGAGGCTGGAGAAGTCTTCTCTGCTGCCACCGCTGCTGAGCAATGTGAGCGTGGGGAGGGGTGGGGGGACAAAATGTGTTCAAAGGCGACCACATAGCCCAGAGGCCACAGGAAGAGAAACAGCCTGCAGTAACCTTCTGAGAGGCAGGACTAAATACATTAACTTGCAGCATGACGGATGCAAGCTTTGCTATGCACCGAGAGTCTCAGCTTTAACAAGCAGAGCAGAGGCACTGGTGTGAATGAGTTGTAGATGGGAGGAAGCCAGCAGGCATGACACTCTCTCCATTAAAACCTCGCCTTTTATCCCGAGCCCAGATTGGAAATGAGGGTGTGGTGATACTGAACCATTTGGTACCTCAGTGGATTTGTGAGTTTGCACTTTCTATGTAAAAAAAAATGAAAATGTGAAAATGCATAAGTGTAAAATACTAAGTTTTACATTCTCACTGAAAAGCAAAAAGGAGACACAGCTCTCTGGGTAACAAATTGCCTCAGTCACAATAGCAACCTGCTGCATTTGGCACATTAGCTGCTCAAATGATTTTCGACGGCACCACAGAGGTCTCTAAATTAGTCAAAATTAATATCCATCCTCCATAAATAACATCATAAGCCTCCGACTTTAAGAGCTGACCTGAGAACAGTTTAAATACAGAATAAAGTCATTAATCACATTTAGATATAACACATTTTTACTCTCTTATTTCTCAGTTATGAGTCCTTGTTATCAGTCTGTGATCTCTAAGTTCAAATATATTTTATTGAAAACACTAAAACTGGAGACTGGAACAGAGCAGAAACAAAGCAAGACCATTGTCAGCCTTTGAGGAGGCGAATGTGTTGGCAGCAGGGTGGAGGTTGGAGAAGGAGATGTGAAACATCTGCTGGAGACAGCAGGAAACACAGCTGCACATGATCACTTTTGCAAAACGTGTAAACAAGCTTGAAATACCCTTACTGACAATGAGCCTAATAATAGTCTAATAATAGCAATGGATGAAACGCTAAATGGAAAAAATCCAAGTTACTCTTGTGTGACCTGCTTAATTCAGAAAACAAATCGGTGGTTTCAAAGCTGTGTGGCTGCACAAGTGGAGGTCTTTCTGCCGCACCATATGACTGTGCTCTCTGCTGGTAATAAGTACTTAACAAAGTGACCTGCTGGGGTATTGACCTGCTAATCATGGAGCTTCAACAGGGAACAGGCAATATCAAAAGAACAGCTGGAGGCTACGAGCCCAGCCCCCTCTTTTTAAATATGCATGAGTGACTGAAGCCTTTTTTCTCACATCCAGCCACTGTATCGAGTTCAAATACCCAGGTAAGACTGTGGTTAACTGCACTGCACAAAAACTGTAAAAAACTTTTTTTTTTTAATAATAATAATAATAATAAACTCTAAACTTATTTTGAATTTTAATTAAACGTTTATTCCGGCAGCTAGTTTTCTGACCATGGCAGCACGATTCACTTCAGAGCCCAAATTAATTGTCAGTCATCCCATGGCACCTCACAAACTTTTTCTCACAAACACAACAGACGTACTTTTATATCTTTTACTCGGTCTGTTCACATGGAAACTATGATGACAATAACAAAAGAGACTATGAACAACAGTCAAACTTAATGTTCCACAAAGAGCTGGTGTTATAAAAAGTTAAAGGTTAATAGGTTTATGGCTGAGCTTGACTGAGAGTGTGATAAACCCTGCTGGCAAATCTCACCTAATGTCAAATTTTCACTAGCAAGTGAACCAAACTTCTAACCTATTAACGTGGTTGAACCCAAAACGCTGCTGCTTTTATTCCCATTTAAGGTCATCTTAGTAGCTTGTTGGCATGTTTGCATCACAGACACATACTAACTCAACTTCTGCTTACACAAGACACTGATAAACTACCAGAACCTTTATCAAAAACTTATAAACAACAAATATTCACCTATTTGCAAAGGACACTGACATCTGGAGCTCTTCTATAACAATCCAATATTATCAATTTAAAGAAAGAGCACTGATCAGTATCATCATCTGTTAGATAAACTTTTATTTTGAAATGTTCATGGTGCATCCGTGTCATTATCAAAACTAAAAGTGAGCAGCCATGATAAAAAGATTCTTGGAAATGAATCGGCCGTGCGTATATATTGCTGATTTCTGAGAAAAGATAAGTCAACAGATAAAGTGCATGCCAACTCAAACAATGCTATCACATGATGAGAATACTTAGGAAACATGACAAGCCTGGCCTAGCATCTTCCTTTGGTTAACATGCTGTTCTTATTACTGGTTGCTATGTTTTAAGCAAAGTTTGCCTGAAACAACATGTACGCAGAGTAAAACTCAACTGTGTTGTTCTGACAGCAGATGCAGTGACTTGAACCAGTGGAAAAAGTATTAATAACACCTTCAATTTTTTAAGCTATAGGGTAAAAGTCTGCTGGTCGCAAAGTTTTTTTTTTATGTAATGGGAAATTCCATAGGATTAAACTTGAATTTTGCCAACAATCTGGCAGCCCTGCCTTATTTCCCTTTTAGGAAAACTCTAACTCAACCAGCAATTATGTAAAGGGGAAAAGGCCTGCACATCAACCAGAAAAAGGCCAAGGTGATGGGCAGCAGAGCTTGAATTTTTATTTCTGATCACAATTGATGGAGAAACATAGAAATGAGTTCAGACTTCCCACAACTCAGAAGCCTCAAAGCCAAAAAAGTCATCAATACCCATCTTAACAAAGCAAATGACGCCTTAAGTCAACTTCATAACATCTAGAGGTCCAACCACTACAGCCTCAAAAATACTACCAGGCTCTGCAACAGTGATGTGAAGGCTGTCTCTCTGAATGGCCCTGAGTGCTGGAGAGTAACAATAAACGATAGAGAGGGATTAACGACTTCCCGACAGCTGTGTATGATGGCTGCATCATGTCCCGAGGATGCCCAGTGAATCACCCGAAACTGCCTTGAGACAGACGCCAAAGGAGTTGGGAGAAAAATAGCAAAACCAAAACCACCTGATGAGGGACAGTGATGACAGAAGGGGAAGAGCTGGGTCTGTCATGAGATGAAGCACCGGCCAAAGAAGAGACAGGGTTCAGTGGAAGTGTATAACTGCAGCCTTATATTCCAGAGGAGGAGAATGAGTATGACATGAACCTTAACCTTAACAGTATTATAATGAGCATTACACTTTCTTAAATGTACTTGTTGTTGAGCCACAGTTTATAAGAGTGTGTGTGTGAACTGACCTGCACATGGAACTGATGAAATATATTAAGATGTAGCTTGTGATTTATACTCCTAGTAAGCAGAGCAGCTGCAGATCATCACATGTCAAAGAGGTCACAGTCTCCATCACAACTGCCTCTTTGCCCACAGTCATGTGCCCCGTGTCAGACACAGAAGCCCTACCTGCTTATTTAACAGCAAGCCTTTCAGGAAAACAATGTCCCCTGAATGCCAGGAATGTAAATAGCATGTTTACTCACAAAACTGCAGTCGCTCTCTGTTTTTTGAAAGAGTGCTGTCTTTTACAGAGCTTCACCTCTGAACAACCTAACCTTTACTCACTTTATCTCTCTCTACATAACTCAGTGTTTTTGTACCAGGCTTTAGAACTGTCCCAGTATCAATTATCGTAGATTGAAAATTCATAATGATGACATTATCATTGCTCTTTTTTGATGAATGAATTAGTTAGCATACCAGCGTAGGGTAGAAGAGAGAGTCTTGACCATACTTATACAAAAGCATCCAAAAAGAATAATTACACTTGATGAAATTTGCAGTTAGGTGGCGGGTGGCAACCAGCATGAAGGAGCATCACTGCATCTTTCATTTAAAGGGACTACTTCAAGAAACAGAAATTATTCAAGGGGTGCATTTTTACTTACACAATATAGTGGTACTATTAACACAGTATCACCATTTTATTTTTAAATGTATTTTATTTCATTTCAACAACACATTTATATATTATTTATGTATTTATATATTTTATTATTGCAAGAACACCAAGGCCTTGACCTGCAGTCTTCTTACTATCACATCTTACTACTATTACTATTCAAAAGAGGAAGATCGATAAAAATCAGATTCAGACACTGGGACTGTTAGTTTTAGTCACAATGGACAGTAAAGCCCCCTAAAGGTGTATTTTCAAAGAGGGCAATTACAGGTCCTCTACTTAACCCCTATAAGCTATCTCCCTGAGAATTGTTCTTGTAAGTGTCTAAAATCTGGTGTCTAATGAGGCTTGACTGGCCGCCTGGTTCCACCGAGGAGTCTGACTGTAAATCAGATAAGGTTGTCTGGGTGGTTAATGTGTGAGCCACTCCAGCCTTTAGAGATACACACACGCGCACACACACATCTCTGACTTATCTCACTTCCTGTGTGCCTTCCTCACCTGCCAGTGACAGGGGGCCAGTACAACTGCTCAAACACTCACTTGGAAACATCACCCACTCCATGTGCACACAAACACACACAAACACACACACACACACACACACACACACACACACACCTCATTAAATGTGTATCAAAGAAGGCAGGGTTCAGTGTTGGAGAAGTGAAGACATTTTCGGGTGATTTTAACACTACCTGAAATTAACAATTCACATCCTCAAAATATAAGGAAATAAAAACAGAGTAAATGTAATCTTAAAGCAATTCAGAGTTATAAATGAGCTGTCATGGTCATTTTATTAACCACGACTTATTCTGGAAAGTGGCTTACTCTATCCAACCTCAGGCTGAATTGGACATCCCTGAAGCTTTTTTTCCACAAGTGAGGAGAAGAGGGATCGTGAGAATGACTGATTTTTTGGGGGGGCACTGGGTTCAGAAAGCTGCCCTGTATGAAAAACTATGATGACAACCAAGAATATAAGCCACAAAAGCAAAGCTCACAGTTCACAATTCAACCCTCACCTGTAGTAACAAGCTGGGGGTAGTAACTGAGAATAAGATGGAAGACGTTAAGCTGCTGAGAACACCTCTGCGGGATCGTTGTCACATTCCGCTTGACACCATGAGTAATCCGCTAACCTGAGAGGACATCAGCATCAAGCTGCACCCTCTCCACCTGAACCTCCTCATCTGGCCCAATAGGCAAGAAAAACCACCCAGGCATGTCTTGGACAAGTGACTGCAAGGATACATTGAATTTGATTGAAGTCACCTCAAGAAAATAATCTCACCCAGCTAACTCGATAGAGTTCAAAGAAGTTGCCAGGCAAAAGATGTCAAAGAAAACAAGCTTGCATCCCAGAAAATGGATGGCATCTGACATCTGACCATAGAATTATTTTGGCTGAAGCTTGAAAAAAAAGTCATCCATCACATCCAAAGAGTTTCTCTTGTTGCTTAGTTATTCAGAACAAAAACTGCTTTAAAACCATTTTACTGCATAGTGGGGATATCTTATACCTCTAGCAGTCAGCTTATGGAGTAGTTGACCCTGTTTGGCAAAAGCACCTTTGAAGGTACAGCATGTTCCCTCTCACACACACATATACACACCCACACCCACACACCCGCACAGTCAGCATTATAAAAACATTTCAGCTCACAGTTAACAAGAACATCCGGCAATCAAGTGGTCATGCATCCTCTTTGCACAAGGCACCGAGCTCTGTGCTGTAATTACCTGCTCACCTATTGATCAGGACAAATAGCACATGTCCAAATAAACCAGGCTTTAATTTGTCCCTCTCTCTATAATTATTTAAGTTCTAAGGCTCCTAGGTGGATAAAAACCTGTTCTTTGATCGAACTTTGTGACTTTGGCTCCTTTAACCCAAAATCAGAGCTGAGACAAAGCCAGCGAAGCTTTGCAAAGAAGATGTACTTTTTGGTTTAATAGGGAAGTAAATCCCATGAATGGCTAGAACAAGACACTGATGCTTTCAGGGGGTTTTAACATTATTGAAAACACCATCTCATATACGCCACTGCTTTGGATGAAAAGATAGAGATATTTAATAGAGAAAAAAAATCACACTATCATATCAGTAGTCTTGTTTCCATCTGTTTTTAATCATTTTCTAAATGATGATCAACTTTCCGAATTATATATATATTTTTATTTTAAAGTATCATCAGTCCATCAAGTGATTATTGTTTCATTTAACTAAGAACAAAACCACTTAACACACATGAGCAGACAGAGTGCAAACAGTTGGCATGTTGATTTGCATGCAGTCTAATGTTGTGTTCAGCACTACAAGGCCATGCAAAACCAGATGCAGATGTTCTCAGTTATCTGGCTCATTCTCAGGTTAGAGTCAGGTTGAGCCCTTCCAGGTTCTCCATGCATCCTAACTGCATCCGCAGCACTAATAAGAAAAATAAAGGTGAGTGCTGTACTGCCCCAACAGGTGCAGCTAACGAAGCTTTGGGGCCGTTCACACACCTACACAGAGCTGAGACGAGGTCTCGTTTGCACAGTGAAAACACCCGACGGGTGTGTGGGAGTATTAAGAGACAAACTCCACGGTGGAGGAAGAGCATCTGTGTAAGTTGGAGTATGATTAGTGATACTTACATATAACGGAGCTTGCTGTGGATTGAGTTTCATGTCCCTGGACACTGTAAGGAAAAGAACAAGCAAGAGGTTACAGGTTTGCAGCACAGATGAACAATTATTTCAACTAAATCAAGGCTGCTAAGGCCAAGTGCTATATATCAGCTGCAATTTTTTGAAAAACTTAAAATGTGTCATAAAATACAGCTACAACTGAAGCTTTATGGTGCCATAAAGATGTCCCAGGCTACAAATCATCTGCATGCTTGTCTAATAAAAACCCCACGAAAAAATCACACTATCATGAATTTTAGTAGCTTTTTTAGTGAGAGAGAAATGCAAAAAGAACTGACACATGCAAATGGACAGTTTTCTGCAAGAAAAAGACCTGATGGGAAGACTAACAGCTGACAAAAACTCAGCTGTTTAAAAAAATGAAAGGAACTCCTGGCTGAGTTAAACTTAAAGTACAAGGACAGATTGATGTTTTGATTGTGTTTTTTTGTTACATTTGCAGTAATAATGGTAAGGGAAATTTTGAAGTCACTTAGCAAAAGGGGGGCCCAGCTGTAAGCTAGTGTTATTTGGAGGGCATGGAAAAGTTTGGGAACCCCTGCTCCAGCAGAGTCAGAACATTGTTGCTGACAAGATGACAGTTAAGCTTGAGCCTGGCAGCAGTCCCAACACTCTGTGGGAAGTTAATAGTGCATGAGCACAGAACAGACACACACTGAATGACATGCAGGAACACACTCTCATCATCCAACCAACTGCCAGGCCCCTATTTGTGCTTGTTTATTCAGAGACAGCCACAGCAATGATGACAGACTTTTCAAATCATCCATTAGTTCTTCACCAAGCACGAGTCAAAAGCAGGCTGAGCATTGAAAACACACTGTTTTGCCTCTTCTACATGGGTTTGAGCATAAAAGACCAGTTAGCAGGATTTACAAGCTCATGTTCACCTTGCATTCCCATTCCTAGTTTGAGATGCACAGCCATTTTCTGATTTTCTGATCATAAGATCAGAGGTAGTCTGTGTAATTATACCAACAAATGCACTCTGGTTGCAGACTTGAAGACAAATGGATTGGAAACCTTTTTGCTGAACTTTCTTGAACAGATACTGAACCTATTGCATTCATCAATGAGTCAAGGGGCTGTTTGGCTTTGAGAGCCTGTATTCTCCGCAGTTATTTGGAGAGACAATTTTCTTTTGTCTGCTGTTCCCTGGCACTAATACAAGTCCTTGCTGCCGGCCTCAGTGGTCAGCAGTGCATTAATCACATGAACCCCACAGCGGGGGAGGCGGCGACAAAAGGGCCAGGACCTAATGAGTTCAGCAGAAAACAGCAAAAGAGTCAATGTTGGACTTGACAGAGCGCTGAAGCAAAGAGAGGCCAATTCACTTTCTACAGCCCCAATCCAAACATTTTTCCTCTTTTTTGCTAAATAAATAAGCTCGAGCTAGAATTAGGCGGATCAGGTAAGGGGATAATCAGTAGCTCTAATAATACTCTGGAGTCTAATCCTCTTGCCTTAAGTGCACTGGGCCAGGGACCAGCTTCTTCACCACATGTACGACTTTGACTGATAAGACTCTCGCACAGTGTCCCCAACAGGCTCACTGGAGCTTTTATATTTTGTTATTCTGGACATTTGTCATCTGCTGCTGCTTCTCTCTTTATGACTATTCCACAGCCCATGAGCAAGCAAGGGGTTGAGGTTTTTTTTTCGGGCAAAGGTGCTTCAAAAGGCCAGATTAACTTAATTATTGACCATTGTTGTAGGTGTTGATCTGTGACATTTCATTCATGTGACATTTTATTGACCACCACTTGGCCTGACTTGTTGCACAATAAGAAAATATTTGGATGGAAGTGGGTGCGTTGCTACATTCACAGTTTTATACTGCTGAGGACAGAGTTAACATTTATCCATGCAAGGAAGGTTTCTGTGCTCTTTATCAGCTCCACCCTGCTTTACATTCTCCACACATTCACCTGGCAGCTGAACACAACAGCTCAGTCTGTCACTGTAATGCTCTCCTCTACGCAGTTGTTAATTCCCCGATTTTCCCTACCAGTCAGGGTAAATTTTGCACCTGCACCTGAAAGATTATTAACAACTTCTGTCTTTATTAAAAAGCTTTTTTTTATGTCTTTATGCAGCAATTAAAATTGTTTCATTTACAGTTTTAACTTACACATCCTGTTCCAAAGTTGCATGACTAAGTTTGGGAGGATTACATTAGTGCTTCAGGCATATCCTCAGATAAAATCTGTATCCTTTTGATCCCAGTGTGGTATCACAACACCTTTCTCTCCATAATACCCTGACATCCTTTAATTTGCAGCTGGGCAGCAGCCGAGTGAACATTTCTGTGCTGTATAACTATGCTTTCAGAATTTTTAAATATGCACTGTTTATTCCCTCAAGTCTATGGTTACGCAGACTAAGAGGCGTGATAGTTCATCTGGTCAAAGAGTAGGTCGACCTGTGCCATTTTACCACGGCAGGACTGAACCTACATTAGATGACTATAGATTTAAGTCATTTGGTTGACAGTCAGATAACAAAAATTACAACAAGTGCACAGGTGGAGTGTATCATAGCACAAAAAAACCACCAGCTTAAACCATGACCTTCAATTTTCAAAACAAGCCACCTGCTCTAACCACTGGGTCACCAATGCAGCTGTCCACCTGATTCCCTTACTGTCTGTTCACTTCTGTTTCTGTTTTTTGTTTTTTTTCTGATATGATAATGGGATGCAATTTAATCGTAAGGGCTGGTTTGATTCACTGCATAATTAAAGGACGTAATCACTTCACTGGTCGCTTTGAAATCATGGAGGGGTCTCTAACATCATATTGTGCTTCTCAAACATCCACTTTAGTCACTACCATGCTAGCTTGTTTTAAGTAGTAGAGACGTCCTCCCACCTGAGATGGGTTACTTCCCATCTGGCACAACACTGAATCATCTCATTCCACCGGAAAAATTAAATGAACTACACCTCACTAAATCAATATGGGAATTAAATTTTCCACAATTTTCAGGTAAACCCTACTTCCAAGCATGCCCTCTGTTTTTACATGCTCCGAATGACATAAAAAAACAAGAGTTTCATGAGACAAAGCAGAAAAGTATTCAATCCTAAGGCGTGAAAGTGAATAAGCTCATTTATTTTTCTTTTTTTACCTCCTCATCTCATCTTTCCTTAGTCCACCTGTGCATCACATTGAAACTGATCTTGGGGCACCACACATAGTCTCAGTTACTAAAATGCATCTTAAAGACAAAGCAGCAAGGAAGAATAAGGCTAGCTAATGAAGCTATGAGGTGTTTTCTTTGCAGACTTGGGGACACAGGGCTTGAAAGCTCTAATGGCCAGAGGCTACTCTTCCTTTGGTATTCATAAGTTGATGGCATGCAAATGCAAAGACTGCTCTTTCCTATGAACTAAATAAATAAATAAATAAATAAATAAAATAAATTGAAAGTTGTAGTCTTCTATCTTTTTGTTTAATGCAATTCAAAAATTACTGGTGCATTGCCTGTTAGCTTGCACCACCATGCTTTCATTGTAAAGGATTTTTTACCACTTGAAGGCAAAAGACTCCAAAATAAACTCACAGAGACACAGAAAACCAAGCTAATGTGAGTAATAAATTCATCAGGGCTAAGTGGTTATCAAATTATGGCTTAGCCTCAAGTTTCTGGCCACCTAAAAAATGCACATCCTACATTCTGTCATCTTTTAGCATTTTTTTTTGGTCTATACAAACTCCTAATAAAAAAAATATCTGTATATTTATCTATTTATTTTATATTAGATCTTTAGCTTTTTTTCATCAGCCTCCAGTTTTAGTCTCTTATTCAGCTATTTCAGAGTTGTGTGTTAGGTCTCTGTGTGTTGCAACAGGAGACTCTTCCATAAAACAAGAACACTTGATTGGAAAGTATGACCACATCAAAATATCCTTTAATGCAGACATTATACATGTTGACCAAATTTCCCTTCTATTTATTTTCTCTGCTTGACCCCATGACCCAACAGTATGTGGGTGTGACATTTCACTCAGTTAACTAGTTCCTCTTGGAGCAATAGGGATTTTGAAAGTACTTGGGGACTTCTAAAGTAGCAACATCTGTGGGTATCTGTCACAATAATTCCTCTTGTGGAAATCACCCAACTGACAAGACTTAATACACTGATTTCTACTCTACAAAAGGCTGAAATAATTTCTCAAGGGTGAACAAGTTCCAGGCAATTAACTGCAACAAGTTCTTGGTGCTGTGGATAATACCTGGATGTCAAGTTACAGTGTACATGTCAGACAGTACCTGTTTTAATGGTAAAACTAAAGAGACTGAGGACACTACAAACCACAAATTGTATCTGTATTTTCTCATCAAGATGCAAAAGAAAATCTGAGGTTAGCTCTCTTCATTTGTTTTCCAGAAATTTTTAATTAGGCTAAATGGACAAGAATATTAAATTAGACTTGTTTACTTAGGGAGGAATGGGCCTGAGTGAAACTGACAGTTTTTCGTGATACCCATTATTATCAGACAGCAACTGAAAATCTGCGACTAATCAAACCATTAGACAAACATTTTTCGTCATCTGTCTTCCTTAAATAAGATGGATGAACAAAAATCTGCATAACAATTCAGGTGAAGACCACATATCTAAACCAAACTTGGCTTTCTGCACTGGTAACTAAAGAACTTTGAGAAACCACATCCCCTAAGCTCACCCTGCTGCAACCCGACGCCTGCTCATAGAGATTACACACCCATTAACTCCACCTAAAACACTGGGTACAGGCACCCTTTAGCCTTTGGCCAAGCTCCTTAAAGTCTCCATTAAAGCAGAAACTGCATCTGAACCTCTTGCTTAAAACAGAATTTTCTTCCTTGGCAAGAGAAAGACCACGAAGAAAAAGGGCATCACCCACTTTCAAGTGGACAGTCGTTTCAATTGACCAATAAATCAAGAGACTAAAAAGCCCCTCAGTGCTGGGATAGGAGCGGTGATTCACCAAGTCAGGGTTGTGAATGAACCTGTTATGGCTTCCATAGGTCTCATGGCTATTGGAATAAGCCATAAAAGCCATGTGACTGCAGTGTGAATGGGAGGATGAATAGGATTAGCTTCACAACTCATTAATCAGACTGTCTCTAACACCCTTCCCAATCAGCTGAGGATTCCCCGACACGACCACATGCACAGGACAGACTATGATTACAGTGTGTTACTGAATTCAAAACACGCGTCTGTGACAAGGCCCCTCTTGGGGAGAGAGATCCTTGTTGTTGGTGGGACTCACCTGCCTGCCATCACACATGATCCAATAATCCTCCCTGGATAGAGGTGTACTCAATGAAGATAAATGTCATGGTCAAGTAACTACCAGAGTCGGTGCAATATACAGTAAGCCACAGGAACGGCTTCACAAGGTCTAGTTATTTGAATAAGACATCCTTTGACACATCCAAGCGTATTTCAATAAAACAAACAGCGTTTGTGTTTGTATAAAATATGTTAATACATACTTTACTGAAGCATCACATTGGAAAAACAATTGAAGATTTTTCAAAATTTTGCATAAAAGCTAACTCTTACTTAAAGTGTTTTTGCCTATTTGTAAAAAGGAATTTAGCATGAAAGACAGATGAACACTTTCTCCGAATAAGTTCTGATATAATAAACATAAACATACAAGACTGAGCAGCTGTTTTTACTCTAGGAGGAGGTTGAAGCTATTTCCACTGTTGACATCTTCCTGAAGATCCCAATATATGCACAAAAAAGAAAAGATAAATGCTGCAACTATTCTGTTCATTGTAAGACACATATAGTGTAGCCTATACCACCAACCCTCTGACAAACTACACTTTAGCCTATTGTTTAGCATATCATACTTATATCATACTTGGCATTTGGAATGTGTCAAAGGGCCTCCATCAACAGGCATGTGAGGACCCACACTTTAAGTTGAGGATCATAACAAGAGTTGTGTCTATGACTACAACCCAGCAACCCATCAGCAGTCTTCACAAGGGCAGAGTCTGAGATCCCAAAACCCAAAACCCAAGAAGGGCCATCAAGTCAGAAGTGCAACCATAAGTACAGCAGGGGTTTCACTTCATTTCTCTTACATGACCAAGTGTCTGCTTACAGCGGGTTGACAACAAAAATCCCAGCAAAAATAGGCTACTCTGCACTGCTAGATTTAACTGCTAGATTTAAATCAGGTGCTTTTGAGGTCAGAAACTCCCTTGGTGATGTTAAACTGGGTGATAAATGTCACTGAGCATTCCAGCAGTTTCAGAAACCGTCAATACAAATAAAAGTTCACATTGTCCTAATGAGCCAAGGCTTAAAAAAACACAAGTGGTACACATATTCATGCACTCATACTTAAAAACCTAGAATGACGAAAAAAAATGGAATCCATGGAATAAAATCTATGGACATACATATACACATACTTTTTTATCTTTTTAATTTAATGCACATCCTGCTGCCTATACAACTACATGTGTCTCTTCTCTGTTGCATATTAAAGTCAATAAATCATGATAATTTCTAATTTTAGACTGAACTTAATCACCATAACATATAATTTTTAAAAATATTCCAAACTAAAGATCATTCGCTGTTGATCAGATATGTCATCATGCAAGCTAACAATTAATTAGTAGAAAGAATAATAAACAGATGTGACTAGAAGCTTGTGATGACATCAACATTATCTTTTCTGTCGGCGCCATTCCCTCAGACACTTCCTGTAGGAGTCCGTCCGTTCAAAGGTCACATCTGTTTAAACTGCTAAAACAAACGCACGTGTTAGGTGCAGGTTAAGGTTCTCCAGCTGCTTGTTGGCCTATTTCATAAACAAAATGCTTCAGGAAATAAAAGCAGAATTAATTTAAGTATAATCCAAAGTTGCTAGCTCATCTTCACCATACAACAATTATTTACCTGCTCATAACAGCGTAGTATTACAGATATTATCACACCTTAGTTTGGTGGATGGCTGCTAATTAGTCTTATCAACAAAAAGGTAACTATAAATAATAAACTGCTCTTCTTAAGTGTGTCTTGTTATTTTTGCTTCATTTACCTAAAAATCTACATGAATCTATGTAACAAACTGTAAATGTCATTTGCTTCTATTTGTATCTCCTCTCTCTCACTTAACTACTCGTCATAACTGTCCAAGTGTTTACATGAAATAATCGATGGTATATCCTCCACAGAACAATGAATTTTGATAAACTCAGCTATCATGCCTGTCTTGTAAATCTTAGGCGGTGCTCTGGAGCTTATAGGGGCATCATGAGAGTCAAACCATCCAATTCTGGATTAGGTGGAGAAAGACTGACCATTAACACTTCAGGCGTTAGCAATTGAGGAATCTTATCATGTGATTGTACTGCTGCACTTCTGGGTGCTTATCTTAACATCTGCTGCTAAAAAAATAAGAGCGCAGAGCTCATCAAAACTTTCCTGAGCAAAGCCAAAAGAGTAAAAAGTGGAGGCGAGCATCAACTCCGATGAAGGATGTGAGGAATCAAGAGCAGATACTTAAAATAAAAGAGGTCACATTGTTTGAACTTAACGTATATATGTGGCAATGTTCAACTTTACAGCAGCACTTTCTCACCTCAGAGCTTCATACTGCAGGTTTTCTAGGTCAAAAACCTCCCACTGGCCATTAATTAACTTGAAGAATGTCAATGCAGATTGGTGTTAAGGGGACAACAGTTACCTGGGGCTTCTTCTTTATGAAGACTTTTGAATGTGGCTGTGCATTCGGAGCTGCAGTCAAGGACATGGAGACACCTGTAAAGAGGGACAGAAGCTCAATATAGACCTGAGGTGTCATCTGACACCAGGGCTCCATGATGACAACAGAGACAGGACTTAAGTCTCAGAGGGAGTCAGGACTGAGTATGTACCTCACCTATGCAGGCACACCCCCTCTAGAGAAACCCAGACAAGGACAACCTGGCCTTGATACCTGATTCTTACAGCATGTTCTGGTCTACTTTTTGATAGCATGTGACAAACATTAAACATCCCCTAAAGGCACCTTTGTCTTGACATGAAGTCATGAAGTGGTTTTCCGAATTCGACACACAGATCCGTAAACAAATGCTGTAAGGTTTTGGGGTTCAGTGCATAAACGGGTGTCTTTTGCTTGAGCTGTAAGGCCTCATGGTGCAGTAAGGAGCTTTGGATAAAAACCTCCACCAAATGGCACATAAGCATGCCAGGGAGAGCTTTCAGGCTGATTAAAAGCCTGGTGAGAGACACAGCTCATGTCAAAACTGTCCAACACTTCTTTATCTTAGCTTCCCTAATTTCCTTTTATCCCTTTAATATTAACCTAATTTTTCCAAGTAATGTACTTTTTAATTACATTTAGTCATGTGGAAGGATGGATGAGTATAGAATCAAAATTCATATTAAAATAGCTTTAGAAATAAAGACTGAATGAAACTGGAGATATTTCTTTGGACATTTTTAGGCCAAACAGCTAGTCTGCCTTTCTTGTTCAAATAAAAGTTTAATTCCAAACATAAAATAATTTAACCATATCAGTCAAAGTCATGCACTACTAGTTTCTAGTGCACTACTAAAACACAAAAAATGTGCATGCAGAGCCTTTAAATGTGGCACACTCAGAGGATTAATGTGCTGTGTGGCTCATCTGAGTTTGATGTTTAACTCATACGTTTGTTTAACCTCTCGCACCTTCTCCTCTGGTTTACCGAGAGTTACTGGCCTACCACAGAACATGTCGTACACTGACTGCATCCCCCTGTGGCATGAAACCCAGCAGAGAGCAAAGTGCGCCGGCTGTGCGTTGAACTCGTGTGTGATTCTTTTTACGGTTCACTATCAGCTCTGCTCTTTGGGGGCACAGCTAAATTAGTCAGAGGTACGTCACCTCCTCAACTACGCCACCACAGTAACTTGGACACACCATGTTGACTACCATTTAGATAGTCACGGCTGTTTGATTTAATCAAACCTTGCCATTGTGTCTTTGGACAGATATGAGGCCATCTTGGTGGCGTGACCTAACCCTGCAACACAAAAGCCGCCTCTGTGCAGAGTCTGCACACAAACGCTGGCTGACAACACAAGGCCGGGGGATGAAAGGTCTCCTCAGTGTTTGGTGACAGTTATTACCCTCTCCACTGAAACCAAATACCTGTGGGCCCAGATAGCATTATCTTATTGTGAGGCACACGGGGGGCTGGCCTGTAATCAGGGCCTGGGTCTTGATCAGCATCCCTCCCCAGGTTTGATGTGTCAGACCTGAGGAGGAGCCAGTCTTCTTGTATAACTCTTGGCAAGATGGTGAATAAGAGAATTTCCCAAAATGTCAGACTTGTCCCTCTTAAGCAAACATGTATTTAGCATGATAACCTTTCTAGAAAAAACAGGCCTGTGCTAATATTTAGAAGCACGTTTGAAATGTGTCATGGCTTTCTGATTAAATGTGCTATGCTGGAAAATATGACCCAGAAACCTGCAGAGGAACACTGATGCTATTTACCATTAACTTGGCAAAACCTGGTGCTCAAACTCTGCTGCACTTTGCAACCAAATTTCTTTCAGGCTTCTAAAACGTGTTGGCTAAGTGAGTGTCGTGGCTTTAGATTTACACACAAGGAAGTCACAGTATCCCTCAAAACGATCAATCTGGTGTTGCACTGTCAACTTACTGCATTTACTTGTTTGGGGACTGAGGAGTAAACAAAACACACAGGTAAACATCAGAGTTTAAGAAAAGGAAAGTGGCTGTTAGTCCCACCTGGGAGGTTAAGAGGTTTAGTCCAGAGAATCCTGTGCAACACAAACCTCAGTCTCACAGCAGGCGAGATCAGATTAACATTACCCATACTGCAGTATGGCAGATAAACATCATTTCAATTAACAAAAACAGCTCTCTAAGACACATCACTAAACAGTGACACATTATTAGCAAGAAATGTACACATCTCTAGAGATTTGATGATGACCACATAATCACTTTGTTTTTAGTACCGCCATCTCGAAAGTGAAAAAGGTTACAGCTTTGGAACTCAGGGTCCTGTATGAGTCTGAGACATGCAAGTTTAGTCAATCAGAAACTCAAAAATTCCCACAAATATGCATGTGTTTGTGCGTGTTTACACAGTGATAGACTGGTGACTGCAGCAAAGTCTAGTTAATCCGTTATCCTTTCACCAGATGACTCATGTCAACCACGCTCTCTGTTTCTTTAGAAACCGTTCAAAAATGGCCAATTTTGAAGAGGAAGTGTGAAACTAAAACCACTGGTATGGCTCTGGGAGCTGAATTCCCACTGATGTGCATGAGCTGCACACTTCCTCCAATGGTTGCCCAGCTATGTAACCTCCATCTAAGCCCACAAGACGCCTCTATTTCTCAAAAAGGAAATGAATGGATGGGCTTCTGACTGAGATTAAAACTTGTGTTCTAAATATGTACTGAACTACTCCATCTCTGAAGCTATTACATCAAGTAGGTTTTTTTGTTTGTTTGTTTGTTTGTTTTTTGAAGGGGTTTTTTTTGTATTTTGAGGAGTTTTTCATGTTTCTGATTGTGTTCTGGTCTTTGTATTATGTCATTTTCAGTGTTATCCGTTACAACATGTACTGTTAATGTTTACTGTCACACTGTAAGGTTATCCAGGAAAAACAGCGGCTACAATACAATGAGGATCCCAATAAACTAGCTTAACTACACTGAACTCTACAGCGGTTGCTTGTTCAGGAACCTCATTAGCTTAGATTAGACTGCAAAAAAAATTGAACAGAAGATAGTGTCCTATCACTTTAGCACTAGTGACTCATGCCCCAGATATTTTTAAAGGGACACTGCACCTGTTTTACACATGAAGATCAGTTTACTCGTCATGAAGAGTATTATAACCCTGAGTCCAAAAAGTTGGGATGCTGGGTAAACCATAAATAAAACAGCATGTGATTATTTTCTACTTCCTTTTGACTCGTACTCAACTGCAAACAAGTAAAACAAACAATATATTTCATGTTTTAGTTCATCAACTTCACTGATTTTTGTAGATATGTATCCTTATTCTGAGTTTAATGCTTCAGTAGAAACATGTTTCAAACTAGTTGGGGCAAGAGAGATAAAAGATTAGGCAAGTTTCAAAATGCTTCCAAAAGTACCTTTTTGAAACATTCCACAGGTAAACTGGTGTATTGGTAACAGGTGACAGTATCATGATTAGGTATAAAAGGGACAACTTTGAAAGGCTCAGTCATTTACAAGCTAGGATGATACAAGGCTCACCCCTTTGTCAGACTATTGGATATTATTAAAATGGCTGATGAACCCCTCTTTATGGAACCAGGGTTATATAACAACTGTAAAAACAATTGTGTAAGTCATTTGTTACGCTGATGGAGATTTTGAAAGGTTATCTTAACTTGGGCTTGGGACATTTCGAACTGATAGCCTAAATCACAAACCTAAGGTGCGGAGTTTATACATGTTGTACTTCACCAAGCAGGAAGAGTCTACGATTGTTATTAAATTGCATTATGAGAAATGTAGAGACTCAGCCATTACTTTTAAAGGCTGTGATATCCTTTCATATTTTTAGTAAGTCCTAACTATAAAGATGTGTTTTCATTATTTGCTGAAGTACCCATCTGAAAGTGAAAACCATGCGGTTCATCACAGTGTCTCATCACACAGCCTGTGAAACATAATTTCACATCATATGATCATTACAGTTCCTATATTCAGGTTCCTGTATTGTATATCAAGCAAATCCACAATTCATCACAGCCTTTGAAACATACACAGACCATGTGACCAAAGATTTAATAGCTAGAAAAGAGGAAAACAGACACACAAGGACCCCCTTCAAAAAACTGTGAAAAAAGTGGAACAGATTGAATATTATTGTGATGAGTCTGAATTTAAAGCTTTATCAGAAGTGGGAAAATCTTTTTCAGCATCTAAATGAACTTTTGCCTGAAATTTTACAATTGATCGAAAAACTCAATTAGCATTCATATTCCAGCCTTTTAGAATCATAACAGCTCTTTTTTTGTAATCTAGCCAGACATTTTAGTAATGTGTTAAGATTTATTTTTAACAGCAGACACTTTGGTCCCACGTTATTAAAACCATTAGGCTTTATCTCGAGGCACACGTTGCCAGGCACAGTTGGTTCATCACAGACAAACTTTGCCCTGGGGAATATGATCAAAACAAAAACAAGGAAAAAACCCTGCAGGATCAATGAGCAACCTCAGACACAAGAGTGCTTCAACATAAAAGCTACTAGTAAAAATGTTCCTCTGACTCTGTCGCTGTGAACTATGGAGCAACTTTTACAGTGTTTGTCTCAGCTAACCGTGCGACGCATGAAGGCATCATCGAAACCTTACCGGCAGTTTATTTGATGGCCTCGGCTGCGAGCGGACTCTATCAGGTGCACATTAAATTCATTTTAAGTCCATCAGAGAGAGCAGGTGTGTTTATACTACGCAGGTATCCTCAGCAGCAGGCATGCGAGCTCTCACCACACTGATTACACTGTGCTAAATATGGCTTTGTGCTAACACAGACAGTAGGCAGATCAAAGCCCTGATGTCAGAGGGGAGAGGCGGAGTCTGCAGGCCACAGGTCAGGTGTCTGTTACAACTACAACTGTCCTGCCTCTTTCTTAACATACTCTTATTAAAAGTGCCATGGTTTGGAGCATTTGTAGCAGACACACACTGCTTCTATATCAAACAGTCAGACCAAACAGTCAGACCAAACAGTCAGCTGAGGTAAAGTGTTATGCTATGATAGTTTACACAGAAAGGTGCAAGGCTGATGACAGTGTTTTGGTGTTGATGTGAAAATCCATTAAAACAGTTTGATCAACAGCTGCTTGCGTTAATTACAGGGAAAGTCTGGGATATGTTACATGTTGTCAATGATTTTCACATTTTTCTGAAATTGTACCAGAAAAGCAAATTTATTCCTGAAGCCCAGATGTGGCAAATGATTCCCGTTATTTACTTTAGTTAGAATAGCAATATCAAACTGTGCAAACACTCAATTACAAGTCCTGCATTCAAATAGTATTCTAGGTTAAAGTGAAAAGTTACTGTCAGTAAAGCAACAGTAAAAAATAATCTGCATGTATATTAAAAAATAATCAGCATCTATTTTGATGATTTGTTTAATTAAGTTTTTTTTAACCAAAAGTATGCAAAATTTTCTGTCTTTGTTTTAGGTTTTGGTGATTGATTATTTCTGGGGTTTTTTTGATTGAATGGACAAACCAAAATGTAGTAGTTAAGTATTCATTGACCTGATATGGACTAAAAACAAAAGTAGTAATATGCAGATTGATGAAATGAAAGTGCTCATGATGAAAAATGGTCTTTAACAGTGCATCAGTGTTGCGTTTGCTCGGGACTGGAGTTCATTTCACCAGCTTTTTACACTGGGTATCTTAATCCATCACAACGTGTCGTATTCTTTGAGATGATAAATAAATGTAGTGGAGCACAACTTAAAGCACTGTCCTCAGAAATCTACCAAAGTAACAAAATTAAAAAAATCCTCACACGGAGCACAAGCACCTCAGAGCTGTACTTGCTTGTAAAAATAACTCATTACTTTCACATTGCTTCAACCGACATCTTTTTACAGCTGAAAGAATGAATCAGGTTAAAATGTACTTTAGGACAGCACCTCATTGTCTAAGGGATTCGGGTGCCGACTATGAACGGCAATGTCCTGGCTCAAATTTGGCTGGGGACCTTTTTGACATCCCTGTGGCTACCCAATTTTATTCTCCACCCTTGCTGTCTAATAAAGGTATAAAATTTTTAAAACGTACTGTGTGCCAGACAGGATTCATTTCTTATCAGCAGCACAGAGGAGTCTTGGTGTTAGGGGAGTCTGAAAAGGTCTTCCAAATGGAAATAAGAAATGTCAAACGACCTGCTGGATTTTTCAAATAGCTTTAAATTAGTCTTTGAGGAAAACGGTTTAAACGTGTGACTCAAATGTCATCAATGCAAAAGTCTAAATACTGCAAAAGCCCTACTGCAGTCATGCCAGATTGACAGCTCTGCACTCTCAGTAACACATGGCAGAAATACATCAGATCGTGAGTCTTGGTAAGTGACGCACACACACACACACACAAACACAGCATGAGCCAAACACTGGCAGAACAGACGTCTGAGCTATCTCAACACTACTTTTAAATCCACAAAAAAAAGGCACAAACTTCAGTCCTGAGTCACTTTTCAGCAAAGAAGCCCTTGAGAGTGCGAACAGAGCCTCAGTGGCCCTCTTTATAACTCCATTACATGTACCTTGCATTCACATTATGCGTGACTGGATTACATTCACAGGATAGGAAGCATCTCCAGTATGCAGAGTGAAATCTGATTTTAATATGTATACAGGAGATGAATTTCTAAAGATAACTTTGAGTCCAATAAACACTCCAGCTGGTTCGTAACCCATCTGTCCTGACAATCCAGTTTTAGCAACGGCCTGTTTGCATCCTTGTGTTTGAGCCCCCATGTCCTCTGTTTGTTCTGCACTGGCTTCATGACAGGTTGACATACAAAGGTTTACTTCTGTCCAAAAGCAGACTTCTTGCATTAATGCAACCATGTTACTGGAATCAAATTGTTCATTACAAGATCCGATCGCATCAACCAAAACGCGGATGTAAACAATGGTATGTCATGGTGAATGTAGGGGAAAGAACTGAATATACACGTGCAAAACTGTTACAAGTAACAAGCAACTTTTTGGCATCAGCTGAAATACGTCTGCACCAAATGTCTGCTCATATCTGCTTGTTGTTTACTCAGTCTTTGATTTAAATCATCACTGAGGCTATTTCACTTCTGAAATATTCTTGTTTCATATCATTTTGGTTACTAAGGTACAATATCAGCACTATTATCCAAAATTTCACATAATACTCTGCCCCCCTTGGTGACAGTTTGGTCTTTCAAAGCACCATCCTATTATCTACCTGCTGCGTTCTTTTACATGAGAGACTTGTAAGCAATTGACACATTTTATTCTAAGGCAAACTTCAGGTTTTGAACTTCAAAGTTTTGAAGATTTCTTTGTAGAATAATGTAGTGGCACCACAGGCACAGTAACAAATGACAACAAAGTGTGTCGGAAGTCCCATGAGGAAAGAGACACCACTCCGGGGCACAACATTTGTACAAGCTGCAGAGATGGCTTGCTGTTTTGGAACAGCGAGTGTGGCTGCTGTTTGGCGTGCTGAGGAGATTCCAGCGCTCCCAGTCTTAACAAAAAAACTAAGTCAAGGCTTTATTGTGAATATCAGCAGGGAATTCAGCAGTCGCCCTCCCAGGCATGCAAAACCCATTCCCGAGACAGTGCTGCATCATGAGCTAGTACCTGTAAGACTTCCTCTAATGCTTCCATTCTACACTAAATACAATGTAATTACAAGGCTGACACTGTGCATATCCTCCATCATCATTAAATTAGGGGGTTTGTGAAGATGAGAAATTGACTGGGTTCAGCTTGGAGCCAGCAGAATCCTCACAGTAATTTACAGTACTCTAAGCAGGAGGCCAACTCCTCTTTATTTGTCTCTTGTACCGGAGCTAAACACATATTTCTGGCTGGGACGTCCTCAAAAGTGAGCCAAAAGTTTGATGGAAGAGACACACAGGGTGTAAACAAATGCGCTTTTGTTTAGTGGAAGCCTTGTATAGTTTTCTCATAATAAATGTAATTTTAATCATGTTTTTTTTCTCTTTTTCTGTTAATATTCTTCGCGTTTTGAGATTGTCACTACAGAGCTAAAAAAAAAAAAAATAAAATCCACTTATTTAAAAATAGCCCACACCTACAACATGACAGCTCTGATATTAAAGAATGAAAAGCTTTTCACATTGCCTAAAAGCTTCCTCAGAGCTTTTTTTTTTTTTCTTCCTGAGATAAGAGCAGACATGGGCTGAGAATATGCATGGTGAAAAACCCTTTCATGAGTTATTTTAAAAGATAGCACCTTTTCCTCTAATACCATTTTTACACCAAAATTAGTGCGTATACACAGGTTTTTTTAAATGCAGGTAAACCAGCTAATAATAGGGGATTGACTCCTTTCCCCTCTGCCAGTAGACGAGCTTTCCGTTCTGTTTTTTTTCTTCCGGTGTGTCACTTAAGACTTTATGAACAGGCTGGAAAAGAGGAAACAACAGAAAGCAGCATGAAGGCCAGCAACAAAGTTAGAGTGATCACTTCTTTATATATTTTATTTCAGCCTCTCTTTCAAACTCAATGCCAGCTGAACAATAATTGAATGCTGTTTTAATAGAGATGGATGAAATATGGAATGTGTGCTTTTAGATTGCAGAGTCTCTCACTGTGCCAGTAGCCCGTCTCCTTCTAACCTCTTTCCCTCAAATCAGAAGAAACTTTCCCACCTTGCTGTCTTGCCAGTGTTGCAGTTTGCACGATATGAAGAACAAAATTACCATTGCAGCTTGGTCCCAGGCTGCACAGAATCCAAAATTGATGTTCAAATTCAACATGGATCATAGAGTTACGCCAGAGAGGGGGCAACAATTAGCATGTCCACACAGGTGTCTTGTTTACTGATCAGAGCCGAAGCAAATAAAAACCTGCCGCTATAGCAGGTTTGACCCAAGAGTGAAAGCCAATCATATCCATCCCACTAGTAAAAAAAACAAAAAACGTTTTTGGGCTTTCATAAGAGGGGTTTTTGTCCATTTCAAAAGGAGTATAACTATTTTTACCATGGGTGATTGATAAGGTCATGGCCTAAGGTAGAAGGAGAGGAGTAATACAGCTCCCATTACATGCATATGCAGTTTGGCTCTTTGAGTAATCATGCAGAAAGTTTGAAGTTAATAACTTTTGCTATATTTCTGAATACTGCAAGTCAGCACTGTCTGAGAAAATGAACAGCAGTGGCTCTCACTGAAAGGAGAGCCGCCGCTGAACTATCACTCACCTTCTTCTACCTTTGGCCATGAGCTTATCAACCAGGCAGAATATCATAAATCCCCTTAAAAAACCTCAACATATCTCTTTAAATCATTACTGTGAAAACCTCAGTGCTGAAAATTTGGAGATTTTTATTTGTTTTAACGCTGAAAACCTTAACTTTTTAACATGCACTTCATAATTTCCATCACACACTCAAAAATTGGCCATTCTAGCATTTTTCCCCATCAAATTACACAAACTGCCATGGATATTATGGCCCTAAGGGCAGAGTTAAAATGTGGCAAAGGATCGTTAACAATCTGGCTGGTTTGCGTTTCAAATCAAAGGATTTATGGAGAATGGACAGTTTGAGAGCTTAATGTTAGTGTGAAGCTCAAACGAACTTCCTTTCAGACATAAAGGTTAAAAATTAGCGCCATATTTAAAAGTGTAACTGTAGTTCAGGCACACCTATAAGAATTCTCAGAAAGGAGTCACAACAGGTGCATTCCCTTCTTTCACAGTCACTTCCTCTACAGAATATTAAATGAGAATGGTTAATACCTACACTCAAAGGCAGTGACTGATTCACAGGCCGATGGCACAGTGAAGGCTCCCGCATGGTGACACAGAAAAAGGTAGATGACTAAGCTGTCTTATAGACTACAAAGTCACATATACTGAGTCAACACTGACTGTAAGAAGTCTCTGCAATAGCAGCAGGGAAACAGATGCTTGACACAAAATGAGTCAAAACCTGTGATTAACAGGGTCCTGTCACTTAGTTCAAGGAGTGTTAACAAGCTTGTCCAGTCTTTGAAATGCACACTTTCTGACAGAACATGAAGAAACATTTCTGTGAGGTAGGAGGTTGTAAATTAGGCTCCGAATCCTCAAATCTCACCAGCTGCTATTTCAAATTCTGCTAGTTTTCTCTGACTAATGCAGGTAAAAACTAAGGATCATTCGAGGGAAACAGTGTGGGATCCAAGGATGCTATGCTGTTATATGTTGGTTCAGACGGTGCAGATGTGTAGACAGGTTGAATCAAACAATCACTTGTCCCATTAGTGCCAATTTTGAGACTAGAGTTCAATTCAAAAGACACCAGACAGACATCAAGCAACATGTTGGAGTTTTACAGTCAGGGCAAACGTTTCCCTGCTCTTGATTCCTTTGAGAAAACCTGCTGTCCACTTAAAACTGGCCAATGAGCGTCTCCACTGGAGAAAACTGAACCCAAGTTGTAACTGAGTGGGCTAAAGTCCAAGTTCTGACTTTTTGAGCAAGTCTATGGGTGTGTTACAACATGGGAAACCAGAGGGCGGCCATGTTTATGTGCCTGGTCCTTTGAACATGTCTAAGTGGGTGAGGTCAAGCGAGTGTAAATGAATTAGTAGGCCACTGTTTTTTCTTTACATGTGTGCAGATCCTCCCACTAGCATGAGAAATAAAGCTTATGCAGATGAATTTCCTTAATTAAAAAAAGCCTCATGGAGAATTAAATCACATCTGTGCTGTCAACCAGAAGCTTTATCATGATTTCATTTTATTATGATTTCAATGTGCTATAATATGTTACATTTTAGCATCAATGAGACTTTGGCTGCATAATGGATGTTGACTGAGAGAGGTTAGATTGTTCCCACACCAGGAGTTAAATTCAGCTGCTTTGGGGGGGAAAAAAAGCAAGAATCACACCAACTGTATTTGATTATGTGATCCATGACTAAGAGTTGCATCAAATGATTTAAAGTGAAGACTTGTAATGGAATGTGCACTCACAAGGGCTAAAATGTTTCATTTAGCACCTTTCATGGAAGGTTTATTGGCGAAGTAATTATAGCGATATGGGCAGATGAAGTTGGAAAATATACATCATGTCTCAGTCTCTATAGTTAGGAATATATGAAAGGATTTTGTACCAAATTGCAAAGTCTAATTTGGCCCCGCAAAGCACTTAATAAATTGACTTCATTTTCAAACTTCGAATACTACATTTTCAGTTCGGCTTAATCGCCACGCAGAGTTGAGTCAACGTCACGTGATTTTTCCAAATATGCAGCCTACTACTATTTACGGATATATTAGGGTACTCAGCTCATAATGTGAATATTTTTTTCATTAAAGTTACAACACTTTTTTCACACCTTCTAAACGATATTTATAATGGCCCGAAAGTGTAGTCTAAGTCTTCGTATTGCCACTTAGAGAGTTTCTACTCATGTTGGCACGCTGCTTTTGTGAAGTATCATTTTACATTTCTATGGGACAATTGAGTTCCTCCTCGCTGTCGCTGAGTTCACAGAAATGTGAGAAGTTCCCGCATTGGCCCGCACGCTCTAAATGAGGATGTCGTAGCTACCAAGCAACAAGTTAAAACCCAGCAGCCATTAGACAACTTCTTACACTGTACATATAAGTGAAAAAAAAAACACCACGGACATATACAAAGTACCGCAAGTCTATTCATTTAGGTTTACAGTGAACATCGGGCTACATTATACATGAGTCCTCTTACCTCAAGCAGATGAAGCCCGGTGTGAAGAAGCAGCAGCACCGTTTGGACGCATAATAATCCTGCTCGTGCACGGACTGGCAGTGTTTGGATCCGGGTCCAAAAGCCCCCTGTGAGTGTTCAAAAGTTACTACTGTAGAGGGAAATGCAGTGGTTGGCCGTCTCTCCACGTTCACAAACAGGAGGATCGCACTTTCTTACAGTTGTTAGTGTTTCCCAGGACAACTCAGTGGGAGGAGGGAGGAGTCTGCAGGAGGGCTATTCTAAGTCCTGTTTGCATGGGCTTTTCTTTCACATCACTGTCACACCACGAGAAACGGGGTTTCCGACCCGACGTAGGCCTGACTGACTTATGTGCTTTGAAGATTGTTTTAATAGTAACTTGAAGTGTTATAATTGTGACCATTTCAAATAAGAAAGTATCGCGGTGGCTCATCAGTAGCAGGATGAAGCTGATGACGATGTGGCACCATCCTGTGTGAGCGTTTTCACAGTAAAATAAGTAACTGAATACAAGTTTCACGTCTCTTGAAGATGGCTGGTATAACGTATTGAGTCAAATTATGTCCAAACGCTAACAAAAAAGGGAAAAAATATTATAAAAATTAGCTAACATATCTTCTTCGTTCTGTCTATTTTACTTTACCCGTGTCCCTGTGTCTGTTTTACCTTGTGAACCATGCTGTTTCATACAGCTGTAGCCTATGTAAAGTAAAATTCCTCCATGTCAGAGTGAGGAACACATAAAATTGTCCTGGGAAAGTTTAGAATCAGTTTGCAGCTCATTTGCTTTTTGTTAGTTTATTAGTTTGCCATGCGTTTGTGTTAAAAATGTAACCATTTAACACAGGCACGTCCAGAGTAGCTTTGCTAACGAGCTAAATCTTTCGCTAGCTGTGACTAACTGTTGTCGATAAAACTTAACCCCGCTTTTATTTTGAAGGAAAAATATAGAGTCCCGAAAATCTAACAACCAACTCCTAAGCAATTGACACAAAATAGCCTGTCAAAGTGTTCCCATAAATAAATAAGACAGAAGTATAAATAAGTGCTACTGCAGACTATGCTCATTTTCAACTGTTAAGTAATAATATATTTAATATATCCTACGCTGTTATATTAAATTAAGATGTGCTGTTAGTGTCACTCTGCATCATTTTGAGATAATCATAGAACGGTGTCCACCATCACTGTATTTTATACATCACTGTAAATACTAACTACTTTTCTGAATAACCAGCAGTATTTCATATTGTGTAGAAATGTTAAGCTTTAGTATTTCAATATCAGAATAAAAATGCATAAATTTACTGGGTCACTGAATCAAATATTCAGTACTCATACTGTGTCTAAAAAATACATGAGATTCAACAGTAACAGCATCCCATACATTATGATAAGGTCACTGATTACAGCAGACATATTAATCTGGAATAGGCTGCATTTTTTATTATTCTTTACTATCTTTACTATTCTTTCTCTCTCTGGTTAGTAAAGTTCCAAGTTCATGTTTTGGGCCAAGCTGTCAAATAGTGACCAGCTGACATTTAAGTGTGAATTACACGTATGAAGTGTTCAGAGCTGCCAACACTAGGTGTTTGAAATTCTCTACAGGGAGGTTTGCTGTCTCATCATGACCTCATACAGTACTTAATACCTTTGTCATGCAGGACAAAAGAACTCTTGTGGTTTGAACTGCCCTCTGCTGGTTCAGGAAGCCTTCTGCAATGAAAGCAGGGACATGAACTGCACAGCTCCAGGGATGTGGTTTGAAGTGAGGGCACCCAAACAGCATTTGCAGCATAGAATATTAACTTGTGGCACAAAATGGTTTTTTTAAACACTACTGAATTGATGAATGGTGTAATGGGCCCTCCAAGAAAAGATATTCTTGCTCTAAAAGGCTCCACTTGTGGATGTCTGCCTTGTAAGATTCCCCAACAGACTCCTCTCGATTTCTCATTTGGACCCATTAAATATAAAAAAAGAGCAGATTCAAGGAGAAAACGGTTCTAACTCACGCAAAAACAACTAACGCCCATCCCTACCTATCATAGGCAAGTTTATCATTCAAAGACCATTATTCCTCAGTAGTCCTTTAGTGCGAAATGTGCTCTACTCAAGGTAAGTCTCACATTTCCAGCACAATCCCTGCAGCACTAGAGAAAAGCTCTGGCTGCACCCATTATCATTCTTCTCCAGAGGAAAAGCAACGCACTGACTTATTTGTATTTCTTTAAACCAATCACAATCATCTTAAGCAGTGAAGGTGTCCTTGCAAAATAGTAACACACAGATAGCTGCCCATTGAGAAGCTTATAACTACAGTCTACTTCTGGTGAGTCAGACTAGCTCAAGGTAGATGGAAATAAACAGCACAAAGGCGTAGACCTTGTGAAAATATGCAGTGTTTAGAACAACCTTACTTCTCATCATGGTTCTATACATAAGGTATGAGTGTAAAATGGTAAGGATTCATTTCCCAGTTTTATTTCACCAGACAAAGAAATGTTTTACCTCCGTTATTACTCTCTGAAAACGAATTAAATTCGATGAAGCTTGTAAATGAGCCCACATATCTGATATGGATTACTCACTAGACAGGGAGGAGTTTAAAATTATTGCTATTCAGAGCACAGATTCATCTGACTGTCATCTTTTGACTGACATGACTTGAACAGAGCTTTCATTATGCGGCTATGAAAAATAAAAACATCCAGCGGTTTTCAGCTGAGTCTGGCGAGCATGTGAGCCCACACTTCTGGATAAAACCACTGCTAATGGTGTCAGAAAGGCCCCTGAGGCTGGGGAAAAGATAGTTTTGTATGAAACAGAGGGGGTCTTGATAACTGCACATCCTACAAGATTTGGACCACATTTTTTTGATCATTTTATGAGCCAAGAAGGACTCCGCATTGATGGCCCATCAGCTGTAAGAGCAGTGTGACCTATCATGTTCAGAGAAACATGTTAGTTCCCAGCTCAGAGCCTCAGTTTGAGTCAGTCTCACCCGACTCTCAGCATAGCTTAACTGTCGTTATGGATCATAAGTGTGACAAAAGCATTACTGATGAATCACGCTGTTGTCTGCAGGCTTTTCCAAATACATGCCTGTTGCCAGGGAGAGAAAAGTACAATAAATACCCCAAATTCTACCATGGTGGGTTTTCAGCAGCAGGAGACAGAACACAGACTAACATTAAGCCTGATGGATAGAGAAGTTTAAAAGATATTAGATCACTTTTGCACTAAAATGAAGTTTCTTCACATTTGAAATCTAGTGGTTATTGCTTCCTAGCTTTTCTGCAAACACAAAAAATGAAAATGCTGATGATTTTGAGCAGAAGAAAAGCTTTTAATCTGTCATTGGCTCACTAATTTACGCATATACAGAAACTCTACAAATATTTAACGTCAAATCTGAGTTGATCTACTTTTTCAGAGGTATAGCGAAACATGTCCTCACGTCCTACGGCAGCTGATGCTACAAAGATGCAACAAACTGTATCATTGTCTTTAAAGACCAGTTTCACCTGTTTGTTTCTGCAAAACAAGATGGTTTGTGGCACCTCATCAAACACATGCACACAGTGTTATAAAACACACCAGGTTTGTACGATTTTCATCAACATATGTGAAATTGAACCACAGAAAGGTTGTTTTGGAGGCCCAGCATGCAGTCCGGCCTTCCTCCCATCACAAGCATCTGAGCTGGCAGCTTTGTGTTTCTCCCCCACCTGTAACCAGCTGAGGGTTAGATAAATGGCAGGTGGTATTGAAAAGACTCCCCATTCACCGCCATGCTGAGCTGCACTTAGACACATTATTACAGTCTGAAGGAGGACTGGAGGGACGTGGGGGGAATGTTGAAGCACGGCGGTCTGCAGACTGCCAGAACATGAGCGAGACGGGGAAACAAGCATGACACAAAGAAGTACATAGCTGCCTTTGTGCGGCGATAAAAGGAGGTTTTGTAAGTTGGAGGACTTGGATGGAAGAGGATGGAAGAGATAGGGCTGAAAAACCCCCAGCCAGAGTAAACACTTGGATAGAGGGACAAAAAACACTGGGTGCAAGAGGAGGGAGGAGGGAAAGAGAGAGAGAGGGAGCAAGAGGCATATCATTTGGCTGAAGTGCCTTCAGAGTGCTGCATGCACCGTCTCCCAATCCAGTGGAAAGCTTCTTACACTCCACACTGTCCACATTTCTCCTCACTCTGTCTGGACCGTGAGGGTTTTGTTGTTTTTCTCCAGGCAAAGCTGCGACTGGGAAACTTTTGTCGCCCAAAATGGCAGCATGTGGGGAATGCTTGAAACTGTTTGACATTTAATACCCAAATTATGAAACACTTGTAAATAAACCGCAAGCTAACTTGGCAGTATACAACATTCCTGCCAGTTTATCACTGTGTGCCGTTTCATTCGATTTCATGCTTGCATGCTTTGAATGTCAGTTCAGATGATTTCAAACCAATGCCCATACCAGACACCTGAATAATAGATGGCAAAATAATCTGACCCCAGAGTCCGTTTAGTGGCTGTCATCAACAGGCAACTGTTTTAGTTTTGTTGGATCATGTCACATGACCTTCAGTGGATCTCTTGAGGTGAGATTTTTTTTGTGTCTGTGGCTGTTAACGAGGTCAAGGACGATCTCACCAGCATAATACATTAAGAAACTGTGGCCATCACAATCAGAGATGATGAGACACTCTTGTTAGCATGTTCAACATCTTAGAGCACCTTCAAGTGTAAAAATCATCCTCACAGCAGCAGATGTTGCCTTCTTAAGTGGCCTTAATGTGCTACTGTGAGAGAAAAGTGATTAATTTCATGATTATTATCATCTTGGACTATCTTGTGCATTTTTAATATTTGGAGTTCAAACAGAAGGTTTTCTGCCATTATCATGTAGTTTCCTGATTGTGTTGACAGAGACAAAATGAGGAGCCTTCTTTTGTTGTTTATTTTATTTTATTTTATTCATAACAGTGTGATTTAAATTTAAAAAGCAATATGTTTTGGACCCTTGAGGAGCAGCAAAACAAGATGAAAACACTTAAATTTATAAGCATTTTAAAGTTTTCACTGCATTGGCAAATAGTTGCCTGCTCACACCAACCGTCCCTCTTCTTTTATCTCTTTCTGTTTAACGGTGATGCTGTGTGATACATCTTAACTTCTAAACGCATGACTGTTTTCAGCACCTGATCATTAACTTGGTCAGCCTGCCATTTAATGCTGGGCAGGTATGGCATACAGTGGGCTATCAGAGCTCTTGCTGAAAACAGCCGCCAGGCATGGCTGGAAACAAGGCTGATGAGAGTGCAGAGACTGAACTAAAAGCAGACGACAGCACCATCATCAGATCGCCAGATTTCAAGCAATGATGAGATTTTGGTATCAGGAGCAAATCAACAAGCTTGCAGAGTGTTGCACTGAGAGCAGCATACTGCTTAACATCAGCGAGAGCAAGGACCTGATTGCCTTTAGAGAGAAGGAGGCAGAGACACACAGCCCTGTCTACATCAGTGGAGCTGAGGTGGAGCAGGTGAGGTGTTTAGGTTCAATCAACATCACAGAGAACCTGACTTGGACATCGTGCATCTCCACTGTTATCAAAAAAAAGCCCAGAAGCTGTCCATTTCTTAAGTTACCTTTAAAAACTATCGGTATGGAAAGAGAGCAGACTCTCAACTCTTTCTTGTTTGAGTTGAGAAAATTGTTTTATTTTCATGAACTCAGCTTCATCCTGTTCTGACAATTAAATGAGTGGAGGATTTTTTTTAAAAAAAAAGCTCTGGGCAATACAACCAAAAAATTGGATAAAAAGACAGTAAAACTCGTTGTTAAACTAAGGGAAATTGCAAAATTGACGCGTTAACATGACCATTACTGACACATGTTATATTACACACAGTCATTTGACCCATTGTTAACATAAAAGCATTTATAAGTGAAGGTTTAAGTTAAGGTAAACCACATATTTGAGAGAACTATCCAGAATACAGCTTTGTATTTAAAGATGGTAATACAAGATATTCTGACTGTTTTGCTTTTAAAGTTTATGATCACCTTTATTTTGGCAAAGCTTAAAAAAATCCAACATCAAAAAGATCTAAAAGATGTCTGAAAAGCTTCCTCTGGGTTAATGCTGTCTGTTTTCTTGGCAGCCCAGTTCACTCAACTGCCACCCGCCGTTTGTTTTAGCCGAGTTTTTTTACACGGTATCCCCTTATGAACAACAAGGTTTTCATACAAACTCTCTGTAACTGTCAGCTTGAAATTGACTCTGAATGTATTTTTCCAGCAGTTCCTCATGTTTTTCATGCCAGCCTCAGAATTATTTTGATACTGTGCGGGGTAATTGCACAGCTAACAGTTTACCAGTCATGCTGCTGTCGTTCAGCTGGCTGTATTGGATAAACTCCAACATTGCCATCCCACTGCCAATGTGTGTGCTCCAGTTAAAGGATAAATTTGGTGCTATTCTATGATTTTTTAATATTGTTAGCAAATCCCATGAAAACACCAAAAGCAGCGATGAATAGACCCAATTAAGAGGCAGTTCCTGTGCATCCGCAGCCTGAAATAGCTTATTCCTCTGTGCCACAGAGCTCTAATGCTGTCCAAGAATGATTAAAAATACATCAGTGAGCCACACTGTTGCACTGGGTGACATGTTCCTTCATTAAAATAAACATGAACAATTTATTTAAAGATCGTCCCGCATGCATACTTAATAGAGCACCAAATGTGTATTAATCTTCTGCCGAAAATAGTCCCCAGCAAATACACACCTGTTGAAGTAGCCCAACATTTGTTAGACACGACAGTGGCCAGCTGTTGTTGAAAGTTACTGAGCCTTTAAAAAAACATAAAACTGCACATTTGTGATTTACATCTTCAGTATGAATTAGCTGGCTCATATGTCACGGACAAGGTTGGGAATCTATAAAGTATCATGGGACATTGTTTTGGCTTTGGTCTCTTTATGGATTTTGGAGAGAAAAGTTATGTCATCCCTGAGACTGGTCTCTAACCTGCTATTTCCTCTTATAAAATGCACATAACTATGATTTTAAAAACCAAAGTGGCTCAGGATAAAACTGTGATTGAAATGCTAATGTTGGCTCCTATTTTTTTGCTTAAAAACAGTACCATATTAAAAAAGCTAAAAACTGACATTTATTATGATGTTGAGTTACAACTTAAACATAACTTAAAAACAATTCCAGAAAGACACAGAGATAAGCAAGAACACTTACACTGTCAGTAAAAGGTCAAAATTCAGATCTCTGTGAGATAAATCAATAATGTTACGGTAATTAACAGCATTTATTTATCCATTTAGTCCCTGTCATGCCCACAAGATGTCAGTGTCCGTGGGGCTGCAGGTTAGTAAGTTCAGTTGATCCCATCAGCTGGGATTTACTGTCTTTGTGGAGTCTAAACGCACCACAATACAAATCACTGTCACACAAACTCTCTTTCTGTCTTTACATGCGTGAGTGTGTGTTCAGCCATTGGTCTTAAATATATAAGAACATGTTCAGATCCAAGTCTGGACTCTTCAGATGTTCCTCGGTGCAGTTAAACTATGATTGAATTTTATCCTCACAGTCAGCTGTTTGTCTCACAACACCCAGCTCTGGGTCAAAGTTTACCAGCCTCTGTCCTCATCTAAGTCTATATGATGCACTGTGTGTGTGTGTGTGTGTGTGTGTGTGTGTGTGTGTGTGTGTGTGTGTGTGTCAAAGAAAGCCGCCCTGGAGGAAAGCCAGAGACACGGTCACGTGACAAAAGCCAAGCTGGCGTGTCCAACC
>JAQMCX010000001.1:6003043-6098613 GCA_029814765.1 Acanthurus leucopareius | reverse complement strand
TGTGTGTGTGTGTGTGTGTGTGTGGGTGTGTGTGTGTGTGTGTGTGTGTGTGTGTGTGTGTGTCCAAGCATGCAGTCCTGGATGCATGCCAGAGACAAGGTCAGGTGACTTAAGCCATGCTGGCGTGTCCAACCAAATGAGAGGGATTTGAGGAGGTCTGGCCCACGCTGCCTCCCACCCACCTCCACATCCTACTGCCATTCACTAAAGCCCAGCAGATTAACTCCCTCAGATCTCTCCTCTTTAATTAGGAGCAAACAGGAGGATTGAAGGCAGAGCGACTTCACAAAGAAAAATCCAAAAGAAGCACACTTTGGGAAATAAACAGAGAGGGCCTGATTTATCGTTGCTGACGCATAATCGTCATAATAATTACCATCCCCACAATGTCATAAAGTTAATCACTTGCTCTTTGAAGTACTATCACCTGAGCTATATTTTACATTTTGAACTATGCACACTAAACAGATTAATCAGAGGGAAAATGAGCCCCAACAAAACACCCAGCATAGTTCCAGGACTTGTCTTGGCCCAGAGATCAACCATGATGCTCCAAAACAGTTTTTCAAAAAACATCCCCCTTAAAAAAAAAAGGACTCCGTTAAGTTCAAGTCAGTAGAGAAAAATAGCACAAAACAATCTAGCAGTAATTTTAACAGCAAGGTTCTGCTCGCTGTGTCCCTCCTCTGTCTTGTTATCTTAAAGTTATTTTCTGCCCTCATACAAAAGATGAGGCACTTAAAAGGGGAAAGATAATTGAAACTTGAGTAGGTGATCCAGAAACCCTGAGGGGCTCAAAAACAATATTTCAGATAAATCGGACCAAAAGCAAACAACACCAACACTTAAGTGCTAATGTTGGGCAAGAAAAGAAGAGTCAACAAATTATTTCCCTACCCAGGTCAATACAGCCTATACGGTTGCAAAATTGCATGCATTTTATTGACACTGTAGAGTAAGTTTGAAATCCCTGATTATGAAAAAGCAGCTAAATGTCAGAATATCAGGGGTCAGAGGAGGCAAACATGTATTTGACCCAACAGAGGTCACTGGAGGCGTAAAATAAGGTCCAGTGTCACACAGCGGTCAGTGGTTTTACTGTTGGAACGGTAAGAAAAAGGGACACAGGATGTTGGTTTTTATCACTTTTTCCCAGAATCCTCCCTCTGGATGCTATTAATTTCCTGGTTGTTTGCATGAGACGGCTCTGTGATGCTCGCCATTGCAGGGATTGTGCAGGGATGGGCTGGGCCCCTCCTCCTGGGGCAGGCCTCGCAAGCACCATCAACTGTAATCCCAATGTGTTCACCAGAGGACGAAGCTCTGCAGATGAAGGGCAGACACATCAGGATGACTAGCGTGTGAGCAGCCAAACACTAACTTTCTGTCTCAGGATAACTCACATCTACCAGATCATGTGAGTGATTTAACTCTGTATCTTCAATATTAACAGGACGCAGGATGTGACTGCTTGGCCCAGATGCTGAATTATTCAGCTAGAGAGGTCCATAGATGTCATGATGGTGTAATGACAAAGTGCAGCGTGTGATTGGTGGACAGTGCGTCTGGGTGCGGGACTTGGAGGAGGGGTTACATGGAGAGTGGTGAAGACAGAGAGTATGGGGGCTAAATTTAGCCAATGGCTCTGCTGGGGTGGAGCTAATCCTCTTTGCACTCGAATTATCTGGCCTTCGGATTAGAGAGCTTTGCCTCTATGCAAGACATCTACTCTTTATAATGATGTCCCATAGCAGGCCGTACCACGTCCCCTGATGGGGGGTGGATGAGTTGGCAGACAATCACTGTTACCAATGAAAAAATGGTTTTAATGCACAAAAATCGTTTTCAAAGTGTTGTTTATATAGTGATTACTATCATATGTTACTTTGCACAGTAGACTAATAAAATGACCTCACAATGCAACATGCAACGTTCCTCAGTATTATCTTCTACATAGAATAACATTTAATTGTAAGTGTTTAGCAGTGAAACTTTATCATGAGTAATGGAGAATTACAGAAGTAAAAAGGGAAACATGTTTAACACTTATGAAAGAGGAAAATTTGACTAGGATGACTAATGATAAGTACTACTGGAGGTTTCTCACAGGGAGATGGGACCAATGCAGAGAGGTCAAGAGTGGACATTCTTTATTATGAGATGGGTTTGCAAACCAAAAAGTTGGAAACTAAAGGTGGAAACTAAAGGATGCTACAGATGTATAGCCTGTTGGGTTATTGTACTGTGCATCAAATGATAATGACATCCACCACCACTGTCAGATGAATTAATTTGATAATTATAATTATGAAATTTAATTTGAAATAATAACATTCTATTTAATAAGCCCACCTTTCTAATTGCCTGTCAGTCAAAACATCATACATCAGTGTTAACCAGGTATGGCCTGACTGCTCATGACATTGAACAAACTAGTTTGCTCCCTTTGTGAAAGAGATTTTAGGAACAAAACATTTTTTCTTTTGACTTTAAATACTGAGTATTTGATTAAAAGCATCAGAGAAAAATTCCCAAATAACATCAAACACACTGCAGACCTTCAGAAAACTTGCTGCTTGAGTGCATTTGGATACATTAAGCCTTTTACTTTCACATTACAAGAGCATAGTGTAAACACCTGCACTAAAAACAAACTAACTAAAGAACTAACTAACAAACAAACAGACAGACAGCAGATGAGACTGCAGTTGTTTCTGGATGTGAAAAGGAATGTCCATTTGAAGAAACAAACAGACAGCAGACAGACAGCGAGGGCCTCTTGAGATCTAAATAAAAATACATAAGGCTTTTCATATAATATACACTAGCATCCGGAAGATCAATCCACCATATTATCCAACTGTAACTGCTGTTCTCTCTGTGGCATGAGTCCTCTCTTCTCTCTCTGTCTGTATATTTTCTGTATGTAAACCATAGAAATGATATGTGGTGCAGGAAGAGCTATGGCGATCCATTTCCAGCAGCAGCCAGACACATCCATAATCACCTCTGCACTCCTCTGCTACAAAATGAACCACCAGGCCTTCCTTCCCGCTTTAGCCATTTTTCAAGATATGCTTATCCGCAGTGACTCGGGATGGATGAGCAGCTACGGAAGCGAGTCAATGTCTCACTCAAGGACACTTTGACAGGACACACAGCTATTGCAGAAATGTGCCCTTCTGCTTATTGGAGAGAAAGACTCATGGCTGGTGTAACTCTAGACAACAATTATTATATGCCAATACAGCCCACTGTTGTGATGACAGTGGTGGTTGAAAGCTCATGGTGTCATGTTTTGAACTGAATGTTAAGCATGCACACTCTTGGATATCTCTCGCCTTCAATGACTGCAGACAACTGAAGGACCAGATCTAAGTCTCCGTAACAAGCATCTGTTCTGCTGAAGTGTCCTTGAGCAAAAAAAAAAAAAAATACAGAATCTCTAGCAGCTCCCGGGCTGCTCTTCTGACAGCTGACAATGACCTCTGACCTCTTTTTAAGCATCAAGAGTTTCATTAAAAAACCTCTGTAGAGCGTATGCAGAGTTTGCAGTCACTATCAGTAGAGCCTGTTGCTATTTACACTTGATGGATTGTACCACTGGATCCTGCAGGTGGGGGGGTCAGTTCCAGGCTGTTTCCTGTAGGGATGAGCCCCGGTAAGGGAGGGGTGGTGGGGGGGATCGTGAGGTTGGATCCTAATCCCTCAGCCTTGGCTGCAGCACGGCCTTAGGATAAACTGACATGTCGGCTTTGGACATATGAAAATGCTACTTGGACTTTAGCAATTTTTAATTTATGTTTGTTTTATTTTTCACAAGTCATATTTCTATTAATGGAATGTCATATCTGGTAAGACAATCTCTGCTTTCTTTAAATATGTACTGAGTTTTACTTTCTAGTTTGTTTTGTCAGACAAATTAGGGAGGACAAGAGAAATAATACTGACTGAAAGAATATACCCGATTATTTTTCTACTTATATCTGTTGTAACAGAATCAAAACGTTCACTTCTTTTTTATCCCCCAATAATAATAAGTATGTAACAAAAGTAATGTATACAAGTATTAAATTTTCATTTTGTCAACCATAAGTCACCCTGCTACTTGATCAAAGCTGATGTGTAGGGAACAGGATCATTTTATATAAGTCTGAATGTCTTGAATGCATGCCTTCAAAACAACAATCCCTTTTTTTTTTTTTTTTTTTTTTTTTTTTTTTTTTTTTTTTTTTTTTTTTTTTGCAAAGCAAAGATAATGGCATAAAAATATCTTAACTGACATATTGGATAAGGCCTAGGATAGCGACTCTTGCTCTGTATCTGACCCAGTGACATTATTTTACTTGAAAACTTGTTGTTAATGAATGTATTTGACAGGTCAGCAGACTGGCTGTCTCCAAAAATCACTGAGGATTGTCCTTTGACCTCTGGAGGTCTCTGAGAAGCTGAGATTAAAACAACAGATATAATGCATATAGTTCATGCAGTCTTTTAGATATTTTCTCCAAAAGCAAAAGTGATTTAGCTTAAAATCTCTGGCCAATCAAACCTCTCAGCCTGTTTCTAAGCGGAGCCCTGGTGATGCTGCTGGTTGAAAACTGTTCGGGTGGAAAAACTGTTTGTATGTAGATACTGTCAGCTTAATCAGATAAACAAATAAAATGCGGCTGTAGTTAAAGTGAAACCCAATTTGTTCAATTAAAATCTTTTGATGAGGTGCCAGGTTTTATACAGATGAAAATAAAAGCAGATCATGAGAGCTAAACCAATTGAACAAATTGTGCAGGCGTGATGGAGCCACTGCTGGGGGCAGATAAAAACACATCATCTGAAAGAGAAATAGGTAAAGAAAGAAAAAGAACTAAGATAAAACATATACACAGAAATGAATGTACAACTAATCACGGCCCTGACCATGCTAGATAATAAACACAGTACTATATAAAACACTGTGGGTCTTAGGGTTGATTATGGATTTTTTTTCCATTTCTATACTTCTCCATTATATTTACCACCTACATGTGTGTGTATGCAGCATAACATCTAAACTCAACTGTGACGCACACAATATGTAACTCCAAAATTCTTTACGATTCTCACATGCCGTCTATAGAGAACACTACAAAAACTGATGAAGTAAAACCGACAGAGTTCGGCTCACTAGAACTAATAAATGATCTAAGTGTTGAAAGGTCACTTGTGCAATTGAGATAGCCTCTTGTAAATTACATGGCGATCTTTCTGCTTCCTATTAAACGTCAGACTCACATTGATTTTCATGATTCAGAGGAGCTCTTTGACTTTTCAACAATGGGGGATACTCTCAGAGGACGGCAGATCATGACCTATTCAAACTTTGCACACCCATAAATGCTGATTTGACATCTGAGTTAATATGTGTGTGTGTGTGTTTGTGTGTGTTAAGGCTTAGAAGTGGGGTCAAGTTGATACATTGATAAACACAATCAATAAGTTAGAAGAGAAGGGAGAGGGAGCGAGACAGAGGGGGAAAGAGTGAGTACAGGCAGCCTAACTGTTATGTAAGCACCAGCTGTGTGAGTAAAAGGCGCTGCAGCAGGATGATGAAAGCAACACTGCTTCCCTCAACCAGACTGAGCATCCACCCTCTCACTTTCTCTCCTGAATCATTCATGAATTATTCACATTACCGGAGGAAACTGCATGAAATGCGGGGCTGGTCGTGATCACATCATGGTGCTGCAACTCTGCTTGTTACTTTTGGAAACAAAACTGATTAATACTCAGATTTGAACACTGAATTTGGGGATTTTTAGAACTACACATCCAAGAGCAGCAAATACATTTCAGTGCTTCAATCCAGACAGTATAATCCACCACTGCTATCAGCCACCTCTTTGACTTTCGTGATGAAACAATAATGTGCAGCAACAAGGGCAAAATGAAAAAAAATCTGCAGTCCTAATCTGGATTAAATTACGGTAGTCGTCATCCTGGCTTCAAACCAGAACAAACCACAGAACTCAAACCAAACATCCACTTGTCTGATGATGAGGCTGCAGTTGTTTCTGGATGTGAAAAGGAATGTCCATTTGAAGAAAGTGGCAATGCAAAAGAACTGAATTCTATGGCAAAAAAACCATCATAAATTAAAAAAATATTTGTACTACATACATCAATTTTTTTCTCTTTCTTACTTGTTTCAAGATCATTTCATTGAAGTTAAAAAATGTGAAATTACAAGCTAAAAGCCTACATGTCAGTGTTATAAGGTGCCAGATTACTTGAATAATCCCCTACAGTGTTTTAAAAACAATCAGTGAGCAAGTGTTTTATAAAAGGGGTGTGGTAAAAGTAAAAGTATTATAAAAATATTATAAAAGTAAGTGAAAAATCATTTTCTTAATTTGAGATTTGGCTAAATGAAAGGAAAACTAAAAATTTGTTTCTGCTGTGGATAAAAAGTTGAATTTTTAGGCTTAAAAAGGCACAGCTGCTCATAACACATCTGGTGGTTTGCTGCTGTAGCCTTACTCGATATAACCAGCAGCTTATGGTGGCTAACGTTAGCCAACTCTCTGATACAGATTGGTGTGTAACTGACATTACTGAGTTCAGTGACTTACTTTTAACTGACTGTTAAATACTTGTGCTGCAAATGCTACTCCTTTTTTTAAAATTATACTATTCTCTGTATTTTTTTTCTTTTTAGCTTTCACCTTCTGTGAAAATAGCATGGCTAGCTTCAAAGCTAACCTGGTACCGTCAGGGTGCCCTTGAACAAGGCACAGAGGACTTGTCCTGTAAACCTGTCCTGTGTCCTTTAAATCCAGTGTGAATGCAAAGATTTAGTAGCAGAAAGTAGAACTAAAAAAGCATCTCTGCAGACACAGTTGGCACACACTGGTCACATGAGGGTTAAATTAGGATTTGTATTACTCTACAGTTTACCAGTGTGACTCTCACATTAGTCATTTTCTCATGAATTAAATGCTGTATTTGGCATTCAGCTGTGCAGCTTGGTTGTCTTTCACAAAACATTACAATACGTCATCTTTTGTTATCTCTAAATTTCAGAGGATCCAGCCTCAGGCTAACACATGTCCTTCACTCATGTCATTTATTTACATGACAGCCGGCAAAATTCCTGAAATGCAATGATATTTGTTTTTGTCTTCCATATTTGTGCCTCTGGCATCTGGCTGCTAAACAAATCAAGACAGATTTGAATGTGTCATCGTTACAGCAGCGCTATGTGATGGATCAAAATGGCGTCATCTGAGCGGGGAGACGATGAGATTATCTGGTTGTGAGGAAGGACACGCAGCCTGCAAGGGAGACTGGGAGCCTAAACTGCTCTTTCCTGCCTAATGACACTTTTAATTTCTGTCTAGAATGATAATTTATAACTTTAAACCCTTTAAAATTAGTACTGAAATAAATAATGAAATTGATTAGACAGACATGAAGAAAACCAAAGGGAAAAATCAAAACAAAAAAGGTAGAAAAAACCAATATTTGACAGCGAGAGTGAAATCAAATGAAAACAAATGAATAAATTTCACCTTTAAGTACATGACTCATTGTAAATAAATTGTATGATTCAACATTTTGTCGAGATTTTGTAGGACTTTGTTTTTGGTTGAACTTCAAAGGTCCTGATGTGTCCTTAATGTTTTTACACCATGAACGTTGTGAAACTCTTTGAGAGTAATTGTCACTAGCAGGTCACAAATTATCCCAACAGGGACTGTTGCATAGCAATGTTCCTGTTCTACGAGCTCATTCCTATTTGCTGTTCTGCTGACAAACTCTTTGTAATGTGTTGTGTGCGTTGTGTTTTAGGTTCAGCATGCAGCGCTGTGCAAATTAATGAGGGCAGCAGTCTTTCAACACAGCCGCTGAGGCCTTAAAGTCGAAGTCGACACTTCTCAGTAGATTGAGCCAGAGAATACCCGCTGTTTCCTTTGGATACCTGGAATCCAGGAGATTGCAGCAACACTGAGAGCAACTTACAGCTCCTCGGGAGGATTATGCCATTATAGCTGACAACTTGAGCTTCCTCAGAGTACGACGGCTACAAGGCAAAGTCAGTCCTGGTCCGCTCACACCCAGCAGGAGCCATGGATGACCCTTATCAAAACAATGTGAACCAGCAGATGACAGAGGGTGGAGAATATACCTACACCCAGGATGGAGGAGGTCAGGACGGCTACCCTTACCAAACGGACTACCCTCCACAAGATGAGGATGCTGCTAGCGATGCCACCGAGGGTGCAGATGATGACGAACAGATGTATGAGGGGGAGTACCAGGGCATCCCCCACCCTGATGAGATCAAGGAGGCACGGCGGGCAGCTCGGGTGGAGGCCAGGAGGAAAGCCCGTCAGGCCAAAGAGCAGGAAGAGGAGGAGGATAACCTGCCAGAGCAGTACGAGAGCATCATGGAGGACTGCGGCCATGGACGCTTCCAGTGGATGCTGTTCTTCGTGCTGGGCCTGGCCCTAATGGCTGATGGTGTGGACGGCTTTGTGGTGGGCTTTGTTATGCCCAGTGCTGAGAAGGACATGTGCATATCCAACTCTGACAAAGGATTGCTGGGTAAGTGACAGCAAAGGGAGAGAAGATGAAAAATGTCTGGTGAAAACTTAGACCTGGCTTTAGTTTTATATTTAATAATAAATCATCACCTTTAAAAAATGCTACACTGAGAAAATAAATGTTTTTAAACACAATCATTTTTTTGTGAATGGAAAAGTTAAAAAAGTTATGTAACATCAAAGGTCTACAAGAATGCCAGAGGTTTTCTGAGGCTGTGCCAATATCAGCATGCTGATGTTCACCAGGTACAGTGTTTCCGTGTTTGTTTAGCATGCTAACATTTTCAAACACAGGACTAAGCACAAAGTAGACCCACACCTGAGGACGATGAGGAAGTCATTACAAATGCATAAGGTTAAGGTGCATTACTGCCACCTATGACAAAGAGAGGATGGGAAAATATTATTTAAACAATATTATTATTTATTTATTATTTTCAAAGTCAGTATTTAATTTTTTGTTATGTTATGTTATCTTAAACACTTCTATGTACAGAAATCACTAACCAATTCAATAAAAGGGAAAATCTAATTGTTGATGAGGGTGTCAAAGTAAAAGCCTGGGATCACCAGAATAATAAGAAGTCATCCTAAGGGATACCTGAATACCTGTACCAACTTTTAGCAAGCTATCCAACAGTTACGGAGGCAGAGTCAGGGACCCTCACTCAACATAAGAGATTTTAACCTAATGTCAGGGGATCACCAAAGTACAGAATTCAATTCCGCCTGTATAAATTTAATGTCAATCCAAAAGTCAGCCATCCCCCATGGCATGCAGCTGGCTAAAAACTGAATTTGTAAACAAAATACAGACAACAAAACCTTCAAGACAGCCAATTACAATAATTGGCATTGTCCTGAGAGTTCCAATCTCTACCCAGAGTGGGAGAAACTCATCACTGAAATGATCTTCTGTTGTGCTTGGCTGAAGCAAAACACTGCATATGTTTGGCTTGATGACACATGGTGGCAGACCAGGACGTCACACAGAAATATTTCTCAGCCGTGGGGACAAATTAGGTGAAAAGGCTGGGATTTTTTTTTTAGGCAGATGCGAAAAATTACAAACAATAAACAGCATGGCATGCAATAACAGATTATGGGTCCGTTGTGAGCCACCAGACTGAGTCACTGAAAAGAGAGCCTTGGCAATGTAACTACAAGTGTCTGGGAGTTGACTTGAGAGACACATCCCCACATGTTAATTGTTCGATTATTTTAGAAACCAGTCAGAGAAATGAGTGCCTGCTCTCATTACAGGCTTACTTGGGCTTACTTAGAATGTTACAGTGTTTTATAAATTGTGTTTCATTCCATTCAGTTGCTTCTAGCTTCACTAGTCTCCAAACACTGTACCACCACAGTGAATACTGCAAAATAAAACAGAAATATGTTGATATTTGTATGCAGCATAGACCCAACTTACTGGGAAATGTACCTTGAAAACATCTTTTCCTCACTTTCTGTGCAGACAACTAAACTGCAAATTAAAGCCCCGCACCTTATTTCCCAGGCCTCATGTGTAGCCAGGCGATGTGGCAGATTGCACATCGCTCATTTCATCTTAACAACAGGCTCCTGGGATGAGGCATTGCGAGAGATTGATGAGGAACCCGGTGGTGATTGTATTCAGTATGTGTTCCCAGGCTAATATGGAGCATGTTGCAGCAGTCAGAGAGCCTGGCGGCCTGCAGCGACCGGTGCAGAGCTGTCAGATACGCTTCAGGCCTCTGACAGCCTGTGGTAGTGGGAGGAAGGCCTGGCGAAAATGAAATCACAGCGTCTGTGCAGAGCGGGAGGGGAGCACTGATCATTGGCTGAGAATATGAAGTAGATCTGCAGAATGATCCTATCTGATTCACGCTCATGCTCCGTTCACCAGACTCACGGGAGCAGATATGTGTTTAATGCTAACTTTGTCTTGGAGACCAGATGGACTCCAAACCTTTTTGTTAAAAAGAGGAGGATGGTTGGTTCAATTACCTTTAATAGTGCTTTTATTGTTTAATCTATAGAGTGAAAATACAAGAGGGTTATAGTGTGAGACAGAAGAAAGCAGGTTTTAAATCCAACGCTGCAGTGTTCTAACCAATTATCTAAAGGAAATTGCTAAACTTGCGATCTAATGCAATCTGGAATATAACTGGAATTGCAATTAAAAAGCCCATCCATGAGAGATGATTTGGTGATGCTTCCTCAGTGCAATAAAAGGGATAATCTATAATATCTCTGGTGCTTGGCATGCATTGCTTCAGTGTTTTTTATCCAGAAATTACATGCCAATAAAGCAAGATTTTGCAGTTTTGCAATTTCACTTTTCTTTTTGATTAACTTTGAATATTTATAGGTTTCTAGAGATTTCCTTGTCTGTTATGCAACAACAGCTTCACTGCTCATGCATATTATCTATTTACTCCAAACAAACTGCTGTTAATGTTGCATGACATATAAAACACATTCTTGTGTACCAAAGGACTTTTTCCTCTGGATTTGTAAACACCAGATTGGGGTAATTCATTGTTTGTTCAGGTCTTTCTAGGTTCACTTTAACTATCAGCTAATTTAAGCAGGTGATTTACAAAACTGGGTACCAATATATTTCATTTCATTGATGTGCTATTAAAACTTAAGGACTGTCTCAGCTTGTAAGGATGACAGTAACACCTGTAGCACTGTCACATCCTGACTGTAACTTACAAAATATTAATGATCATGTCAGTAGTATTTAAGTTCTTAAGAGTGAATGAGTAACACTCAATTATGCTAAAGTTTGGAGTCTCATCTGATCATTTAGTCTGTTATTTACATAAGATTTTGTAATGCAAGATATATTACATTTATTTTGTTTATTATAAAAACCTTCCCGTTCATCATCCTGTTGGTATACTTCTTTCTTCCTCAGTAAAAAAAAGGAGGAGTCTGCTGTCAGACATAAGTAAAGCAGTGGCAGTGAGATCAGTTTGCTATGCAGCAGTTTTGTACAGTTGCAAACTTCCACAGTAATAACAACTCCCCATGTAAGAAGTTGTTTGTGCAGTGTAGCCAGTTTTAATTTATAGATGTGGAAATTTCCAAAGGGTAAACACTTATGTTTTAACTAGGCTGAGTCTGAACTTCTGAACAGCTGGTACAGTGGCTCTGAGCCAGCAATTTAGCAACATTCACAAGCCACAAATTCAGCCAGCAGTGTTCAGTCAATCTGAGACAGAGAGGAGCAGAACTGACATAATAAGAAAATAGAGCAGATGATTGCTTCCAGGCTCTTCACTGTTATTAAGCCATTTTGCAAAAACACTGCTGGGTGTCCATTGTTCAGTAATAAAATGTTATACTCTCTAAAATATTGTTTAAATAAAGAAATGGGGCTGCTGCTGCTGCAACATTAGTAGGGAGTGTAATTTTTTTATGTCTGTAGTAGAATTTAATTTAAAGCAAAAGTGACAGCCTTCTGTACATACTGAGCGCCTCACATCTGTTTTACTCACGTACACAGGGTTAGCATGTCTTTAAACAGTACATATTTAATGTTTCGGGGATGCATAGTCTGCATTTTTGAAAAGACTTGTCTTTTCATCTAAATATGCTAAATGCACCACCAGTGCTTTCATGTTTAATACTGCAAGAAAAGAGAAAACTTCTCTTTCCCCTGCAGGGTTTCGATGTCTTCTGTGTGCTCAAGGACACTTTAAAAAGTAGATAAAAGCTTGTTGCTGCAGGGGTTGATCCTGGGCCTCCGACTGAAGGGCAGGATTTCTAATCACAAGGCCAGCCTGTCAACCTGTCCGTGCACATATCTGAGGCATACACATGGCCTCAAGCAACAACATGGCCATGATATAAGGTGACATGTTAGCCTTGACTCTTTGCGTCCCCCGTGTCTCTTGTTGAATGAGATGTGCAGCTTGGCGTGTGGAGCATCGGAGCATTTCGATAGTCTAGTAATCCACAGGGAAGGTGCACACTATGGCTCCACGTGCCGTTAAGCTGCTTAGTCGCACTGTAATTAGGGCTGTGTGTAGTAAAAACACAAAGCAGGCAGGAGGTATGGGCCTAAAGGTTTGAACAACAACATGGTGAGAAGGATGGCCGATGCAGGTTAGAATCCCAAAGCCAGCAGCAGGGGAGAGAATATTACTCTCCCCAGAGACATAAAAAGGAAGCAGATAATCATTATTATCTCCTTGGTGCAGTAATAGACAGCACAGTTGCTCACTGTTGCCTTACAAGAAAAAGAAATAGCAGAGTAGACCTCCTGCTTAGTGCATGCTGGGATAGGTTCCAGACTGCTGTGACTCAGAGTGGGAATCTGCAGGTAAAATGTCAAGGAAGAAAGTTGTGGTAGCAGCATAGACAAGTGGAGCATCATATGTGAACAAAGCTGAGGCAGTTTTAAAAATATGGAATGTGGATACCATCGAAATGCTTAAAATGCCTCAAAATCATTACGACCTTTATTTCTAAGCCATTTCCAAGAATGCTATTATCAGTCTGGTTATACTTTTTTCTTAGAATGCCCTTATGAATATTTGAAAATGTTGATCGGAGCACATATGAGAGGATGCATCATGCTGAATTGCAGCAAAAAGTGCAATGATTTCTTTATTCCTCTGCGCCCATATGAGGGTAAAGGGAGCCCCCTTGTGGTGATGGAAATTCTTAGTCTTTTTATTACTTTTTAATTACAGAGCTCAGTGTTATTTCAGGGAATGTGTATGTCTGCAAATATATCCAGCTGTAGAGGCAACACACTGTCTGTCAATAAGATTCAGTCTGCTATGCATACAACAACATGTCACCTGTGTAAAGGTCAAATGCCTCCACACAAATGAGGTTTGTGTTTGTGTTTGTGTGTGTGTTTATTTGCAGGTCTCCTGGTGTATGTAGCCATGATGGTGGGTGCGTTGGTGTGGGGGGGTCTATGTGATAAGATGGGGAGGAGGAAGTGTCTCATCTATGTCCTCACCATCGACCTGGTCTTCTCCTTCCTGTCCTGCTTCGCTCAGGGCTACGGCTTCTTCCTCTTCTTCAGGTTCTGCTCCGGTTTTGGGTGAGACACCTCCTCATTCATGTTCAAAGGACAACTGCACATGCTTCTAATTTGCCCAACTTTTTCATAAATAATTCCTTTAATGAAAGCAGGAAGTTCAAACATTCTTTTTGTTCTATTTGGAAATATCTCTTCCAAAATAAAAAGCCTGACATTTAGGAAAGTTAAGTCATCAGTAGCACTTCTATTAAAACAAAATGTGGACCTTTAGGAACGACCTGAGGTTCAGAACATCAGTGGACCTGCTGGTTGGTTGATACTTCTCACAACTGCAACAAATTAACACTGCACGCTGCACACAAAGAGATTTTTTTATTTTACTTCGAACAAGCATTTCTTCATTATATAAAACTAAAGAAAGTAAACAATGTTCTTTTTTGCTTGTTTGATGCTTATTTCTAATTTGAATTTCATTACTGACCTCCTAGTTTCTTCAGCACCTTAGTGCTGTGCACACATAGATTTTAGAGGGTTCAAAGGCACATTTCTTTTGATAATGGTGTTGTGAATTTACCCAGTCCTGCAATATTGATGTCTGAGCTTTTTGCTATGCCAAAAAAAATACAAGGTCAATGAACAAAACGTTCAGCTGTTGCTGATTCACTACGATAATGAGCCCTGTGTTATTCAGTATCGCTCACATCTGCGGAAGAAGTGTGTTTTCACTGCATCACAAAACATAAAGAGCAGTTTGAATCCACAACCCCCTCCAAACTGATATCTCATCATAATAAAAAATAAAATCTCAAATACCAAAGATTTCTTTGGTATTTTAGTGTGACGTAATGGTAAAAGTGTTGTTGTCCTTCATTTAATGTGCACTTGTACATGGTAATTTGGTTACTGTCTTCAAGTCCTTTAAAGCCAGTTTTAAAGACCTGTCACTGAAATCATTTCAAAGTGGCAGACTTTTTCTTGTCTGTAGTTTTTGGTCCAGAATTTGTTTGGATAATACATATGGTGATCAATTCTATTACTGTAAAATGATGCTGACAATCTGAATATGCCCTGTTCCTGACCAGCACCTCCCTATCAGCTGACTCCAACCATAAAACAGTCAGTAATAACTTGGTCTGATCAGTCATGGCGTCATATTGAACACTGAGATCCTTTTAAAAAACATTACCACTATAAAACCACTCAGTCACCATGTATTCAGTGACCACCAGTCATTCTTATTATCTCTAAGACTGTATTATATCAAACAGAAGACTGACTTTCCACAATCTGTCTGTTTATTTTATTTTTAATTGCTGCTTCAGAGTGTGATGTGCTTAAGTAGAAAACATTTGCAACATAAACTGTAAATATTTGAAATTTGATTATTACCATATCTGCTGTTAAGGAGTCAGTTCCATGTTAAAAAAAAATGATGTTAACAACAGGGAATCCTAATTATCCTGAGTATAACGGAGACCACTTCTAAGGAGAAGTTGTTTATGACTTTTTAAATGTAATATTTATGGGTTTAGCACTATAAATTAGTTCCATGCATGTCTAGTATGTTGGTGTGGAGATATAGACAAAAGTCTCAAAATTTATATGAGCTCAACAAGAAGCATCTACTTAGCTAGACATCAGGAGTAAGTGAGAACACAAACTTTTGTGTTAATTGAGTGGATCAACTTTTAAGAAAAAAAAAATTTCAGTAAATTCATTGGAATTGTAAGAAAAACACAAATGATCTTGCATGTTAACCAACAGTTAACATAGTCGATCTTAAAGTGAAGGATCCTGTAAATCTGCAAAGAATGATGAGCCGCATAGAAATGCTTGTGAAAAAAGAAAAGGATCTTTTCATTTTTGAAGAACATCTTCTGATTCCTCCTCCAGAATTGGCGGCTCCATCCCGATAGTGTACACCTACTTCACTGAGTTCCTGCAGATGGATAAACGTGGAGAACATCTGAGCTGGCTCTGCATGTTCTGGATGCTGGGAGGCCTGTATGCCTCCTTCACTGCCTGGGGGATCATCCCTCACTATGGTAATATATACACACACACACACTGATTCCCATAACCAGATACACACATTTACAGCACAAAACCTACACTTGCATTTCATTTTTAATCCCTTGAGGAACATTTGATACTTTGACTTTTGTGAGATGTTTTTGTTCTCAGTATGCATAATTAACAGCATGAAGCTACATTAATGTCTTACATCCTTTTTGTGTTTACTATTTTGCCTCATCTTGAAAAGTATGTATACAAATATGCCAGAGAGTTGAGATTTTAATAATAATGTACTGGACAATCTTGCAGGCTGGGGCTTCGCCATTGGGTCTGAGTTCCAGATGCACAGCTGGAGATTATTTATTTTTGTGTGTCTCTTCCCTGCACTGGCCGCACTTGTCGGAGTCGTCTTCATGCCGGAGAGTCCTCGTTTCCTCCTGGAGGTCAGATCCGGCGTCACCAGATCAAAACACACAACAATAAAACATTTTATTTAACTGGAAAACATCTAAACACATTTATCTGAACTGCCAGTACAGCATTTTTTAGGGAAAAAAAGCAACAAAACATTTTAAGATATATGTTCAGTCTCCTTATATTCATTTTGACAGTGTACAGTATTAGACATCAAGCTGTGATTGGTCAGAAAAGTTGAGTCATCAGCCAGCATAGCAACTTCCCACTGCTATGCAAAGGTAGCGTAAGGCTGCTAAGGCGCCAACAGGACAGCACCCACTCCTGTTTCCCATCCAGGACATTGTCAGACCTTTAACCACATGTGGTATTGTATTTGTATGTTACAGCAGGGCTGCTCCAACATGTTAGTATCACACACCCCCAAATTATCCCACATTTTCTCAGCTGATAAGAGGCAGATCTCATGGGAACATAGTTAGTCAGCTGCATCTGGCTGCAGCTCATGTGGGAAATAAACCTGGCATGAAACCATCTCTCAGAACACACCTGAACATTGATGGTGTTAACATGCATCTATTCATTTGTGTGTGTGTGTTTTACAGAATGCGCGACATGATGAGGCGTGGATGATACTGCGACAAGTTCATGACACCAACTGGAAGGCCAAGGGGGAGCCGGAGAGAGTCTTTACTGTAAGCCTTTTGTTTACAACACTGCTGCTGTTCCTCCTGACTCCCACCATCAGTTTTCCAATTATCAACCATTAACAAATAAATGTAACTACAGGCTGTTACATCTGATCTTCACCTCCATGTATTTTAAATGTTATTAAAGCTCATTTTACATGGATGGAGAGAGCTCATGGTGTTACTTCACAGGACTTTTAATTAAACAGGTGGACAGCCAAACAAGCACAGGTGTTATAATAAAACAGATAGTGGCTGAATTCCATTTCATTGCTTCAGTTTCAGGATCCAGGTATTGGCACTGTCATGGCTTAGAAGAGGCATTTAAATGGAGCAAAGCCATTGTTAATGTTTTCAGCAACACCCAAGCTTGAACCACTCTGTAATGAAAAAGGTCTTAGTTGATGCTATCAATTGAATATTGAACATACAAATGCACTGTCTTTGGACAGTAATCTTGTTTTTCCCCATTTTCTTACGTATCTGTTCTGTCACATATTTTATATTTGGCAAAAACTGGACTGTGCGTAAACTAGGAGCACTGTTGAATTATATCTATTTAGAGAACCGCGCAGAGCCAGCAGCATAAATGACTTTTTTTTTAAGCCAGTCAGTTCTTACAGAGTTTGTGTGTAGTTGATTTTTTTTCCACATAAACAAGTATTACAAGTTTTCATTATATCCTGTTTCACATCCTTAGGCTACATATTATGTACAGAGTTTCTGTTGAAACTGCCGTTTGTCTGTCCAAACTGTTTTCTGTTTGTGAAGGTGACCAACATTAAGACTCCACAAACTCAGGAGGACGAGTTCATAGAGATCCAGAGTGACACTGGAACTGCCTTCCAGCGTTGGACTGTCAGACACATGACCATGCTGCAACAGGTCAGCCGGTCACTCCTACACCAGACTGACACAGAACAGGAAACTTACAAAGAATAGAAAACTAACTGGATATTTGTCTACCTTAAGCTGAGTTGCATGAAAGTTTTATTTTCATCTCTTTTTCTCCTGTTGACCTTACAAGTCTTTCAGTCTTTGTGTCTGTCGATCCGTCTCTCTGTCAGGTGATGGCAAACCTCATGTCATTATCAGCTCCGGAGCTCAGACTGCAAGGCCTCTTTCTGGTTATTGTCTGGTTCTGCTTGGCCTTCAGGTATCGACAAAGCTGTTCAGCCTCTGCACCCACACAGAGATGTGAACCATCACAGCCGAATAAACTACATCCTGCTAGTAGTTTTTCGTTCAAACCCAAATGCATTTTAGTTTTCCAAGGCAGAGCTTAAAAACTCTGCTGTGTTTGTAGATATACAGATTATTTTATATTAATGTGCTCTATTTTATCTCTGTGTGTGTATTCAGCTACCACGGGCTGGGCGTGTGGTTCCCTGATATGATCAAATACATGCAGTATGAGGAGTACGAGTCAAAGGTCCGAGTGTTCCACCGAGAACGGGTTGAACGTTTTCACTTCAACTTTTCTCTGGTCAACCAGATCCACCGTGAGGGAGAGTACATCCACGACAAGTGAGATTCTTCAACACTCCTGAAGTTACAGCTCACAATTTTATTTATTTTGTTGCTGAATAAGACTCTTTCTCTTTCATTTAGGTTTGCAAACATTGAGATCAAGTCTGTGAAGTTTGAGGATTCTCTGTTTGAAAACTGCTACTTTGAGGATATCAAGTCGACCAACACTTTCTTTGAGAACTGCACCATCAAAAACACCGTCTTTTATAACACAGGTACCATGGAAAGACATGATGACTGATCATAATAAATCTTTGCTACCAGCACTTGAACATTGCTGGCTCCTTAGAGCTATGATATAAAAAATGTAAGTTTGATATCAATGTTAGCTAAAAATGTCTTTTTCGTCAAAAGCATTGATAATTTGAAGTATGTTTATCTTTCAGCACAAAGAAGGAAAATCTTGCTTATATAGCCTGATTTAAGTTATAAACCAAAAACCTGTTAGCATTGCTTCCTTTCACATCCCTCTGTGTCCTGCAGACCTCTGGCAAGAAAAGTTCAAAGACTGTAGAATGGAGAACACCACGTTCCTCCACCCAAAGAAAGGCTGCCATCTGAACTTTCAGGAGGAGAACGACATAGTCATCTACATGGTCAGCTTCCTGGGCAGTTTGGCTGTGTTGCCTGGGAATATTGTCTCAGCACTCTTTATGGACAAGATAGGAAGAATTAGGATAATAGGTGAGATGGGCAGAAAAAGAGGTGATTTTTGTGTCAGTTTTTTGCTTTATCTGTTTCAGCATGTCAGCATCCTCCATCTTTCCTTTCAGGCGGCTCTATGCTGGCGTCGTCTGCCTGTACTTTCCTGTTGCTGCTAAGTTTCAGTCAAGGAGCTGTTATATGTTGGCAGTGTCTCTTCTATGGTGCCAGCGTGGCGGCCTGGAACGGACTTGAGGTCATTTCTGTGGAACTCTACCCGTCCGCTAAAAGGTACAGTCCAACTTTATCCCAATGATAACAGACCCAGTGTAATCTGAACCATATCACAGTTGATTTATGCTTATTTCTAATTTACAATTCACTGAACCTCTCACACATAACCAATGTCCAATCATAGCTTAAAACGCATAACTAAGTATGTTGGATGAGGATAGTCAAAGTAAAACAATCAACCAGTTAAAATACTGGAAATTAAATGATTTAATCATCCTCTTTCTTCCTCTGCAGAGGGACAGCGTTTGGCGTCCTCAATGGGATCTGTAAGTTTGCTGCCATCATTGCCAGCTTCATTTTTGCAGCCTTCATCGGCATCACTAAGATCATCCCCATCTTCCTGGCCTTCGCCGCCCTCGTCTGCGGAGGTCTGGTGGCTCTAAAGCTGCCTGAAACGCGGGAAAAAATCCTCTCTTGAAAACGCCAAACCCCCAGCAGCCTCCACGCCCCGACCACAGTACAGCTATGGGGAAAGATTTCTTTCAGAAAGTACCAGCTTAAACTGCAACGGATAGACAAGGAGGAGAGGCCATGCTGTGCTAGCTGTGAATATGAGTCTGGCATGATTGTGATTAAAAATCTTGAAAACCTGTCTGGTTGCCTATGTGAACCTGTGGTTGCTTTCTGTTCCCTCTGTAAGCTCCTCAGGCTGTCCAACATTTCTGTCGACTTGTATAAAACTAGTTTGTCATTTCCTTTTTATCATTTACTGCCCACCCTTTATTCACAAACATAAACACACACACACACACACACACACACACACACACACACACACAAAGACACACACACAGACACAGTGTAGCAGCAGTTGTTTTGTTTGAGGTTTGTGTAAAAGAAAGATTAATATGAAATGAAATGTGTCTGTACTCGAAAGGTGATGTAGTGTATTTGACCATGTTGTGCTTTGAGTTTATTCCCTGTTGGAAACAAAAGGAATGAGAGAGGACTTATAGTCATAACTTGAATTGGATTTGAATCCTGTTGTATTCACTGCCAAGGCTCCGCAGCAATATTACCGCTGGTGTTGTTATTCAGAGAAAACAACAATTCCGTTCACCTGGTCTTCATTTATTCTGCACTGTTTTGTGATCATAGTCTTCTGTAGTTCCCATGTCGTTTCTTGCTTTGTTCTCTCTAGACATAAACCTGAATTGACCATTTTGTTAAATGTGAGGGTTTTTTAATTGAATCCATTGCTGTTCATTTGTCCCAGCTGATCCAAATCTAACCTGAACAGCCTGTTTGTCATCCTGTTCTTGGCTAAAACATCCTGTCTGTTCTTCATTGTAGAGCTGTTTTCTGTAGGCAGTGATGACATAAAGTCTCACCTGTCACATCTTGCCATGACAAAGTGTAAGAAATTGTTCTCTTTGTTGTTTCATTAATTGTTTTTTCTCTTTTTCTAAGAAAGAATGATGCAAAACTGTGAGAATAGATGTTTTGATATGATGCTCTCATTTTGACATTCTGATGAACACTTTTGCAGAACCTGCTGCATTTCTGACAACATGTTAGGATTTCTAATGAGCGTGTTACTTTTTTGCATGACTGAGCTGTTTGTATGTGTGTCTGTGTGTATGTGTGTGTGTGTGTGGTTGTTTGTCCAAGTGTCTGTGAATTTACTGAAACAGTCCGATACTACTTGTTGTTGTACATACTGTAGACCTGTGTACATTAGTTGTAAAATAGTAGCTCCATCACGACTTGAATAAAGCTGAGGGCTAATGATCCTGTTTCCTGGTTAATGCCAGCTGCAGAGTGTGTAATGAACATATCATGTTACAAGTTTTAAACTTCGATTGTTGGTGAGTTTCAGATTCTGGTTTAAAACACACTTTGTGACTTTGGGAGTGAGTTTTTGCCTCAATACACCAAACCAACATAGAAGAACTAGCGCTGACAGAGTCTGTCTGTTGTGTTGCCTCACATTGCCTGCGTCTCAGCCAAAGAGTCTCTCTTGCACACACTGCAAAAACTACAGCTGACGGCCAACTAGCACATACAATGAGAACCTGCGTATTAACAACCCTGCATACCAGCAAGGTGGATGTAGTCTGCAAAAATGAAAGTGAATGACTCAGGAATGCAGACAAAACATTATAAAGCAGCTCTTGCTCATCGTTCTCACAGGAGTTTTATAATGCAGCTGCTTCTAATGCAGAGCGTGCTTGATAAACAACTGCAAATGACACTGGTGTTGTCAGCCCTCGGTCTTTTGGTTTTAGAGAAAGAAAGGAAGAGATCAACGTGGACAATACAGGAAACCACACTGATCATAAAAATATGTGATTTTATTCTTAAATTATTCTGTCAAAACAGATCTGAAGCTCTCGATAATTATTCTTCTTCTCTGACAGATTCGACATCAGGTTGCAGGCGATAAAGAGATATTAAAGAGAGATTAAATAAAGCACGTTAAAGAGAGATGCTATGTTTTAGGCATGAAATCAGAGAGTGGAAGCTGAACTATATAACTATGATATAACTATGACTCTTCTGATGTCAGTGGCAGCTGTGTTTCCGGGAGGAGAGTGGAGGGGGTGGGGGTGGGGGTGGAGGGTGGGGTTAAGTGAGGAGGCCTTGTAAAAACACGGCAGCACACAAGTGTGAGCAAGTGCTGGTCGTAGGAGGATGTGTTTACTCTGGATGAGGTGTGAAAGACACTGTGCTGAACTGTCCATCAGGTTTATCTGGATGTCAGACGAGAGGACAGCGAGCAGAAGACACACATCACCTCTGGAACTCAGCCTCTAATATGATCTGGTTAGACTTCAGTGAGATTTGGTTTTAATGGAACTTACTCGATGATGGATAGGGCTTTACCATCTAAAAGGTCGACCAAGCCGAGTGTCAGTTCATGTTCCCTCCCTCCTGTTTATCAGTTTAATTCATTGTGCCTGTTGTATTTTGTTGTATGTTGTTTTTTTGTTAAGTTCAGTGAATGTCACTCTCCTACAATTAGAAGGAAATTTACTGTCCACCTCTGGCTGACCCCTCCAGCTCTCAGCTATGTTTCACACCTAGGGTGCAGAATGCATCCCCCTCACCTGCCACTCGACTCACTGACAAGCACACACACACAGATGCACACATACACACACACACACACTCACACACACAGACGCACACATACACACACAAAAAAATACACTGGAGGTTTAATCACACCCAATGTTACCAAACAATTTTGAGAATCGGTAGTTTTAAAAATGATTATACTATGTTTTATTTGATCAGTTCTGCACTGAATGCGAAGAAGCCCAGGAGTCAATCAAAATAAAAGGTGTGAGTGAGCCTGACAACAAGAAAAACTCTTTTACCAACCTTAGTGTCCAGTCAGCAAAGTTTACATAAGAGGTTTACTTGCTTTGCTTCTTTGCATGTCATTACAAGTACAAATTCACACACAGTTATGTTAAGGGAGTAAGTCTTACTGATTATTAACATCAGTTTTATCTTTCTATATCTTGAGCATTAACTGTGGTACAATAGAGCCAAATAAACACAGAGCAAGAAATTGTGAAAATTTTCCTACATATATACATACAGTGAACCTTTGAGTTCATGGTTTCTTTAATTAACCTGATTATAAGAAGTGGAACCATCAGTAGGAGATGTAGCAGATGATGGTGAGAGTTGCATGAAAGCTCCAATATTTAGAATTTAGGGGGATCTACTGTATATATGCAACATTGCAAAAATTAACTATACCAGTATGTTTTCAGTAGTGTACAATTACCTTTAGATAAGAATCTTTGTGTTTTAATTATTTTAGATTGAGGATTTCATATCAGATGGAGTGGGTCCTGCTTTCAAGAGTCTGCCATGTTTCTACAGGAGTCCAGAATGGACAAAAAACAGTGGCTCTGAAAAGATCATTTTGTGTTTGGTTCTTCACAGGTTTTGCGGCCACTGTAAGTTCTCCTGCATTAATTTAAGCAGAGGGTAAGCAGAGGGATATTAAGTCTCATGTAATCTGAGGTTTAGACACTAGATGGCACTAAATCCAACACACTGGACCTTTATCAGATTTTTCCTCTTTACTGTAGTTATGAGAAAATTTTTCATTCTTGATGAATCAGTGACCTTCAGAGCATTGCAGAACATAAACATTGTGATTTTAAAAAACAAAAGTTCACTGTCAGGACACAGAGTGATCCCCTCAGACACTGTCTGTGATTAGAAGAAGTGCAAAAACATCTTTGTTTTGTTTAAATAAGCAATTCCTTACTGAATAAAAAACAAAAGCAAAGCTATCGTTGAGATAACTAGATGAGCTTCTCTTCCTTCCTGGCACTTATTTAGACTGCATCAACAAATATAGTGAATTTCAGTGGTGGTTAAAGTATCCCAGATGAACCACAATGAGGTTCAAACAACAGCTTTGTGTCTGCAGGAATTAGCTCCTAACAGAAGATCTAAAAAGGCAAAGACCAATACAATATATTGCTAAAATATACAGATGCATTGTGCTCCTTAGTGTTTCTTATTCAAATATATATAGACTTGATTATATAAACCATCATTTTATTATAGTGAGTATTCTTTAATTTCCCCTGATGCATTTCTGCTTCTTACTTCTGACCTTTTTTTCTTTGCTGTATCACTATTTCTTCAACCCAATGTCCCCACAGAAATCACTTCTATTGTGTCAGCTTGATTTCACTCCAAGCAGAGGAGTCACACTGGAGGTCCTGGTGAGGTTGGAAGACTCAGGAGGCCCAGACAGGTGGCAGGCAGCCCAGAGCTTCAGAGCCTGCTGTGGGTGTGTGTCCACCCAGAGGTGCCAAACTTCCAGCCAGGCTCCCACAGCCTCACCTTGGTCAGAGGGTTAGGGCTGGCGGGGTCACACTGCGGGTTCACCCCAAGTTCACCCTGCCCTCAGGCTGACATAGTACATATCATACCACTAGTGTGTTTTGGATGTCATGTGTTTTTATCTTTTCTTGATTCAGCCATATTATACACTTTTATACACCTTCCAGCTTCTCACTGTTCAACCTATTATTCACTGTGTATGGCCCCTGGAGCTGACGGGGCCTCAGTGCTCTGTTTAAATGAAGTTTAAGAAAGCTCCAAGCTGAAGACACCCTCCATGAACACAAGACAAAAACAGTTTTGTGTTTCTTCTGATTGTTTCACTGGGTATTTTTTTTTCCAGTTATCCACATTGCTGCGAGCCAGTCCTCCATCAGAGATGATAAAAGCTTACTACAACCAGCCGACCATAAAAGTGCTGGTGTTTCAGGGCACATAAGCAGAGAAAAATCCGAACTGTCCAACGTGTTGAACAGAGATGGGATTTATGATGTTGGTTTGATATTAAGGTGACTTAATAACACAACAGACACTGAGAAAAATAAAACATGATAAATAAAGCAGCAGATAAATTACCTTGTAGTTAAAGCGACAACAACAACAAAAACGGACGGAGAAAACAGTGAACAATACAGATGCATTGACTGAATATGCACTTGAGTAAATGTGTTCATAGTTTTAAGTTTTCATTTTCATGTAAGTTATTTCATACTTAATAGGTATTTAAGTTGAGAAAGTAAACCTTTTTAGAAAAGCTAATCCCTAATAGACAGAAGAAGATCAAAAACATCCCTTCTTTAAGGTGTCATTGTTTATTTGAGCAAAGACACATCTAGATTTAATTCTGTTCAAGTATTGCAACGTGATTTATCTCTGTGCTAAAAGCAACAAAAAGTGAAATCTCTGAAAAAAAATCACATCACTTTTTCTGTCTCGAAAAGCATCACTCTGATTCTGAAAGCAAACCTCCTGTGCTGCTCCTCACACAGAAAGGAAAGAGGGGAGAGATGGGGACAAGCACTTTCCAGAAGCAATCCTGGTTCTCACAGCTGAGGTGTGAAGTGACGCCTCCAGACTCATCAGTTCTCATCAGTGTGAAACCATCACACCTCTGCTTTAACTGGAAAACACAGGTCATAACGCTTCATTAATGGTTTTTACATTTACTACACTTATATTTTAACTGTGTTGGACACAAGCTGCCACCAGCAGAGCAAAGGACGGAGGCTGCGGTTGAAGACACCTCACCTAAAAGATCAAAATAAAGAAAGCGAAGCATCGGTGATCGCAGCTCTCGCTTGACTTGCTGTGACTATAAAATGATCACGTTGGTGAGAAGTGATGGGATATAAAGTGGAAGATCAAGAAGAGGGCAGAACACACTGATGTCAGGTTCAAGGTTGAAGTGAGGTGAGAAGGAAGGAGCAAGAGAAGACCGTTTCAGCCTGCAATGAGAAAAAATTCATCTCTGATCTCTTAATAATTAGAAAGATCCTCACTTCTCAAACACTGACATTTAAACTGTTTCTCAGGCACAAAGTCTCCTGGTTTTATGTTTGCTCTATAAGTTGTGTTGAACAGGATCCAGGACAAAAACACTGACACTAAATCTTTTCTCTAAACTTTAACTTTCAGGTCACCACCTAAACTGATTATCAGAAAAAAACCATTTAAGTGATCTTAACGTAAAAAAGCCAAAGTGTTAATGAAGCGTAGCTCATTTTGATGCAGTTTGGTGTAAGTTAGCAGTTCAGATCCAGAATCATTTATCTCTCCAGAGACGAAAAAAGCGAACTTTTTAATGGGGAGACGGGCAAATTTACATTAAAAATTAAAATAAGACCATTCAATTCTTCCGCTGAATTTGAAAAATGAACTCATTACTGCAGCCTTAAGAAAAAATGCAGCAATGTAACAAAATTGTATTTAATTGCAAAGGCTTTTAGATCCTGATATTCTGTGCTTAAACCTGAAACATCCACCTTTTAGGGCCCATTTGAAATAGCTAAATGGAAAAAATGTTTTACAGAGAACTAGTTAGCCAAAACAACATATTACATAGTGAATACGTTAATGGTTAATTAAACAAATTGTAAAATGTCAAGCATGTCCAAAAGATTTAAAAATTTAAACACTTTAATCTTAACAGGTTGTACTTAGCCAACAGCTTCAGTGAATCACCAGTGATCCAGTGGATGTGTAAAAGTTAAACCTTGGATTTTTCTGCACTGCTTCATTAATTTCTATGTGTTCTATGTGTTTGTGGTGGTAATCATGTTAGCTATATTTTTCTTAAATGGCTTGTGACCAATTTCATTTTGGTAACAAGAATGAAAAAATACTGAAACCTCATTGTGTTTATATGTATATAACCTCATGTGTCATTAAATTTATGGGAAACGCAATGTAAAGGCATCTTTTTCTATCTGGGTATAATATGCTAGTTTTTATTTGTTTTTTTTTTTACTCATACTTTCTTTTTATATTGTCCAGTTTCATGAACAATGTCCACAGCTTTGGCGAGAGAATTCAAACACTGAAAACAAACTCTGTCCTTTACACATATGCTGAGTGCATCTGGGTTTGCTGCAGGGACAAAAACCCAAAAAGCAAAACCTGTTTATTGTTTTGAGCAGGAGTCAAAATTCACACTTCAACTGCTGTAGCTGAACTTTCCCAGACACACAGGAGAGGCAGAGATACTGAGAAAAATTCCAGCGAGAGAGAGAGAGAGAGAGAGAGTGAGTGTGTGTGTGTGTGTGTGTGTGTGTGTGTGTGTGTTCAGGGACCTCTGCTTTAGACAGTGATGGTTTGTGAGAATCTGCGGAGGTGTCACTTCACACCTCCGTGGCCTGGCCTGGACTTATAAAGTAGTGCAGCAGAGCTGAGCAGCATTCACATCTTCCCAGTCTCCCCAGTCAGACCACTGAGTCTCTCCACACAACATGGATACCTCCTCTGTTCCTCTGCTCAACTATGGCCTGCAGTACCAGTGGTGCTCCGACTCAGACCTCTCAAGCATCTCCTCTCCAGAGACCCTCTCCCCTGTCCCCTCTATGGACTCCAGCCTCTCTCCTTCCTACCAGAAGCTGCCACAGTCCACTCCTAAGGCAACTAAGACTGGATACTCACAGGCCTTCAAATCCTCTCCCTACTCCATGTCTGGACGTGGCCGGAAGACTGGCCGGGCGACCCGGATCCGGAGCAAGCAGAGAGAGAGCGCCAGTGAGAAAGAGAAGCTTAGGATGAGGGATCTGACCAAGGCTCTGCATCACCTCAGGTCCTATCTCCCACCCTCGGTGGCTCCAGCCGGACAGACTCTGACAAAGATAGAGACCCTCCGCCTCACCATCCGCTACATCTCCTACCTGTCGGCCCAGCTGGGCCTCAGCGAGGAGGTGCTGTTCCAGAGGAAAGAACAAGGAGACACCTCAGCCAGTGACACCTCCTTGCCTGACATCCTCAGCTATTTCCCGCACAGCACCATGGGAGTGCAGCAGGTTCAGCTGCAGAACCAGAGCCTGAACCAGAGCCTTTACACTACCCAGTGTCACAGCCAGAACGCCATGCTGCATTCTGAGAGCTGTAGTTTTGGAATGGATCAGTACATTGAAGCTCCTCAGAGAGACATGAGCATGGATTCCATCCTACAGTCACCTCCTGCAACACAGCCCACCTGTCAGGTATGTGAACATTTACTGACATACATTATTTATAACTCATTTTTGTAGACATGCATTTTTCTTTTAAGTATTTATGCAATAAACACTAATTAAATTCCCTGTTGATTTTTTTTTTGTACAGATGTGTGGCAAAGACTTCTGCATGCCGTTGGTTCCCAGAGAGTATTGGGGTTAAGCACTCCGACCCCACAGCACCATTATCCAACAACAGACACAAACTACTTCTGTTTTTACTGCCTCACTGTGAAACGAGTAATTTATTTGAAATATATATGCTTTTTCTACATTTTATTTATTTTGTGAAATGTTCCATGTAAATATTGATATGTCCAGCAATTATTTTTATATTTCTTTATACCACTATTTATAATAAAATGCTAAAACATTTCATGGTTTGTCATCATTTGAAGCCCTGATCCCATGTTGCAGTTCACGGTCCCCTTTCGACCATACAGGTAGATTATTAATGTTAAGAGAGGATCAGAACCTCAAACTGCCAATTTCCTTCATAGATACTGTGGATAGATAGAGAATGTGTATATATAAAAGGGTGACACAGGATGAGGTAGTGGCTTTGAAAAAAAATGTCCAAGAGTGCCCTCTACTGGTCATAAAGGCCCACTAGCACTTCACAGGATCAACAGTGACTTGTGGATGAAAGTTTTCCTGTTGTTATTAATGGTTTAGTGTGTAGCTTAAAATAACTCAGTAAGGTAACAAAGCAAGCCTTCCTTTTAATTCTCAGGATAATATTGTAGTCTCCACCACAAGGTCACATATAAGTTGACAGTCATATTTTCCACTGTCATGCATATTAAAGAGAATAAGGTTTAAAGTCACTTTTTTTTCCATCAGTGCATCAAATTGCAATGTAAAAACAATGCAGTAATGAAAAAATAGTCACTGACTGATGAACCTACAGGGAATAATCAGCTGAATCTGCTTCCCCCTCATCTTAGCAGCAGAGCTTTATAGTGAGTTTGAGCTCATTGTATGGCTGTGCCGCCCACAACTTCCCAGTTATGCTTCACTCTCTCTGCTCTCATAGTGTTATTTTCGGCCACGGCAGCAGGCAAATGTTTGTTGGTGAAAAGGTTCAAAAAGCCCACGTTTAGTAGCTGCCAAACAGCTGGTGAACATGGAAAAGCATGTGAGCTTTAAGAGCCATATATTTTCTTCATGAGTTGGTCGTGACCAAGTGTAAAGCTAAAGAGAAAAAAATGACCTTAAACAAATGATAATATTACACAGTAAGTGCTGGAAGTGTAATATGAGCAACTAATATACAAATGTTATGTTTATAACTTTTTTCTGCTGCACCAAAGGGGCTAAAAGAACCAATGAATATGGATATATAACAATTGCAAAAGAGGTTTTCTTTTGCCTTTTAAGACCAACAGAGATGGTTAATATGCTAGTTCATCCTGCAAGTCAGCACTATTGAAAATTATAATACAGAGGTAATAATAGTCATCATAGTCATAACAATATAATATTATATTATAATAATAAGCAGAGGTAATAATACTCAATTATAAGCCATGACAGTGTGGCATTAAGTCAGCATGCACAATATAAGGAAGGTGAAAATGTGGTGGCTAAAGGGAATCCAGATGTTATTCATTGTAGTCTGTTGTTCATACCTGTGCTTTTCCTGCTATGACATATCTATAGATCCTGTGGGACAAAAGGCTTATTGATTTCTATGTAAACGTTAAGTTCTGTGGGTTCTTGGTTTACCACAAAAACTTTTACTCAAACAATGAAATGGAATTTGTCACAGTACATAAAAAATCAATAGATAGTTTGTAGTTCAAAAAGAAATCCATGAAAGACCATTTACACATTAGGTTGAAAATATAGTATATTATGCAGCAAAGCAATGTTTTTTAAGGCTGTCTGAAATATTTGTGTTAATTTATATGTAACATATTAATTCACAACTGATTTTCACCTGCTCTTCCTCCCCATCTTATTCAAAATACATTAATTTTAGGACAAATGCTGCATCCTATGTGAATATTCCTTGTATGATAGATTGAGTAACATAAATGCCTCCATCATGAACTGAAGCAATGATCCAATTAAGAGCCACAGAGACACAAACTTTTCCATAAACATAATAGTAATTTTCTGGTGAGAGGCTTGTGTGAGGTAGTTTGAGGGTTTTTTCTCCCCAGCAGACCAGAAACCAGCCTCTGCTGGCACAGGTTATCTAGTTTACTTAGTGTATCTTTGTTAATGGGACTCTGCAAACATGAAGAGGTCCTTGGCACCGCTGAGTCTAGACTGAGATTTAAGAGCCTCCCTACTCTTTGGCCCTTTCTCTCACCTACAGCCCTAATTACCTGCCAGTGCCAACAGAGAGGGCTTTAATATTCATAGAGGAGAGTGGATCTGCATAGCAGGTAGGAGAATTAGGCCCGAGTGTTTAGTTTGCCACATACATGCAGTTCATTTGAAATGCAAGCAGCAAACCCAACACAAAGCCCAACACACTCGCTAAGGTCTTTCATCACAGAAAAGCTAATAAACTCTCTGGGCTAAAAAGGTTTGGGATGAAAGGGTTAGCACTGCTGTGCTGATTATTCATTCATTACATGTGAGTAAACACCATCAGAGCTAATGTGGATTAAGAGAAGAAAGATCTTCCTCATAATCAACCTGGGTGGGAGAGAAGAAAAGTGACAGTTGGAGAAAATTAAATTAAGTTGATGGTTTAGAATTTAAAACAATCATAATAAGGAGTTTATTGCCACACTGTTTACACATGTATAAACTATATAATTATTTCACATTTAAAAAAATTATTCCTGTTTTTTAAGGTTTAAAACTAAAAGAGTCCCATCTGTAGAGGCCTCAAGCTTTAATCAACCAAAGACTAAAGTGAGAGGATTAGTGCAGATTAGTTTTTATAAATGTCACCAGTCATTCTTTAACAGATGAGGAGTCCTTCATTGCTGAGTGTCTTTTGAAATAGTGAGCTGCATTTCACAGAACAGCAGCTCATTTGTTTATATAATCATATGTATTGACTGAATATAGATGCTGAGCTGTTGTTTCCAGTGGCTCATATTATGCCCTGTCACATAAAGTAGTGGGGGGTCAAAGGTCACTGTTTGAACTGGTCCTTGGGTCAGCTGTCAAACCTGGTGTCACCTCACACACGTTTCAACTATAGACAAATAGAAAAAAACTAAACCAGCTTCAACAAATTCAGTTACGACTGCATTTCATAAGTTAGGTTTCCAGTGTTTTAGAGTCCTAAGAAGATTCCCATCCTTGATTTGGATATTTTTCTTTGTTCAGATTTCTGTTTTTCTTTCCTGACTGAGGAGCTGGAGAGCTGTGTGGGACTGCTTCACACATCCAGCTCCTGAGTTTCACCTCTGCTGCAGAGCAGGAGTCAAATGTGACGCGGTGGTTTGTGGGAACGCTGCTCAAGACTCAGATCCACAGTCAGCACCTGACCATCAAATCCACAGAAACACCAGGGATAATCCAGTAATCTGTTGATGACACTGATGACATTGAATAATTAATTAAATAAATTGTGTAAATAAGCAGAAAACCCACTACTGGGTTGAATATTGTCTGTTTAGTTTGATTCAGATCTTTACAACACACAGTTACAGATTGAAAGTTTCAGTACATCTCAACTATCATGCAATGAATTGATGAGAAGCTCAGAACTGATTCTATGATAGATCTTCTCCCTGTCAACATTAAAATATTTGATTGACACAGAAAATAAAGCATGCGGTTTATGCCAGTGCACTATTTAATTTTCTTTTGTTTAAAATGAAATAATTGCAAGGAATGATTTGAGATTTTTTTACAAAATCATGGCATGATACCTAAAAAACACAGATATAAGATAACAAAGATAAAAGTGTTAATCTGCAAAGCAAACATTCAATAGACGACTGAAAAAAATGAAACTTAATGACTAACTCTACTTTGAGATTCAGGATTACACCTTTTACTCTAATTTGCTCCTATCAGGCCCCTCTGCCACCAAGCTCCTAACTGTTATTGCCACCTTTTAAACTCATCTCTCCAACATCATCATCCCTCAATCACAGGATCGTTAACAATTAACACTGTTTTTAAATGTCTGAGATTTTTTTTCTTTTTTTCTTTAAACCTACTTTTGACCAATTGGAAGTACAGAGGAGGGAGATATATAAACCTAATTTAAAAAATACAGATCAGTCCAGTTCCTAAAATATGAAATAAGGGTTCCCAGGCCAGTGAGGTCTGCTGCTGTCAAAACAGGATGAGGTGTAAACTCCTCACACCTCACAGCTGCCTGCCCCGGCACACTTCTCCACTCTGACCTTGTAAGAGATGCCAGAGTATGAAAAAAAAGATGCAGAACTGCTAAAAATTCACTTAAACTAAACATGTTTCACTGCACATGGATGATGATGGGACGTCTGTGTTTGACTGAATGTGACAACGGTGACGTCTTATTTCTGATCTGAACAGCCATTCATTAAAAGTGATATGAAATTATCAAATATTTTATAACAGATTATTTAGACGCCCTCAGTGATACTCAATGAGTTCCTGGATTCTTAATCAAAATGCCTCAGGTCTAAAGACAAACCTGTGACCCAGGTACAACCCTGTCATGGCAGGGTCGCGTTCCCAGGCGGCAGGAGCTTATAGTGTGAATTTGTCTAATTTATGTTGGTCGTGCGAGCTGCCAGGTCACACCTTGTCCTGGAGCTGGCCTGTTTCCCATGGACCCCCTGGCCGAGGTGTCAGCCCTGCTCCCAGAGCTTCTCAGGACCTGAGGTGGCTGCCAGAGGTGCAACCTTGCACCTCCCACCACATATATGGAGCAGCCTCCCTGGTCCTCCTCACTATCTTCTGCCTGCCTTACCAGCAACAAACCAACAGCTCACTGCTCAAGGAAGAGCTTACAGCCACAGCACCAACTTCAACTTCAACTACAACTACAACTACCACAGCAGCTATGGAAGTGTCCTACTGCTCTCCTCTACAGCTCCAGGAGAACTCCTTCCTGTTTGACTGTGATTTGCCCTGTGATGCAGCCTCCGACCCTGGTTACATGAGCGCAGGTAGCAGCCTGTCTCCCACCTCCTCTGTGGACTCCTTCTGCTTCTCTCCCACCACCCTGCAGACTGCTGGAAAAGACCAGAACACTTTGGACTGTTTTATCTTCGGCAACCCAGCAATGCCTCAACTTACCCATGAGACGCAGACTCTGCCCTGCCCCAGATCTTCCACAACTAGCTTCACCACAAAGAAATCCAGATCCAGGTATCCCGGGAAGAAGCGCCAAACAGCAAGTGAGAGGGAGAAGCTGAGGATGAGGGATCTGACCAAGGCCATGCATCACCTCAGGGCATACCTGCCACCCTCAGTGGCACCAGCTGGACAGACGCTGACCAAAATCGAGACGCTGCGCCTCACTATCCGCTACATCTCCTACCTGTCGGCTCAGCTGGGAATCACAGAAGAGGAGCTGGAGCAGAGAAGATCCTCAGGCTTTGTGGAGCAGCCCCAAACCCTGAGCCAGTTCCTGGGTCAGCCAACAGCCTGCTACAGCTCACCAGAACCAGATGCTAACACCATGACTGCAGCCCAGATGTCTTTTCTGCAGCCCTCATATCAGGTATGTTCATATCATGCTCCTAAAATTTCATACATTTTAATAGTTTAAAAGTAAAAAGAAACTTATTCTTTTTTAATTTATTATTTTACAATCGTTTTTCAGAGTGTTAGAGTGGAATAAGTTAATGACCTCAGTCTGTCTTCTCTTGCCAGGTTTCTAGTGATATTTCCTTCAGCAGTGAGCAGTTCTGGATGCCACAGCAGCAACTACAACATGCTGCCTTCTCTGCACACTGCTGAGAGACACGGGATCCATCCAACCAACTATTTTCATTGCAACAATGACCTCTAACATTAAGGACAAAGCTTCTAACCTTTGTTATTTTGAACAAAATGTATGATCTCCTGTATTTTTGTATATAGAACTGTATATTTATTAAGCTCTCACAATGTTATCAGAATAAACTTTATTTATCAAAGTAGTTCCTGAGTTTGTTGCATTCATCCACATGGGATTCATTTTTGGGTCTCCTATTTTTATAATCATTTTCACAAACCAAACAAAGGAAATACATTTGTTTTTACATACACATCATAAATCATAGGTGATGGTGTTTGGCCTTCACTTCCTCACAATAAGCCCTGCAGCTGTCAGCAGGACGTTGAGGTGCTAAACAGGGCACACATCCCCTCTAAAGTCCTTAAGGAAAGACCCCCACCATGAAGAGTGTCAGCTGAACTAGGAGCAGTTAATTGACACCTTTTCTACCCTGTGTAAACATGGCTGGAGGTTGAGGCTATGACAGACACCTCATGATAACTAAATGGTGCTATTAGGTTCTGAAACTCAGACAAAAAATTTGTCAGAATTGGTTTAATTTCACTCACAGATCTAACTGTCATTCTATGCTGGGAGATGTCTTTAAACATGGCTCAGAACCTACAGTGAACTGAACAGAGACAAATCACATTATTATTAACAAACTAATGTTTTACAGTGTGGCTATGTCAACACTCTAATCTGTGATGTTGCACAGATTACTGGAGCAGCTGCACTAACACCAACTAAAACTATGTGGATGTTTATTTTCAGTGAAGTGTTTTACATTCAGATTTGTTTTTCCTGTTGTGCCTGCAGTCTTAAAACACAAACTGTCTCCACAACCTTTGTAACATTTGCAGGATGGTCTCAAAGCATGTTTTCTGTCTTCACGTTTCAACTTCTGGTGGATCTTAAATATGCAATTCATTCAAAGTAGAGGTACAAATTTACAAAATTTAATACAGTTTTCATGTCATACATTATAAACTATGAGGATGTAGCCTGGTGAGCACAGAATATCACAAGTTCACATACAGTATCAAAATATATTTTCCTCATTAAGAACATAAATTTGGTATCAAACAGACTTTATTCATAAAAAGGCTTAATCAAAATTTTACATTCAATAAAAAGTCATCAAAATCAAAACATTTAAAATAATAAATTTGTCTCCAGGTGGAGTGAAAGTCAGTAAAACAATTTATAATTTAACAGCTGCATTGTGCATAGCATTAAATCTTGCTTTTGAACCATTCAAGCACCTCATTCTTGTTCATGGCCACCCAGTTCATGTTGGTTTTGGTTCCCTCCAGTGCCTGCTCAAGAGACGAGGTGCCTGTCCCCAGCTGCCCTGTGTTGTCCTTTTTGAATTGCAGCAGCTGGAGGGGAACAGGGTAAAGGGGGTTATTTGTAAAGTAGCTTAATGATGTAAATAGAAAATATTCAATAAGGATATGAGAACATTTTTTTGCCGTCACACCTGTGACAACTTTGGATACAGAGTTGATGCTTATTCTACTCTAGTCTAGCTGTTGATGTTAAAAAGTAGACTCAATATTAATGATCTTACACACAGTCAGTGTGAAATGAAACAGAGAGCCATTAGAACAAACAGACGACTACAATAAATATCAGAGAAACTGTACCTGCTGGTACTCAAACTCTGAGGAGAATCGCCTGGTCACTCCGCTAATGATACCTCCAAAGGAAAAGGATCCATCACTATACCTGAAGAAAAGGGAGACAAGACATATTTTGATTACAAAGCTGTTTTTCTGAAACTTTGATAGAAAGACCAAGAGTTTACAGCCATGCTAGCAGCTGTATAATACTAAAGTGATCTCAGTCACAGTACTAAGATGTTGATGTTTGGGAAGTATCTTGTTAGCCATTTAAGTTTAGCATGCTAGCATTTGATAATAGGCAAATGATCAGAGATTGATAGAAATACCACTGTTTTGCCAGAACCTGGTTATAAACCATAACATTTTACACCAAGAGGAGAGGTCCGAGAATTAAAAAAAAAAAAAGCAAAAGAAGTAAAATAAATTACAATAAATATTTCCAAAATCGCAGCATGCAATTTCAATATTACAATGTGCAATTCCAACATCACACAACATTTGCTTCATAGTTGGTTTGTTTGTTCTTTTATAGCTCAAACCGAGTAAAGATGTTGCTTATCTAAAAATGTGATGTATGAAGGGGAGGCACAATAAACTAAAGCTTCAATCTACATCTTTTTGGTCAACTTTTGTTTTGTTCCCTTTTTTCGTTGACTACTTTTCATTTTTGTACCTCCATGGATATATGATTTTGGAGAGAAAAAGTTTATTTTTTAAAGTTAAAAATGACAAAGAAAATACTACCACCGCTAATATATACATGTCTGCATCAGGAACAACTTACTCATTGACCAGACGGACCCAGTTGGCTCTAATAAAGTCCCATGCCAGAGGCTGACCAATGGGGGAATTAGCAATGGAATTAATGGTGGAGGTGGCATCCTGCCTACGGATCTTCGTTGAGTCCAGACTATATTCCAGATACCTGAAACACATTCACAGTGAGGACAATCGTCTAATGTGCCAAATTTACTGGCCGCTGCTGTAACAACAGTGTCAAAACCTTTATAATTTTTTTTAACATGGTGTTAGTGCTACTGACCTGTTCAGCAACCATGGCTGTCTGGTGCAGGCCAGAGCACTCATGATTTTATCAGCCTCTGAAGCGATGGTAGCAGTCTCATACATGGACCAAGCAAAGTCCCACTCGTCCCTTCCTCCTGCTGCAATTGCACTGCAGTACACTGTGTACCTCAAATTTGGACTTATCCTGGAGCGATTGATAAAGATGACAAAGAGTCAAAGACAATGACAGCAATGAAGGAATCAGGGCATTTTTATGTAGAAAGTAAGTGTGGACAAGGAATGAAAAAAGTGAAGCACTGGAGGTGAACATACTTGTTGTTGGTTGGGTCGTTCATCCACTCTCTGAACCAACCAGTGGTCAGCTCTTCACAGCCTTCCACTCCAGTGCTGCACGCCAAGGAGATTGCAGCCACCTGGTTGTACCTGTACAGGCACATGACAATGAATTATGTAAGGGTCAGGATAACACAAGAGGAAGGTCCAACTGTGGGTCCCACATCAGTGAGTCAGTGGAAGATAAGCTATGTCCTCATCATTGAAGCCTCTTTATTTAACATGTGAATTTTGCTTGGGTGATCTTTGTCCAGCAGCAGTGTGAGAACATCAATATGCTAACTAGTTGGTTGTGATTCCTTTGGACAACGGCCTGCTACAGCAGTTACACACGAGCTCTATCCTCTATTACACACTTAGGACCAAAGAGCCAACTAGTTAAAGTTTGTGCCAAATGATTTTCTGAAAAACCCAAACTGAATATGCTTTTATATAACTCATATCCAGTGTGGAATGTTGTAATATTCAGATTAATGGTAGAAGATTAGTGTGCAAGTAGTCAAAGTAATTCAAACGCAGTAAGTATCAAGAAAACCCAATGCATGAAAATGAATTTCAGTCGAACTGCAGCGAAGTTTCCCAGGAGTGAGAATTAAAGTGGAAAAAGTACATTTAAACTCAGAAGATGGAATATATATTTCTACCAAGGCAGGGATAAATTGGAGTGAACACATTCAAGAGATACTGGAGACAGGGACATAGTGTGAAGGAGGTTATATGAAGCACAGATTGGAAAGAGTTTTATGAGAGAGGATGGAAAAACACTTTGGGCACTATCTCATTTTACCACAGGGATGATTTAAACCTAATGTAATCTACATTATTCCTCAAAGATAGGGCTTACTGTAGTTTAGTACAAAATTCAACTCTTTTTTAAAATTTTTTTAATTTTTTGCATGCTGGAGTTAGATGGAGCTCTTGAGGTTTTAATAGGACAAAATGATCCTAGTCATGATACTATCATGGTTTATCACCATAATAAACATTACAGTACAATGCACCTTTACTATGGGTTCAAAGTTTGCACTCCTGCTTATCACTTAATCATCAAAAACACAAATTGCTGTCCAATGTAACAATCATGTCCTGGTACAAGGATTTGTCTCACAGGTTACACAGGTACATATATGATTAAATGAGAAGAACAGACATTGTTTAAAACAGACAAAAATATTAATATCCTTACTGGTCGGTGTGGCTTTCTGGGATCTGGGTCCAGTTGTTGGTGAGAGCTTTGAAGTGGTTAAACAGGGGGGTCACCTGTTTCTTTAAGTAAGCCTGAGGGATAAAGATGTAAACATTTTTTTAACTTGTGTTTTGGCTTGGGAGAGCCAATTTGTGTCAACCAGAAATGACAAACTAAAAAGTTCTTTTCATTTTTTATTTCATAAGATTTCCAGATAGATTTCTCCATGATTGACTAATCTACAATCCTCCTTAGACACTTGTATAGTCATGTGTTTCTTGGGGACAAGCTCTTGAGATTAATATTGTTAAATAGTATAATGAATATTGTGGATTTAACACAAACCTGCATGGGTCCATACACTTCACTGCGGTCAAACATGAGGGTGAAATAGTTCAGGTTGCTTCTGGCTGTCTGCCAGGGCATGTATTCAACCTCACTGCTCAGGAACTCTGTAGTACGCAGAGCCAGAGTTGTGCTCACAATCTTAGCCCTAACAAAAAAAGGTAAATACAATTACCCATCTCTCTATTTCAGTATATGACAACAATACTTTGCAAAACATATGGCCTCACCTTGCAAGGTTAAAAGCATCATCGATAATTTGTGCTCTGTTGATCACTGGAATATCCTGAAAGGTGAACAAGGAATTTAAGGAAATTGAATTTTGTTGCTTGGATAAGCATTTAGAAACACTGCAGAAGAAAGGGGTGATTGATAAATTTGTGGACTGTCTTCATACAACCAACCAGGAATGCAGATCTGAACTCTCTCTGCCTGAGTATGTTGTAAAAGAAATGTGCTGGGTTTTCTAACATTCTAACATTTCTAACATTCTACAATGGGCCATGAACTTATCAATCAGCCATTGTAACACAGCATTATTTCCAGTGGGAAGTGTTGTACCAGATGATTGGTGATCAGCTTGTTGAGGAGACGTTCCCAGTTGTTAGAGTCATAGTTGACTCTGTAGAAGCCTTTCATATTTATGTTGGCCACCAACCAATCATCAGCACTTAGCCCAATCTCTGAGCTAGTTCCTGTTCGGATGCAGAATAAAAAAATTAACTTTTGTACTGTGTTTATCATCCTTGCCTTTCTCTGAACATACATCGGGGGGAAAAAATCCTACCTTCTTTGCCAAGAAGCCAACTCTGCTGTTCAGCTCCACCAGCCTTAGTCCATGTAAGAGGCACAAACCATTCATAACTAGTGCCGAATGCATCCAGCCATACATGTGAACATAAACACAGAGTAAACAGAGAGAGCAGGTGAGTTTTATTTGGCACAGTTCAATATGACGGTGTATAGTTATTCAGTATATTCTCATTAAAAAATTAAGAACATTTCCTACTTGAACTGTGAAGGTGTGTCTACTGGAGAGTCTGGGTCCAGTAAGAAGTGTTTCTGGGTGATTATTCCGCTCGTAGTGTTAAAGGTGACCACAGGGAAACCCATCTGTAGGATCCAGCGGTTCATGATCTCCTCCACAGTGTGTGGCAGGGTTTTGTTCTCGCTTTCCACTGCCTGGTAAAAGGAATATGAATTACATCACATTAGTAATGCAATGACTCCTCCTGCTCCCTGCAGATGGATTTTTTGCAGTTCAGAGGGAAATCACATATAACAACAATGCATATTTAGATTTAGATTTCATTATCAATGTATTTTCTTTTCATTTTTTTAAAACAAGTGGGATCTAACCTTGCCCTGATCTAAAAAATCAAATTAAAAATAAGAACGATTAGTTGTTCTACTATTGAATGCTGATCATTTTGTCACAATGAACAACAAGCTAATTCTATAAATGTTTAAGGGGAGTCTACATGTCTTTAATTGAACAGGGACCAGTTACAAGTGGCAATTATAGTATAGTCTCATGCTAAATGCTGAATCACAGTGTAACACAAGAACAGAAAAGCCTTAATGTCAGAGGGATGACTGGTAAGGTCAATAACACAACAATATGCCCACCCAAAGTTTGTGATAAGCTAACATTGGCTACAATAAGCTATTGGTCATACCAGAACAGCACCAAATGGACTAACCTCAGTAAGTTTATGTATTGAAATTAAGTTTGTAAAAGGAAGCATGTTTTTTTTCAAAATTTAAATATTTAAAACAAGATTTTAATTGATTTTCCATTTAAGCTGCTGCTCTGTGTAAAGAAAGCGCTTGCGACAAAGATGCTGTCTTACCGCTTGCAGGTGCTTCCACAGATCTGAGTACACTGCATTCTTATACTTGAACTCCTCTAGGTATGTCTGCAGATGAAAAAAAAAATCAATTTATTGTATTCCAGTTGTAAATTTGTGTTGAAAAAAATAAGTTAGATGATCAATAAAACAGTAGTAGGACAATATAAATCTAAAAATTCTAAAAAAAAAAAAAAAAAAAAAAAATCACTATGTGCTGACTTCTGGAGAGTTATCCACTTGCAGAGGCTATTTGCTAATTTCATCAGCTGTACTCACATGAAGTCCTTTGGCAAAAATTGGCTCAGTGATAAACTCTGAAAGCATCCGGAGGACTGAAGCTCCCTGTAATAAAACAAAAGGATCAAAGCGGTGCTAGTGGGGGACATATCAGAATTACAGCAACCTGGTCATGAGGATCAGTGATTTGTTAGCAATTTAAGTCTGTAGTCATTTCAAGTTATTTCCCAAAGACATAGACTTTAAAGAAAGGGCAGAGTTTAATTTTTTATTTATTTTTCTTTAGTTAAGGTCAGCACCTAAGGAAGTTGTGATGTGTTACCCTCTATTATACCGCACCTTGCTGTATGTGATGGAGTCAAACAGTTGACTTATGTCTGCTGGAGTCTGGATGTCGTCCTCTGGGGTTGAGAGGGGATGAGAGGAGGCCAAGGCATCCACACCCATCACACCAATGACCTCATTTATAACTATTAATTCTTTCTGAAAAATACAAAAAAAACATGTGTTGTATTTGGTGTTGTTTTCCAAGAAAGATGCTATATTAATTTTTACATCTATAGTGTGATGAATTTGCTTAAAAATAGGTCCATTCAGTGTATTCAGCAGGTAAATTCTCAGCTAGGATTTATTTATACAAGACTTGTCCTCCTTAGAACAAAACTCACCATTTTCCACGTTGGTTCAGCATAGTCGGCTCCAAGATAAGAGACGTAGGTGGCAAACCCCTCATTAAGCCACAAGTCATTCCACCACTTTGTGGTCACCAAGTTTCCAAACCACTAAGAGGACAGAATTTTATTGTATTAGCAGGTTTTTCAAGCATATGTCAATGCCCAAAGCAAGGATTATATATATTTTTTCAAGTTTGGAAAGAAGTATGGTCTTTAGTGTGTTACCATATGAGCGAGTTCATGTGAGATGACTGTTGCCACCCACTCCTTGTCCCCATTGGATGACACAGCAGGATTATATAAGAGGGCGGTTTCTCTGTAGGTGATAAGGCCCCAGTTCTCCATGGCTCCAGCACTGAAGTCAGGAAGAGCAATCTGGTCTAAAAATGATGAAAACCGTCAGTACATGTCATTTTCGACTGCTGAATACACATTTTCAAAAATATTTTTTTTACACCTCAGTAAAAATAAAAGCAGTTAGCAAATATACTGCAATTGTGTAAAGTGAAATTCTGTCCTTGTATTGGACTGTGTGTGCAGTTCTTTGTACCTGATTTTTTCAGAGGGTAAGAAATGTTGTAGTAATCCTCAAAGAATGCCAGTATTGGTCCGGTTTTATTGAGAGCATAGTCCCCCTGCCCTTCCTCTATTGCCTTCCTGCGAGCCCAGATCCTAATCTGAACACAAACAGTCCACCATTAATCAAACAGAGTGCAAAAACAACAGGGAGACCTGAGACGTGAGCTGAGGTTTTAGTCCAGCAGAGGGCAGCATAGAAGCACTATTCTGAGCATTACAGTACAGCAACAAACTGCAGACAGGCAGGCACCTGTTGATTGTAACAGTGGCTGTTTTCAAATGATTGTCAATTGAAGGTGGTCTCAATAATGGTAGCAACACTTCTGATTACCCTGAATGGCAACCAAAAATTCACTTGAATCGATCACACATAAGTACATAATAAAACAGCAGGTAAATCTGAGGCATGGATGTGCTATTTGTAAAACTACATTGCCACTGCAAGATTCAGTCAACAGAGAGATAGTCAAAACTTTCAAACCTTTTACGCAATTAGTTTCCAGAGCTAGCAAAGTTCATTCCTTTATTTAGTCAACTAATATGCAATAAAAAAGGGTCAAACTTCACATCAGGCCTCTTATGCCAAATGAGCCATGAATATCTTCTGGAGGAAGGTGAAAAAATGTTATTGACCTAAAGAGCTTGCCTGTGTCTGAATGACATTTTTATGATCTGAGATTTGGCTTATGTAAAAGATCAATTGTCTCCTCTTTCTTTATTTAATTCAGCAATTCTCCGTAAAGAAAAATTCTGTGGCTCAAGGTTTGAGTTTTCAGACTATATTGGGCTCTGTCAGCTTAGATGCTGGGACTAATTCAAGCTGTAAGTAACAATTGCACTGTATTATTACATCAGCAGACACAGAGGTAGTGGTAGTAAATGCAGTATTAGTAGTTAGAAGTGGTAGATGGCCAAAGTGTGATTGTCAAAGCCGATATTAATGTTAAAGTTTATTGTTTAATTGTAACCCCACCACCACCCACGTCCTGCTCTACAGGGAGCTGAGGGTCAGAGTCTGTCGAAGCATGTAAAGTAAATTAATTGTAATTCTATTTACCAACTTTAAATGTAACATACGGAGACATTTTTCATGCATTTCCATTTGTATGATTCTGAGTGTAAGATGTAGTAAATGATACTTACCAAAACTTTTGCACCCTCTTCTGATCCAATGAATCCAAAGTCAGACACAACAAAAGCCAGCAAGTAGGTTGACATAATCTCTGAGGGCTCAAAGCGTGTCTCGGTTAATTCCTCGCCATCCACAGTGATGTTAGCAGGTTCTGTGTGGGGAAAAAAGACAAGAGCAGATTTCTTATAACTGAAGAAATAAGGAATAATGAGTGCGCTGTATGACTATAGTACAATACAGCAGAGAATTATAATGTTTGGAGCCGCGACATCAAGAATCTGTCATTTTGACAGCAATAGTTATCATGATTGTTATTTTTCAGACAATGTAAAATAAATGTTGAGGGCAAATTTGTCAGTGTTGTAAATAGCCAAAAGTTTTGCTTAAATGTTTGTGCAAAATAAAATTTAAAAATGCTTATTGGTGTTTAGTGCCTATGATTGAAAAAAAAAAAAAAAGGTTTTCTAAAACGATAAATGTCATCTATAAAATATGATATAAAATATAAAGGTCAAGTACACTATGCTTAATTGTAGAGTTGTTGGGAGATATTAAAAATGGTTATGGTTCACATGTAAAAACAAGAACTTGCCATAGTTCATGCCATTGGACAGAGCCACGGTGCCCCTGGGGTGCACGATTGTAATGTTGAAGACAGCTTTCATGGCGGGTTCATCAAAGCAGGGGAACGCTTTCCTGGCGTGTGTCGCCTGCATCTGTGTCGTGGCCACCACTCTGACAATAGGAGAGACATTTTCCAAAGAAATTTCAGATTAAAGTGGATTGTTTTTACAGCCAAAAAGTTCCTCAGAAATCATGTCTTATGCCACGCTGAATTGTTTTTGGAGGGTTACTAATTGTTGCAAAACCGTCATGTCAATAAGAACATCTTACACTTTGATTTTTAGGGTTGAAACCAGTCAAACTTTTGTCAAGCTTTTGTTCTAAACTCAATGCTAAACCGGAAACATGTGAGTTTTCATTTCAAACTTAAGTTTTTGTATGACTTGACATACAAGATATAGCCTGTTAAATTGTCAGTTAATTTTAAAGAGTCAAGTAAGCACTTACTGCCCTTGTTTCCAGTTTTAGTGATAAGCAAAGCAAAATTACTGTTGCCTGTTTATGAACAAAACAACGACCTCATCTATCTCTGCAAGAATGTGCGCATTTATAAAATGCCAGATTATCTCTTGTGTTTTAGTTTAAATACATTGTCTAAGATGCTCATAGAGTTTTCAAGTTTTTAAAACCCTACATAGTTACATATTAGTATTTACATTTTGTTAAATCCTCATATGAATACATTGAGAATTAAATAGAAAATTTCAAAACAAATTGCCTTTAGCAAAATTAAAAAATGCTTCATACTTTTTCACATTATCTTCTGTGTACTCGCTCCTGTAGAATCCTCCCAGGTCATCAGAAAGCTCTCCGGTAAATGTAGTACGGAGCTCGTATGTGCTGCCGGCCTTCAGGGTGCTGTCGAGCTGGATCACCAGGAACTGGGTGGGAACCTCCAGCCAAGACTTAATAATGCTAGGCACAGTGGCTCCATTGAGGCCGGTCAGTGTGGCATAATGACCGCCAGAGGTGGTGAGGTTCAGCTTGTAGGAGTGGATGATGATGAGATCAGTCTCATTCACACATGTGAAGATCACTGCGGAGTTTCCAGTGAATATGAACAGGCCATTTGTTTCGGGCTGTAGTCGGGGTCTCAGGGTCACACTGTAGGAGACAGGTGAGAGGGAGTCTGGAAGTCTGTAGCGCTGCCAAGGCTCTTTAGGGGTGGAGGGTGTTGTGGATGGCTCGGTGGTGGTGCCGGCAGTGGTTGGCTTCGCGGCGCTGGTAGTGGCTGGCTTGGCGGTGCTGGCGATGGTTGGTTTTGCCAGATCTTCAGATTTTGCCTTCTCTTGAGAATAAACCACAGCAAGAGCTATGATGGTGGCCACAGCAGCTAAGGCTACAACCGCGCCGACTATTGCCACCAATTTGCTGATGTAGAATCCTTTCCCCATGTCTCCACCAGAGAAGAACAAGACAGAATGGAGACAGTGATTGCTATTTATGCTCTGCCTTGTTAGATTAGGCCCAAAGTTAATAGTTGATCTTCTGGGCGGGGAAAAAATAGCTGAAATTACAAAATATTGAGTTGTAAAAAGTCCTTGAGATAAGAGAGAATCCTGACTAATCTGTGAACTTCATACCTGCATGAAGGCTCCGAATAAAAGCTCCCTATGTCTGTGTTGTCTCTGTTTATTCAGTATTGTAAATCCTATGGTAGTGGTACAGTAGAACACTGCCTGTGTCTGTGTGAGAATGTGTGTGTCTGTGTGAGAACGTGTGTGTTTGTGTGTGTGTGTGTGTGGTTGCAATTTGCAGATGTCAACCGTGTACAGATCTGGCACTCCAATACTGAGGAGGCCAAAGAGGTGTAATAAAATGACTAAAGAAGGTTTTACAAAACTGCATAAACTTTTATTTAGCCTCAAATGTTGTGCAATCTGTAAATTTCCTTTGGATGGACATAACAGTTGTGGTTTGAAAAAATGGAGACATTCCAATTGTTAGAATACAACTCATATTATGTGCCTGAACGTCACAGAAATGCCTTCTTGCGACATTTTGATTTTGGTTTCAAAACAGAATAACCGCAGTTCACAAATTATTCAGAAGATCATGGAAGTAACCAACTCTTTCTCAATAAAATGAGGTAAAAAAAAAAAAAGGCATCAACAGTGAGCTGAGCAGGGTGAAGGATGATGGAACTGGCAGTCAGACACCTCTAATTACCAGAAAACCATGAGTGTGAAATTATCACTATGTCCACAGGCATGACAGGAAATGACAACTTTGGTGAATCAGGCACAGCAATACTGTGCGGTCAGCCTGTTTTTTTTGTCAGAACCCACAGTCTTGTATACAATCTTCTATTTTAGCATTTAAAAGGAGAGAAAATAAACCTGAAGCATAAAAGGAAACTCTGGGTCAATTTTACGTGCGTAGAGAGAAACCGTTGTCAAGCCGGTGTGTAGCCTTGTGTAGACAGCATTAAAATAAACAGTTCCATCAACCATGTGTGTGAATCAAATAACTGTAAAATACAGCTGACCTTCCTCTTGTTCAAACACACTGAACATGCTGATAAAAGTTTCTCCAGGCTGCGTATTTATAAGCAAACACACAAGGTAAGACGTGTCCACAGCTTTTTGTTGACATGCAACATGTTTGCATCTACATTTTATGTAGTCAAAAGTCCATTTCAAGGCTGCGTTACAACCTACATTAGTACCACTTGAACAAAAAAAGTGACGCCCTCATTGATAAGGTTGCGCTTAACGCAACTGGAGCTGCAACACAGAGGTCTGAGAAAAAAAACGGCAAGTACTGTCATCCGGAAAAAGATCTGTTTATCTTTAACTACAAAGCAAAGCACCTCTGTCCAGCAACGTGCTGCAATTGACCAAACAAATACATGCAAGTGACAGTTGTCGGTAGATGAAGCCTAGTGTCTCACGTGATTGCAGAAAAGGAGATTAAATGAGAGATAATAAAGTTTCGAACTCATGGTTTGAACCACGACCCCACCAAAGCAGGGCATTGTGTAATGCAGGTCTGTTTATTTAGTCTGAATGCCGCCAAAAAAAAAACAAAAAAAAAACTCATACCTCTCTCCACATACCGAGAACCACAACACATGCAGACAGACACATGTACACCAAATTACAGTATGATGCAATGACAGCAACCGTTTCACTTTCCACATTGTTTTCTTACCTTGTTTTTAGTTAGTTTGGACTCAGTGGATTCAGAGGCTTTTTCACCTGTTAACTGTGAAAGCGGACTTTAAAGCAGTGTTGTCTGCCACACTTCACTCACTCTTAGCACGTCAGCTGCTCGTCCATTCATACCAAGAAATGCGCCATATCTCTCATTTGAAAATATGTCCTGGAGAGCTCGTTACCAAAGGGGAATGTACGTATTTATACCAGGCAAAAATCTGCAACATATCCAGATTTGTACAGATGATGCAACAGGATATTACACAATCTTCAAACGCGGAATATACAATTATTGCCATCTGCAGCTGGTCATGAACTTGTTCTGTCTTGTCTTGAGGGTTAATCCAAGGTGAGTCTTTGAAATATAGGAATTTCCTAAAATCAGCATACAACTGTTCCAATAATACCGTACAATGTAGGACATTCTGTCAGCAGTGTTGGACACAGACTGTCCGCTAAAGGTCTAAAACCATCCTTATCACAGCCACTTTCTGAAGAAAGAAAAGCAGTGCTGAAGCACTTGTACACACAAATACATCATTGTGCTAGCATTCAATAATTCAATAATTCAATAATTCAATTCAATAATGCAGGGTTGAGAAAGTTATCAAAACTTAAAAAGTATTTAAAACTACTAGATCTGCTTTTCTGATCTCCTGATTCACCCTACCATGAAGTGAAATAATAAAGGACATAAGAAGCTTTAAAATGTAACAGTGGTTAACACACATTTAACACGTCTGAGAGAGGAAAATACAGTAAGTCACCCAGAGGTCTAGTCTTTTGGAATAGATATGAACTAAAATCTTTTTTCTTTTTTTTTTCATTTCCATGAATTACAATGTTGACAGAGCAGGAAAACATTTTGTGGATCTGTTAAATTGTGTAAGAGTATGGCATATCAGGCAAAACACTGTGATTCCAGACAATCACAAAAAAAGAGATGAACAGAAGTGTAATTTAAAATGCAGAAGCCAAAAACACCAAAAAAAGCTCCCAAAACGCTAAACTTCCCAAACATGATAGCATCTGTCACTTTTATTCCTGTATTTTATTTCTCTAAATGCCTTGCTCCAGTTTTGAATTCCTGAAGCCAAAGTAAAGTCACATGAGTGATTTCACATCTGTTCTTTCCTCAAAGGTCAGTAAAGACATTACCCAACTGTTTTTGCAGGCAGTGCAGGACTCCCCATGACCCCTTTACTTTGACATGTAACATCAGTGAATAGAAAATATCAGTAAAACCTCGATGTTGTAACCCTGAACTTTCAGTGTCAATGTCTGTTTCAAACAGGCTGAAATGAGGAAAGTTCCCCCTCTGTGATAATCTCACTCCTTCATCACTGTAAATAGATAGTTTCTCAGTGTAAGTGAGAATAAAATCCAGAGATGCAGCAAACAATGAGTGCATAGTGTAGTGCAATTATTTATGATCTAATCATTACATTTTTTGAAAAAGGGCAAACAACAAGAAGGCTAGCAAACATTAAGTCAGGGTAATTTATTCAGTAAAATAAAAGTTTCACAATGTCTTTCTTTCGTACCACTAAAGGGCAAAATGATTCTCAACGGAAAGATACCCAGTGCTGACAATGATTTTACATTAAATTAACTGCAGGAAATGGGAATTTACCAGTGAATCATTGCGTTTTTTTAGGAGTTACACATGTAGAATCAATGTCATTGAACACTAAAGCTGCTCTGATGCAGGAGGTTAAATGCCTCATGCGGTATAAATGGGGCTGCATACACATGAAGTATAATGTAAAGAAAAATACATCAATAAATGCACTTTGGAGAGTTTTGTAAGATGAGTATCAAGTGAAACAGTCTTTTGTTACAACTTTTATTTGTTTTATGACAAAAACAGACTGGGGGTGAGAGTTCAACCATAGTATTTAATGCCAAAACGCTGACATACAGTGACATGTCGTAAGTGGCCAACTGGTCATTATAAGTCAGTCCTTTCCTCTAAAGTAGATGCTTATTTATGTGTTGTATTGTGTTACATCAGTTTTCTTGCGCAGTTGTTACCGGGACAAAAAGCTGGTCATTTGTTGATCCTGATGATTATAGTGACAGTCATTCATTATGTATCCCTGACTCTGCAAAGAAAGAGAGTTTGTCATTGTGACTGTCTGGCTGTCCTCATGTGGACTCCTCAGTAAACCACTTAAGTACATGGGCTTTGTTCTCTGTCACCCATTTTATGTTGGCTGTAGTCTTTTCTATGGCCTGTTCCAGGGCCAAGGTGGCTGAGCCAAAACCAACATTAAGGTTCTCTGCTTTGAATTTCTTCAGCTGAAGGGAGACACAAAAAACAAATAAAGTAAAACTGAATTACTGCATTTGTCCTCTTTTTTACCTCTAAATACACTCAGAGAAATACAGCGTGTGTTTAAGTGTTGATTTGGCTGTGCAGGCGGCATACCTCCTGCAACTCAAACTCTGTAGAGAATCTCCTTGTGATTCCATTGACCAGGTTAGTGAAAGAAAATGACCCTTTGCCATACCTAAAAAAGAAAGGATGCTCACTTCAAGTATAAATATGATTATGGAGATCCGTGAAAGAAAATTGTGCATATCCTGCTGGTGACCTCGCTGAACATCATTCTGGGAAAACATCAGTTAAATGTTGTCATAAAGAGAAAAATCTGCAAATGAAGTCCTGTGGTTTTGGACATGTGTGAATGTTCAAAAATAGCTGCAACACAATCAGCTCTTTATATTTGCGCTATTATGTTTTACTGCCAAAGACTCAACTACATTTTAAGTTTCCTCTAACTACAGCGGGCTTATAAAAATGCTTGTATAATCAGGAAACTGGGTGAAAGAGTGAAGGAAAAATGGCCCCATGTGCACCAAAAGAATATAAGTCTACCTAAATATTCCCAGCATTTTTAACTTTTAGACTCAGTTATGAGCTGTGGTGGATTCTGTGCATAAAAAATATCTTATGCATTTCTTGGTAGTGCCTGCTGTTATTATGTCAAACCCTCCTGTGGGATCTTACTGTTTGAAAATCTGTGCCCATCGAGCTCTAACAAAGTTCCAGGCCAGAGGCATCCCCACGACGTTTCCTGCAATGTACTGGATGGTAGAGATGGCATCTTGCTTGCGGATCTTTGTTGGGTCGAGTGTGTAGTCCAGGTACCTGGCTCAACCGAAACTTGTTATTGAAAATGTATATTTCCCAAGACAAAATTTTAATACATTCATTCTGGAAGAAAAATCAACTGGTGATCATGAAATATTTTCAACATATGAAGCATGTAAAAATGTGTGAAACAATTTTTACTTTGCTTATTCTGCTGTGATATAATAAATACTTTCCATAAGTTGTCGTTTTACCTTTTAAATGATTATTTAGTATTCAGAAGGAACGAAAGTGAATTTCAGATACAACACAGTTGCATGAAAGTCAACAGAGAGACACAAGTGGGTGTGAACAGATGTAAATTTCATCATGGTTTCACATGAACTAAACCAAACTAAGCAAGACTGTAAAACTTTTTGAACTACCTAATGACTAATTCACTTTCTCAGAAATGAAAGTTGAATTCTTGGGCTATAAAAAGGCAATTGCTCAAGTCAGCACTCTCAGGGGAGTTGAACCTTTTCTGGTTTCATATGACCATTAGCTGATTGTGGCTGAGGGTGGCCAAGTCAGCTATTATAATTAGTTACTGGTGTTGAAATGTCATTACTGAGGCATTTGAATACTTACGCATTCTTTTCTTCATGTGCCAGTATCAACTGTACTTCTTTAGAGAGATAAATCTGCAAGTTTAATGCTTTTGATGTGTCATTGTGCTGTAATTACTAAATGTGGCCCAAGTGGATGATGTTCAGCAAACATTAGTCTTAATTTGAATCATTCTACCACAAACTTAATGTAAAACGTTTGTTTTTAAGCAAATCGAGTTTGTGTTTTTGAGAGTGCAGAAGACTAGTGAAACAAGTAAGTACGTGCATGAATGAGCATCTTTTTTTTAAAAAAAACAAACACCTTGAACAAGGACAACTCCACCAGTGTGGATGCTGCACACACCTGTTCAAAAGCCAGGGCAGTTTGGTGCAGCCCATGGAAGCCCTGAGCCGGGACGCTTCAGATGCCAGAGTGGCATTCTTGAACATTTTCCAGGCAAAGTCCCACTCCTCAGCACCGCCAAAGGCTATGGCAACGCAGTACACTGTGCTTTTCAAGTTGGGATGGATCCTGGTTAATATTAAGGTAAACATGCAGTGGGTAAGAAAATGAATACCAAACACAGAGTTGTTTGAGTCGCTGTCTGGAGCAAAGTAACACAGACTCCACAAACACTTCAGTAGTCAAATTTGCGCAAATATACATTTTTAAATATGCAAGAACTGTCTAGACTGCTTTGTACTCACGGGTTGTGATGTGGGTTTTCCATCCACTGTCTGTACCAGCTTTTGATCAACTCCTTGCAGCCCTCCACACCCATACTGCAGGCTAGTCCAATAGCATTGATCTGATTATATCTGAGAGGGAAGATGTTTGAAAAAACATGGAAGAAACTGCAACATTGCACGACAGTAACTAATATGTGTGAGGCTTATGGAAAAGGGTAACAATCTCAATTTAATATTACATTTGGATTAATTATGTCATCAAATGGTGCATTAAAACACATCTTCTTGAATAAGCTCTTACTGGTCAGTGTGTCCTGGAGGTATTTTGGTCCAGTTAGCTGTAATCGTCCTGAAGTGCTCAAAAAGGGGTTGGACTTGTTTCTTTAGGTATGCCTTAAATAAAAAATGAATCAGCAGTGGTTTATAAGTCTAGTCATTTTTATTAACTTCTCCTTTTGTTGTCAGAATGCAAAGTATTGCAGTATTAACCTGTAAAGCTCCGTAAACCTCAGTGCGGTCAAACATGAGGATGTAGTAGTCAAAATTCCTCAGTGCTGATTCCCAGGGGATGTAGTCTCTTTCCTTAGATAGATATTTGGTAGATCTCAGGGCCAGTACTGTACTGACCATTTTGGCTCTACACAAAAGGAACAAATGATTTGTATCTTTTGCAGACATAAAAAGTGTGACCATTGTCTTAGTTTAAATACTTATGTTTATTTACCTTGCAAGGTTGAATGCATCATCAATGATCTGTGCTCTGTTTATGGTTGATAAAGCCTAAAAGGAATCATACACACAAACTTACACATGTTCAAATCCACATGCAGTGAAGCAAAGAGATCAGTGTCTACTTCTGTAAGACAGCTTTTTTATTTCTTATACAGTTTTGGTGTCTGTAGTTTCAGAAAGCACATTTAGCAGAGGATTAAAATTTAAAATTATATATATTTACATATATATATATATATATATATATATATATGGCAAAAGCAGCATGTTTTTGATTCAAAACAACCAACGAAAACTTGAAATGCCATTTTTATTTAATCCAGCTTTCTCTCTCCACTTTCTTGGTCAAATCTCTTCTGTAGAACAGTGTATTTTTACTTGTTAGGTCTTTCGAAAAAAATGTCAGACCCATTAAGTATCATCTAATCCAAAATCTACTGTTTAAAAAAAGTATCTTACCCTTCTCTGCCTTAACCTAAAAATGCATTTAAAGCACAAACAAAGCCATCACTGAAACTTTCACCCAGTGACTGGGCATGAGACTCACCTGATGGTTGGTATTTAGCAGTGAGAGGAGACGATCCCAGTTTTCAAGGTCATAGTTCACTCTAAAGTACCCAGATACATTGGTGTTTGCCAGCACCCAGTCCTCTCCTGACACTCTCATCAGACTGTTGCTGTCTGAGAAAAAAATTCAAAAGAAAGATATGCAAAAATAATTAATTTAGGAGAGAGCAAATTACATGGTAAGTTTCTTCTCCTCTGATCTGCGGATCTAATATAGAGGGGCAGTGGTTGTTACCATGACTTCACCTGTCTTTTGGAGGAGCCAGTATTGTTGCTGCTCCACTCCTGTCTTCATCCATTTAATTGGGACAAACCACATGTAACTGGACAGAAACAGAGATGAAGACTGTGAGTTTAAGAGGAGGAGCAATGTTGTCTTGCATGGCTTAGGAATGGCAATGTTGTGTTGCTGGTCTGTCTTTTTTGTTCTATTATTGGTTGTATTGCCATTTAAATTTGGTGCATATATTAATGGCCCACAGACAATAAACCATATTAACTTTGCTGATCCTCGGACTGTTCTTCTAAAACCACAAGGTTCAAATATATAGATAAGAAACAAACAACAACTACATTCATGGTACCACCAGGATAAAATGGGATAATTTTAGTTATTATATAGCACCACGATCGCCTCAAATTAAGTACTTTGGTTTATGATCGAATGTCTGAAGTATTAATGACAGTTTTATTAGCAGCTTTATTTTTGTTTGATGCTAAGTATCAAACAGTGTTGTATATCAGCATGCTATCACACCAAACTAAGATGATGAACGTGAAACATCACACCTGCTTAAAATCAGCATGTTAGCATGTCATTTTAAGCCAGCTGTCATGCCAATTTTGGAATTTTTTGTAATTTTGTTTTAAGTAATTCTGTGCAGCCTTACATAGTTTTTGTTGAGAGTTACCATATTTACATCAGTACGATTCAAAGATATACAGATATTATGTTTGTGCCTCTGCCAGTTGCAATTTTCCTATTAGGGAATACATTTTGTACTAGGGAATATATCCAGTATTGCAATAAGGAATCGGTCTCTTTAGTTTTTTCCTACATGAAACTTACAGGATAAGGTAAAACTGTTTCCTACTTGAACTGAGAGGGCCTCTCCACTACAGATTCTGGATCCAACAGGAAGTGTTTCTGGGTGATACTTCCTGTCCGGGTGTCAATAGTGACCACTGGAAAGCCCATCTGAAGAGTCCAGTGGTTCATGATGTCATGGACGGTGTGAGGAATATGCATATCAGGTGTGTTTTCTACTGCCTGACAGAAATCAGAGGGTAGCAACAATTTAAGAGGAAGCGCACTCACCCAAGGAGACTTTGAAAGGATGAACAATGCACAGCAAGTTTGTGACTGGAAAGTTTTTTACTGTACCAACCTGTTGGAGATGGTCCCATAAGTCTGTGTACACTGTGTTGCCAAAGGCAAATGCATTCAGATATGACTGGGAGGAGAGGGCAGTCAGAAAAGAAGGAAAAATATCAATAACTGGCAACACATCAGAAAATCCTGTACACTGGAAGCGATGAGTCATACATTTAAAGTGAATGATGAGCAAGTAATCTTTTGGTTTACTACCTCACATCGTTCACACTAACAAAAATAATATTTAAGTTTGATTCATCACACCTACAGACCAAACATAAACACACGAACATGCACACAAACACATGCGCAAACAATCAGGGGTAGTTGTGTCCGCACTATTTTCCCCCTAACAGGAGTTATACACCTCCACACATATGTACCACCTCAAAAACACACACGCTGACACACAGGGTCAGTAGTAATTAAGTGATGAGACATAGAGTCACTACTCACACTGAGTCCTTTGGCAAAAACGGGTTCAGTGAGAAACTCTGACAGCATCCTGAGCACCGCTGCTCCCTGGAAACAGTAAACACAGAAACCTTCAGATCCCAGTCGGACTTTGACAGGATTTTGAATTCCCCCAAAGGAATTACTCAGTTTCCCCAGTGGTGCAATATGGCTGATCTGATAGAGCTAAACAACATCCAGAGCTGGGAGAATAGATACACTTGTAGATAGATACACTAGAAAATATATATTAAAAAAATATATTTCATATAGAACAAACAATAAAGTTGTATTGAAACTATGGCGGTCATGAGGTACTGCCACATTTATGAATATTTTCAATCACAGGGGATCCTTAAAGTAAAAATAAATTAACACATTGAGCTACAGAATATAATACTTGGAGAAAATGTGAAAGGGCAAAATTGTTATAAAAATTCAATGTCAAAATGAGAACCTGCATCGGATTACGTACAAATTATGTAAGAGAGGCAGACCTTGCTGTAGGAGATGGTGTTGAACATTTCACTGATCTGAGCAGGTTCATTGACCTCTTCTTCTTGGCGGGACAGCGGGTGGGACGATGCCAGGGCATCTACAGCCATCACCTTGTGCACGTCATACAGTATGATCTGCTCTTTCTGCAGCCAAGCAGAGAGATGAGATAGGACAGACTCTGTGAACCAGATCTATGAGAGTCCAGTGAAAAACATTTCTCTTCATTGTCTGTGCAAAACTGAATGGCTCTTACAAAGTTCCAGGTGGGCTCAGCATGGTCAGCTCCAAGGTACTCTACATATGACGCAAACCCCTCATTCAGCCAAAGGTCGTTCCACCATCGCAGAGTCACCAGGTTGCCAAACCACTAAAAAACACAAAACATAAAAAGGAATAAGTCAAAGAGTTCTGCCACAGTAAATTAGGTCAGGAAGTCCACTAAAATTCATTTCCAAGAAATATAAAAACTTACTAAGCATGGACTTAAGAAAATTCCCAACCACAGAATTTCACATCACTGTAATGTCACTCTAAACAGGGTTGATTTGCCCCTGGGTGATTATTTGTCATGTGCTTTCGCAAAGGGAGGTTGTATGCTTTGGCTAAATGGTTGTTTATAACATTGCTGTGACTGTTTTCTTCCAAGATTTTTGTCTCCCGATTAGGAGAAGGATCAGGAGGGACTCAAGTGATGACAGCCATTTGGCATGGATGTTATGGCCTACCATGTGTGCAAGTTCATGGGAGATTACAGTTGTAACTCTCTCTTTGTTTCCAGTGGAGGACAAGGCGGGGTCGTAGAGTAGAGCTGTCTCCCTGTATGTGATCAGGCCCCAGTTTTCCATGGCACCAGAGTTAAAGTCAGGCAGAGCTATCTGATCTGAGAACAAAGGACATCAGAAATTCTTCAGTGAACCATAACAAGCTGCATGTGCTCTTAACAGCCAGAATGTCACTCAAAGCATTTGGTATTTAATGTTACTTTGCGTATCATCCATCATCAAGACATTGCCTACACAGTAAAGTAGCGAAACCACAGATCACTACTTGTATAAATAAAGGTTGTTTGTCTGATTGACTATCAACATAATGTATTTGACGGAGGAGGTGTGTAAAAAAGGGAAGTTAGAGTGCAGTCAAAATACTTCTGAAAGCATGCAGTTTGATGGATAATAACTTGATTGGCTGTTTGATTATTTCACTAGGAGGATTTATTGACCTATTGAAGGCATGAAGACATTGTTATGAGTTACGTATTTAATGACAACTGGAGTTGGAATGGAAAGACATAACAGAGGCAATATGACAAAATTTATGTTGTCTTCTGTTTTTTGCATTTTAGCTTCACTTGACACATAATCCCGGGGATGGCAATGTTGGTCTGTAAGTCAGTTGGTTGTTCTGTCTGTCTATTCCTTTGGTCCAAACTTACATCTCTACAATTATTTGATGGATTATTCTGAAATATTATACAGCTACCCATGGTCCCCAGATGATAAACCTTCACCATCTGGCTTCTCCTTCAGCACCTCTGGCAGGTTAATGTTTTGACATATTGACAACAACAAAAAAAAAAAGTGCGCAAAGTTTGAACAAAACAAACAAAATGATTCTCTGTCAAGCTGCAAAGACTGGTTGCTAAGCTGAGAGACAAAAAGAAAATAAGACAAATATTTTAGTCTTCACAGACATATGTTTGTCTGATGTTGATTCAGAGTCGACCCACCTGACTTGCTGAGTGGATATGGGGCATTGTAGTACTGCTCATAGAACTGAAGGATCGGCCCTGTGACATTGAGAGCATAGTCTCCTTGCTTGTCCTCTATCGCTTTTCTTCGGGCCCAGATTCTGACCTGCAAACACAATTTTAACAGCTTTTGAAAAGACACTGGTTATTCTTTGTTCACATCTGATTTATTGCAATCTTGGGTCCCATAAGAACAGGAATATAATGATGTGTCCTCCTGAACCTTGTTATCATTTACACTGGTTGTTTGTACTGCTTTTGATCCATCATGCCAGTTTTACTTATATGCTGACAATACTGTTTTTATATATATGGGGAACAAACATTTCTTACCAACAGATTGTTGTTTTGAGTTGACTGAATGTTGACAAAGTCACTGACGATGAATGCCAGCAGATAAGTGGACATTCTCTTTGTGGGCTCAAATGTAGTCACTCTGACAGGCATGCCATCAATGACAGAGTCTGCTGTGTCTGTTCAGAGAGGGGAGGAGTTAGACTCTGACACTCTGTTAGCATTAACAGCATTTTGGTGCTGACTTTTTGTAAGATTTCTGAGTGATTAATTATTCACAAAGAATCCGTTTTACACAAACGTATATTTATATATCTGCTCAGTATCTCGACCCGAGTTTTCTGAGGTAACATTTAACTGCTGCTACTACAGCTGCTAGTAAGCTCTGTTAACTGTGTGATTAGCTGCCTGCAAAGAGCAATGAGAGTTTGTCTTAACCCTTTATTAAAGGAATTTTGGACAACTCTAAGAAAAAAATTTTGGGCAGGTGTACCCAGTGGAAAATGCTGGTAGAGAGCAAGGCTAAATGGGCTGCAGATCCAAAGCCAGGTCAGTTACATAACACAAATAAGCTCAACAGCCTCAGTTGACATCATGGCAATGGGGAAAATACAGAAGGGGTGAGTAATGACGGAGAGAATAAAGAGCATGATCAGGACAAGAGTAATTTTTGACTGACTTTTGCTAAGTAAGATGCAAAGATTCAGAGGGGGACATTGACATAGAAGACAAAAAGAGAGAATGGCCAAGCAGGCAACTATGACAGGAATAATATTAAACTGGCGATGAGTTGTCAGCAAGAGCTTCGATATGTGGTGAAGCAAAAGAGGAGAATGTTGACGGAGAAGAGAAAGATATTGAGTAACCAAGCAAGAGGCTGGTAAAGGAGTAAATTGAGAGTCAGACTTGCTTTTTGTTGTATGCGACACCGTGAAGGAGGAATACCAAAAAGGTAGTTGACAGAGGAGGCTTAGAGGAGAACAAGAGAGTCACCAGGGTTAGAGACAAGGGCACATGTCAGACTGGCTTTCAGTCACTGGCAAGAACTTTGCAAAATAAAAGGCTGTAAGACAAACAACTAAGTGGACCTCTTCATGTTGGACTAGTAAATAGTATTAGCTGGCTTGCCAAGTTATGTGTCTCGTGTTGTTTCAGTTGCTTGGTGTTTGGCTGGGTTAGCATGTTGCGGGCACGCTTGTTTTTGATGTTAAGCGAGTCAGCCTCTTTAGCAGCATATTGTCTCTATATAAACATTTGAAAGGACTTAAACAAACCAATTTCTCTGCCATTGGACAGGGCCAAAGTGGCTCTGTTGTGAATTATGGTGACATTGAAGATGGCCTTCATGGCTGGCTCGTCAAAACAAGGGAAGGTTTTCCTGGCGTATGTTGCTTGCATCTGTGAGGTGGCAACAACTCTGCAAAGAGTTCAAATTAAACATTAACACAACATAGACATTAAACAAGCAAAATACTCCAAAGTCCTACCAAAGGGAACATTGGACCCATTAAAATTAAGTCTCACTGTCAAGAGCACAAAAATGGTGCACCATTATTTAATCCCAACACTGTCATTGCTTACTTCTTCACTCCATCCTCAATGTATTCACTTCTGTAGAGGCCTTCCAGGTCATCTGCCAGCTCCCCCAAAAATTTTGTGTAAAGTACATATGATGCTCCAACAGCTAGCCTGCTGCTCAGCTGAAGAACCAGATACTCCGTCTTCACAACAAGCCAAGACTTCTGTATTGAGGGCACAGAGGCTTTGCCGATGCCACTGAGCTTAGCGTGGTGCCCATTGAAGGTGGTGAGGTTCAGCTTGTTGGAGTGGATGATGATAAGGTCTGTTTCCTTTACACATCTGATGACAACTGCTGAATGTCCAGTGAAGATGAACAGGCCGTCTGTGTTGGGCTCTAGCCGTGGCCACAGGGTCACATTGTAGGAGACTGGCACAAGGGAGTCTGGAAGTCTGTAGCGGTCCCAGGGCTCTTTCGGGTTGAAAGGGGTAGTGGCCGGTGTAGGCATACTGGTGCTGTCTGTTGCTCCATTTCCAGGCTTGTCTCGATTCTTGGACTTTTCCTTGTCATAAGCAATGGACAGAGCTATAATCGTAGCAAGAGCAGTGGCCGCCAACACAAGCATCCCGAGGCCCACATTTTTACTGACATAGTAGACCTTTCCCATGTCCGATTCAGGAGATCAGAGAACTCTGAGGGGTCTCACTCTGTGTTTGTCCAGCACAGCAGGTCTCTTCCCTCCTTAGTTAATGATTGAGCTATTACCATGGCAAAAAAACACAACTCCTGAGGAGAAATGGAAAGATTGGTGAGACCTTAGTCATTTATCCTTGACAAAGGAGTTTCTAGATTCATAACCCAAGCGTGGCTTAAACTGCAAAACCACTGATCTGTTGTGATGAGTATTTATGATATATTTCTCAAAGTAACTTAATACTAACAGCGATGTATCATATCGTGATGGGTAGAAGATTGTTTGTTCAATATTATTAAATGTGCTCTCACTGCATGTTTTGAGTAGGCAGTGTCTACTTATTATATTTGCTGCTCTGTGTTTTAGTACAAAACAGATTTAAAAGTCAAATCTCAAGTCCTGTCAATTATGGTTTTTCTGTTCACGTGCTTTGGGTTATTATTACTAGTATTATAGAGGGGCTTCTAAGCGACTTTGTCAGTTAGATCCAGGTAAGGGATAGAAAACAACCCAAACTGAGAGTTTTGAAGGAAAAGAAAATGTTTTGCCTAAAACTCACAAATGTTTTGAGTTAAAAAGTTTCATTTTCTCAAGCGGAAAAACCTGCCTGTTGGCTTAAATTGCATAACTGACTAGATCATCCCCAGCAATTTGGTCAGAATATTTATGAGGGTGTGAGTGGCCGTTGTAATATAATAAAATAATCGAAATGCTCGTAACTTGCTGCAGTCATTCTAAAGTTAGCATTCTTATCTTAACGTGAAATGTATTTCCATTTAACGTTACTACTAACTGCAATACTTCTACTCACGGGAATATGTTCGCCAGCCAGAGCTGACAGACAGGGCTGAACCAAAAGATGAGTGTAGCATGCAGATTTACCTCTAAAAAATAGTTTCATTCATCTTCAGCAAGCTGCTACATTTCCTAACACTAATAATGTTAACATAACCTTTATGATAATGTTTGGAGACTTGCCTGTTGATTTCTTTTCCTTTTTTTGACTGGTTTGTCTTTTGTCTCTGCCATAAATGTAGGCCCATGCCTTGTAGTTAATCGTATGATTAAGTTTTTCCATTTGACTTTGTCATGAACTTCTCTGTGTGGTGTATAAAATAATAACCAGCAGTGTGGACAATTGTCATAACGACATTTCATGGGGATAATTTCACGACTAAAATAGTTTACGAGGACACACACCAGGCTAGTTATCAAGTCTGTGCAGTTTGATTAGAGCAAAGATCACAGTGTGACATTATAAAACAGACCTATCTTTATTATCAACATATAAAGCTCTTTGATATTCCCTGCACTCTAACATTTTATATGTAGTCCCCACCAACACATAGATCATAAATGGCTGGTCATTGAAATTTAATGGAATGGTTATCAATATTTATCAACCATTTTTTAGATAATATCCAGTTTTTGCATTGAGCCATTGGATTTTTTTCTCAGTGAAACAAACTGTACAGTAAGAATGACAAAGCAGATTCAAAAGCATACTTTCACCTCCTATCAATGACATCATTTTGCTGGACTACGTGTAACTTCAGCAGTTTCCTCCTGTCCATCAAAATCACATCACATCATCAGAACCTATATAGTAAACAACTGTGGTTGAACAGAATACAATATAAACTCAAAGCACATGGGTCACTTGTTATATCTACCAGTAACAAGTGACATCATCATCTAATCATGGTACTGAACATGTGAGGGCACGTGAGGAAAATCTAGACTAGTCAGGAAGTAATGCCAGTTGTTCTACACAGGTATCTTTTGTTAATATTTTATTTGTCATAAACATTAAAAGTAACATAAAGGGAAGTTATAAATAGTAAAAAAGTTTCATAATAGTTAACTAAGAATATCCTTTAAAGGCTCAGAAATAACTACTAAGTATGTTCTAGTAGGGCATTCTTAATAGAGGGCTTTTAAATGGAGAGTTATTGTATTAATTTTTAAAGTGAACTTTGAACCTTGGACTTTGGCTGAGGTTGCATGCACTTCACATGATGACAACACAAGGAACTTTTTCTGCTGATGAGGATTATGAGTTGCAGTTTAAAGTCAGCACTCACATTTTTATTTATGGTTTAGTAACATTTACAGAGGTGGGAAGATTTTTAGACAAAAATAATGATGAGGTCCCTGCCTGGGTGCAGATGGAGGCTGCTGCCTGCCTGCCAACGCGCCAACTTTGCTGTATTGAACAATATTTATCGCACCATAACACACTTCCACTGCCTCAACAGTCGATCAGTCTTGGTGTATATGGGGTCAGTTGTAAAAACATATTGGCTGGTTGGCTGGCTCACTTTGTGTGTGTGGTCACTCACTTCAGAATGACACACTCTGGCAGGAGAATGGTTTTGTCTAATTTACTGATTTTGTCTCATTCAAGAGACTCAGAGCTAAATTTAATTTATCAAGAGCAAATTTTATTTAGATATTTAAAGGTTTGGGACACGGGATCATTTCCTGCAATCCCTTAAAAGCAGCCTAAAGATATTTCATTCCATACAGCTGCATCTCTAAAAGGCACAGTATCTGTTATGTATATGAAACTCTCATCTATTTAGACAGCATCTTAAAGAAAAGTGGCAGGATGATCTGAAACCACAATTTACAGATCTGAAGTGGTCAGATATATTCTCAGTAATATGGCCTTATTCACCACAAACTGGCTGAAAGATCCCATCTGAGGTGAGAATCCCAAAGATGTATACACTGATGTATGATTCTTGTAATAAATGTAAAAATGCATCTGTTATGCTAGCTCATGCACTACTGGTCCTTCATTTTTGATGGTGTATAAATTGACCAAATGATCCAAACCATCTAAATGCACTTCTTATGTTAGTCTTTTGGCGAGGAGACTCATTTTACTAAATCAGAAGAAGGCTAATCCTCCCATCCTCAAACACTGGATCAGAGATCAATTTTTGAAGCTTCAAACGATGGGATTAGCTCAACAGTGACCTAAGAATAATTCCAGCAACATATGCCAACTTTTCATTGCCAAAAAAAGGTTGAAGTATTCGTTGCTTGCATCTTTTTTCTATAGAATTTGTAACTTTGCATATGAGAGTGTTTCTATTTTTTGGTTCTGTTTCTGTTGCTTGCTGTTTCTTTTTTATATTTTTAATTTGTTTTTGTTTGTCAATTTTTACATAGAAACAACGTGTTTAGTTGTCTTGTATTTATTTTTATTATTATTATTTATTTATTTCAGTTTTTTGCCCTGAAGTAAAGTTTTTCATGTACTTTTGTACAGGCCTGTATATTTGCAAATGCAAAAGCTGATAAACAAAATGGAGAAGAAAAAAATGGCTGTGGCTATTTGCCCTTTTCACCTTAGTAGAGTCAGGGTGTGCTATCTTTTTTAAAATGCAATGAAATGTCATTCAAAAAAAAAGAAAAATTACTTCAAGGCTGAAAAGACTGATTAAGCCATATAAAGACAACAAACAGTACTTCGTAGTTACTGCCATAGTTACAGAACACAACACCTTCAACCCTTCAATCTTTATGACAGCAGAAGGCTACAGCTCAAGATAAGATTTCTTCTGTTACGGGAGCTAAAATATAAAAACAGCCTCACCTCAGCTGACTGAGGCATCAACATCTTAAAAGAAGACAATTGTTTCCATACTGTTTTACATGGGATCCAGTGATCCACTGGACCCATAGGATTACTATGATGTTTATTCCACAGTCACCATGTGAACATCTGGAAATGATGTTCTCTACCTTCATCTAGGATCAGTCTGCTGTATGAAGCATGCTTTCAGCCACGTGTCTCTGCTATACACTGCCTGACAGATTAAAACTTCCACAGTTTGTGCTTGCAAGTCATGTGGAAATGTCGTGTGTACACTTACAAAATAATAAACCCTCTGTGCCTCACAAGGGCAGGCTGCAGGAACAAGAGGCAGTGAATTAGAGAAAAAGTTTAAAGTTTAACACGAACAGTTTAAACTTAGTAGAACAATTAATGAACGATTAATGAACTTAAAATTAACTTTGAATTAATTTTAAACTAACAAAAATTGTTTTAGATTAGATTTTTTGTCAACCAAAAAAAAAGTAAATGCCTTCGAACATATACAGTAAAACCAGAAAAAAGTAGAAGCTCTGCCTTTGTGTAAATTCTCACTTAATCAATCAATTTGATAATTTAAGGTCAAAAAGGAATTATAGGATTTTATGCTTTCAATATTGTATAAAGTTATAGTAATAGCTATAGTTATATTTACAGTTATATATATTGTTCAATATTGTCTTTATAATAAAATCAGTTTTAGTCATTAATTATCAATTAAGTTGGCTACATTAGGTATGTTTGCTAATGACTTATCTGTTGACAGGACTTTATAGTACTAGTATAATATACTGTGCCTTGTATATGTACTATCTTAATTCTTAATATAACAGACCAGAAGGTTTCAGTTCCAGGTGCAATCTGTTCTCAAAGTGAAAAAGTTACTCCATCATTGTTTTATAGAGTGAAGCCTAAGCAGTCTACAAAACCAGTAAGCAGGGTTTAACAGTAAAACAGTCTAAATGAATCAGCAGTCTGTCGGATAAGTACTTATAATATCTCAAATGTCCCTTAATAAGCAATATAAGCCAAACAAATCACAAGCACATTGAGTCTGCCAACAGAGAGCGGGATAATCTTGTGAGTGGGAATGTTTATCTTGGGCGCACAAAATCAAATATTTTCATTGGGTGAAAAAAGACAACAAAAGAGCCCTGTGACCACCTGTGTTTCATGGTGTGATCTTTTCCCTGCAACATTCTTATTGGTGTGCACAGTGTGCCTGTTCAAGGACCTGTTTGTTATCATTAAATAAGAAATCATTCAGTTCTCTGTGCAATCAGTCCTACACACGTGCATACATCCTACTTGATAACTCAAAGAAGGATTAACAAGTAATGGTTCTAAAGTCTATTTTTTTGCACAGGAAACTTTTACTTAATTTTTTTACAGGGAGAGAAAGGGCGCTATAAACCTATATGTTAAATACATAATGTCTCCCTTTTCTGGCACTTTGTCCTCTTATGTTTCAATTTCCTGCTGGGAATCATATCTCAAGAATGTCATGATAATATACCTTTTAGTGCCTTTTACTCCACACACTCTCTCGTATTGTCATTCTACCAGCAGATAAACCTGCGACCTTCACTGTCAAAACTGTTCTCAGCTGCTCACTGTACAGATAAGATTTAGTAGGTGCTGCAGAGTTTACAGCAAGTACAGCCCACACTGCAAGATAACAAACCATAAGTCCATTTCAGAGGCAAGAAGTAAAATTTACATGATGAATTATTTCCTAAGAAGTGCAACAAACATTTTAAAACTTCACTGCATAAGTTACTTACTGTGTTACTAGCCCTGTTTTATGTAATCTTTCATTGAAAGAGAAAGCAGTTAAATCAAAATGAGGGATGAGTTGGACTGACAAGTAACAAAGATTCAAATGGCTACTTTGTGTTTACCCCATATAAGCACTTACTCTGTCTATACTCATATGGATTTATGAACCATTTGTCAAACAGTCAGAGATGAACCCTTAACTTGCGGACTGATTCTGAGAAACCTTCTTAAGTAACCCTGTAAAAGAAGTAGCCCAACATTGTCACAGGTGCCAATAAGCCGCAGCGCTAATACACAGACTATTACAGGATCTTTGCTGTGAAGGAAAACACAACAACAGGAGTGACTTGGCATGCAGTATGTTAGATAAACTGACTGTCAAACAAGGGCAAAACAGTACATACCAAACCCCGTGTAGCGGAATTTCCCCTTCAAGCCCTGATTTAAGTCTGCATGAGTTGCAGAAGTTGAGCCGAAATGATCCTTGCTGATGTAAAAAACTTGCAGTCTGCATCTGTCGGGTAGGAGTTGGGAGGTGGTGGTGAGAGCAACCACAGGTTTGCCTGGGAATGTAGGGAGGGGACTACTCCTTCAAGTTCCCCCTAAAAAAATCCTTAAATCAGAGAAGGGGGGGCGAAAGAATGTGGCTGTATCAACAAGGCTGCAAAGTCATTGTGGTTGAGCAGAGAGAACTTAGAAGGTACAGCGTTTTGATCATAATGATGCAAATATGACATGAGGCTGCTTGAAAACGGCCAGCTAACCTACTGATCCGGGTTGTTATGAGTGAAGTTTTGTACAAAAAAGCAAATCCATAGAGATTTGAAGTTTCACTTTTTTATTTACCTTGACAAGGAATGTTTTTGACACACACATTAGTCTACTGTCGGGACGTAACGGTGAAACTCGAGCGTATACTCCAGAGTATGGCTTGAATGACAGTCTGGATCAGATTCTGTGACCACTAAATGCAGCCAATAAGACACAAACACATTTAGTACACTTACAGATCCCAAAGAAGAAGACAATGTTGGTCTGTTGCTTTCAGAATTCAGATGCTGGTTAAGTTACTATTACAGCACATTAAAACTTGGCTAGGACTACAGAGCCTTCACATTTGCCACACTGAACACATTCTGCACCCAGGGCAACAGAATTGTTATTCACAAATCACAAGGACGTCAATATTTCACACAGAGGGAAAAATAAACTGTGACAAGAGCCAAACAGAGAAGTCTAATCCCAGTCTGAATGAACACACAGTAGGAACAGAAGATAAAGATGTGTTTTAGTAATTATAGTCTGATACAGAAGCCAAAGGATCTTATTACAGTGAATTGTGCGAAGTCCAGAGGTTCACTTTAGACAGGGGACTTTTTCCAAACTATAGACGTGAGAATGGTTGATAAATGTCAGAGATTTAGAAGAGTAAAGCTGGAAAATATACCCTGGGCCGACATAGTGCATTTTTCTTTTGGAAAAAAGTTGGAAATCAACTGGAGAAATAAAAACCACAGAAAGAACAGCAGGAAACACTTACATATTACAATTACTCTTGTTGCTATATAGAATCAAACTTTACATTATTGTGCAAATCCTTCAACTGGAGCAGTCTGTAAACTGAAACAGAAAAACTCAAAAATAATCAACAGCCTATCTCCCGTTCACTTGAAAAGAATGGGAGTAAGAATTAGCTGCTTTGTTTCAATATTACATGTAAGAAATGATTCTTCTCCATATGAACAACAGTGTCAGTAGTACATCAGCACTGCAGAGCTCAGCTGGACCTGCTGCTCAGAATGGGGAGAGGCTCGGCACTTTGATGTTGATGTCTCCTATGTTGATGTTGCGGGGAATCTCGGGCAGGTTCATGTTCTTCACGGCAGAGACGGCGCGAGCGGGGGCCGCTGATAGACCTCCCTACAAAAATAAAGCAACATGGAAAACGCCTTGAAAGCCACTGTGTGTGGAAATCTGAAGTTATCACAGCTCCTTATTATTGGCATTCTGTTTTTGTTTATCTAAAAAAAAACCTTGCATGCTTACTGTCATACTCTTCAAGAGGGTGAGCATTTAAAAAAAACATGCGTTCCAGTGTTTGTGCATGTCGGTTCATTTACATCATCCTCAGCGAACTTACCACCAATCACTTTTAAAAAACACACCATCAGATCAAGCTTTCTAATATGACGATATTATGATAATATTCAATATTCAAATCAATTTATCCACTGTTTAAATCATGTTGTTCATGTTTTTAAGATGTTTTTAAGATGTTTTTAAGATGTTGAGAAAATGCTTCTTTGTCATTGCTCAAGAGTAACTTCAGAAATGTGACACTTCGGATTTGAATGCTGAACTGCATCCATAAAAAGGAAAGTACAGCATTTTGCTTTCTTGCCAAGACCAGTTATAAAACCATAATGTGCCGTCCGGCTCCTGTTTTTGTACATATTCAACAAATGTGATAGAAAATATGGATAAGTGAGCTTCAGAGAGCCGGTAAGGTGATTTTGTTATCTTTGGACAGAGCCAAGCAAGTTGTATCTGCCTGTTTGCATTCGTCATGCTAAGCTTACTGTCTCCTGGCTGTAGCTTCATATTCCATGTACAGACATAACAGCGAAATTAAACCTCTAAATCTTTATCTAACTCACAGCTTTAAAATAACTAAACCTATTTCTAAAACTATTTCAAGAACTGATCAAATCTAAGTGTCCAATTTCCTCTGACAACACTCATATTTTACTTCTGTTTGTTTTAATTTGTTAAAATTCTAAGTTTGATTCCAGCAGCACATTTTAAACATGTTTGGACAAGAGCAACAAAGCTAAGTGCTGTTCAAAGCTGAGAAAAAAAATCCAAAAAACACCTGGCTCGCACATCAACAGGTAAACAGGTAACAGGTGATAATATCATGACTGGGTATTGAAAGGGTCATGGGTGAAAGGCTCAGTCATTTGCAAGCAATGATGGGGCAAGGTTCACAGCTTTGTGAAACGTGTTACATAATGGATATCACCACACTGGCCGAGGAACCGTTTGTAAAGCCATTGTTTAGTCAATCTGACATTGTGTTCATGCAGGGTAGATGCGGGGGTGGCCCTTAAATGGGCTATCAAACTGACCTCTGATTTCTCCATGCGGTTCTGCACTTCGACCTGGGCTACAATCTCATTCATGTTAGTCTCCAGCACCATACCTCCCATCACCACCTCCTGCAAGATATAATGGACCTGCGGACAGACGTAACACAGCAGTTAATGACAGCCTGCAAACCACTGTACATGTCAACTCAGTCATTAAAACATATCTCACTGCATAATGACAGTGCCCAATGATACAAACACACTTTACATAATGTCAAATAATTACAATAAACTGGGAAAAGGAGTGTTAAAAACCATCCATGTCTCCAGATGCTGTACGAGAATCCGTCATCAGAGTGGCCAAGAGAATTAGATACAATCCATCACATAGACTCCACCCTGAGTTCCAGCTTTTACCCTTTGCAAGAAGCATTCAGGGTCCCTAATGGCAGACTGAACTGCTACGTACATTCATTCATGCCCACCTCCATCAGGCTCCCCACCTCTCACACACAGCAGGAGGGGTGACCCTATATATTTTAATTTGTGCAATATTCTAGGCATAATTTTGATAGGCAACCACGTATACAGGTTTGTCTGCTGTGTGTGAAATGACAGAGTTACAGTTTTCATTTTGAACCACATCCCAAAATTCTCTCCATAAAAAAAAAAGAAGAGAAAGAGAAAGAAAGAACCACATCTGTTACAGCAGCATGAAATGACTTGATAGAAAAAGAAATATTGAAACAGCCTTACTTTATTAATTATTAATTTGCGTATGTCTATAACAAACTAGTAATCTTAAATGTGTTTTAGGTCTGTTTTGCCCAGCTGGGGGGGGGGGGGCTCCTGAGAGCAGAGGGTACTTAAGAACAAATATCTGTAAGTTTCATGTTGGAACATTCCTCAGGCCAAGCCTCACCGGACCACATGTCTTCAATTTTCTTTTGGGAAAATTCAATCAAGATGGCTGTAGATGTGTCTGATTAGGGGGAGAAATGTCTGGACGATACAGAGCTTGATCTACAGGAGCCTCCACAGAGTCAAAATACATTTTGTATAAATCCATATTTGGGAAAATCTTCACAAGAGGAAAACTTTAATACTGATATTTCTTTTACTATTCCCTACAAAAATGACAGTTTTGAGGCAACTTGCAGCTCTTATGCACTGAGAATTTCATCTCTGAGGGAGGAGCGTCAAATCAAGGAGGAATTTCTCAGCTGCAGAATGTTGTCCATCATACAGCACAGGGACCCAGTAGTAGTTTAAAATGCTGTGCCAACACACCATAAAGACCTGGATCATTACAGCAACGCAGCTGCAGCGCCTGAAAAGCAGCTGGCTGAATGGAGACGACAAACACAGATGACTGCGCTGCATTTTACCTCAGGGTCATATCTCTCTAGAGCTCATTCATAAATACAAAAATTCCCTTGTCTGAACCTTTTATTGAATATTAAAAAAAACACAAAGTTTATGACATACTGTGGTTTTGGAGTTGGCACATGAGTGGTAAACATGATGGAACAAACAAGAAGCTTTTTGTGCAAATGAAAAGAACAAACTTGGTGTGCAAAGGCCTTAATGTTCCCAGAGGTTCATCTTAGGCTACGAGTTTCAAGGTGCAACACTGAGCCAAGTGGGAATTTGGCCAAGCAAGGTGGAGGTGGTCCACACAACTTGGTCCACATATGAGGAGGAGAATAAAAACAATGATATTTTAATGAACTTTTTTCACCTTATTTACTTGCGTAAGACCCATCCAAAAAAAAAACTGCTAGGCAAAGATAAATATTAAAACTTCAGAGTTGATTAACCACTGGCCTCAAGTAACAAGTTTTCCGGTATTGACTGACTCACTGCTTCATGCGACTGCTACACAGTTCGGGGAAGAGGTGCTCTTTCTGTTAAGTCTGCAGTTACGGCAAATTAACACCACATGTGAGAGTTGTTGTCCTTCTGGTTAGAAATAACAGCAGCACAGGCTGTTCTGACACTGGAAAGACCCAAAACTCAACAAGTCGTACCACGCAGTTATCCGTGTCTAAGACGGAGCCAATCAGATGCTTCTGGGCTCAACACTGTGGCAAAAACAGCAGTGACATGTTGAGGAAAACCTGGAAGAGAACCATGTTTGAAAGGCGCCTACAGTACACACCCACCTTGTCCATGTGGAAAATGAGGTCCAGTTCACAGACGTTTTCAAAGCATTTATCCAATGTTTCCACAAACACCTGCAATGAAAAGGACTTGGAGAGTCAAACATTTCATTTCTCAAATAAATACACAAGAAAAATATGTTTAACTTAATTGTTTGGAGTTTGATTACTTATGTAATGGCTTAAATCTCCTCATGTATTAATATTAAAGCTAACTCACACAGATCTTGTATGTTAACTGTATAAGTAAGCTAAGTAAAGCTTATAATGGTCCATACAAGTAAGCTGTTGCCTCACACTTAAAATTTAAAAAAATACACAGAAAGTGTGACGTATTTTAAAAGTAATACAAATACTGATGAAATTAAGAGGGTGGTGTGGGTGGAAGAATATGAACTTTGGGTATAATGTTGATCTTCACGGGATCCCAACTTTAAGCTGAGTATCTTTAAGGATCCCACAATGAAGATGTTTTTTAAGTTTATTCCTGAAAGTATTTCTACTTTGTGTCATGAGTTTGCTCAGTGGAACACTGAGGAGTGGGAATGTAGAGGAGGTATTTAAAAAACAAACTCTAAAAATGTTTTTGAGAAGAAAACTCCTATCTTTCCCCTTCACTAGTAAGCTGTTGGTCTTTTATGCCACATGTCATAAATTCTTTTTATGGTTGAAAGGACTTGTGCTAATAACTATCTGCTGGCAGAGGTGAGTGGAATGAGGGAGCACGTTGACGCACTTTCTTCAGATCCTTAAAGGCAAACTGCTTAACCTTATACAGCATTAATAAATTCACATGTTGTGTATATGCTGTAGACAAGTTATTCCTTTTACAAGCATAAGTCCAATAAAATGTCCCCACATGGAGAATCGAGGTGTGGCTTGACCAAATTTCAGCACTGATAAGAAACCGCGTCTCAGCACTTCTTGTGATAACTTAGTTGATCCGTTTGTAATGACGGTATCTGTGATATCAGTGTTTTATTCATTGCATGTCATAAATCTTATCTTAAAAGATTTGCACTGAATTCAACTGTAGAGTAAGTGTCATTTCCTGGATTAACAGCATTAAAGGCAACAAGTAAGGAGGCCAAAGATCAGACATTACAACCCTAATCAAATGAAGTGGGATCAAATTAAACACAGCATAATGTAATTTTAAATGCATGTTAAGTAGCTCGTGGGAAACACAGAATACTGCTTCTCAGGTTCATGTGAGCAAACAGAGAGCAACGCTGAGAAGGGGGAGTTGTGAATTTACTCAAATGCAAAAATTAAATTATCATATAATATACAAAGTAAATGCTGACCTGGATTAGATCCAGAATGCCGAGCTCACTCTCAGATGAGTCCACACAAAAGACAAAGTAGAGGGTTGCGTAGTGCCTATAGATCAGCTTGTAGTCAGAGCCACCGATGAGACTAGAGGAAGATAAGAAATGCCATTTTAACAGAAAATTCTGGTGTAGTTTTATACTGTGTGTAATTGTGCAAGCAGGGATGAAACTTTGTCAAACACATCAAGGATAACTCAGAATCTTAAAAATATACCTAAACCCAGGAGAGTTGGGTTTAGTTACACAAGTGACTTAATTTGAGAAATGAAAGAACTGAGACCAAGTCTACTTTTGTGAGTTTGCCTCCATCTAGTGGTTAAAGTCATCTACTGCTACTGATTAGCAGCTCATATTGGCTACCAAGTCCCGTTAGGAGTAACATTAAAAAAAAGGGTTTATAGCTGTTGGTCCTTTGAGCTTTCTCAAGATGTCATAAAATATCATAATTCAGCAGTACAGGTTTCCCTTTAATCCTTGCCAACATAAACTCATTTTTTATAACTGTTGTTATGTGTATACAGGCACAATCGAGCTGATAATGGTTTAATAGCAGTAAAAAGTGAAAGGAATTAGACACTGAATAACTTTTTCTGACACTAATTGAACTAATTATGTGAATGAGCTTTTACTCTTACATGCTGCCGCTGTTGAGGGAAATGTTCCCACCAGGACAGTCAAGATGTGTCTGTGGGCAGATTTCATCTCTGATTTAAAAATACAACTGCATACTGACTAATGATATCAAAACTCGACATATCTGTTTTTTTTCTCTTTTAATTTTTGTTGTAGGATGAAGCATTTCATTTGTAGAAATAATTTGTTTTATGTTAAATTCCATATTGTATTGAACTTGTGTTATGCTATTTATACATGTGTTATGCCACATGCAAATTGTAAATTTATGTTTGGGCGTTTGACACAGGTTATACTTATTCATTGTATGTAAGCACTGTGAATGTTTTGTGGTTCTATAAATGGAAACACTGTATTGGCATTTCGTGGGATAACTAAAAGTTGAGTTCTCCGTAGAGTCTTTATTAATGATACCAGTGTTTTCTCTTTATGTGTTATTAAATGACTGTCTTTTCAGAAAAATATTTCTATTAATTCAGCAGTGAAGTGGATTTAATTTCCTAGAAGAACGGTTTTCAAAAAGGGGCCCTGACCCATTGAATGGCTGACAGTAGGCACTAGGAGGATTCGGCATACTGAATGAAGATGGGAAAAAATGATAAATGTTTTTTGGGGAATAAATAAATCTGTTTTTATTATCATGTGTATTAATTTAAAAAAAAAAGTATATTAACAATATACAGAAGTTTCATTAGTTATACCAATATTTAAAGTTACTTGCCAGTCAGTCTTGCAAACATTCATCTAACTAGAACTAAACTAACTCACAAAACAGGACACCTTTGGGACTCAGCGATCAGCTGACAGCCCAGCTGACAGGAACTTAATTGCTAAAAAGTATGATGTACATTCGCAATAGTAGTCAGTCCTTGCATTTAAAAAAATCAGAGCATAAACAAATCAAGTGCACTTGATGCAGCTTTTCTGACAATAGTTCATTGCTCTCACAAACACAGCTGTGAATCTTTTTAGACGCATACATCAGGTAAATACATGTTTGGATATTCTCTCATCAAAATGTGATTTTCACACAGAACCACAGCCAACAGTAATACTTGCCTTCCACCCTCCAAGAAGTTGCAGACATTGTCGTCCCTTTTAGATACCAAATGAAAAGTCTCCCGGATGATTTGCTGCTGCATGTCCTCCGCCTGAAAGGAACCATGTTACTTTACAAAGTCTACAAAATGCCAGCGTTTCTTGGGAAGGCAGTTTTTAATGTTTTAAGAGAGTGGTGAAAGAACCTTGAGGAGAATATTTTAAAAACTGTTGATTTAATCAAACCTATTAGCCTTCAATGCATTTTGAAATTTCATCTTACAATTAAGCAATCCAATTACACTATTTTACCAGCTATGTGTATATCATGCTAAACTATGGCCACTGAGTTCTTTCATTACTCTAATTTGATTAATTAAACAAATTTAAATGTAACAACAGCATAACCTATGCCTTAGTGGATGTTAGTGGAAAGACATTTATCAGCCCTGATGTTTACATTGGCTTCATCGTTCTTTCGGAGAGACGCAAGACACATTTTCTAAGATGAAACAAGACAGATTATCAATGATCCAAAGTTAGCGCTTATTATGTTAATGAGCCAATGAGCAAGTAATTATAACGTCTTTGTAAAAACCAGTAAAGCGACGTGCTTTTCTTATCTTTTCGAAATCATACCTAATGCTAAATTAAATCAACTTTCTACAGCTTAAGGAGTGCACGTATTTGAAATGTGTTGAACAGAGAAATGTTTCCCTAAGTAAAGGGGAAGTGAAACTAAAAATTGACAAAAAATTTGGCTTCCTCGTCCAGATCTTGCAAGCTAGCATCGGCTAACGTTATAGGTGTGCATTAACTTGACCATTGGAAAACATTTCAGACGGCACAAACGCATCGAGGTCTTGATATCATTTATGATGAGGATGACAAGACGACTAAAGCCAATACAGTATTTAGCGATCATGTCATGCAACGATAAAAGTAAAAAGAACAACTGAAAAATGGTAATGTTTTGAACTGTACACCTAAAATACTTACGAAGTACTGATAGAATCTGATCAGCCGCGGTTTCCCGTGGTTGTTAAATATCAAGATGGCTTTAATCATGTTTACTCTTAGAAGTTATTATTTTAAAAATAAGATTTTTTAGTGTTTAGATTCCGTTAGCAAAGATGCTTCACGGGCTCTCAGCTGCCGGATGACTTAAATGGCTACATCCGGCTGTGTCTCCACTTTAAGCAACCGACCCTGAACAGACATCTTTAATCCGTTGTTCCGGGAAGGTCATTGAGTTTATTTACATGCGCACTGGCATCCCTGTTATTTGTTGCGCATGTTAACATGTAAGCACTCAGATAGAAACCCAAACTGCGGCGTGTCAACACCTTATTCAGGTTTCTATACCTTCTTTGTTAGTGCAGAACATTGTGACCCAGATGGAGAGAAATCAAGACACGAACTGCACACAGATGACGGCTGTTCCATGCAAACGTTATATCCCAACTATGATCCGGGCCAGGATATAAGGTTCAGAGCTGAGATAGTAATGCATGCAAACACAGTCTGAGAAACTCAGTTTAGACAGAATCTGTAGGATAATATGTGGCTGGATAAGTGTGAAGATAACTGCTTAATACATGTAGTTCACTAAAAACAATATCAAAGAACTTATACAGTAGTCTGAATGAACTGAAGTGTGTTCTTACGTCTTTTAAACATTAGGTGCTAATATTTGTTCCTTTTAAGTCCTTTAATAATTCTTGTTAAGTCAATTTCTCACGAAATATCAACCTTTATTAGGGTTTGCACTGTAATACACGTGTCATGGGGAGGTCTGAGATTTTCCCCTCTACATTGCATAATATTGCACTCTTTGTGACGAACGCCCCAGCAACTGAGGCACCACATAATTACTGAACCCTTTGTACTTTTGTTAACTGCTTCATGCTGCCTGGAAATCTCAAAGCAGTGATGTCACAGTAGGCATACCTGACTTTATTAAGAACCACAGTAGAATCTGTTCAAAAGCAAAGTTATATAATGTTGCATCAAAGGGTCTCAAAAATCAACAACCGAGTGGTATACATAAAAGCCGGGTCAGGTCAGTAGCACATTTAGATGACTAAAAGCCGAATCATAATACAGTTGATTTTGGCCTGTTGCTCTTAGAACAAACATGTCAACTATGATCCAAGGAGGGTTTAACCTAAAGGAAATAGACTTGGTATGTGTGGAATGTATCTAAACTAGACATATGAGTCCAGCTATTTAAGATTCAACCTTTTTTTGGATAACTATGACCTGAATGATTGAGAATCTTCACAGACATAACACTTATTACATAACAGATTTTAAAATTTCATCAGTGATTCAGTGATCAAATACAATCAAGTTTACATTTACAGTATTCAATGCAAATTTTTGGCTGATGATGCTATATGAATAATAGGATGTATTAATTTTCTATTCTTAATCAGAGTCATGGGGTGCATGTTGGAACTTAGCAGGGGAACGATGTACACAGACAAACAGTGATGTTTTATCTATTTCATTTCTCCAGCTCACCTCACCTCAATGTCCTTGGGCTAGTGGAATAAAAACCACTCAAATCCAAAATGAAAGGACCACTGTAAACATTTAAGTCATGGGACTTGGTGCAAAGATGCTAACTGTCTGCCCCCTGAAAATAAAACAAAACCTTGTACTGAATTTGGTCACATATCAAAGTGTTTTACAATGAACACATTTTGACATATCACAACAGAAAAATCCCATGGTTGATTTCAATGTAGCTTTTTTGCTTAATGTGCATTCAGAGTTATAGCTAACACTAGGGCATTTATAAAGAACCGAGTCATCTGTGAGAGAAGACTATAAAAAAATCTCAGAGGTCATTGACCTTGGACCATAGAGTGATGGTGTAGACAGGTATCTAACTCTAAACAATGTATTGCACCTGTCAGATGGGGGTTCATCAAACAAAGCTTAATGCTTTGTGGTCCAATGTTGGTCTCCCTGGGGATTCTTGAGCCACATCTCCACTATTTCTTTCAAACCAGGCCAATACATCCTGTGTTGTAATCAGACCAAGCAACATCAAAATGTCAGACCACATTTCCTGCTCTGATTTCATATCCATTAATTCTCTGTTTTACGTTTTTCATCATTAGCGCTGCAGAACCACCCAGGCTGTTGTCTGCATATCATCTATTATTTCCTCTCTAAATTCCCTTCCTCCTGCATGAGCACAGTGGAAAACAAACAGACGCTCATTAGCATGTGTGACCCGTTGGTGGTAAACAGGCTTATTTCCACATGAGTGCAGTGTGAGAATGGATTCCACCGGGACAGTCGAGGTAGGTGGGCCCGCCGGCTGCCTTCATGGGGACTCTAATAGGGACTTAACAAATGCAAGTGGACAGGCACAACATTCTCTGGCACTGGGAGGTCATGTTGGTACAGTGAGCACTTGTTAGAGGGTGACTCACTGTATTTGGACTCTTGGGTGGCCACTAATATTCACTTCATTTTTAATGTGCATTTTTTTTCTCTCAGTGCTAATTGTTGAATTGTGACGGATGCTGAGAGCTGTCTGCCAGAGCTGAGGTAATGTGCAGCGTTCAAATAATGCCTCTGTGCTCTGCTCTGTGAAGTGATGAAAGCGGCATGTAATTACAGGGATAATCAAAACTGTCAGGGCCTCCTCTATGGACGGTTTTGTTTACTGCCTGTTTCTTTCACAGCATCACAAGCTGCCGGCCTTCCGTTTCCTCAGCCCAGGCCTTGGACCTCAGATCTGAAAAGATCATTGCAACTGTACTTGTCTTTGTCCAAGACAGAGTAAAAGTCAGTGGCATGAGTGTATGAGTCGTTTTAAAATTCCTGCATATTACAGGTGCCATTATATATTTATATACATATTCACAATTCTTTTCCTTCTTAGATTTGATGCTCTTTGGAGATCAATACAAGGCCAAGTGTAACAACAACCCCTTTTTAACTCCATAGGTTGCACAAAAAAATGATCACTTTTGAGATGGCTGGGTGGTAGGCTAGTAGGCTAGCCCAGCTTCTGCCTCAATGTAGACTAGAGATCTGCAGTTAGTTCTGCTTCCCTCAAGATGGCAGCATTTTTGTGTCTTTTCAGGGAAGCCACAGTCCAGTGATCTCCTATGATCTCCTACCAGGCTCCACAATACATGACTACATGATGAGATGTGTCTGAGGGGTTGATCTCTTTAAATTTTTGAAGTTTATTCTGTAAAAGATATTAACAGTATTATTATATCTAAAATGGTTTATTTTAGTACACATCTTTAAATTGTTTTTAAATTTTATGATATAATATTAGATGGCAGTGGGCCTAACCCAAAGAACAATGTGATTTTTTTATTTTATCAATATGTTGGAATGTTTTAATCAAAATATAGAACAACAAATTTAATCAAATCAAATCAAAATGTAAAAACAAACACTGATACAGATTGTTATCCAGGAACATTGGCTCAGACTAAATGCAGACTATTGAAGGTTAATCAACACATGCAATGAAATATACAGACAATATAACATGATATTTGCAGGCCTCTTTGTGTGAACGACAGGCCTATATAACCCCAAAGAGACTACAAAAGGCCAAAGACACATGTGTGCCTGTGCAGACTGATTGATTCAGACTGTAATTACAGGTGGTGCAGACAAACACGATCTTTGTAAAGGCGCTCCTCCGCTGTGTATTCGTGAAGCAAAACAACCCTGATCCTGGATCAGCAGCCCGGATTTCTTTCACACCGCGTCGTAAACGGACAGAGTCGCTACGGCGGTGATCAGAGAGGAGAGGGAAGCGCTGAGGTCTCACTCTGACTAGATTTTTGATTTGTTGTGGTCATGGTATGTAACGAAGAAGTGCATGAAACAAGCCAAACGCTTTTGTCAAAAGAAAATTTACTTTTGTTTGATGGATCCTGAAAGATTTAAAACTGTACACCTAATAACCAGTGTCTGCGCCATGTCAAAATATAGAACACGGTGTGGTGAAACGGTTCTTCTTTGCAAATGATTATGACGAATGGGTTGTTATACGTCGTGTAGCCATCACAGTTTACATTTTATTCTGTCAACGATGCTGTTGACACAGACGGATAAGCTGACCTTCCTATGATAAGTACCAGACCAGTCACTATGGTAACTGATCTCCTAAACTGTGGCTAAACTGCAGTAAAAGCGACGCCCACTTTTACAGACTGGAAGGCGGGGCAGACTCTCGAGTGATTCATCTTTAGAAAAAGAGACGATCTCTGCGCACGGCGCCGTGTTTATAGTGAACACGGCAGACTGCAGACTGATCGAATGAGACTGTTTATGTACCTGTACATTAATCTGCCTAACTACGCTCCTTCCTCAGACAGTTATCGACGAAAGACATCTAATAATCAAAGGACCTGACCTGCATTAGGTCGAATTCACCGTTTTCCGTTGGTATGAAGGTGAATTACATCTACCACAACAACGCGGTGTGTGTGTGCATGATGAGCGGCTGAGGAGGAGGAGGAGGAGAAGGAGGCTGCGGTCTGAAACCAGATTTTATCCTGGATATTCCGAAACCAACGTCGTGTCGTTTACACAAGGGGACTGTGTGTCGATTTAACATGTTATTGTAAGCCCTAGACCGTCTCTTTCCATCCTTATTCAAAGGCGGTTTGGCCCGTTTTCTGCCTCCCGAGGATCCTCCAGCAACGGGACGTTGAACGTTTTTTCCTCCAGATATGGAGTGGGAAGATGCGGATTACAGAGGAATCCCCACCGCTAGTTCAGCCGCATTAGTTTCATTACACACAGCAGTGCGGTGTCGTTTTTGGCAGAAATAAACAGTTTAACTATGAATGCATTTTTTCTAATTGGAGGAACAAATCGGTGATTTTAGAGCACGATTGTACCCCATTAACGTGAAACGTGAGAAAGCTATCCTGCTAGCCTGTATGTAGTAGCTATTAGCTCCATTAGCCGGCTAACAGCTAAAAGGTGCTGGCTGGAGATTAAACCGCTTTTTAATCATTCTGACCAGGTTTTGCCCAAGCTTCCTCCCGTCATCATATTTCTTTACAGGATTTGGGAGGATTTACTCATCCAGGAATGAGGCCTCGAATGGAAAGGAGACGCTTGACCTTGTTTTGGGGTCTTATGCTGGGTCTGTCGTCCTGCCTCCGGCCCGCCACCGCAGAGAGTAAGTAACGTTAATGCTGCCCCACACTACTACACACGGGAAATATTGTTTTTTCCATGCTCCAATACAGCTCGTTTACAGGGAAGCCTCTGTTAAAGTGAGACACAATATTTATCTTGGTAAAATTTCTATATGTTAAAATTGTAAAAACATTCATTTTCCTTGTGAGTTTTGCATATTATTGATATATTACATTAATGTATTGTTCAGGAAATGAAGACATAGCTGTTTTGAATGCAATAATGTAGTTATGTTGGCACAGGATAATAGAAGTTATGACTATGCAGTACCCAATGTAGTACTTAATGTAAATCTAGGATATATAATCTTAGTGACAAAAAAAAAAAAAAAGTAAAATGTTACATTTGCGAGGCAAGTGAAAGAAAAGTTAAGTTGGTTTGGGAGAATACTGAGATGTAGATTGTAATAAGTTTATCTGTAATATTGAAATTTGATGTCAGAACACATCACAGAAATGAGTCATTTTAAGTGTGTTGGTAAATAGGCCTACATTACCATGACTCAGCCAATGGAGAGAGTCAGTCAGGCTATATATATGTATACACCACATTATCAATTCTGAGTCACAGTGTGGTGAATTTTGAATTGACTAAATGTGGAGGGTATCTATGATCTGAGCAGAAAACTGCAGACAGGAATTGGATGGAAATAAAGATGTAGCTTACTGAGTTAAGTTGGGTTTGTTTTCCTCTTCATCCAAAGATGTTATGTATTAATTTCCTACTAAACTATATATAAAAGTGCTGCAAACTCAGGGCAAACAGAAGTCAGTCATAACTTCTAGGGATGGGAATGAGAAAGGGATGAGAAAAGTAGTTTCTAGTTAAGAACCGGTTCCAAATCATCAGATTGTATGACTCAAAGCTTATCAGTTCCTTTCATTGATGTCAGCATGCTTTCCTAGCAGTTGCGCATGCAAAAAAATTACATCAAACTCATGCAACATGCTTGAAACTTGTAATAAGAACTCATATCAAAGAAATGGTCTAAAGGTTGACTTGTTTCACGAATAGAGATAACAACATTGCAGATTGTATCCGTTAAATAATCATTTTGAAGTGTGTAAGGTGTGGAAAAACCAGGAATATGCTAAAGCATCCTTCTATGTAAACTGGCCTTAAATTCCAAGAATGGAGAGTATTTGTTGCGGGTATACAGAAGGTAAATATCCGATGTTATGATAATATTAGCACTTAACAGGCAGATGATTTTTTCTCTGACTATAAGAAAACCCAAATGAAAATAAATGCTTTACAAATAATTATCTCATTTCATCAAGCTGTAATGACAGATTGCTAAGTTTTAGGTTACAGCCAATTTGACTTTTGCTGATAAACCAATCGTTATTAAGAAAAAAACCTTATCAAGTGCTCTGCCAAGTAACTGCTTTTACTATCATCCTTGACTTATCAGGTTTGCATATGCTATAATAAATTAGACATTTTGTACACAAAGACTAACACATAGGTGCATACTATTTATTTTTTAAATATAGTTGTAGGTCACAGAAAGTGAAGATTTAATAGTCCTAAAGTCTCTTTAAATCCACTTGGTATCGGATATTCTGCATATGACTTGACTTGACTTTGACTTTTGACTTACAAACATATAAAAGCCATACAAAGAGAACACTTAAACTATAGTTCTAGGTTTTATTTAAAACTTCAGTTATCCTCACTATATATATATACATACACATATACATATATACACATATATAACTTCAGAAAAAGTTTGGCTATCTATATACATTTATATAAATACTAGACATATTAGAAACATTTCATAAATATTTTCATATTTTATTGCCTTTTTAAAGTTTCTGTAGTGTCAACATAGTCCTGATCTGAGTGAACAAAACACATCCTTAACTGTCACTTTAAGGCTTTTTGTTGTGTGCAGGTGAAAGGTTAAACTTTATTAATCTTCCTTAAGACCAACTGAAGCCACAGCCTTTAACTCTGTTTAACTCTGTTTAAATGTATTACTGTGCTTTTGTTTGTCTGGACCTATTTGTTTTTCCTCTGTAGAAAACAGTCATGTGCATACCTGACCTCAGCAGTGACTAATATAACATTTTTTTCTCCTCTGGCCCACTTGCTCAATAGTTCAGTCTCTTATTGGTCCAGAGGCTAAAATATGAAAATAAATTTTTATTTTTTTAATTTATTAACACGTGAAAACATTTCAGCAAATATGGGTAGATGCAACACTGAGAGAGAAAACATAATGACATTTGTTTGTGCGCATGTTTTCACTTCAAGCTCCTTATGTCTGCTTCTCAGAGCCACCTGTCCACACATGGACTTCAGTTCCTCCTTGCTAGTTAGCCTCGCTAGTTTAGAACTTTAACTTGCCTTTGACATACTCCATTGATGATATATTGGGATCTCACATCCCCTCTGTTCCTTTTTTATAAGAGTTACCATTTCTTCATGAGCAGTGAAGGGCTGCTCTCTCTTCAGAGTGTGGTGGGCTTCTGTTATAAGTGTCTCCATCCACCAGTGACTCTCAGTATAGGCAATCCTGGCCAGAAAGTAAGTGGGCTTTTTGATGGCCTTAACCATCATTTGCTTGGCTAGGATGACTGCAAATGTTTTCCTTTTTTTCCCCTTTTTTTGTTGTTTGTGTTCAGAGAACAATTTCGATAACTGTCAATTCTGTAAAACAAGCTCACTTGTTCAGCTTTTGCAGGAAAGCAAAGGACGAAACATATCACAGCCACTGTTTTCTACATAAGAGCATTGTTGTTGAGTAGAGAAAGCCCCTCTTTCTTTTTGTAGCCTCGTATGTTTCTTTCCGGGACTTGTTTTTTTTTCTTTCTGAGTACCAGTAACTGGGACAATGTACTGTATGTTTGATGGATGACTGACGCTGGGACAGGAAAGACCCTGTATGACTCTTTATTGGCCTGGGGCCTGAGACTGGCAAATCAGCTTGCCCTGCATAAACTTTTATGGGCCCAGCTCCATTAATTATGTGGGACCCTGAGGCGCACTACCATCTTCCCATCATGCAAAGGAGGTATCCACAGAAGATCTAAGCTAATAGATTGTAGTCCAGTGATAATCTGTTGAAGTATTTTGAACTTTCTGATAGATGCACCAATCGGTCCCACATAGATGGTTTAGTGCAAGGAACAGGGCTTTTTTGTGACTGACTACTGTATGGCAGCATGTTGAAGCCACGGCTTCTGTCAGCCTGTAAACCTCCAGATTTAATGAATTTAAAGCTTCTATATTTGTTCAGAATTTCTTTTCATGTGTTGCCATCAAGAAAATTTTCCATGTCTCCAGCTATACTGTAAACTAGGCTTCCTGATTCATCCCATTCAGCGTGACAGGTTGGGGAGGGGTAGGTTGGGGGCTTGAACCAGGGTCTGGGTTTTAAAATAGAACAAGCCAAAGTACATTCGCAAGCAAAACAGACTAAGTTCTGTTGATTGGAAAGAGTGAGGAGCCTTGTGAACTGTGTGTCATGGGGTTTACTGTTAGCCCCAGTGGTCACAGGACAAACCTGGGAGAAGCAGAGAGGTTCTCCCATCGAAATCCTACATTTATTCTCACTCCGGTGTGGAGCTGTCTAAAGGTGCCTTGTGTGGCTTAACTTTTAGCATTCCTGCTGGTTAACTGCATCAGTTAAGACTAAAGGACAGCTGGTAGGTTCGGGTTAACCAGGTTCAGCTGTGTATGTGCAGACACAGCCTTTCAGATAAACCAAAAAAAAAAACCTGTCAGGAATGATCAGTTGCTAATGCTTCCCAGCGCATTTCTTCTCACCTTGCCTCTCATGTGGAAAAGTATTTATGAACGCGTTCCTCCCTCAGGCTGCCTGTCACTAACAGGATGGAAATGAGGAGTAAACAGACTTGCTGCAGTCTAGTGGCAGTATATGAAGCAATAGCTCAGAGGGGGTATTGCTTCCTATTTCTCGTCTTATGAGGCTTGTAGTGGATTTCCTCTAATTGTCTGCGGATAGTCTGGGTGCTACATCCTGCTGGGAGAAGGTTATCAAAATTAAATATGTGATCTGGAGGCTCATCAAAGCAGCAGAGATAGGGTTGTGTACTCAGCTGTTTAAAATGTGTCAGTGCACGAGGAGAGGGAGGGGGATTTATTGAGCTGCTACACCTGCTATTGGTGTTTTCACTCGCTGGCGCCCAAGATGTACACTTTGATCAGAAACTTTCATTTAGTGTCTTTCAATGCGAGGTTATGAGCAGTTCCCATGAAAGATGGCCATGCTGGCATTGCAGCGAGGCCACAGAGGGTGAAGCGTTGAGGCTGTGGTGATGTAACGTCATAAGGCAGTGTGTCTTTTTACAGGCCTAGTTGTTGCGATGGTATTAACAGGTATGCAGCGTGCTGAGGGCTGTTGACAGTGTGCACTGACAAGTAGATTACAGAGAGAGACATAACCGCCACACCAGCACGCTGCCTGCCCTAAATCACACCAAAGGTATTTTATAATGGCTCAATAAAGGCCATTATAAATAATAATAATAAATAATAGCCTCTCTAGAGAAGAATTAAACTCGCAGTTGTGGTGGAAACCCAAGTTCATAACTCTTTTTTTTTATGTGGGAAACAAATTATTTTCCAATTAAAAGGCCAAATGCAAAGAAGGACAACTTAAATACATTTCAGAAGCGCAATGTTTCACTTGGAGCCGCACCTCCAGTGCTTTATTAAACTTAGGTGACAAGCTGGGGTTTATAGAAGGTCAATGACAGGGAAAACTTTTTACAATGAAATATTCATTGTCTCTAGAGTTGTGAAACATTCTTTTGGTAAAAGTTTTATAGTAAAATCTTAAACTAGTTGAAGCCACTAACCTAATTTGCACAGATAAGCCTAACTTTTTTTTTTTTTGCACAGATGTATGCCTAGCTGCCATTTTTCATTTGTGCCTCTTGCCACTTTCTGTAGATATTTAGCTAAACCAGTTGAAGCAAATCAGTGAATATGTGAGAGGGCACTGAAGTGGATAACATTTAGATAATATGCTAACTTGTAATTTCAGTTTAAAGGTGTCCATGACAGATTAAAGGAATAGTTCACCCAACAATGAAAATTCAATTATTATCTGCTCATCCCCATGCTGTTGGAATTATTGGGCTAAGTTTTGTACTGCATGTAAAATTTTTGGAGTTTCACAATAATACACTGTCGCAGCATTCTCCTAAACAACAGAGGTGGCTGGGAACTTGTTTTAAGATGTAAAAAATAACCCATAAAGAAAACACTAATTGGCTCCATACAGTTCATCCAGCGTAATCCAAGTTTCTGGTGGCCCCAATAACCCTAAATTGATTAATAGCAACATATTCCATCTGTCTCCATTTAAGCAGTGCTTGGACATCATTTAGTCAGCATAGATTGAACGTAGAGATTGCAAGCTTGCATTAAATAGTTCCATACAGTCATAGCGGATTCTCTTTTTAAATGCGGCTCATTGTGCTGCTGTTAGGTGGTTAGGGAGTCGCCATGGGTCAGGTGGTAGAAGAGTTCATTTACTTATCAGAGGGTCAGTGTTTTGATTCCCCACCTCATCTGGTCTGCCTTGTCTTTCTGTAAGACTTTGAGTGGTCAGTAGACTAGAAATGTGCCATATAAATACAGTCAATTTACCTTTAAGTTAAGAGTCATTGAGCATAAAAGATCCAGTTTTGTTAGAAAATCTTTTTTAATTTAAGGATGAAAAAGACTCATGGGTTTGAACAGTATTTAAGGCGAATTTTTTACATTTACTTACCCTTTTTTTAACCTAACAGTAGACTATTACTTAAAGTCAAAACTATAGCCAGAACAATGTGTTTTTAGGGAAACAGTAGAACTTGTGTGTTGCTGAGAAGTTACAGACCTTTCCAATATTGTGCTATGCGTCAAACTGCACTGAGAGGTTTGAAAAAAAAAAATTGCAATACAACAAGAGAGTTCAGGGTGTTCTTTTGGAGATTCAATTCTGATGTAGTTCAAGAGCAGTGCAGTTTCTGCAGAGACACCACACATGTTTTGGGGAGCTACAGATTTTGATATATGTATATAAGGTTAAAGGTTTATGGTAATATATTCTTGCTTGTGCAACACATAGTTGCACAATGAAATGAAATAATATCAACCGTATGGTTTATGACAGATTTCATAATGTTCTGCATTGAAACACTCACTGGTTTTACATATTCAAATTTTAGGTCAGTGTATATAAAGCATATCTCATTGATCTGTTTTAATTTGATTAAAGAGACGGAAAACAAAACATACATTTATAATAACAAGTTTATGACTTATTTCAAAATAATTATTTTTCTCAAATGATGGTGTGTTTCCAGTACCGTATGTACAGCCCCAAGGCCTAGCAACCAGTGTTGGAATCTCCATAGGCAGCAACACGTTGCTCTGGCTTGAGGTTTTGGTTTTAGAGTGCTCCATTAGTAATAAAATGATATTTATTAACAGCCTTAAAGCCTGTAACAGCAGCAATAATGTTTAATTATGAAACATTATTAAGGAAAGAATTAATGGTTTTGCTGTTTATGAGTTGTCCCTCCAAAACGTCTCTATATAAAAAAAAAAAAAGCAGTAAAACTTTATAGACCAGCATCAAAGTTGTAGTGTGACAACCTGTTAGCTTGTTTGTGTGAGTTTTCCATGACTCCCATGATTCCCTCCAGCTTTTGAAGTCTAAATCCTCCTCACGGTGATGTGCGATAATGGCCACCATTTTTCTGTGGGTGCTGCTGAAACGTTGAGAAACGTTGAGAGAATATCACACAGGTGGGAGTAACGGTTGAAAAGGCAAGTGCTCCACCTATCATGAGTCGCCATCACCATCATGTTTTACGAAACTTTTTCTTGTGCAGGTCTAGATTATTTTTTAGACAACACAGAATTCAGAGGAGTGGGTTAATTTACATTTTTTTTCTTCACTTTATACTTGTTTTGATACAATTTATTTCAATGTCGAAATGGAACCAGACTCTATGACCGTTTCATGGTAAAGAATTATGTAAGAGGTTTAATACAAAACAAGTGTGAACAAATGTGTTTAACTCTGAACATAAACCTTGAACACATGTTTTCCTAGATTTTTTTCACAATGAGAGGTAGGCAGCTGCCTTTTGCTGTCTGTCCATTGATTAAAGGCCCAGCTATTTCTCTTCTGACAGAGGTTATTCTTCAATTCACTAAATAACAGTGTATGCAAAAACTGCAACCACTATTTTTTTTTTTTTAGCAGGTGGAAGAGGTTGCACTGAAGTTACAACTGCTTTTTTTTATCCATTCTAGAAACATAGCTCTACAAATCAGAATCAACTTTAAAAGTAAAATATGTTTGCAACTGCAAGGAATTTGACTCATTTTTAACTTACTCTGCACTTGCACAGAAACAGGCATACAGCAAGGAATGACCACAACAAAAACAGTAAAGACTAAACAATGAAGACTGTTCAGGACTGTACTGTAACAGCATGTAAAATTAAAGCTGGTTTATGTACAGTAACATCACTAAAAGTTTGTCAAAACGCACAAGGGATGCTAGTGTTGGTCTCTCTGTTGGTTTATAGACTGATATATCCAAAGAACCAGAGCATAAATTGAGATGACATTTTACACAGACATTTATGGACCCTAGAGGATAAATCCTGCTGACTTTGGTGATCCCTGGACTCTTTCTGTAGCCTCATTGACACTTCAAACTTTCACTTATTTTACGAAACATCAGAGATATTTTTTTGTTAGATTGATGCAAAACTTGTGACGTCCATTTGTGGTGGCCACATGCTTATACTGACTCTAACGACCCTACAGACTTTTCCTCCAACATAAGGCCAACGTGAAGTTGATAATTGTGGTTTATAAGTTAATTTGTTTTCACAGCTACTGGATATATGTCATGAATAAAACACAGAGATTCATAAATTGTAATATGTGGGGATTTCTTTTCTTTTTGTCTAGAAATTTAGTTTTTGTTCAATCATCATCAGGTTAAATTTTGAACATGGCCAAGTCTTTGCTCCTGACTAAATCTAGAGTTCAGTGCTAGTTAGCAAATGTTAGCATGCTCAAAAGCTAAAATAAGATGATGAATATGTGATTCATGAGCATTTTAGCACGATGACTTCACATTTAGAACATAGCACCTGTGCTCCTCATAGAACGCCAGTCTCGACTATAGACCCTTGTGATGATAAATGATGTTTCTACAGAACTTGTGAAACCCCACCATGATTCTATTTGTCCTTTGTTTTATAAGTTGTTTTCTCATACATACTGTATTTGATCAAATACTAGTGTATATTTGTTTTATGAGTAGTATGTTGCGTAAAGAAAGCTTTAGAGCTTTGCCTTTGACGTTGTATAATGAAAGCTTGTTAAAAACAGACAAAGACACTAAAACCTGGGGTCAGGTGGACACAAGAGCAACTGTAACCTGAAAGGAAAGCAATATAAACTTTATGCAATGTAAGCCTAAGCTTAAATAAAACCTGACTCAAGTATTTCATTTGTCACACAACGTTAAGTTTGCATTGAAAATAAAATTGCAAGGCAAACATGTTCTGTCAACAGTACAGTTCAAGTGTACTGTCAATATTTAAAATATGTATTGGACAAACATCTCTTTATAAACATCACTATTGCAGGAATGGAGAACATAGTTTTATATATATTGTTGTACTTGAAAACCATTTATTTTCAAAAAGTTTGTAAATAAATTTTTTTTAATATCCAGATCTTTTGTAAGAACCTGTTCCCATGTAGCTGTTCTGCTGCTTAGCTTGGAAAGAACAATGAGAACTGTTTGATTTAGCCAAGACCTCATATTGTGATGTTGAAACTGGTATGAACCCTGTGGAGAGCATCAAACAAAAGGATACAGCAAAGAAATACATATGATTAGAGCAAATGGGGTCTTAGATATTTACATTAGTGTTAAATTCAATGGATTACGACCTCTTACCATCTCCCTTTGTTTCCCTCCTGCAGTCTGTGGTCCCAGCATCGACATTGGCAACGACATCAGCGAATTCAAGCGTCTAGAGAACTGCACAGTGGTTGAAGGCTACTTGCAGATCCTCCTCATCGGTGACAAAAACAACAACATCAACCAGGAAGTCTTCCGCTCCCTCAGCTTCCCCAAGCTGACTATGATCACAGATTACCTGCTGCTATTCAGGGTGTCCGGCCTGGACAGTCTGAGTGCGCTGTTTCCCAACCTCACTGTCATACGAGGACGAAACCTCTTCTACAACTACGCTCTTGTGATCTTTGAGATGACTAGCCTGAAGGACATCGGCCTGTACAACCTGAGAAACATCACCCGGGGCGCCATCCGGATTGAGAAGAACCCTGAGCTCTGCTACCTGGACTCCATCGACTGGTCCCTTATCATGGATGCCGAATTCAACAATTACATAGCCGGGAACAAGCAGTCCAAGGAGTGCAGCGATGTTTGTCCAGGCATCATGGAGAACAACCCTCAATGCAGAAAGACCATGTTCAACAACAACTACAACTATCGCTGCTGGAATTCCAATCACTGTCAGAAAGGTAAGCTGGCTGTCACACATGATAGCTCATCAGGGATTTAAATTGCAAATAGATCATGAAGACGATCTGGCCTTTTGCCTGATTTGTGTAGATGTGAATTTGAGAGTGTAATGAACGGCTGTGTGCCTACAGCTGTGGCCTGCTACCTGTCACTTTAACTGCTCTAGCTGATGTGTTTTGGCTGCGAGGAAGGAAGGAGGAAAGCAGAGGCGGATGTTGTTATGCATGATTGACTTGTCTGCAGATCTTTGCAGTAATATATCTCAGGTGTTTATCCAAGTTAAGGAAAATGAAGCAAGAGCTAAACAGAGGTGTATTGCTTGAGACTGACTCTGCCTGTATCATGTAGGGCAAGGTCTCTGAATTTGAACTGCCTGTCAAATATCAGCCTCTGTTTACTTGTGCACAAGAAAACTTTAGCTGTTCCAATGCAGTCTACTGCATTTCTCTTAAAAAAGGCATTAACTGACACATTTAGGTGTAAAGTGTCGCTTTTTGGTGCCATTAAAGCTCAGTTTAAATGCTCTCATTTGCCTACACAAAGTGAATTAAATGAGCAAACGCTTAAGTGTTTAATTAAACTACTCTAAGAACGATAGATATGAACTTGCCTTTTAATTTTGTGTTTCCAGCTGCAGTGTTTGAGACTTGTTTTGCTGGTGCGTTTCAGACGATGTGTTTTGGCTGACTGAGTGTACGGTGTATGTGCGTGTGTGTCTGGCTGAATTGTTTGGCTGGTTCCTGGCGTCTTGCTGCAGACTCAGCATGTTGATGTTTTCAGTCTTGTGACATAGAGCTGTCGCAGGACTGGCCAGGATTGCATGCATGACTATATACACACAGACACACTCAGCGTGATCACACACACAAACACACACAGTGCAGACAGAGATGCAGGCAAGCACAAACAGACTAATTTGAAAGATGCAAATACAGTATTTCTCTCACACATACATACATGCAGGCGTGGACTGCTTTGTGAGTGGCATGCTGTGTGGGCATGCTGGACCACCTCCAACCAGGAGGTGGAATATGTTGGAGGAAGACATGTTGGATGGATGGAGTGGATGTCAGGTGAAGGGACATAACTCTGTCTAGGCTGTAGTGTCTCTCACTATCCCAGTGGGCTTTAGACCCTTTTAAAAAGGACATAGTTTCAACCCAGATCACTTAACCAGCCTTCATATGGATGGTGACCTTGTAATTTCAATAGACCCCACATACAGTTTTTACTCCCTTGCAATATCTTTACATATAAGAATGGCATCTCACCCTCCCTGCTGCACCATCAACTCAATAACAACTGGCAGCAACATTGCTTCAACTAAGAACTTTACAATTTAATAAAACTTTACATTTAAATTCAGCAGATTAATATGCCAATTATCTTCAATGTGTATCATAAGTCAGTTAAATTGCAATAGCTGTTATTATCATAATTTCACCATTAACATTACTTTGAGAAACAGTTGATAAAGATCCTTTGGATATTCTGTGACAACAGAAATGATTTGGGGTTTTGGTAATCTTATATTTTAGTTTGAAAATGTCACTTCCTGGACTTGAGGCCACAACAGAATACAGGTGCACAGTGTGTGAATTTAACAGTTATGACTCACTGTTATGATAATAATAATGATAAAAATAATGATATGTTGACATTTAGTCATTTGTTTCTATAAACCAGTTCTACAAGCAGACTTTGGAGGTCGAGTGTAACAGTGCCGATAAAAGGCCACCCCTCTGTCTCCACTGGGTTGAGACTAGACCAAAACATGTTTTTCAGAGGGCAGGGGCTGTGACAAACAGGAGATAGATTGCATATTATTTTTAAATTGCCAAACAACTAAATGCCTTGGTGCAACAGCTGCTGCTACTACTGTTTCTCTTACTATGGCCTCAAATGCTAAGCCATCTGCCACAGCTATTATACACTGTATATTTTGTGACTAACTATATAACTACTATAACTTCTATTATTACTACTACAACTTCTTCACTAGGACTGCAACAGTTACTATGGATACAACTTGGTCTACCAGCTGCTGCTACTAAAACCACTGTTAATACCACTGCAAGTACGCTGAAGCCTCATTCCTCTAGTTTGCAACCGTATGATGTCAGAGCCAAGTACACACACAGACCTCTGCTCCACTGTACTCCTGACTACACAGAACAAGCTAAGTTAGATAGGTGTTGGTACCAAAAACAAAAAAAATCTTTTCTTTTAATGGTCCAGTGTGTAGGATTTGGAGTGGGATCTATTTGTAGAACACAGCAGAGATGGATAATAATACTCATAAACATGTTTTCATTAGTGTATCATTACCTGAAAATAAGACTTGTTGTGTTTTCATTACTTTAGAATGAGCCTTTTATGCCTACAGAGTGAGTGAGTCCTCTCCCAAAGAGTCCACCATGTTGCACTGGTGTGTTTCTGCAGCAGCCCAGAATGGACAAACCAAACACTTGCGCTAAAGAGGGACTTTCACATTTTTCATGAGTTCTCCTACAGTCTTAGTAAGTGAGGGTGAGAGGAGACACCAACCAACGGGAACAAGCACTCAAAACTCCCTACAGCCTCTTTGCTGCCATTTGCCCTCAGCCATATGTACCTGGTAAATGTAAATTGTGTAAGGTTGTGAGTTGAGTGGAGTATTCGGCTGACACAGAGGTTGTCTTTATTAGTTATTTTCTGTAATGGTAAGATTCAACATTTTTATTGTCAATAAACTCTTGTTTTCTTTCATTAATTTAGTTGTAGTGGTGAAATTAGTTTGGACCCAGATATGTTTTGCGGAGTCAGAGCAATCTTTACGGCACTGTGTGAGGTTGCAAACAGGCTGGTTCTTTGACAAATTGATGTTTTTAGCAGGTGAAGAAAAAACTCAATGTGTTGCATTTAAGTCCAAATTAACAAAAGGGTAGAAATAATTACTATTTCACTCAGACTTTTCCCAGTGCTTCTATAGCACGGTTTAAACTAGACATAAACCATATATAAATTGTACACAAGATAAAGCAGACCTCTATATAGAAATTTCTCTGTAATTGGTGCTAAAATGTTACATAAAGCACCTTTTAAGTAGACCAAATATAGAAGAAGTGGAGAGTAACCCCATGAGGTGCATAAGCAGTCAACTAGGCCTCATAGGGAGTGTGTCAGCCGCTGCAAATGGACCATCATTTGCTGCTGCCTTGAAACAGAATTGATCCCAAACAACATGAGCACTGCTGCTTTCACTGCAGAGACTGCATTGTTCTGCTATTTATTAGGCAGTTTATTGGAGAAGTCTGGTGGTAGTAAAGTCAGGCTTCATTAAAGTGAGGAAGACCCGATAGCTGGAAAGGTTTTAGCTGGCTGACCAAACAGCGTTCATTCCCATAAGTTGTTGTAGGGAGGCTGCAGATCAGAGGGGTTTTTTGCATGTATGTTTGCTGTGTGTGCAATATTGTGTGATATGAAGCAGAAAAGATGCTGCTGTATTTTGAGTCCCAGCTCTTTAATGGATATGTGCGAGCAGCAGGAAACACTCTGACCATAGAGGACTATTTGTGATGGTTTTTTTATATGCCCCTCCTGATCAAGCTTGAGTAATCTTGTCTGAGATCTATTGTTTCGTGTGTGCCTTGCTAACAGACCTTCCGCTGTGCTGGCATGAATGCCAACTTTGTATTCAGAGGCATCTTATTTTCAGACCCGGTCATTCATCAGATCAATAAATGACGGAAGGGAAATATGCTAGCCCTGTTTTCATTGAGTTAATATAAAGGACGTGCTTTCAGCCTGAACTCATTCATAAAACTTTACAAGGAAAAGAGGGTTGAAAGTCTGTTTGCCTCTCTGGGAAAGTGCTGTGTGTTTTTAGCCATGGTGGCAGGGGCACATTCTCTCATGTTTACTTCCCTCATTTGTTTTTCGGAATCTGGTTTGGGTGTTTTGTCTCGTTCATAACTCACAGGCCTTTCCCAAAGAGGAAACCATGCCCGTGCATGTTGGAAAGCAAACGCTCTGTCTCACTCGCTCTATCAAACACACAAACCTGCACAAACGCTCACATTCAACAGCATGGGGGATGTTTTTCCGGTGCTTTGTATGGTCTGAGGAGATGAAAGCACATCATTAAAGTACAAAGAGGTCTTCAAGGATTTACTGGAAGGAATTTTGTGTCTTTTGTTAACCTCTGGCTGAAGGGATTACACATTATACTAGAAGGATTGTCTTCAGGGTTGTTGCTTAGAATGCTTCCAGTTTTGTTTGCTATACTTTCAATGTCAGTGTTTGCTTATTTATGTATATCATCTGACATGTTATCTTGATGGGACAGTGAATTTATGGACCTGAAGAGTTGTATTTTTTCTCTCAAGAAGTTGTTAAAAGACAAAAATAATGTGTATGTTTACATATAGTATATATATTTGATTGGCCTGTTCAGTCAGGTCAGAAACAAGGGGCAAATGAGTTAGTTGTCATTGATACTTACAGATCCATATTCTGATTCACTACATTGTCTTACCTTCCTGGTCATGATGAGTATGTCATCTCCTAGTTCACCTGAATCTGCGTGTAAGCATAAATCATTCCCCCTGCCACCCACAGAGATACATTCTTTTCTCCCACCCTCATAACTCCAAATGTACCTGTCCCTGTAGGCTTTATTGCCTTTCAAACTACGTAAAGCAATGTAAGCTTTCCAGGTGATTTCTTTACTGTATGTTGTACTGATTAACGGTTGTTTTCTTTAACAATTCACTTTAATGATTAGAAACTTCTTTCAGTCATTTTAAACGTTTCCATGTGTGCAATGATATCACTACCACAAACACTGTGAGGCATTTCAGCAGCAAAACTGAAAAACTAGTCAAGTATAAACCTAATTAGTGAAGTGTGGAAACTCTAAAATAAAGAAGGAGCTCCAGAGAAGCTTGGGATTTATCAGGAGGATGGCTGCTCTGCTCCAAACAGGTTCACTGTACAAACCTGGACTGTGTGTGACCTAGAAAATAGATTTTTGTGATTTTTGAACTGATCTTGATACGTGGGAGATAAGAATAGAGATTCATATATGCATCTTATTTTTCACAACTCCCCTACTAATTAAGTTCAACCTCAAATCAGTGCCATTGCAAGCTAAGATCTGGTAACAGGTTTCTAAACATAACACTTTTATGTGTAGAATTTTAAAGTCTTTTCCAACTTCAGTGACTTCTGTCAAAAAAGACACTGGCAGACAGCAGAGCATGCAGCTATCCCAATAACCATCTCAACAACTTTCCCTCTGTTAAAGATCTAACTTTGAACACGGCTTTTCTGAATAATATCAAAATGGTGTTTAAAATAATCAATGGTATAATGCTATACACACACACACAGACAAAAAAAACCCAACCGTGTCATTTGCTGATCTAATGTTTTTTTGACACTTAAACATCAATAATATGTATCATTCTTCATAAGTATTAAATATTTGATTGGAAACTCACAGGGATGTGTTTGTAAATTCTAACAAGCCTCAGCATACCAGATTGTCTGTTTACAGTACAGATTGTCATATTTTGCAGAAACTACAAGTGTTGCGTTTTTTTTTTTATTTAAAACGCTGAATATGTCGCTACGGCACAAGTGAGACTGTGCGTGTTAGCTGACATGCAGGCGACATACTATCAGCTGTCTAGCAGGAAACACACTTGTGTGTGTGTGAAAGAGAGCTGAGGGGGAGTCAGCAGAGAGAGTGAGTTGTAGAGCCAGTCCCAGCCCCCCCTCCCTCCCCTTTTCTGGTTGGTTTTGGATGTGGTAGCACCAGTGTTTATTTACCCAGTGTTTCTTTAGTGCTAAATCTGAAGCCATTTTTAAAAGTGTGTTTTCTTAATGTGAACTAGTCCCTTTTACCATTCTCCCCACAGCGATGTTTCTAGGGTTTTCTGCTCTTCTTCACCTTAAAATTTTTGCACTCTGTTAGCATCTTTAAGTTGAGGTAACTGGGATGAACATGGAATGTAAAGTGTTGATTTGGATTGATATAATTGAATTCAAATCATCTACAATGTAAACTATTTAGTGAAGGGTGCACAAAAAACTTTTGGCACTATAATAATGAAATTACCTTTGTTTTTTCATCCACTGGTGGGTGGTGAGTATCTTTCTAGTTAGGTCTTCAAAGGTCATAGGCAGCAAGTTCAGCAGGTTTTAATGATAATGTTGGTCAGTGTGCTTGCCTGACATTCTCGTTTGCTGCATTAAAGACAATGGATGTGAGAAGGCCTGACTTAAAATAAAAAATATATACATATTTTTTTTTATTTTGTTGTTGAATAAAACAGACATTGACAAAGTTTCCAATTGGGAACATACCGTAATTGTTTCCATTGCAATGAGTATCACTTGAGTATCATTAATATCATATGGTGGGGTTCCTAGTGATTCCCAGACCTCCTGTGGCTAGCATGTAGCTATGTTGGCTAGGTGTACATAGAGTTAACTTTTTCACTATTCCAAGAATTTTAATTTGACACATATTGCAGCAGGCTTTTTACAAAGTTCTTTCCACAGACAAAATTGATTGTAAGAGACAAAAGTAGCCCATCAGGGGACACTTGATGAAAGTTAATTTAGCTGGGCTCATCCAGTGAGACTTGGTGGTTAATCTTTGGATGTTACACCACAGATTGTCTCCAGTTGCTGTGTTGAATGTCAAAGGTCTATGCAATGCATCAATATAGTTTTCAGGTCCCCTACTGCTATGAATGACTACTACATATGCTCTGTGTGTGTTTGTGTGTGTCCATGATGCTCAGTAGTTGGGTGCCTAGATTCAGATGCAATTGTCAATTGAGGAAATGATACTGTTATAAAACCTTATTTTGACATCACTGTCTATCTTTATTTACTAAAGAGGATAGTGACAAAACACTCTGCCGTCAGGCTGGCTGATGTAGTAATAAATACTTCAGTTGCTTAAAACACAAACCATGATCAGAACTGCAGAGTGCAATGGAAGGTTAACCACTCCATTACTCCAACAAAACTCACCGGATGTGTATTTAAAAAAATTATTGGATGTGAAACAGTTTAAAAGAGAAGAAGACAGTTCTAATAGTTGTAGTATGTTGTTTTAAAATCACAGACATTTAAAGAAATGGTAATAAGCAGAGGACGAAGGAAGTAGAGAATAAATGAAGAAGGAGAGAATAGTGTTGCATATTTTTATCATTGCAGATACATCAAAGGCCTAAAAAGGCATACTTCTGTCATCATCTTTGTATTGCTACGAGTTACAAATACAGCCAATAATATGAAGTAATATTGCTTTTACTCACTTAACAAGCGCAGCATCTACGTGTTTTTATATAATAGGTGGTAACTTTACATTTAGAAGATAAAGATGAAGCAGGAGAGGATGAAGAAGAACATGAAATCAAACTGCTGCACCTGTGTAGACTTAAAAGCCAAGGTTTGTGCTGAACAGTGTTAATTTTGACAGAAAATTCTGGTTTAGTCTTAGTCTTAGTCTTAGTCTTTTGAATAACACACCATTTAGTTTTAGTCATATTTTAGTCATCTGAAATCTTTTAGTC
>JAQMCX010000001.1:5961773-5999210 GCA_029814765.1 Acanthurus leucopareius | reverse complement strand
CCCCCCCCGATTGCACCATCCATCACATTTGGGTGTGGTTTTGTCAGAGGCTCAGATACATTTTCCTTCCTCATAGGAGGTGATTTATTAGAGCAAGAAAACTCGTAAAATCTCTGCTTACTAAAGTAACCTAGGGTAATGGTCAAAACATCACGGCCTTGAATTCTGGTTGTAAAAAGTTGCCCAACATGTTTTAAGGCTGCCAGAGAGGCACTGTAGGTCATTAACTCGGCCCAACGGCTCAGGCTGCCTCAAGGTGAATGGGAATCTTATACTCTGCCTCCTTCATCTTTTCCATCAGATTCCTGGGATATTTCTGTCTCCCTGCACCAAGTAAACACACAAACACAAAGACTCAGGAATGCAGGCAATGCCATGCAGTGCGTTTGTGTGTGTGGGGGGGTGTGTGTGCGTGCATGAGTGCATACTTGTATCCGTGTGTGTGTGTGTGTATGTTGGTGGTTGGAGTCAGCAAAATAAGGGATCATAAAGATTTATATTTAACAGATTTTGAATCTCCCCACACAGCTTTATGTACCCACTAGTTAACAGATTTTAAATACTAATTAAACCAAAACTGAGCCATTACTTACAGCCTTAAAAAGGACTGACATGAATAAAATTATCCTTTGTCCTGCTTTTAGTACGTATGTAGTATGAATGCAGAACATGTTAAAATTATTTGTGATGGCAAACAGCCTTCCCTGTATTTGTTGAAAGCAGTGGTGTTCCTAGTGATCCGTTTATGGTTCAGACTGAACTGTTTGTGTCCTTTTCCTTCTTTCCTTTCAGTTCTACCATAACTTAAAAATAACCTTAACATATGTGGCTTGTGTGTTACATTGTAGTGACTTAAATCCAGCTTTTGCTTTGTGTACAATTTGGTTGATGTTTCAAAATAAAAGTGCTTTTGTTTTTTGTTTTTTTCTAGCCAGATGCTTTCAATTATCTTCGTTACTGACTTAAAAATCATTCATGCTAAGACACAGGTTTTGTCTTTTGAATAATTAAATCAAGTTGTGTATGATTTTTTTGGGGTTGGGTTTTGGAGTGTGTGTGTGTGAGTGTGTGCACACCCTCATCTTTGTTTCATAACAAACAACGCTCATGGCAGCAGAGGGGCAATTTATTTGGGTCAAACATTTGTCATTGGCTAGTAGCAGATTTTTAACAGTCCCTTTTTGATGTTGGCATGAACTTCAGAAGAAGTGACATTATATCAGTGTGGCCTTTGTTGTTTTTGCAACCCTCTTTGTCCTTCTCGAACTGAAGCCATTAGTGATATCTGTCCTAATCTTAACATCTCACAAAGCTGTGGGTATCAGGAAACAGCCAGTGTGATCACTCCTTGTAAACCTCATCCACCCTGTTATTGTCTGGTCCCTGTGGAGGCTCTGGGAACCAAAACTATTTGATTTGTCTTGTCTTTTCCAGGTCAGTCAGCAGGGGGATGCCATGAATTCCTTTTGTCTGTAGTTATCCTGTAGTGTCAGCTGATTCGACAGATGTTTGTCCCAACAAGCCCCACAAGGTTAACTGTTGACTCTATTTAGGCTAACTTGATCTAAGTATTTTTTTTGATACTGTTAATATGCTTTGACTGTAAGGTAAGGTATATGGTTTGCAACTGTGTTGATAAGGCTTGTGTTTTGAATTTCTGTTGTGTCGTAAATGAAGAGACTTGATAAGCTAAACGGAGAGAAGTAGCTGTCAGAGTTGTATGGAGAAAGGTGACTGGCTCTTATCATATAACTGCTGTAAGTTTTAGCCTTGTACAGTTTCCAACTAGCAGAGTATTTTGCTCTGTCTGCAGTGTTTTGTATAGTCTTCAATTAGGCTCAGTCAACTACTTCTGTGTGAGAAGGATCTCTTTCTTCCTGTCCCAACCTCCAAGTTAGAGTCTCTCTGGGCAGAAATAAAAATTAATAATAATAATAATAATAATAATATTAAAAATTGGTAGTGTTTTCAGCTAAAAAGCCAGTGGGACCTGCTGGAAACTGGGGTATGGATTGAACAACCAGCCACTGTTGTAACAAATGGCTGCGTGCCTTCTACAAGGACTGTCGCACAAGTGTGTTGGACATTCCAAACTATAGAGAAAAACGCGGGGGGAAAGTTTAAAAAAAAACAGACGCAGAGAAAATTATTGCTGCTGTCAAAATTATTTTCCCTCTTGTACAATCCTGTCTTAAAGGAGTCCTGTGCATCTTTTTTTCATCATAGATTTGTTTTCCAAAACTATGACTTATGTTTGCACAGACTGCTGTGTGGCAGTAATGTTGAGAAACACTTTCTTAGAACTGTCTTCAGAACAGTAATTTTCAACCTTTTTTTGTCAGGCGTACCCCACGCAACCCCGTCACATGAGCTGAAGTACCCATTCATTGACACTGCCATTTATTTCAGCTTTTCCGTGTATCCCTATTTGATCCCTGTTTGAGAATCACTACTCCAAACTGTTAAACTACAGCTGCTGACCTGTATTTAAGCTGTCACATGACTAAGCAATGAGGTCCACAGCCTCAAGAACAACAACCCATCTTGAAATAATGTAATAGGGTGACAGGCGGTGGGGCCTTCACAGCCCTGTGTGAATCCCTTCATCTTGAGAGAGTGAGCCAGAAACAGACGCACGTCCAGCTTTTCATCACTGACAGGAATGTTGTACCGAGAGTGCTTCACCTCTGTTAGTGTTTTTCCCTATGAGCAGACTGTAATTATCAACAGGAAGCTTCAGACCACACATCTCCTGTGGGACTTCTCCTCACACTAGGAGGAGGAGGAGGAGGAGGAGGAAATCCAGCATTGCTTTTGATATTCCTGTCAACAACTACATCTCCTTACCTGTACTTTACAGCACCCTAACAGGAGTAGTGTCTGTACTTATTTGATGGTCTGCCTCAGTGTTAAAAGAACCAGGATATCTGATTCTGTTAGAAAGTATAGAAAAGCCTTTTTGGAAAAGGAAACCCCTTTTTGTACGATTATATTTTGTATGATTAATATTTGTAATTTTAATGGGACAAGCCCAATGAAGCTGTTTCAATGAGTCATCTAATTAGGATCCAAAAAAAAAAAAAAAAACCTTTTCACCAGCTAATAAAACTTGGTCCTTTGTCCTGTTTCTTGTTTCCATCCACATGGTGCACAGACAGTGGGCAAATTTACAAAAACTTTTCAAAATAAATTGAACAGCATGCATTTTCATCCATCAGTGCTGTGAGATTATTCTCAAGGGGACTCAACAAAATTACATATCTAATATAATTCCTACCTCTGGTTCATTTCGTAATTATGTTTGAATGAAGCCATTTGGATCATTCATGGACTTTGGCAGCCCAAACACAAAGGCTTTTGGGGTCGATGGTGTGCTCACTTTTATTGCTGTAAGCACTTTGCAGCCTGTCTGTCTTGCTGAACTGACCGACAGGTTGTCACGTCTGTGGCTGCCTAATGTGTCTCACCAGTTCGACTCACTGACTCAGATCTGCTGGGAAGCTCAAGAGGTGAACAAGACAGTACTAGTCAGCCATGTCGAGCTGTGAATGGACTAACTGAAAGGAGATCCTTGTTCTTCTGGCACAAATGAGCTTGTAGACAACTCACACACACATACACTACTAACTGACTGACTGTTTTTTTTCTGAATGACTGATTCAGTGACTGAACCTACACACTGACAGACTGTCTGACTGTAACAGAACATGCTTTGTATGAGACTGGACGCAGCAATATTCTTGTGTTTTCTTTCTGCCATCAATGTCTTGTTCAGTGTGAGGTGACTGGAACAGTGTTGTTTATTTCCCAATTCCACCTGAGCACAGAAACACACTGGGAGGAAATGGAATGCGTGTTTAAGTGTGTTGAGCACTTAAACCTACTGAGTTGTTTCTTAACCTGCCACTGTGCATTTCTACGTTCACTTAGTTTTTTGTGTCTGCCACTTTGTTTGGTCTGCCTTGGTGGCTGTTAACCTGAAATTTTTACTTGCCACAGATAAATATTATCCTGATTTTGCAGGTGCGGGTGCTAATTTTATTTCCTGATATGGAGTTTGGAAGAGTTCATTAAATGTTAAATACAGTCGAAATCGATACAACATAGTGAATTTAGGTCTCTGCATACAGAGTAAGATCTTGTTTTAACTGGGAGTCAAACTCAGGACCTTCTGACTGTGAGGTGAAAGAGCTGCCCACTTAAGGTACTAGCCCTTTGAGAGTTGATGGTTGACACTGTGTGCAGGGGCATCATGGACAAGTCCCCACTCATTCAGCTTTAAACAGACAGCTGTTTATGCTTACATTGACATTAGTGGGCAATTTAGAGTCTTGAGTTAGCCTGACTTGCGTGGAACCCCACAGAGGGAAGCAGGAGGAAGATATGCTAGAGGAAAAAGGTGTGGAAGCATTAGTTAGTTTTTCAGCAGTTTTTAATGGCACGTGTAAGTTTTTATTATGTCCAGTAAGCCTGCTGAGTTCTGTTTGCACGTGTTTTCTGTATTTGCTGAACATTTGCTAATATGCAACCACCAAGAAGTAAACACATTAGTAAAGTAAAAGAAAGTGTTAGTTAAGCAAACTTGGCAATATGACAAACTTGTTCTGATTCAGGGAAATTATTAAAAAACGTAATCAAATTCCACCTGATTAAGCCTGATTGGAATTAAAGAGAAATTACAGCTTGATGTGACGCAAACCAAGACCCATTTGAGTTCAGGCTTAGGATCAAAGCTGCTGCGCTCACAAAGTGAGCAAGATCTAATGTTGGTAAATAAAAGCCGAACAATATTCTATTGTCTGCTGGTCAGTAGGGGTGAGTGGTTCGCTATAATTTTCAGCACTGTTATGTTTGGACAAGAATTCTGGATTTTTTTCTGTAATGTTCCTGCCAGACAGTCATTGGGAAAATCAGCAGGTATCTGCTGCACAATATTTCTATTGGACTGTTGGATCTTCTAGTTTTGGTGTGCACTTTTTACCTCATCTTGTCTTGCAATGACAGCAATGACAGCACAGCTGTCACATCTTGTGGAAATATTTGAAAACATGAGTAATTGTATAAGGTGTCTTTAGTTTTTGCATTTAAAAATCAAAAAATGTTGATATTACTGAAACATTTCATTTAAAAAAAATCCTCTGGGTAATTTGGATATTTTTGATACTGATATGGGGTGAAACAGGTTTGTTAAATAAGGTAAAAATACAACATAATTGTGTTTAACATGACCTACTTTGTTATTTTAGACATAATAGTACAGCCCTACCACACTGGGGCTGGTAATTACAGAACAAAGTCATACAGGAAATTTGAGGGAGCCTGAGGGGTCTGATCCTGGCTGTCTTTGTCACCAGTGTAACACAATTAATGGAAAAAACTATTGCAATCCCAATATTGATTAGAACCATTTCCATCTAACTTCCTAATCAAGTCATTTATAAAGGCCAAAACTACATGTTTGAAAATGAAGATTCTTTGAACCAACAAAACAAAAAAGGAATGAAAACAAGAAAAAGACTCTTTTTCTTCATTAGGGCCTGAGCCCTACCAGGGGAAGGACCCTATTGTTATTGTACTGTTTCTTTTTCTTCTTCTTATTAGGGCCCAAGCCCTACCAAGCGAAGGGCCCTATTGTTTTTGTACTGGTTTTTTTTTTCGTTTTTATTAGGGCCCGAGCACCATAAGCAGTGCGAGAGCCCTATTATTTTTGTACTGTTTTTTCTTTTCTTCTTATTGGGGCCCGAGCACCTAGCGGCGTGAGAGCCCTATTTTTTTGTACTGTTTTTTTGTTTTTATTACACTTTGGGGGTCAGTTTTTCCATTTTAGCAAATTTTTCACCAGACCTGGTGTGCGTGCCAAATTTGGTGAGTTTTTGAGTGTGTTCAGGGGGTCAAATTAAGGGTTAAAGAGACATAATAATAAGAAGAAAAGAAAAAATTAAAGCTGCAAGCAGCGTTGGTAGGGCCCTTGCACTCTGGCCCTTTGGAGTAGGTATCCGTTGCATTAAAGTGTAGACAATTAATCCATTTTTTCCAATTTTATGGTATTTTACAGTATTTTGGTTCAACTTTCAAAAATCAGGAATATCATAGAGAGACAAAAAAAAGCTGAATTGTAGCATTCATCAAGACCTAAAAATCACACGCTGATACCCCTGACCTAAAATCAACAGGAAGTCCGCAATTTGCTTTTCAAAATAAAATTGATGGCCAAAATTTCACTTTGAACAAAAGCTATCTCCTCCGAGGGCGTAAATGGTATCGGCTTCAAAAGCTAATAGACAACTGAGGACACAGTGCTGATAAAAAGTTCTGTGTAACTTTGTATTTTTTTGAATCGTTTGGATTTTGGAGAAGCCCTCAAAGTTGGAGTTGTCCTCTGTGTCCTTCCATTAAAGTCAATGGGAAACAAAGGCACTTGCGTCAATCTGAGGCCCCTACAATCTAAAGTCTGAGGCTTTTAAACCTATCACAATGTAAGAGAATGAAATATCCTACTAGAATATGATAAATTGTGTAAGATTTGATACAGTTTGTGGTACTTTGAGGGGGTTTTCTAAAATGTTTTCTGCCCTCCTGCACTCTGCCGGTCACGTGATTCATGCTTTATCTAAAGCTTAAAAGTGATGCTCTACTACCACCTTGCGGCCAAACTAAATGTAGGTCCTAGTTTGGCCACAAGGTGGTAGTAGAGCATCACTCTCTAAGCTCCAAGCCCTAGGAGTGATATATTATTCTCATAACTATTTTTATTTTCCCTTCGGTTGCTGTGCAGTCCGTGTGGATGTTAGAAAAAAACAGATCTGAAGTGAGCTTAAACTAAGAAGTTTCCTACAGAAACTGAACACTGACGACTGATATACACTTGAGAAGCCCTGTGTGCTGCCCCCTCTGTTGTGCATGCCTTAGCCAGACGGTGGCAGTAGTGGGTAAAGGTAGTGATCAAAGATGTCAAGAGAAGTAGACAGTCAGCAGCTTAACTCCAGCGGTTCTAATTGTTTACACAGAGCAGAGAAAATATATGCCTGTGAGTATCAATGTTTGTTTCACATGTATGTGCTATGTACTTCTTTGTTTGTGTTAAAGTAGCAGGCTTTGATAGTTTAAAATTACAGCGGAAGCGATGCTAATTTCTGTTAGCCCGTCTACAGCGTTTTCCATTGTATGTTAGCATCAGGCTAGTAGACTGTATGTTAAGCCTATGATAATGGCAGTGATGCTTTGTTTAAAGTACTTTGAACATTGTTTAAAACTCTGATTTGCTTAAACGTTTAAATATATGTTGTTTAATGGCTGTTCTTTGTTCTATGTATGTCAGTTTTACAGTCATCTTAAATTGGGAGTGACAAATAAACAGCTGGAAGCAAGAACACTTTGCCTCTCACTGCTAGCTATCTGCCAAACGTAACACTACACGTTCAGGGAGGGCAGAATACCATTACTTCGAGTAGAACTGCGTTGAGCTGCTTTGTACTGTGAACAATTTATTTACTGGTGAGTTGCAGCTAATACCCAATATGTTGTCATGTTGTTTAAGTTTGCATAACACCACAAAGTTTGTTGTCTGTAAAGCATATAAAATCACGCTTGCCCACCGAAAAACCTGCAAAAGCAGAGTCGTTGCTATGGAAACAGTACGCCGTCTCGAGTAATGGCAGCGGTGTGAACTGACCTCCTAAATACATCCATGGAACTTAGGGGTTTCAGAATGTTGCATTGCAACCAGTTGTCAGTGTCAAGTCGTCTCGCTAGCATCTTTTGTGTAAACTGGCATTGAGTGTAACGGCGAGCTCATTTATACTTCACAATAACAGTGGTTGTAATGCATAACAGGCCAGGAATGTGCAGGTTACATCGCATATGGTTTTGGTCTTTCGTATAAGTGATCACACAGCATTTGATTGTAAAAAGACTACAGCTGTTGACTCAAAGCTGTGTGGCAAAAGAAAAGTATAACTTCAAAGTAGTAAAGCTGAGAAGTGTACAGTGAAGTGCTGACACAGGGAACATGAGTAGGTTTTTCCCGTTGTAGAGATTAGTCATACAGTTAATGCTGACTAACTGTTCATGTTCTTGTTCTGGTTAAGTTGTCAGTTTGCTAATTTAATATATGAAAAAAAGCTTTGTTTTAGTATGGAAGGGTTTTGAATTACATTTATTCAAATATATCACTTTGTGAAGCGAGATAATAGACGTCAGTAGGTGACTGTAATTATATGACCAATGTAAGAACAAATATCAGCAGATGAAATGGTTTGAATGTAAATAGTAATAGTAATAATGTAAATGTAAATAGCTTCAAAGAAAGGTGTCAATAATTTTATTGTGAAGATGAACCTTTGGAAATATAAATTGGCATATAGCGCTATTACATTACAATTACTGGTTCTAAATTAAAATTAAACTAAAAACAGAGGGCACAGATTCAGGCTTAAGTCTGTTGGTCCGCCGAAACAATCAGTTTGCCTGACTAAAATGTCTTCATTTCTACATAATCTTCCTCCAAAAAATGTTTACTGCAAGCCCTTGAGTCAGCGCCCATGGAAGGATTTTTATTGTCGCTAGCCGGCTCTGCAGTACAGCCTTCCGCTCCAGCAGTAGTTTATGCAAATTATCTTTTTGCCCTTAGCTTTTTACTTTTTTATAGAATCTATGGCTTTTTCCCTGTAAAATTCATTAGTACAAGTAGGATCAATACAGTAGTGACATCCCTTTTGTCATTGTGGCTCCATCTTTCACTTTCTGTCATGGACCGTCACTGCTAACTCTGAAACTCCTGAGCTACCAACCAACTTGGCGACATCACAGGTTATAGTGGTGAAAGCTGACATCATCCATGCTAGGAAATACAACATTGGTTTTTTTTCCTGTATATGTTTACGTTTTGAATCAATGTCAGGTGATTGTTGAATAGAGGGGACTTTGATTTAGCACATGGATTAACTTGATTCACTGCCTGATTTCCACTTTCAAGCAGTAAGTGCAGTTATGTTCTGGCCTGCCTGCATGAAAGAAAGAAGGCACATACTGCGCTTGGGTCGCAGTGTGGACGGAGCGCAAGTGGTCGGCCGTGTCTGGGGCGAGTTGCCGCCAGCTTCGACGGGTGGTGGGGTGCGAGGGCCCGTCCAACGCTGCTTGCAGCTTTAATTTTTATTTCATTTTGGCAAATTCTTAGTATTTAGATAATTACATTTTCTCTCATTAAAGTGATGAATTCAACTTCATACTCCAAACATAATGTTCAAGAGAAAGTGTGCATCCAATTTATTTATTTATTTTTTACTGTCAAAATCATGGATCCTGTAAAGTAATGAAGTGATTCACAAGAACTGTTGCCAAGTCTGAAAGTAGTGATCTTAGACTAGGTTTATTTGAACTTTTTTTTTGATCATTTAGTTGTCTCTTATATGGCAAAGAATTTGGTAATTAATCATTATAAAGGCAAACAAAATACTCTTAGACTCATGTTTTTGTAAAGCATAAGTTGCAGGTGATCGGTTTGTGGCCAGAGCTGCTGGAATCAAGAACCAGTATTCTGTCTTGTTGTGTGTGTTGTTTGAATCAGCTCTACTGTCATCAGTCTAGACATCTGTCTTTGCCTATTATTGTTGTGTTGTGCTGAGTAGTATACACTGCCTATGCCTGGAGCATTATCACAACAAAAGTGTGTCTGTGTGGGCCATGCTGTTCCTATCACCTCCCAGGATGCGGGTGGAAATCAAGGATTAACAGTTTTGAAAGGCTTCTCATATTTAGTTGATGAACTGAGCAAGTAGGAGAGGGACACAAATATATATATATATATATATATATATACCAAAAAAAAAACAGTTTACCCACCACTTTCATTTTACAAGCAACCAGCAGGATGTTCAGGATCATGTATGGCTCTGAAGTCCTTTTTGATTCTTTGTAGCTGCTATAATATAGGCCATTAGTTTAAAGGAAACACTCCAGGCATTTTCCCGCCCATTGGCTGGTGTGAGTTTCCCAGCCTACCTTCCTGCTGGGCAGGTATTTTTTGTTTCCCTGGAAACTCTGTATCGGCTTTTTGACCAGCAGCAGTGATCTTTATCCCACAGCCAGAGAGCTGCGTAATGACAGAATGGAAAAGGTGAAGTGTTTACTTTGTGGATTAACTCTCTAACCACTGACAGTAATTTCAACTCTTTTCAGACTGAAGCATAGACAGAGAAAATAATAAACAATGTAGAAGGATGTTTTATACTTGCAAAAGATCAAATGCACAAGAATAATTGATTTGACAAAATCTGTAAATATAAGACATTGAAGAGTTAATATGAAACAATTCTATGTTTTTGATTCAAACAGCTCCATTCATAGTTCATTTCATTGGGCCGGACCCGACTCAGAACTAACTACAAAGATTCTAGTATTTGTTCATCAGATTTTCACACAGAGCAAGTAAAAGTGTGTGTTCTGCTCTCAGATCAGTTTTAAAATCCCAGCACATCAAGGAGTGTCTCTGCTGCCAAGATGCTGACAGCGCTGTAGGCTGAGAAGTCAATCACAGTGGCCTGCAGAAGAAGAGGTTTTACCACCGTCTGGTTCAAAAGTAGTTTAGCCGACTTTGCTAATCACTAGAGCAGAGGGCGTCAGAGCAGCCAACAGACTGAAGTTACACTGCCCTGCCTCAGGCTGTCCAATGTTATACTGTCCCCTGTTTTATTCAGAGTTTGATTTAGGATTGAACCAGCTATTCTGAAGTTTTGTTAATAACATTAAAATAAAAAAAGATTAATAATAGTAATAATAAGAAGAAGAAGAAGAAATGAATGTTTTGTTTTTAAAAAAATGAGTAGAGGATTTTAGTGTAAAACAATGAATTGTGTACTGCCCTAACTTTATTAAAACATCTCTGGCATGGCATTTAGCATTAGGCTAACTTATCTGAGCCCTCCTTGCACAGGCACATACACCATGAGATTCCTGACTTATGATGTTAACATTAATTTAATGCATGACTTATAACTTAAGCCTTTGTGTCTTGTGTCTTTGTAAAGTTCACAGCCTGCTGTGCCTCTTTCATTGCCCTGTGAACAATGACGCAGCTAAAAAAGTGATGATTCTGCCAAAAACTGGCAAATACTGCCAAATGTGTGTCAATTCTGGGTCATTTTGACTGATAGTATAAATCATGGACTTTTCATGGTGAAAAGTTCATCTCATGGTCATCTCCCTCTTTCTGAATTCGTGTCTTCTTCATCAATCCTTGACATTCCCCTGTCTTATTTTCCTCTTCTACCCCTTCCCCTTCCTCCAACTTCTCCACCTCTTCCGCTTATACTGCAGCTCTGCATCAACCTGTCTGTTTAAGTGTGGTAAAGAGGGTAAAAGCTGGGATCCATTATGTTGCAGATGTCTGTCGGAATGCCTATATACACTGTATGCACCTACCCATCCCCAATCCACCCCACCATTGTTCACCCCAGACTAGTCAATCTTGTGTTTAAGAGACCACAGACTAATAGCTTCAGCCCGAGCTGAGCTTCAGGCGCGTATTATCTCTTTCCTCTCCCTCAACTTCCTTCTTCTACAGGCCAGAGGCCTTACATTATTGCATAGCAAGATGACACCTCTTCAGCATGGCTCGCATCACCACATCACAGAGGTCAAAGGGCGACACAGAGTCGGGGGGGTGGTGTGAGCTTGGAACAGAGCAAGAACATTTTGTGCCAAAGAAATGCAGTACTGCTTCCCCCCCTGCTGAGCACAAACAGCCTGTTGAAAAGATGGTGGGACCACACAATCTGAAGGTTCTGATTGGCTTTTGTGGCCGTCAGGAGGTGGACGAGAAGGTCATCTAGTGGGCACTGCCTGGTGATGATTTTATGTCATGTGGGAGGGACAGTAGAGTTCTCAAGTCCTAAATTCATGTATCACTGAATAGGAAAGAATTGTTAAAAATGGAGAAATGAATGAGTGATCAGTGCACATTAAGTGCATGATCATGTATTATTAATATAATAATAATAATCATAATAATAATAATAATAATGTTAGGTCGGTTGTTAGTAGTTTTGTGTGATAATAAACAGTCAGAAAAAAAACAAAAAAAACAAAAACAAAAGTGAATCCAACGATCTGTGAATTTCTGAGTAGCTTGTATTAAGTAGAAACTGGTATTTATTTTAATCATTTCAATGAGCACTTGCATACAAAGTTGCATTGTTATAAACTTGGAAATGCTGGTACTTTATCAGTCACGGAAAATTTAGTGACTAAATTGGTTCTTATATCATAATGTTTTGACAATCGATTCATTGTTTAAGTCATTTTTAAGCAAGAATGCTAAAACTTGACTATTTCACAAAAATGAGTATTAGCTATTCATCCAAGATATCATTTTATCATATCACACTTTTCAGTTTGGAGGGGTTGCATGTAAATTGTAGGAGTAGAGTATTTACCCCTTGGTTCATTGTAAGTGCCTGATTGATGTCCTTATGAGATGTTGTGCTTATTGTGTATTTTAAGGCCAGCTACTTTTCCCAAAAACACACACTTCTCTAGTGTTGAGTTCCAAGTTGCGAAAGGTAAAAGATCAAGCAGATGGTTGGAACCTTTCTGTTATTTTAAGTCAGGGGAACGACTTCCTACCCCAACTTTGACATCTGTTCTTTTAGAGCCTTACAGGAAGCCTCCATCTCTTTCTGCACTAGAACACAGGAATAAAACAAACACAGGTTGCAAATATCCTGACTACAATAGTGATTCATGAGGAGTCATGAGGAATAGCAGTAAGCATCTCCTCTGACCTGGTGTCTTTAGTTTGCTTGAAGAGTCAGCGGAGACATGTCAAAACGTGTTTCAGGGTTTTATCACTCAGCATCTTGTAAACATCACATAATTTCCCACAACTTCACTTTGTTTGGTTTCTGTTTAAACACAGCCCCTGGCTAACCCAAGTGGATGATGTCATCAAAATTACAGTTTTTCTATTCATCTAGACGCTTCTGGTTCAGATATCCCTGTCCTTTGTTTATGACTTGTAGGACACAAGCACACCAACACACACAAATCATTTCAAGCAGCGATTTTGTGTTTCCATGGCAATTAGTGTTTGTGTCTGCAGCAGACCGTCCAGAACATTACTTTCATTAGATCTGAGTGAGAACCAATCTGCTCCTGTCTGGTTTTGTATAATGTTGAACCATTATACCGCTGTTAGAAGAGCTGGGTCAAAAGTTGATGCTCAATTCAACACCAATGATGAGTGTGTGTCAAGTAGCGAATAAGCTGCTTTAGCGTTCGGTTGCTCCTCGTCAGGCTCAATTTAAGTTCTCCTTGTTGTAGTGACAAAAGCCACCACAAGGTGTGGCTCCTTTCTTTTACTGTGCTTGTTTTCCCTTGGGAGCTCCTCAATCAGTCTTCCCCTGTCATCAGTTACAATATCCTCTTATTTAGAGGGACACCACAGCAACTGGAGGAGTTATTTGTAGCAGTGCTCGATGAATAACCCGGAGTGGAGAGGCTTTTGTCACTGTGGATCTGGGATGAACTCTGCTTGGCTCCACACCAGCCCACCCAACAAACAACTGTGTTAGACAAAAGCTCTGACAGGTTGTTTGTTGGATATGGTTTTTGCCGGTCGTTTGTTTAAAACAAATGAAACAAGCATGCGAGAGTTGCTGGTTGGATTTGAAGCTGCCTGCATGCCTTCCTCACGGGTGCCTGTTTTTAGTCCTTTTATTACCAGCTCTAATCTGGGTTCACAGAGATAATGTGTGGGTTAGTGCGCGCTTCCTCATGTATGTTGTCAATCACTATCCACTAAATGCAAATCATTCATCCAGGACCGCAGCCAATAGCGTCATGCCAGAGGCTAATTCCAGCTGAGGACTGTTTGTGTTCATTTTGTTACGCTCTGACATTTAGACAAAGTAGGGAAATGCCCTTTCACTATGGGGGAAAATTGGGTTTGTTGGTTGCTGGATGTGGATTTAAAGTCACAAGAACAGGGACATTCAGGCAGGTATTGTTCATGTTGTCTTAAGCTCATATCCAAAATCAGCTTGTGGCCAATTAGGGCCTTTATTTTTAATGCCTGATCCAGAACCAAATGTTTTCTATTATAATCCTGCATTCTCTACATGCACCAGCGAACACCACACTGCACTTAATCACATTAGAACTGGATTCTAATGCTCAAAGATGACGTTTGTAGTGCTGTACCAGCTGGTTTTTTGTTGTTGCTGAAGTTGTTGTTGTTGTTATTAACATTTTAGATGTACTGAGGTTTTTGAACAAAGTTTTGCTATTTGTCATCAGATTTTATTCCATCACCCTGACAAAATTCTCAAAAAATTAAATGAATTTTTATGCTTTCAATTAACTCAACTTTATTAAGAATAGTTTTATAATCATAAATACATGTAGGCAGCAGCTGATCCTACAGTGCCCGGTTAACAAAGGTACAAGCCTCCTGTTGTGTGGAGCATTCAGGACCACAAGCTCATTTTTTTATCTTGGTGAAAATGTTGCTTTTTAAAGGCAAACGAAATAAAAAACTTCAAAAATAAAATTGTGTAGTGAATCCTAAAAAGGATGACATCTCTTTAGAATAAGTTATTACTGTTGGACTTTACAGGATACAAGAGAATTAGTAATTAGATCAGAAACAATCGTGTACATCCACAACTGGAATCTGTTTCTACTAATTGCAAAGTACTAAACATATTAGTGTCTAATCACTTATTGTAACTGAATGAAAAAACTCTTATTAAACAGAATAAATTGAATTGCAAAAGATTATTTTAAATAGCTAAGTAGCATTCAAATGTTGGTTTAAATAAGAATTTTTTTTTCACAGCTTCAGTCATTAAACATTTCAGATGTTCCCGGAAATGTTGAACACTTAGCTATGTTGTACATCCTGTGGATGAGGAAGTGAAGCAAAACATTTCAGGTGTGTGAGTCATAGAGATAAGCTCATCTCTGCTGAAAAAAAAATCTATGTACTGTATCCCTCCAAATGTGAAATCATTCCTTTAGAAAAAAGCATGTATGTTGAATATATGTATGTACGTCCTTAGTGGAAAGCTTTGTAGCTGTTAGACTGCTTTAAAGCTTTGTCTTTGCAATACGTAAAATCTACTCTGAGAATCAGGCTTGGATTAGGGAACATCACTAGTGTGAGTAACATGATGTAGTATTTTCTGGATGTCCTGTTGTTTCTTTCGGTCACTTAAGTTGAAGGAAAAATGTTTTTCGCTACCTTCTGTTTTTATTTATCTGCTTATCCATCATTTCTCCCTTCTCTTTCCCCCCTAGAGTGTCCAGAAAAGTGTGCACGGCGAGCATGCACAGCGAACGGAGAGTGCTGCCACCCTCAGTGTCTGGGCAGCTGCACTTTCCCTGGGAGTGACACAGCATGTGCAGCTTGTGTGCATTACTACCACCAAGGTCGCTGTGTGGCCGACTGTCCTCCCGGCACCTACAAGTTCGAGGGCTGGCGCTGCATCAGTGCTGAGACTTGCGCCAGAGTTCAACACCCCGACTACGACAGCTTCATCATTCACGGCGGAGAGTGCATGTCTGAATGCCCATCTGGCTACACGCGCACTGCACCCAACAGGTGAGCTGCAATCCACCCTGAATCAGACAGAAATGGAGCCACTGGGTGGAGGTACTCTTATTGCTGGCCCTGATCCTGGTACCAGTTCCACACCCGCTATTCGTTTCCATTGTTAAATTTCATCAAGGCAAAAACTGAGAAAATACAATGGCTACAATAAAAGTGACAACCGTCCGCCTTTGGTTGCGTTATAAACCTCTGTTAAATCTTAAAACCTCTCTCATTTACATTTACCCTGTGCTGTCAGACTTTGACATAAAATTTTTCAGGGACAGAAATAAAAGATAAAAGGTCAGTGAAGAGCTACGAGAGTTTAGAGAATGAATGTACGTCTAATAAAATGACACTATATTTGCTCTCTCCTGTCTCTCCACGTCTCTCTCTGTCTGTCTCCAGTATGTTCTGTACAGCCTGTGATGGTCTGTGTGATAAAGTGTGTGAGGAGAAGGTCATCGACTCCATGGATGCCGCTCAGTCTCTCAAAGGCTGCACTGTTATCAAAGGCAACCTGCATATCAACATCCGCAGAGGCCGTAAGTACTGCAGTGCTCCACAGCAACACCGCCGTTAACACTAACAGTTCTAGGCTACCTCAGCACCCAGCAACCTACAGAAAAGAGCTTTAATTAGTTACGTACCGTTCAACTATGACTGGTGACTCCAAATTTTTGTCCCAGATTTTCCAGTATGAGTCTAGAGAAGTTAACTGTTACTCTACAGCACCTCCGGACTTGTTTTTGCATAAAACCTGAGACAAAACTAAATTTGTGTTCATCCAAGAGTTCTGTTGCTAGATTTGTCTCAACAGGTTCTTTTAGTAAGTTCTGGAAAGTCAGTGAATGTCTATAGACCGTAAAATAATGGACTGAGTTTCCAGGTCTGACAAGTGGAGCCAGTGTAGAAGCACCTTAAACCTGCATTCTTTGTAATGCCCAGCAGGGGGCAACATCTTGCCCTTGTTAATCAGCACAGAGAAAGTTTAGAACCATATTAATGACGGGCAGATGGACTAAATAGCCTTTAAAATGAAAATGACCATGTAATCTTCACTTGTTTTATTACCTCAGTAAACATTTCCCCAATGATTTTACATTGTCAGTCGCTAGTTTCAAATCTTTTTTAGTACAGCAACATGTTCACATTTTATAAATGATGATCCCACTGAAATAGAGTTTGGGTTATGTTTTAGGCTGTGGCTACCTTATGTCTGACAAGTTGTTACGACTAGGTGTTTTCAGGTCCTGTTAGAAAATCATGAATTCACATAGTAGTTTTAGAAAAAAAGGGGAGAATTGGATTAGAAGAGATGAAGATGAATGCAAAAGATGGATTAATTTAATTTGGTGACTTTTTGTCCAAATAAACATAAAAAAAGCTGTAAAGCCTTAATAGGTCTAAGAGTTAACAATGTTATCAAATACTGCATATTGTAAGTAGTGACAGTGGTGTGTACGTGTGTGTGTGTGTATGTGTGTGTGTGTCTAGATAACATGGTGGCAGAGCTTGAGAGTTTCACAGGTTTGATCCAGAGGGTGACCGGTTACGTGCGGATCAGTCATTCCCACACCCTGAGCTCCCTGGCCTTCCTCCGCAGCCTCAGATATATCGATGGAGAGGACCTCCTCGACGAGTAGGACCACTCAAAAACACAAACACACACCGTTTCAGTCCTAACAGATCACAGTTATGACTCATGTTGGTACAGTAAGATCGAACACTTGGCTCAGTTCTCCTCTTGTGTATTTCACTTAACTATAGTGGATTCTCCAGTTGTAGTGAATAGTAATTAGCTCCATGGTCAATAGACTGGACAAAATATTGACTAGGAGAAAAGTCTGTTTCTCTGGTGCAATCTAATGTAAGGACATCACATGTGTCTTTTTATCCTGTTATTGTAATCACACAGGATAATTGTTCCATTTTGGTGTTCAAATGTGGCAAGTCGAGGTCAACACTGAAATGTCAGCAGGGTGAAAAGAAAAGGAAAGGATGTTTTGTCTGTGAAGGTGCAGACTGGAAAGTATTTTATGAAGGACAGACATACTTGTTTTGGATTGGTAACTGTAATATCGTCACAAAAAACACCAAGTATCTGTTGTTTTTTTTTACTGGAAAAGTAAATATACTGACTAAAGCTAACAGTAGATGTCCCTTTTTTTGTGAGACCTTGAACGCAGCACAACCTCCAACAGTCTTAGGGTCATGGAGAGGCCTTCACTCCCTTTGCTGTCTGTTTCTCCTTGAGTTCACAGGAATTACTGTCCCAAGGCCCACATTGCAGTCATTCCTGAACGTCTGGGTGTTACCCAGTGACTCATAAAAAAACTGCACCTCCCCTCCCCTTCTCTCCTCTCCTCTACTCTACACCCTCTTCTCCTCTCCTCTTCTCTTCTATTATTTCTTCATTTCTCCTCTCCTCTCCTACATAAAAATTCCAGCCCTGGTTAATCTGATTTCCCAGGTCATTTTTAGCCCACTGTGTGAACCTGTTCCCCTACTGTCTAACTGGGTCATTAAACCACCAGATGAACATGGAGATCTAGGAAGATTAAAGTGCTCTGCTGCTACCTTTTGTATTAGCATAGTTTCCCCTTATAGAAAAGGCCTAGCAGATATATTGGAGTCACTTCTCCGTATACGGTCTCCTCATTGTGTAGTTTTCCTTTATGCTGGAAATAAGCCATCGTCCTTGGCGGCATTCAGCTTGGCATTGATCACAATAAACACAATAACCCTACACCGCAGCGTACAATGGAAGTAGAATCAAGAAGCGTATTGTTTACTTATTCATTCATCCTCTCTTTTTTTTTCTGCCCTCTAGCATGTACGCTTTCTCAGCATTCGACAACCAGCAGCTCCAGTACCTTTGGGACTGGAAGCAGCACAATCTCACCATCAAGGCAGGAAAACTGTTCTTCAGAGCCAACCCAAAGCTCTGCATGTCTGAGATCCGCAAGATGTGGGAGAAGACGGGGATCCAGGGCCGATTTGATGAGAGGGATTTCAGGAACAACGGAGACCGAGCCAGCTGTAAGCTATATCTAATGCATGTCGGAGTTACTGCAGTTTATTGACAGTTTAAATCTGAAGTTGTTCTGCAACTTGTGTCAGTGTGCACTAAACTACTCATTGCAGCTAATTTCTACACAAGTTCTTTGATGTAACTCTGCTCTTGCTCACTCATCTCTGTCTCTGCAGGTGAAAGCACTATTCTCCAGTTTAAGACCAATAGCACCAGCAGTACGAGGATCAAACTGACCTGGCAGCGTTATCGTCCTCCTGACTACAGAGACCTAATCAGCTTTATTGTCTACTACAAGGAGGCGTAAGTTTTTCAGACTAACCCCAGACCTCAGCTGCTTCCTTCCTCAGGCTGAGTAATGCTGATTGAAACAGTGATGGGAGCTGGAACTTGATTTCACCAGCATATCAATGAACTTATTTTAGGGCAAAAATCAGGGATCTATAAAATCTTTTAAATCCCCGTATCAGAAGGATTAATAGTTACTGAATTCACTAAACAACAAATTTAATAGCCAAGTTTCCTTCCACATCCAGCACAAATGTTACAGAAAATTGGCAAAAGAAAGTGTAAATTAATGTGTGTTTCCATCCACTGCTGTGATGTGAATATCGGGAGTTTAGCCTGTAGAGATAACTAGCTGATGATGCCAATTCTCCAGTCAGATTCCTAATGAAAAAATTAGAAAAGAGCGATGCAAAAAGGTGAGGGAAATCTGCCATTTCCGTTCATTTCGTGTATTCTCTTTGGAGAGAATCCAGTCTCCTCAGTGTTCCACAAAGATCTGATGTTTTTGTCTGCCTGTAATTTTTCATCTTTTTATTTTTTTTGGGTGAGAGGGATATTCTGACTTTATTCAACTTTCCAGACTTTCCATTGAGGTTTTTTTTTTATGTGCAAATTGAAAAATGCACAAAAAAACAGATGGACGGAAACACACTTTTGTTTTTTATGGTTTGTCTTCATCAATGATTTATGCAAACACAAGACTAAAACTGCTGTATAATAATTCAAGACACATGAGAAACACAACATTTTGATGTCAGAAATGATTTTGAATATAACAGCAGTTAACAAAGTCACAATGATTTATTATGAACCTTAAAATTTAATCGTTCCTCTTCCAGGCCATACCAGAACATCACAGAGTTTGAGGGACAGGATGGCTGTGGCTCAAACAGCTGGAACATGGTGGACGTGGAGCTGAGACCAGACAAAGATTCAGATCCCGGAGTCCTGCTGTCCGGCCTGAAGCCCTGGACGCAGTACGCCATATTTGTGAAAGCGATCACACTCATAGTGGAGGACAAACAGATGCCGAGTGCCAAGAGCAAGGTGGTCTACATCCGCACCAGCCCCTCAGGTAAACATCATTTCACTGGTCACCAAGGTTGCAAGTAACCAGTTGTTGCCAGTTTTTCAAAAAGCCATTGGATTGTTTTATGATAAGTGTCAGTGTGTTTCTGGATGTGATCCTAAAGTGGTGTAAGAAGATTGAGAGGAAGACTGTTTTAGTAAACACAGCTGCAAGAGATGTGGGGAAACTAATTAACAAAAACTATCATATAATTAGATGAAATGGAAGACTGCTTTAAATAAATCCAGCTGCACTGTAAAATCACAGCAGCGCTTTGATTTCAGAGGAAAACATCTGCACTGGCAGACTGTGCATCCCAGCCTGAGGGAGAAAAGCATTTCCTCCAAGTTCTTAGAAATCAGGTTTACTGTATCAAGTGGCCTCTGAGTAACACTGAGATCAGATTAATTTAGTTCTTCGTCTCTCTTTCAGCACCCTCCATGCCTCTGGATGTGCGAGCGTACTCCAACTCATCTACTCAGCTGGTGGTGCGATGGTCGCCCCCTGTTGCACCAAATGGAAACCAGACTTACTACCTGGTCAGATGGCAGCAACAAGCTGAAGACCGAGAACTGTATCAGCACAATTACTGCTCTAAAGGTCCACATACGCACACACACACACACACACACAAAAACATGCCACAGTTTATGTGTTCAGCTTTATTGCAAGTAGTTGAGTTTGCGTGCATCTCGTGTCAAACACATCTTCTGCTTGCCTCCTGCAGAGCTGAAGATTCCCATTAGAATTGCTGCCATAGGTGTTGGAGAGAAGGAAGAGGACACCAAGCCCACAAAGCCAGACCCCGACGGGGCAGAGAAGGGCCCCTGTTGTCCCTGTCCCAAATCTGTTGAGGACCTGGAGGCCGAAGCTGCTGATGCCTCCTACCGAAAAGTCTTTGAAAACTTCCTACACAACTCGATTTTTACACCAAGGTGAGCGACTTATCATCATTGCTTTGATGCACAAGCTGATGTGTGTGTTCTTTATTCACTGCTAGTGTACAATGTTCCTTTTAATATCCGGGTATTATTTTCCTATCAGTTTGAGTGCAGTTGAATAAATATCTTCAATTTTCGGCCATTATAAAGTAATTCTAGCAGTTTCAGTAGTTGATGGTAGGTAACAGTCCTTATGTTATTCTACCTCCTAGTACTTCCTGTATACATTTATGTACACATGCAGAACCCTTTTTTCCTTTTTTCTAAAATGCTTCAGCTGCTGCCTAAAAAGGAAATAAGCATGCTTGTACACACTTGGCTCCAGGTGAAACAAAATTTGGAAAACATGCAAACTTATCTTTTGTTACTGAGGTCACTGAGGACAGAAAAACAGGAGTTTCTCAGTAATTTTTTCAGAACTCAACAAACCAACTTTCATCCCTGTTGCTAGAAAAAAGGCCAAATTGAAATGAAAACAGCCAAATCAGTCAGACTGAACAAAGCAACTCTGAACCTTGAAGGCTAAAACAATACCTCTTTGTGACAGACATATGTTGAGCTTCATCAGTGTCTGTACACAAAACATCTGCAGTTTGTCTCTCTGTTAATGTTTATAATTTAACTTTACTTTGGCCAGTTTCTTCCAGATGTTCCTCTGAGCATTCAGAAAAGGAAAAAGACTTCTTTGTTATGCTAGTATTTAGATCTTTTTTACTATTTTTTCAGTTGAATTTTGATGTTTCCACATTCAACTCAGAACTTTTCTTTCCTAATTTTCTCCTCCAACTTCTTCCTCTCATCTCCAGGCCACCTGATCGTCGCCGTAGAGATCTCTTTGGCGTAGCCAACTCCACTCACCCCCGACGTAACCGGCTGCACAGCAACAGCAGCACCGCCCCTCCTCTCCAGGCCGCGGGTAACGGGAGCAACCCGGAGGTGGAGCCAGCAGACAGAGAGTTTGAGTTCCTGGAGCAGTCAGTGACGGAGCGGGAGCTGCAGATCTTTGGCCTGCAGCCGTTCACAGTTTACCGCATCGACATTCATGCCTGCAATCGGCAGGTCCAACGCTGCAGCGCTGCAGAGTTCGTCTTCTCCAGAACCAAGCCAGCAGGTTAGAGCAGGAGTGATCTGCTTTTGAATGTAGTCCAGTACAGTAGTCTTTTTGGCATGTGGAAAGTGTCGTGGAAATAAATGAGCTTTAATACAGAAGATGTTAAAAAATATGCTGGATACATGAGGCTGTTGTGCATCCAGACCTCTGTATTCACCATGGTAACCTGTTCTCCCTTTGATTCTTCAGAAAAGGCTGACGACATACCAGGCCCAGTAACCTGGGAGGGCCATGACGACTGGGTGTTTTTGCGCTGGCCGGAGCCACATCACCCTAACGGGCTCATCCTTATGTATGAGATCAAGTTTAAACTAGCTTCCGAGGTAAGTTGATGCTTGCAAACCATCACCCACCTCACTGAGGACCTGCTGCTTCTGGCAGGGACTCAGAGGCCAGAAAATACACTCAGATGTCATTTCATTAGACCTCTATGAAAGAGTTTATTTATATTCTATGTCCACATTTGATAATATGTTGATTAATCCCATTGTCAGCTAGTTTAAGCACACATTTAAGACTAACTAAATGTTATGCATTCTTGTATGTTGATTTTATTTAAGAAAAGAAAATAACCTCTTGATCTCTGATTTTTATTGATAAAGTCTTTATACAAAAATGAAAGTGTTTTGCTTGGCCAGACATAATAGTAAGTACTAGTACATTAAAGTGGTCTGACAAATGAATGACCCCTTGCATTGGATGATACATTTCTGGCTTCAAGCCTTCCTCTAACTAATGAATGGAACATGAAGCCTTGAACACACATTGTTATGCAGGAATAGAACATGCACATTTTGATTTATAAGCTGAAAGACATTTCACATAGAGTCAATTAAACCAAAAAAAAGGACTGAAGTAACAGAAACTCAACCATAAAAACCAAGAAGCCACATTCAATGAAGTGGCAGCAGTTGGTCTCACCAGCACATATTGACCCATCTAACGACCCAGTGACCAGACATGGTGACCTTATTATTTATATATCACCAGGAAGTTGGAGTCCAACACTGTAAATCCTGTTTTTACAATTTATTGTAAAGATGAGACAGAGCAGGTCTTAAAATCTCTCCTAGGTTCTGAATTTGAAGATTCAGTCTATAAAACTCTTTCTGTTTTTTTCTATTTGTGCGTCAGAATGAGAAGCACGAGTGTGTTTCTGGTCAGATGTATCAGGCCCAGCGCGGCGTGCGGCTCTCCAACCTCAGCCCAGGAAACTACTCAGTGAGAGTGAGAGCCACGTCACTGGCTGGCAACGGCTCCTGGACACACACCCTGGATTTCTATGTGGCTGAACGTAAGACACACACCGTCATACATCATAAGGCCTTATCACTCTGTATCTATACATCTTTTTTTCTAACTGCACAGAGCTGATTAATTAAACAAAACAAATTGTTTGACCCAACAGGATATGAAAACGTCCTCTATGCTATGATCTTCGTTCCTATCGCCATCATCCTCCTCATCTGCTTTTTAGTCACAATGCTGGTCGTCCTCAGCAGAAAAAGGTGTGTGTTTCTATGTACTGTATTCATGTGAGTAGAGCACTGCAGTAGTTTCATTACAGCATTACAGTATGTAATGCAAAGCAAAACATGAGATGCAGAATGTCATGAAGCAGAAGCATAAAATAAGTCTACCTTCGCAGAGAAACTTAGCCAAGTCAAACCAGCAAACAGACCAGTGTAGACCTGCAGAGAAAACAGGGAAACCATATAAAGAAAACAAATAGGAGACTCCTGGTGAAGAGTGACATTCTTTCCTTCTTTTTCCACCATAATAAATGTAAAAACCTGTTGCTAATGGTCAGTCTGGTCACATTAGGATCCATGTTCACTCACAAACCACTCAAACCAACACTGCTTCTACCAATTAATGTCCATCACACTAAGTGACAAATAGAGCTAGAAATTGTGCTGTTTTGTTTGTCTTGTATTTATGGTTGTACCTCATAATATTTAGGTTATGTTTGTGCCAAAAATAATCACCTCGAAGAAAACTTGCAATGAAAATAAAAAAGATTCATGTACTTTTTGTGGTTTAAACAGTTTGGGATACTGTAGTGCTGCAAAGACGTGGAATCCTGCAGGAAATGTCCAACTCTTGCCGTGCTGAAATAGTTCTTTAAGCATAGAAATTGGTTTTCTCTTCATTTTTTTGGTTATATCTTAAATCAATGGTCTGAATTGCTCCAAACCCAGGAGACTTTCAAACAGAAATGTTACAGAACTGTGTTTTTCCAATTTTCTTTGGAAGCTAAAACTGTGGTATGTAAGATGATTATACACAGTGAAGATTCCAAAACTATGCATGCATGTGGTGTCTGTGTGTGTCTGTGTGTTTCTGTGTCTGTAAACACTTTGATTTTGTTTTTGCAGGAACAGTGATCGACTTGGAAATGGAGTTTTGTATGCATCAGTTAACCCAGAATACTTCAGTGCTGCAGAAAGTGAGTAGAGTGTGCCTGTGAGAAATGTGGAGCAGAGTTTTATTGTTGTTGTCAGAATAACTAAAAACACATAATGCTGTGTCCTTATTTACACCTTCTTTTGCTTTTTTCTTCACAGTGTATGTACCAGATGAGTGGGAGGTAGCACGGGAGAAGATCTCCCTAAGTCGGGAGCTCGGTCAGGGGTCCTTCGGCATGGTGTATGAGGGCTTGGCAAAGGGCGTGGTCAAAGATGAACCAGAGACCCGGGTCGCCATTAAGACTGTTAACGAATCGGCCAGCATGAGGGAGAGAATAGAGTTTCTTAATGAAGCCTCTGTCATGAAGGAGTTCAACTGCCATCACGTGGTATGTACACACACATTAGTGGTGGGCTCAACTCTGTACACTTGCCTCTTTAAACGTCAAGCCAATGTCAGTCAATCATTGTGTTGAACTGTGTTTGGTGCAGGTTCGTCTCTTGGGTGTGGTTTCTCAGGGCCAGCCCACCCTAGTGATCATGGAGCTGATGACTCGAGGAGACCTGAAGAGCTACCTACGCTCCCTGCGACCCAAAGAGGTACTGTCTGACCCATAACCTGCTGTGGCTTTCTTCCCTCCAGGACCCTCCTCTTAATGTTTCTGTCCTTCAAAGCTGACTTGAAATTTATTCCCAGGTGTTGTTTGAACAATAAGTGTCCTTCAGCTTGAACCTGCTAATGTGCAGATTGATGTACAGTCAGCTTGATCGCAGCCAACCTGAAACGACTGCTATTGTTGTGACTATCCCAAGTTATTTCTCACAGACAGACACAGTATGATACACAACAAAATGAAATAGGCCCCCCCCCCAAAAAAAATCTTAAAATGAAGGACTTAGAATTAATTTTATTCCATTTAAAGACAAATAAAATCAGAGATCAAAGTATTTAACAATGATATGATGGGGATTTTTTTATTTGAACTTAATTTATTGCACTTGCGTTGACAGAGTACAGAGTAGGAGTTTAGGGATTTTTGTCACGTTTCAGTTCCTACCTTAATTTTTTGTTTTTTGTTATTTTTGTTTGTTCTGTTTTTGTGTGTGTGTTTTATCTAACCGTTTGCAACAGTCTTTTGTCAAATGTTGAAGAATGTTTTGATACAAATGTTTCTGTGATGTGGTGTTGGAGAATCATTAATTGTCCAACTACATTCACTTATAACAGATTACTGTATAACAAGTGTAAAAACAGTGAAACATGGTGTAGAATGAAATTACAGTCACACCACTAATAACAATAAAGGAACAAAAAATTAGACTCCACTCCATCAGTCCCTTGCCTCAGTGCATGCTGGGAGGTTTTTCAATGTGAATGCCTTATATAACTGCAACTATATGGTCTCCCCTCAGAAAATCATATGAGTGATGATCATGGTTTCAACTTTCTATATATGTTTCCCTCATTTCAAAGTAAGAGGGCGCTATTATTCCTTATTATTACTTATGACTTGTCCCTCAGCTCTAGGACCCTTGTCCTTATCCGTGGACTCACTCTTCCCTCTCTGTCTCCAGCAACAGTGGTCGAGCCTGTCTCTCCCTCCTCTGAAGAAGATGCTTCAGATGGCCGGGCAGATTGCTGATGGCATGGCTTACCTCAACGCCAACAAGTTTGTCCACAGAGATCTGGCAGCCAGGAACTGTATGGTGGCAGAGGACTTCACGGTCAAGATAGGAGGTAAAGAATTGTAGGGAGGTCAGAGGTCACAGTCAGCCGGGAGCAAAAGTAGGAAGCATTTGGGAGCACACTCCTAAAGTAGAAAGGTCAATTATAAAAGTAACCTTCTTCACAGTAAAGGCAACCCTCTTAAATATGGCTCTGTCAGCATGTTTTCATCCCCATGTCAGCTGAACTCTGAAGCTCTGAAACATCTTGTCTCTGGATTTATTCCTCTTCTGAGATAAGGGTCTAACCCATTTGAACATGTAACCTCACTGAGTATGTAATGGTCTCGGCCATAATCTACACAGTTGAAGATTCAGTGGCATCTGTAACACTGGTTTAGAGTCATTTATACTGGATTAAGGTTACTGTGGTAAAGTGTTAAGGCCTATAATCTCAGTTAAAAGCTCCCTCCTGTGGAATGATTGAACCCACAATACAAAAACAAGTACAACAGCCTGAAGTCTGAAATATTGTGTGCATTTGTGTCTGTGTGTAGATTTTGGCATGACCAGAGACATATATGAGACAGATTACTACCGCAAAGGTGGTAAGGGTTTGCTCCCTGTTCGCTGGATGTCACCTGAGTCTCTGAAGGACGGAGTCTTCACCACCAACTCCGATGTTTGGTAAGCAGATACACACAAAAATCAATTAAACACACCTTGTGGCTACATTTCCTTTCTTTGCTGCTTCCTGAAATTGTGTTCTGATTTAACGACCTTCCTCACTTCCTCTGCAGGTCGTTCGGGGTTGTATTGTGGGAGATTGCCACTCTGGCAGAACAGCCTTACCAAGGTCTGTCCAATGAGCAGGTGCTCCGCTTCGTCATGGAGGGGGGGCTGCTGGAGAAACCACAGAACTGCCCTGACATGCTGTAAGACACCGACACATATACAATCGGCACATTTCCATCCATAAGCCGACGTCTTCTTCTCTGCCATGTTTTTCTCCTGATTTGCAAGTTAAATCACAGCTGAATACTGTTTATTAACTCAAACAGAGAAGCAGTACTGCTGCCCTTCAGCCTGCAGTCAGTAAGATTACCGCACCACATGCCGGTTTACCACTGTGTTCTTAATATGAAACAGTGCATGTGTAAATCCATGTTAAAACGGTCGTGAGCATGGCAAACAATTTGGCCACCAAACACAAAATGTTTAAGAAGCATCAGATGATGAATCAACAAGAAAAAACAGTCACAGCGTTCTCTAACAGCAGTCTTTTAAAAGTAACATGTTGTCCATAAACATTTTCTTTAATATAAAAATAGAATTACTTTTACAACAGTTGCTTTATTGCTGCTGTACGATATTTCAAAGTGTTGTAAAGCCTGGCTGTCAGCTTTGTAATGCCTTTGAGAGGCCAGTCACCACGGACATGCACTTCAAGCATACAAAGTGTCCATTGCAATTTATTTAACCTTAAAGGAATCGTTTGACATGTCAGGAAATGCATGTTTGCTTTTATGTCAAAAATTTGACAAGAAAATTGATCACTCTCATGTTTGCACACAAAATATGAGGCTGCAGCCAGCAGCTGGTTATCTTAGCGCTAAGACTGAAAACGGATAACCAGAGACCAGAAAGAGAGGCATTTTTAGAAGTCTATGTGTTCAGCTCTCAGTTCAGCTCTACTTTTATAGCTTCTAACTGAGTCTCTGTGGTTTAGTAGTTTAGTTTCTCTCTTGCTTGTACTTCAAATAACTGTTTTATTTGACTGTTTTTATCATGTTCACTTTCAGCTATATAGGATTTCATGTTCAGTCTCCACAGATGAAAACTCAAAACTTCCTCATTTTACTGTTTCATAATAACCTTTTAATGAAAGAAGCACAATATTGATAGAAAATAAGATGTGTTTATTACAGAATCAGCTAAGTTAAATTGGTTTCTAGAGTATAAGCAGAAACTCCCAGAGTGAGATCAAGACAGAAGGATACAAACTGCTCTCATCCAACAGATAAACAACTTCTTTTACCTGCCCTACTGTGTGATACACATAGAACAATTTTAACAATCCACTCAAGACAAGCACACCACCCGTTAAAGACACACAGCGCTATTGTAATAGAAAGGCAAATATCTGTCGAGGCTGTCGAGCATGTTTTTGGAAAAGGCCTGATAGTTAACTTACAGACAACAGAGTGGCATCAGTCTTCAAGAGGGAAATTATTTAGCGTCTTTCCAAAAACTACAAATCACATAGTTTAATATCACTTGCTGTTGCTTCACTTTAAGGCAATAAAAACTAACTTAAGTCTGCCTATAACACAACTAAGAAAAATTTAGGTGAGATGTAGGTGTACTGTAAGTTAAACTTATATTCAAAGATAAAACTTTTGTTTAGATCCTAAACTGAAAGCTTTGTCACAGCATAACCACTGTAAACTAACAGCATAGTATTGAATTGAATAGCATTGAATTTCTGCCAGAGAAAGCTTTTGCTGCATTTGACGTGAGGCAGAGGTTGCCGTGTTGGTGTGTCAGGCTTGTGAGATCCAGGCTTGACGTAGAGAGCTCACTGTGCCAGCTGCTGGACGCCGGTGAAAGCAGCATCAACTCTTTGCTTCATCAACAAGAAGTAGGGGGGTTACACACAGCCGTTTTAGCAACAGCAAGCAAACATTTGGCAAAAGTAAATATTGGCTTGTCGGTAGGAAGGCACAGTTCCTCTGGTTAGAGTCATTACTACAGGAGGACATGTTATTGATGCAGACTGAGCTAATACCTGTGTGTGTTTGTGTGTGTAGGTTCGAGCTCATGCGAATGTGTTGGCAGTACAATCCTAAGATGCGTCCATCCTTCGTGGAAATCATCAGCAGCATAAAGGATGAGCTGGAGCCGTCTTTCAGAGAGGTCAGTTTCTTCTACAGCGCCGACAACAAGCCGGCCGACGCTCCGCAGCTCCACGTGGACGAGATGGACAACATGGACGACGTTCCTCTGGATCCCCCCACTTCCACACAGACACAGACACAGCAAACCCCAGTCCCCCAACAGACCCCACCCTCACCGAGCTCAGAGGCACCACCTGCTCCCTCACTAGCTCCCAGCTCCCCATCCTCTCCCTGCACGTCGACCGCTGCCATGGACAAGCAGCCCTCCAACCAGCAGGCAGCCAATGGGCTGTCGGGGGCGGGCCTTTCAGCAGGAACAGGCTCAGGCGTCTCGGTGCGGCCGTCTCTGGATGAACTTCCACCATACGCACACATGAATGGAGGACGTAAAAATGAGCGTGCCATGCCTCTCCCGCAGTCCTCTGCCTGCTGATTGGGCAGAGGCACCGACCAGGCTGCACACCCTGCCACCTGCTGCTCTGTAGAACCGGATGTCTGAGTGGGTGCATCCTTTTTCCTCTTTTTTTTTTTTTTTTTTAAATCACATACAGAGAGACCATGTCCACCAGCTGGACGCGGCTACTTAGTGAGGAGAAAGACTCGCATGAAGGTGGAGAAAACTGTCACTAAGTCCATGTTCTGCTGTACCTCCACACTTTTCACATTATTCCAGTTTTGGTTTCTACCAGCTGGCTGTCAGACGTGACACTGCCCTTGCTGCTGAGTGGGATGACCAAATAAAAAAAAGGAAAAAAAAAACATGGTAAAAGAAAGAAAAAAATCATTTTGGGGAGATCTCTCTCTCTTTACGGCTGAACTTATTTTATAAATTGTCGTTTGTTACTTTTTATATGCATTTCCGAATGGGAAAACAAAATGTGTAGGCCTTTATAAATGACCGGCGTTTTGGTCACTTTTGGGCGGGCATTATGGTGAAACTGTTACAGCATATCTAATAGAAAAGTTCTTCAGAGAGGTCCTGGTCTCTGTTGGTTGTCCAACAGTCTTGTCGGTCTGCAGGCTGGGTGTCAGCGTAATGTCGGGTCAACAGCCAATCAAACAATGAGAAGGAGTGAAGTCAAATCTGCCAAATTTGTTGCCAAAATTTTACTTTTTGTTTTGTCAAATTCTCTCCGCTGCAGTCATGTCTATTATTCTGCAACACACCGGATTGAAAATGCAAGTGACAACAAAAGCACTTTGACCTGCTACTGCGGCATTCTTAAAATCTGTGATCAAAGGGAATTTAACATCCTTCTACAGTCCTACACTACTTCTCTGTTTCTGTTTGATATCATCAGCCTCTGTACTCTATCGAATTGAAACATGGACCTTGGTTACATCAGTTTATCTGAAATTGAGCCACATCCTCTCACAAAGTGCTGTTCTGTTACGGTTTAAACGCCAAATCTAGTCAATAAAGAAGCAAAAAAATACATCCTTCAAACAAGGACTGTGGATGGAAGAGCATAAAGAGGAAAACAAATATAAACACTATATCTATAACGTCTCTCAATCGGGGTTTGCCCATGTTCAGGGGCATCCTTGTTGTTGTATACAAACAGGTATTTTTTTAGACAAGTCATTAGTCTCCAACATTTACAACATCTCTACGTGGGCAGAGCATTTATGTACACACCAGTTCTTTGTGTCACTTTTGTAACTTTTATACAGTTGGAGACATTCATCATGTACAGACAGAAGCTGCTATTCCTTATTTCTCTTGTGGTTGTAATATAGTTAATATCTATATATAAAAAGAGAAAAAAACTCCTTCAGGTCAGATCTATGAACGTTTCCACTACAGTCCATTTTTTTAAATGCTTGTAATTGTGTAAAGTGTATCTGAGCTGGTTTTGTTTCTGTGTTTGCGTAAAGGTACGACAATTTGCCTTGTGTTTTGAAACACCGGTAACTTCCCCTCACATCTGACTAGAGGACAGTGATGGTACCAGTAACCATCAACGCTCTCGGGATGCCTCACACCTCTGCTCTCTTGAATATTTACTCATACTTAGAGGTCAGAGGTCAGGTGTCACTGCTGAGTCCCAAGTAAATCTCAGGTTGAAGAGAAAAGTTAAATCCTTTTCTATTTTCCTTTTCCTTTTTCTTTTTTGTGCTGTCATACCTTGAGACATCCAGCCTGGTGTGTGTGTGGGCGCAAGTGTGCGTGTGCGCGTGCGCATATGTGTGTGCGTGCACATTTATGTGTTTGCGTGTGTGTGTTTACCTCTGCCTGATTCTATGTCCCTCTGACTCTTGTATTTTATTTCCTTTGATAATTAGATGAAGAGCAGTGTGTCTAACAACAGTCTGAAACCAGAAGGGGGCTTCCCTGTTATTGATGGGTCCTAGCACTTATTATATGGAGTCCTTATACTGACAAAATGTAGGCTAATAAAAATATGAGAGAAGTCATAGTATAACTGAATACAGCAGAAAATTAATTAAGATGGGTCATGAAAAGAAGTATAAAGCTTTCCTTTTACCCTCCATCTGTTGAAACAAAGCTATGCTTTTTATTTTTCTTACTTTGCCCCAGTCAGTTAGTAAAAATAAATTAAAACTTTTTACACGTAAAACTTTTCTTTTTCAACTCTCATTTTCCTTTTATGGGCTCGTGGTGCACATTTAATCATTAGTCTGTTCTCCAACTCCCCATTTGTTTTGGGTCTTTTTAGCTAGCTAGCTAGCTAAAGTTCACTTTTACTGTAAAAGCACAGGAGTGAGTGCGCGTAATGTTTATCAGTAATAGTAGATAAAGCATGTTAACTAGCAAGCAATTACTAACAGTTGTCCAGTTAGAGCTTTTTAGTTTCCTTTATTAAACAAGAAAAGAATCATTAGACAAGTAACATGCAGTTAAAGATGAAGATAAAAGCTAGTGTCTGCAATTGTCTATGTCGATTTAGCCAACTAACTTTGTTAGCATAGTTTCATGATGAAAGTAGCTGTAGCCAAGTAGCTGTCAGAAAATGCTGGAGCTCAGTGTCTTCACCTGTCAGTTTCTTGAGTTAAACAAGCTAGCCAGATTGTCAAATGCCCATACGGTGTTAACATTTAAATATTGGTTTGCCCTGTTGTGAATTAACGTGCCGATAATATTTTATATTGTGTGGGGAAAACAGAGCATATTATGATGATTAAATGAATGCCAAGAGCAAATAAGGGAAGGAAAACTAAGAAGTTTAAAAACAAAATGAGATGGTGAAAGATGAAAAGTATCAAAATAATTTAAATTTTAAAGGTTTATGTTTCTTTTCACTCCAGTAAAAATTATTTAGCCATGAATTCAGTTTGATTAGTGGCTTGTCCGATGACCTTTGTTTGATTGTTTCCAGTTTCCATATGTTTGTGTTGTGTAATAACACTGGGTTCAAGGTACAAAAATAGAGCTGATTTGATGCAGCAGTGAGCTTTCACAGCTCATGTTACTGTTTCTCAACAAAGAACAAGTCTGCCTGTTGGATAATTTCACTTTATACTTACCAACTTTTCATGAATCCAGGGTTTTCTGTCTGCTGCTGGAGTAATCCACATTGTTCAGTTTTCTTCCAACATGTGATAGTTACTGAGTTAAAAAACCTGTCGAAAAATGAGTGGAAATATCTTACAGCACTAAGAGATGGTTTTTTTTAATGCTTTAGAAAACTTAGGTTTTACAATTGAGGATAGCACCAAACAGATTCATAAAAGGAACAAATGCTCGTGAGGCTTTTCTCCCCTTCTGAACATGTTTTTTAATTAAAATGCTAAATCTAAAATCAACTGTAACTGGAGATCCCAGTGCTGAACGGCTGAGCGTTAAACAGACTGCTTCAGGTTTACATCAGAAACACATCGCACTTAAATATGAAGACGAGTACAAACAGAGAGGACCACATGGAATAGATATTAAAGGCTCATTCACCTCAAAAAAGTTTGGATTCCCAGCCCAGATGTTTCTTGGTTATTTATGTTATTTTTTTGAAGTGTAAATCACTGTACAAATTCCCCCAAAGTTTTTTTTGTTTTTTTTTTTCCCCTTTGGATATTTTAATGTTCTTCTCCCCTATTCTGGGGAAGGTTTTGTTATCCCTTCAACCATTCATCTACCTCACTTCTTATTTTTCAATCTATTTGCATGTACAGAAAAACAGAACATCTCATCTCTATTGTCCGGCTGTAACAACAAGCTAAATGAGTGCTGTTACTATGGTTGAATTCAAACCACAAACCAAACCATCCTGGAGGGGGAGGAGAAGGCAGGGCACAGAAACACAGTAACCAATGAAAAACCAGTTCAGTGTTTGTAAATATTTCTCTATATTCTGCAGATCTCCAACAAATCTTCAGGCTCTTTAAACTTACTGCCTGAAGTCTAGTCTCAGTTTGTGTCTCTCATGTATCCCCATTACATTCGATTGCTTTTTTTTTTTTCTTTTCAAAAATCTCACCTCTTGAAAGTCCGTATATGACTTGTTGTGTTAGGCTTTTGATCAGTTTGTGAAGGCCAAGATTGTTTTTAAGCAGAAAGTTAGTTACCGGCTAAAATGTTGTCTTTTTTCTGGTTAAGACGTTTCTGAAAAAATGCTGACACTTTATGTTGTTAAAACATGTTGACACATAAGGGATGGAGTTTCAGGCACATGTATACAGTGCATGACTGCACGTTGACAGTTTTTTAATGGTTTCTCTATGACTCTTCAGTCTTTTCATATATACAGTTTGTAGAGTAACATTATGGAAATTCTAGTAGTTCCTTGTTGCTGCTAACAACAGAATCTTTGGGTACGGTTTTGGACAGGTTACAGATAATGTTCAACACAAGACATATTAATGGTACTTTGTCGATAATCACTTTTTCTGATGTTTGGTACAGTGAAAATGACAATAAGACATGTTTATTGTGTGTAACCATGTGTCCAGTTTTCTACCCCGTTAAAATGAAAGAACTGGCCTGTATCAGTTGCTTTGTTATCACCTCTTTCACGCTTCTTGTGCCTAGACCTCATGCCATAGAGGTCTCTTTTTCTCAGTCTTTTTCCTCCCCCAATGAGGCAGGTTTGTAGTTTTAGGGCGGAAGTGTCAGTGATTTGGGTTCTCAAGTGTAACCACAGCTGAGTGATCAACTTAGGGGCCTTGTGGCAGTTATTATTGGTATGCTGAGATCAGGATGGTCTTTCAGTGTTTGTGGTCTGATTTTTGCCTCATTTTACCACTGGAACACCTCACAGAGCGGACATGAAATCGAACAAAGTTTTTTTTAGTTTTAGGTTTTTTTGTTTTGTTTAATTTTTTTTTTTTCCTTTTTTACATTGATGGCCAATTTGTTATCAAGGTTTTGATGTGTGTAAATTATTCATAGCCTTCCAACTATTGTGTTTTCTATTGAAATGATCTGTTAGACTGAGGTTTCTTTTTTTTTTCTTTTGTACATGCTGTTGTAAGAATTTTTCCTGTTATCAATATATTCTGAGTACTGGGAAAAATTATTGGCTGAAGGATAAGAGAATGTCTGTTTCTCTGTTGTTTTTTTTCTACACAAAATTTAAGATGAATAAAATGTATGCAAACTGTTTGACTGCTGGTCTTTGTTGGTAAGCGTGTATCAAGTGTGCTAACGTTGCCACAGTAATGCTACCACATTTTATTAAGGGATTGTACCCAATATTTTCTCTGGTTCGTCAACATTTCTGTCCAAAAGTTGCTGGATTTATGTTTAAAAAAATTGCTAAATGAGTGTTGGTTTCCAGGTACAACATTATAAATCAGTAAGGTTTCTTTCCTCAGTTAAAACTAATTTCTAAAAAAGAGCGCTGGGAATGTTGTACCAAATTGTCTCAAACTACATCATTAATGACACAGCACAGTATTAGTAGTAATACAACCTTACGGTATAAAACTGGATCCATGACAGAATGGAGTTATGATGGACGACTGGACCTGATTGAAGAGGTTCTGGAGGATACTCCTGGAGTCCAAGAAGATAAATGGCCTTTTACTCCATTATGGTAACAGTTAAAAGTTAAGTATTTCCCTCTGAAATGTAATGGAGTAGGAGTATTCAATAGAAAGGTTCAATTACCTAATTTTTTCCTCTAGTACTGAGCTAGTTGAGTAAATGTGCTGAATGTGGTTTATTAATTTACATTAGGCAGTTTAACCATGTAACAGCAGGTGGCAGCAGCAATTTTCCAGCAGTGTTCTGTGTGTAGGGAATCCAGAAGGGGAAGAAGACAAGCGTGACCTTTTACCCAAGTTAGAACAGTGACGTATTACGTTGTTTACGGTAGATAACTGTTCCTGCTCAACAATTTAAGCGTTAGCTTAAGTGCTTTCACAAAAAATACATTGCAAGTTGGCTAGCCGCGATCGGATATGGGATTTGAAGTAGAGTAAAATGGTGCTTTCAGGTAAATAACTGCTTTCTGTGCAGTCTGTTGCGATTGATAAAAAGGTGCATAGACAAGCCACCGTGTAGCATGCTAACATTAAAAATAACAGGAGAGTATAACATGAGCTAAAGCGAAGAGCTACAGTTTCTTTTTTCATAATGTTGTGTCGCCAACACAGCGGCTGAGCTGACATTGTCACAGCTGCAGGATAACGTTAACTCTAGAAAACAGAAAACAGGCATAAGGTCCTGTTGCTTGCTGAGCTATTCTGGTATTTTTTCGGTTGCAAAGATGAGGGAAACGCTGCTGTCTCTCAGTGCCTCTGTTCATTTGTTTTTGTCTTTATTTTTCTCAGGGAAAGTAATGCCTTGGTAGAAGGAAGGACTGCCAAATCTCCTTAGCTGGGAGAAGAGGTTTCCTCAGAAATGGCAACTGAACTCCATGAGACGATTTTCCTGGCCAAGCAGGAGCGCCACAAAAATCTCTTTCTCAACTACAGAAACCTTAATAATTTCCCAGTAGAGCTGCTCAAAGATGAAGGGCTGCAGTTTCTGGAGAGATTGTACATGAAGAGGAACTCACTCACTATACTGGTATTTACACTGATTTTGCTGTGTCATAAATTATTGGAACACCTTATTGTCCTGTGTAAACATTTCTCATGCCTTAGAAAACTAAATGACACAAGGCTATTTTAAAATTGTTTGAAGTTTTTCTGTAAAATTTACTGATATTTCTTCCCTCTGTATATCTCTGTATTTTTCTGTCCCACCCCCCCCTCTCTCTCAGCCTGATAATCTTGCTCAGAAGCTACCAAATCTAATTGAGCTGTGAGTATTCAGCTATGGTATGGTTTCTACATTACTAATTGATTGACTGATTACTGTAGGTGCACTTATAACAAGTGTTATATGCTAGTCATGCTTCATGGCATTATGTTAGGCTGTTTAGCCATTGCTGTTTTTTTTAAATTATTTTATTGTTTAATATAAAGGTGGCTGTTATTGGTCCACCAGATGCTTTGGTGTGAACAGAGAAAGTCTTTGTAATTGCACTCAATCCTAGATTGAAAATCAGACAAACTTTAGAATAAAATTGAAAGACCTGACCTGTTTTGTAGGATAATCCATGAAAAATGAATTAATTTAATCATCCTTATTTGTCACTTTATTTTCTGTTTAAGGTATTTGCACTCAAACAACATAGTCCTTATTCCTGAAGGTAAGTCCTAAATAATATCATAATAATGTGTCTGTCTCTATAGTTTTTTTTTTTTAAAAATCCTTTTTTAGCTTATCTTTTACCTAACATAGTTTAAATCAATTCCTGTTGAGCTTGAATAAAGTTGTTATGGTCAAAAATGTAGTCATCAAGTGACTGTTAATAAAATTTTCTTTTCTTTATTTTTATTTTTTCTTACCTGCAATTGTAATTTTGCACACAAAAAACATATAACCCAACAATAATTAGACATTACTAACACACAAGGGCTCTGATAATGAGTGAAACTGGTACAGAATGCTGGCAAAGGCCCACGACTGGGCCAGCTGAGTTGATACAGTTTTCATCTCAGTGGTTTGAAACCCTGATCATAAGTGTCCTTGAGTACCGTCTGGAACAAAAAGGTTTATTGCAATGGCTCAGTCTTCTGCTCAGTCTTGGCAGTGTTGATTTATAAAGCACCAAAGACTGATTTTAGATCAAATGTAAACAGGGTGTTAAAATGAATAAAAATGCAAAACTAATCCAGAATCATCCCAGTGGAGACACAGAGGCTCTTATCTTGCCAGAAGCCCCCCTGTTTTCTTCTGTTTTGTTTTGGTTTTTTTTACCATAATAAGGGTAATTGTGATTTAATCCCCAGCTATCGGAAACTTGGCCAGACTCCAGTCATTGGATCTAAGCAATAACGCCCTCCAGCTCCTCTGTCCAGAGATTGGCCGACTGAGATCTCTACGGCACCTGAGACTGTCCAGTAACCAGCTGAAGTGCCTTCCTCCAGGTAAACACAGCTGCTCTGTTATTTTTTTGTTTTTTTGGGGGGGGGGGGGGTGTCTTTTT
>JAQMCX010000001.1:5942521-5961673 GCA_029814765.1 Acanthurus leucopareius | reverse complement strand
CCCCCCCCCCCCCCCCCCCCCCCCCCCCCCCCCCCCCCCCCCCCCCCCCCCCCCCCCCCCCCCCCCCGCCCCCCCCGTCTTTTTTACACAGTGCATTTTAAGTTTCTGTTCGTCCAACTACAAACAAAAAGCTGCACATTTTAAAATACATGTTGGTTTCCAAGGGATCACTTTATAAAACTGTCAAAAACACCATAAATACATTAGGAAAAAAACATCTGAACTGTATGGAGGCATCTATAATGGATCAAAGTACAGGGTCAGATCAAGTGCAAAGTAAAGGATAAAGGTAAAAGAAGAAATATACACATTTAAACATATTTATTCTGTTTTTGTATCCAGGATATGTTTGCCTCAATCAGCTCAGCTGTGAGGCTTTTTTATGCTTTAGCCAAGGAATAAAGTTTTAATTAACAATCTAAATTCAATTTCAATTTACCACTGTGGACTTTAAAGTCTTTCTTGAAATGTTTGTCTCCAACTGTCAGTTTGCACTTTTGAGAAAGCCTCCTGTCTTGAATTGTAAGTGCTTTTGTTTGCCAGCAGGGGGCAACAGAGTTACACAACTAAACTGGCAACCAACTAGGACAGAAAAACACTTTTATAGATTGTAGAGCGGCACTGATGGGATTATTTCTTGTGTTTAATCAACACAGCGGAAAAAAGCATGATATTATACATTACCGAAATTAATAATCCATGCTTTAGTTTATTTTGAAACTATTTTAGTGGGTTGCGAAGTACAGCTCAAATCAACTTTCAGCAACATGCAATAATATATTTTTAGCCTAAGATGATTTTGTCAGTGATACTGAACCATTTGTCAAATTTTTAATGATTTGCTTCTAGTTTTGCAAAACAGAAATGTAAAGCTGTTTGTCTGTTTGTCGACTGTCGAAAGGCAACTAATATGGATAAGCAGGTTTTGACAAAACTGTGTCAGATGTCAGTATTAACATCCTAACACAGTCAGTCAGGCAATGATCTGTTTCTTTAAAGAAGATCTCTTCTATTTTTTTTTGTTTCTTATCATGGTCCTCAATGTGTCCTCAAAATAAGAATTTTTTCAAAGCTATTTAAAGCACAAAGTTTTAATTTGGCTAAACATACCATCTGTTAACAAAAGGTCACAGACATAATCACACCCACAGTCTGAATGAATTAATTCCATCTTACTTTCCTCAAGTGACTCAGTCTCTCGCTCACTTCGGTCAGTGTCTGGGAAATAAATCAGAAAATTCAGAGAAACTCACTGTTTTCAGTCTAAATATCAGTGTTTTTTCCCAGTTTCAAATAATTTGAAAATATTAAATGACATGGAAAATCAGTTAGTAACATTTTAAATGACAAAGGATGTAGTCAGCCAAAACTGTGAAGTTCCCTTACCATCCTGTTACAAAAAAGTCTCCTGGGTTACATTTTATCTGGTTTTATTTTCAGATTTGTTGCTAATTAGTTTTTGAAATGGTTATGATCTGATCTGGAAACATTCAGACTCTTTCATGTCTGTCTGAAACCTTCAGAGATCGGTGATCTGCAGGAACTGGAGACTCTGGACGTGTCAATGAACCAGCTGATGTCTCTCCCCGATCGGCTGCACCGCTGCGTCTCCCTGCAGAACCTGACAGCAGACCACAACCCACTGAGCCACGTTCCCCGGCAGCTCTGCTGGCTCCACCGCCTCAACCAGCTCTCCATGGCAGCCAACCGGCTGACCTTCCTCCCGCTTGGTCAGAACACCGCCTTATCTGTGCGTTGCCATGGTGATGTAGATATTGTGAGCAAAGTCAGGTTGAATATCTGTGTGTGTGTGTTTCAGATCTGGGCAGATCAAGAGAGCTGCAGTTTGTGTTTGTGGATAACAATGTGGACCTCAAAGGCCTTCCTTCCTACTTGTATAACAAGGTCATCGGCTGCAGCGGGTAATAACAGCTCACAGATCACTTTGATTTAAGTTATAAGAGTAGAAGTTGTATTTACTTTGATTTGGATCAGTTCAGCTTAATTTTAAATACCTCAGCAGTGCTAAATAATCTTGTCATGTAATAATTGAACCACAGAACAAACATATAAGAGTTATGCAGACACTGATGAAAAATAAAGGTACATAGTGTTGCTTAATGGATGAAATACAATGAACTGCAGGACTGTATCTACAGCTCTGGAAAAAATTAAGGGACCACTGCAAATTTTTAGAAACCAGCATCTCTATATATATGACAATAATTCCATTCCAGTGTCTGTTGAATTCCAACACAAGCACACCTGTTTCTACCTAATAAGGTACTGATGAGATGATCACCTGAACCAAATCTTATTTAATGAGGAAATGTATAAAAACCATTGTTGTGGTCATCACTATCCTCTTGCACTAGGACCAACTGGATGGCAAAAACAGTGCTTGTAGTACATCAAAAGTAATTGGATTAAAAAAATAACTATTGACCTTGCCAAAAGAAATGAAAAGAAAAGTTTTGTGTGAGGACAAGAAGGGTTCAATTCTTGCTTTACTGGCAGAGGGATGCAGTGAGGGTCGGGTTGCTTCCATCCTTAAAATTTCCAAGACGGCGGTTCATAAGAACAAGGTCAAGCAGCAGACATTGGGAACAACAAAGCTACAGTCTGGCAGAGGCCAAAAACGACTCTCCACTGACCAGAGTGACCGTCACCTCATTCGAATGTCACCCAGGAACCGTAGGATGACATCAAGTGACCTACAAAATGAATGGCAAATGGCAGGGGTGAAGTGCACAGCGAGAACGGTTCAAAACAGGCTCCTAGAGGCAGAGCTCAAGTCGTGTAAAGCTAGAAAAAAGCCCTTCATCAATGAGAAGCAAAGAAAGAACCAGGCTGAAGTTTGCAAAAGACCATAAGGATTGGACCATAGAGGACTGGAGTAAAGTCATCATCTCTGATGAGTCTAATTTCCAGCTTTGTCCAACACCTGGTCGTCTGATGGATAGACGGAGACCTGGAGAAGCCTTCAAGCCACAATGTCTCGCACCTACTGTGAAATTTGGTGGAGGATCGGTGATGATCTGGGGATGCTTCAGCAAGGCTGGAGTCGGGCAGATTGACGCATGAATCAAGCCACGTACAAGGTTATCCTGGAAGAAAACTTGCTGCCTTCTGCTCTGACAATGTTCCCCAACTCTGAGGATTGGTTTTTCCAGCAGGACAATGCTCCATGCCACACAGTTGGTCGATCAAGGTGTGGATGAAGGACCCCCAGATCAAGACCTTTAGATGGCCAGCCCAATCTCCAGACCTGAACCCCATTGAAAACCTCTGGAATGTGATCAAGAGGAAGATGGATGGTCACATTCCATCAAACAAAGCTGAGCTGCTTGAATTCTTGTACGAGGAATGGCATAAAGTCAACCAACAGCAATGTGAAAGACTGGTAGAGAGCATGCCAAGATGTATGAAAGCTGTGATTCCAAATCAGGGTTATTCCACCAAATATTGCTTTCTGAACACTTCCTAAGTTAAAACATTAGTAATTCGTTGTTTAAAAAATGAATATGAATTTGTTTTTTGCATTATTTGAAGTCTGAAAACACTGGAGCTTTTTTGGTATTTTGACCATTTTTCATTTTCTGCAAATAAATGCTCTAAATGACAATATTTGTATGTGGAATTTGGGAGTAATGTTGTCAGTAGTTTATAGAATAAAACAAAAATATTCATTTTACTCAAACATATACCTATAAATAGCAAAATCATAGAAACTTGTGATTTTGCAGTGGTCTCTCAATTTTTTCTATATGTGTGTGTCTATCGTGTGTGTAGGTGTGGTGGTTCAGCCCAGGTGTTGGACGGAGACCTGGGTGAGATGCTGGGTGAGGCACTGAGTGAGGCTCTGGTTGGGCTCCCAGCTGAAGTGAAGGTGGTGGGCTCAGACACGGACAACGTGGTTCCTCTGGAGGAGCTCGCCATGAGAACCCTGCACAGAATCTACCACCACCGTCTCACAGGTGAGGAGTTCTACATCAGCCAAATTCCCCAAAACTTGACACAATGTCTAAAATGTAAATTTATTGCAGTTATTTGCAAATGAACCCGAGTGTTCCATGTAGCAATATCCTTAATACAATCATCCTGTCCTTGCATGTGAATTACTGAGCCTTTTTACGGTGTTGTTAATGAAGCTACCGAAAATGATTTTGTTTAACTGCATATTTTTCTGAATATGTTTTCATGTTCTTGCATTTTCAGACCTCAACTTGCTGCCTCCCATCAGCCTCCCTAAGAGCCTGTTGGATCTGCTGCAGTTCCCCCTGGGTCACTGCCACCGCTGCAGCCAAGCCATGTTCACTATCATTTACCCCAAACTCTTTCCCCTCCGTGACACTGCGCTGGCAGGAGTGCACCGCAGGTCAGAACAAACACACTTCCATTCCTCCGCAGAGACGACTACAGAGCTGCTACAGTTTAGTGACGGCTAGACAGCAACTTTGCTGATGATGGCTTCAATATAAGATACCTGTTTCAGTTTGCAAATGATAAATCCTCTATTTAACTTGCACGTTTTTCTTCCCAATTTCTTCCCTCTGAAGGACGACGGTGAGTTTTGTTGCCTATTGCTGCTCCAGTCACTGCCTCCGGACCTTTGACCTCCAGGGATGATGCTGTTCCCTTTGTCCCTGAATCCGTTCGCTCAGGAGCTGTTGAGTGGTTTCCAGAAGGTGACAGAGGACAGCTTGTAATCTGTGTGGATGTTGAAGGTCACAGTGCATCAATGCTTGATTGACACTACTAAGAACCACAGAGAAGCAGCTTGTGTGTAAGTTTGGTGGGTCGAATGATGGATCCACGGCATGTTCAGCAACATTTCAACACACTTCAGTCAAAGACTCAAACCTATTCGATGTTCCTGAGTCTGAACAGCTGAGAGGATTGTTTTCCTCTGAGTGTGCGGTGGGGATCAAACAGTAACTGCATTGTATGAATAGTGCACCTACGTGCTCTTTCAACTAGCTCTGTCTAGAAACTTAACAGTATTACACATGAAGTAACTAATTCCAAATGGGCACTTTTGAAGAACAAGCACTGTTTGATTTTTGTGGTCATTTTTAACACAGAGGTTTATTGCAACAAACACTTCCTGTTGTTCGTCGAGTCATATTTAAGGTATGAACATTTGTAGTACAGTTTGTTTTTTCTGATTACTGATGAAAGTTTGAAGGTTTCATTTATTCAAAAGTAGCCACGTGTCTTTGAACGAAGACACTCAAGTCCGCAGGAACTCAAAATCTTCAGATTATTGCAACAAACTCGTAGAGATTTGCTGTTGCAGACTCACTCAGTTTGAAGTCCAGAAAGTCATCAAATAAGGTTTTTACACCTCAGAGGCACTGTGTGATTTTCTTATTGAACTGACGCTGGTGTGCTAATGTTCGTTACTATGTTGTGCAATTCTAATTTAATGTTTGTTTTGATTGTGTTGCGTTTGGCAGTAAATGTTGACTGATGTTTGACTCTCAGTGTATTTTGTGTCTTTTTTATATTTGTCACACCAAAGAGAGTTTGTCGGAGTGGATGCGTGGAAAGGTGTTAATGTGGCAGTTGGAAATTTGCATGTTACACTCAGTCACAGAAAACAACACTTGACTGTTTTTGAGAATTTCATATAAATACTTAACACAAGTCACAACAGCTTAACACATCTAGTTCCTTCCAAGTCCCCTCTGTATGCTTCACAGCAAAGACTGTATGAGTGTTTGGAGTGGGTACGCTTTGAGAGAGCATCACTGTCTGTCTCTGCTGTGACTCTGGTGGTCAGTGACTTGCAGTTGTTAGGGTTAGTAGGTCAGCACAGTCAGGCTCTTTTGCTTCCCTGCATGTGGGATACAGACCTGACAAACACTCTGGAAACAGGAAGGTGTTGTTCCAAAAAGCCCTCAGACAAGTTCCCCCAGGGAAGCTTTGTTTGACTGAGAGTCAGTCTATTCCTCTGCCATACCAGCTATCTGCTTTATTTCAATTACTAAAAACAATCCTGTTAGTTTTTCCTGCATTCCCTGCCGATACAGAGTACTGATCCGTACCAGTGTGTTTAAATAATATCTACTTATTGTTGTTTTTTTTAAAGGCTGTTAAACCACTTATTCTGCACAAATGCTATTTTATGGATGCTTGAAGTTACACAAGTCGTTTGCGATTACAAATACTCACTGAAACATGTAATGAATCCAGCATTGCAGGTAGTATGGGAGTTCTTTTGGATGTATGTATCAGAATAACCCTACATCAGTTTTCAGTCTGAAAACTCACATGCACACACACATTTGTCAGCCTTATTTGAAGTTGAATGTTCATTTTCAAAACATTTTTAAAGCAATATTTAATAAACCAGATATTTTTTCATGGATTAAAACTTAAATCTATCTAGCATGGTAACATAAGCAGACTCATGCCAGTTTTATCCAAGAGTTTTTTTGATAGGCATCAGTGCATCAAATTATCTAAGAAAGCATCTTTGGTGAACCACTTAGAGCCCAAATGCTGAATGTATGTCTGTAAGTGGGAATGGAGGGTTGTGGAGAGGTGGAGTGGGGAACGAAAAACACAGCAGCTCCATTACTGGGATCAATGGTGTGTTTACAGGAGTGTGAGACCATGATCCTCTCTGGCTTGTGCTTCAGCTCTCTGCGCTCCCACTGGGACTATCACATCTCTGCTGACTGCACATATGAAGTAACACACACATGTATGCTGCATGTTCACATGAAAACAAAAGCACAGGGTGTGCACACACTAAACATGATGGACGTCCTACCAACCTAAGATCTGCACCCAACATGAGGGCAGGCCAGGTTAGAGAAGCACACACAGTAACCAACGGTAACAAGAGCTCACATCATCCAGGTGAATATATACTGCTACAACTGTATGATCAAGCTTTTATTGTTCGGTGGGCAGCATGTAAGCTGACTATGCAAAGAACACAAGAACAACCTGATTATATTAGTGCAGGTGACTCCTTTGATTTGCTCTTGGCTTCTGTTGAATCTGCTGCATTTATGAAAGAAAAGAAGATTTATGCAGTTTGTTCTCACATTCTGCAGCTTTTCAAGTCAAGTTTGTCACTCGATATTTGCCAGTCTGATGTGTCATTCATCATATGACGCATCAGAGCGTCGGTTCTAAATCTTATCTGTCCGTTACGTCTTCACTGCCCTGTCAGATGAACTGAAGTCCCCCTATTGTTGTTCATTGTTTTGATTCACCTTCAGTTCACAACATGGTGGACAAACAAAAATCCTTGTCATAAATACTGAAGGAAAACACAAGTGATCTTGGAATTTGAAATTTGGCAGAAAAAAAGGTCATCTGTTGAAGCTGTCGAAGTAATCGGTTGCAATCTTTTAATGGTGAGCTTAATCTCTTCAGATGTGCACTGTCATGTCACATGAGCCCTCGAGTCGATGAAGGTAACTGAATTATACAGCGCATGCTGTGCTAAGCTGTAGGTAACTCTGAGTGGAGCCCATATTATGAGACCGTGTGGCATTTGGACACATGATGCAACTCCACAGTAATTTCCTGTGTCTAGTCAGGCAGGGCAGAGTCAGTGTGAAAGGGAGTGGGGGGGTGGGGGGCTGTTTAAAGACTAAGCAATAAGTGACTTGAGTGTTCAGCCCACTGCAGAAAACAAGAGCTTGGAAATGTCATGTCACGAATGCAAAATTATTATTTTCAAGCATGTCTGTTTGTTACTTTTTAATTATGTTGTCTGAATCATTCTGCATTTTATGACTCTCCCATGTTAATATCTGATAATATACATGCAGCCTGTTTATAATATTAACTCAGACTACTGCTCATGTCCCTACTCACATCTTCGCCTGTGGTGAGCACAAGGTGTTAATTCAAAGACCTAAAAAAGGAGATTTATTCATAATCCTGTGGGACCTTCTCAGAGCTCCTCTGTGCTCCTAATTTACAGTTTATCTATCACTGACCTCTCACACGGTGACAGCTGTACCCATCTGTAACACATAAAGAAAGAAACGGCATGCAAATGAACGTCCTTTGTACTGGATGAACAGCGTCGTGCATGAATTTGCACTCAGTCATTTTGAAGGCACAACACCTGCAGAGATTAATCAGTCCTGATTCAATCAATGGCAATACAGTGAGATTTATTGTGCTCGCACTGATTGCTATTGGATCATCAGTTTGGGAGGAAGGTCTGTAATGGGTTTTTCAATGGGCTGGTAATGATCTGTACTACACGGAGAAAAGGCAGATCGGTGTCTGGAAAGATCAGGTCCACTGCAGCTCTTAAACGACGTGAAGGCTAACCGGATGCTCTGCCATGAAAAAAATGTTGATTTCCTAAGGAACAGATGATGAAGACTGGTAGACTAGGAGGAAGAAAAGAGCAGCTATTTCACCCCGCGGCAGTGACAAGCATTCAAATGTGTTAACTGACAAGTGACAGTGAGGTGAGCAACAGATAGGCAGAGCGGAGGTGGAGAAAATTATGTCAGCTGCTCCATATAGTCATCCTTCTTGGCCTTTCCCAGCATGTCTCATTCATTCTGAAGTCCATGATTGTCCACAGTCACAGGCACAGTGAAGGCCATGTTTCTGTTATAGGCTGTTTTATCCAGAACCACATTCTTTTATTTTGATATCTGCTGTACAAATCTGCAGGATGTGGACGTGTGTGGATGCCAGACCAAAGCACACAGTGGATGTGACAAGTGAGTTCCCTGCAGCATGTCATCCTTTTTTCATTTGGTAGCATTAAGTATTCATATCACATCGCCTTGTGGCACTCCCAAAAAAACCATCATGTATTTCATTTGGTAAAGTCAAGAACTCCATGAGCTAACAGCTTCATACACCAATGCACTTCATCTCTGAATATCTTTTGTCATTGGCTCTGGCTCTTATTATTTGTTGTTTCTCTGTGCTTCCTGTGTTTCCCCCTCCAATGGCATGTGTGTGAGTTTTGTCTGTCATGGTCGGGTGTGCTTTCCTTCTTCTATTGGCTGATTTTGCTCAACACGTGTTGCTTATCAGCTCATCAGCCTCCAGTGTTTAGGCTCAGTATCTCCAGTCACTCATCATTGGATTGCTCAGCCTGTATCAGTGGTAGTAACTTACTTGACCTCTCCATGTGAAAGCTCTCATTTGTTCTGGCTCCAAGTCTTCTTTGTTTTCTCATGCTTTGATTAATTGTCATCTCCTTGCGTCCAGAAAAGCCTAATTCACCCAGCCTCCTTCCTTCACCTACCATCACGCCACTATAAACAATTCCCTGAGCTTTCCAACCGTCCTCATTCTCTGCCCGTAGACAGTAGATCCTCTGCTTCAACTACAATAAATCCCTTTTTATTATCAACTCTCCTGTGTGGGTCCAGTTTTTAAATCTTAAATCCTACAGTAACATCTTCTTTTTTTGCATTAAAGTGCTATAAATGAATATCATGAGTTTGCAACTTATGTACGTGTGGCCGACAACATGTGCTCGTGTGTATACATACACTTGGATGGCCAGTAGTGGGCTTTAATAGTATGCTTTGTAGTGTCATGACAGACAAGGTAAGGAAAATATAATTTTATAGCACATCTCACATTCAAAGGAAACCCAGAGGTTTTGCAGGTTAAACAGGTAAAAGCATGAAAAATAAATTATAAAAATTATAAAAACAAGCAAAAAAAGACACATATCAAAGCTAATAAAACCAATAAGAGCAAATATGCAAAGCACACAGAATAAAAACAATAAAAGTTAACCACCAAATAAATGTGATTTAAAAGAAAATTAATATAAAGCAATGGATAACAAATAGGTCTCTAGCATAGATTTGAAAACAGTCAATATTGTCTTGATTGTCTCTTGTATTTTTTTCTGCACTAGAGCAGCACAGAAGCTAAAAGCAGCTCCAGCATGTTCGGTTTTGTCTAGGAGCAGCCGGTAAAGCAAAGCTGACCTGAGAGGTCTGGAAGGTTTGTTCTGGGTCAGGAGAGCTGATAATTAACCAGGAGCTAAACTGCTCAGTGATTTATGTGCAAGCAGTAAACTTTTAAGTTAATTCAGCCAGAAACTGGTGGCCAGAATAATGATCTGTGAACTGGGGTTATACATTGTGTCCTGCTTTTTTTTTGTCCTAGTTTCAGCTCTGATATCAGCATTCTGGATCAGCTGAAGCTGTCTGATAGCTGTCTCAGACAAACTTGTGAACGGTCCATTGCAAAAGTCCAGCCTAGAGAAAAAAGCACATCAAGGCTCTGAAAAACCTTAAATCTTTAAGGTAGTGGATGTCTGATTTTATTATTAACTTAGTAAGACTGCTGAAATCCATATCCTAATTCAGGATAACAAAGAGATTTCAAGTTTAATTTCTACTTTTCACAGAAAAACAATTTGTGTGATGACTTTGGTTTTGTTCTCTTTTAACAAGAGAAAACTTTGGACAATTCAGCAACTAATTTATTTAATGCACCATTCCAGGTATGTAGAATTATATTCGTTTGGTGACACTGTAATGGATGTATTTTTATGTTTGAATTGGGAATAATATCGGTTATTTGGAGCATATAAACATTAAATATTTGTCCAAACAGTCTTGTGGCACTCTGCATGTTGTAGAGAGATGCTCTCATGTGCGATCAGCATGCAGTTTGTTGCATTGCTGTGAGCTGAGCACGGACTGAGATGGAGTGTGTTGTGGGGTCGTTCTTGCATTTACAGTAACAGTTTTGAGGTTAATGCTTCACTAAATATCACTGTTTTTCTTATTTCAGGTGATTTTGATCACAGTGTTAACACAGAATTAAAAGCGTTTATTGAACTGAACTGAGTTTAAGTCAAAATGAAACACAAGTGTAGATTAAAGCCAACACTTTGTGTGTATCTACGTGCCTATTCATTTGTATTTCTCTCTCTCTCTCTCTCTCTCTCTCTCTTTCTGTGTGTGTGTGTTTGTGTGTGTGTACATGCACTACTGTAAGTCAAATGGTACCTGCAGAACTGGTGCCCTGTGTGAAGAGGATGGAGTGAGGAAAATAAAAAGGCACTGCACAAACTTTGACTCAGTGTCTGTTTTTCTCTTAGTGTCACACATTGAATTTTAACACAGACCCCAGATTTGATTCATCTTTTAAATCCTCTCATTAAAAAACAGCTATTTGCCTAAATTGATTCTACTCTATAAATATTATTTTGGCAAATCTTGTCTCGATGTCTTCAGGTTTATTTGGCATTTAAAACAAAATTACGCTCCAATTGTTTTCAAATCCAGGATAAATGTTAGTTTAAAAAAATCCATTAACAAATTCACTCGACTCTTTAAAAGTGGGCTACTGCCTTTCATATCTACTTAATAAGAAAATTTAACGTGTGTTTGTTGTTGGTTTCTCTGTCACATAAATCTATCGTAATTTGTTATTGTTTATTTTGCTTTTTCATTGAAATTGTTTGCTCTATTATTCCTGTTGCATATTTGAATCAGCTGTGTTCTCGGTTGTTTCGAAAGGAACAATTATTTTATGCTTTTATAAACTTTTTTTTTCAGTAAAATAAAAACATAAAAAAAATCATCCACTCCCACTGACGTCAGAGGGCGCGGCCATTTTGTGAACACAATCTGTCCGATACAATGAGGTAGGAAGTAAAGGGATTGTAACTATCAAATTAAAAGCACCAAAAAAGAAGAGAGCTAAATAAATTCACCTTTGTCTTTTTCAAGTAAGATCCCATGGTGGTTTCCGTAACATGTTCCAGGCTCTGCCCGTTCCAGTGGACCACTAAGGGACTTTATCTTTAAAAATTTTAATCAATAGGGGAAAGAACATTCTTTAAAATTTCCTGTTTATCTTAATATGTCAATTGCACATAAAACCTTTGGCAAATTTAAAAGATTATTTTGCCAGCCAAGAAAGTAAAAGTTTATTATGATGCTGTTGAATACAATAGTTTGAAAGTTCATAGGCCTGTTTAGAAAAATTACATACACAGTTTTTGCACAATGATAATTTCCTCTCACAAATTTGACAAAGGCTAACTGTCCTGCATAGCTGCAGCTCCCTGCAGACCAACTGTGACTTCAGTGATTTGCAGAATTCTCTCTTAGGCCCAGTTCGATAAGTATCAGACAATTGTTCGCATAAATTCAAGATGTTAAAAAATTATTTCTCTCTCTTTATTGACTATTGTGCCTTTTTATAATTAGGTCCCATGGTGTCCAGTGAAAGTGGAGGTTGGTTCTCCAGACACTAAAACGCTAATAAACTGCTGAATTAACAAAAGAATGAGGTGAGGGGTTTTATTTTGTGAAATATAAATAGGAAGTGTGCGGGTTCACAATCCATCAGACTTTACAGCTGGAGTGCAGGAGGGCGGTGTGTTTCCACCGGGGACAGTCCCGTGAAGTGAAGCGGTGCACGAGCGGACATTTTCACCCTGAATCCAAACAAACACAGCAAAATAAAAAGAGGACGAAGAAGAGCAGAAGAAACCTAAGCAAGGTAGATTTTATATTTATGTATATGTTTTTTCTTCATCAATTATAGAAAATTTTAAAAAATCGAATCGAGATTCAATTATTCATAACTTATGTGGCTTTGAAGTCAGGTGGTTTAAGATTATTTATTAGAGGAGTTTTAAAAAATGCTGGCTTGTTAAAGTTTTCTCTAGCGACTATAAGATGCGTGTACAGCCAATATCAAACATGAAATAATTTTAAAGCAAGGCGCTTGAAATGATAATTCTATTAAATGAATACATGTTTCTGTAATGTTGCCTCAGTGTGGTGGTTCTGATTTCTGAGCTGAAATGAAGAACTTTGTGGCGTTTCGGCATCAAACCTCTGTTTTAATGGCAGTTTCGCTTAAAATACCCGATCAGACTAAAGGAGCTCTTTGTTGTGAGGATTAAATGACCGGATAAAGCATCCTCTGTGGAGTTGTTCCCCGTGTTTCTGGAGGCGGAAGGGTCCGTCCGCTCGCTGCAGGCTGGAGGCTGTTCAGCACCGCGGACAGCGCCGGAGCTCCGCCATACACAGAGACAGCACAGAGCTGTAAATTCAAACAGACCTCAAAGTATTCGTTTTTCTTAAAATAAGTACATAAAAAGTACCACTATTTAACTCTTGCTGCTGTAAATAAGTTTATTAAGTTGTGTAAAAAGACAAAATGACGCAGGTAGTGAAAATACTTTATTTAAGCTGATCTGCTCTGAAACAAGTGAATCTCCTGTGTTGTCTCATCTTTCTGGCTTCATGTTGGGTATTTTAGACCTGAGGTTTGTTGTTGTTTCTGGCTGAGAGGTGATGATGGTCTGACCTTCGCCTCCCTTTGACTTCATGTTTCATAAATGATCAGAGCGCGAGCTCACGGGCCTTAAAAAGTACACACCAGATATCGTGGAGCCATTAATGGCTACACATAATACTATCTATCTATCTTTCTATGTTGTGGGAAGACTTTGTGGTGGAAAGCACTTAGTAGGAGGGCCGAGTGCTGTTGTTTGGTTTGTGAATCTTAATACGGGGACTGAGGAACAAAGAGCTATAAATAAGTGATGGATGCTCACTTCACAAAATACTCTAACTGTGAAACGAGACAATAAAGCCTTTCTGTCTGAGCCAGTGATGTTGTGAAGTTATAAAATGAGAATTTTCACAAGATTTGTAAGAACTGGTTGAAAATGGTTGATATTTGGTCTTCACTGGCAGGCACTGTAATGAAGTGAAATCATTTCAGTAACAACCGTATCCACAGTCCAGCATTCTGCAAACCTCCGGCCCTCCCTGCCTCCCTGCCTCCCTGCCTCCCGTCCTCCTGTCCTGCCGCTGTAACCTGTGTTTGTGTCAGCGAGGACGAAGAGCTCAGGTCGACTCCTAAGCAGATCAACACGTGTGTGGTGTCTGTGATTGGCAGCCTGGAGATATTTGTAACTGAGAGTAAACAGACAGGTATTTCAGTCAGGAGAAGGAATGATCACAAAGCACTCAAAGCATATGTTGAAATCTCAGCCGACTCAAACACATAAACCCTTACTTTTATTGGGTATAATGAACTTTTTTCACCCAGTGGGATGGCAGAAGTAATTTTATAAAAATTGAGTTAAATTTCTGCTCCAGGATTTAGTTGAGATGTAAGACCACATATAATGTTTAAGTCAGCACTAACTTATGAACTGGATTGGATTTAAAATTTAAAATTCAAATAATGTAAATTCTGACTGCATGTGTGATTTATTTTGCCCTGTCAGGCAATTTGAACATCAAACTGACTTGTAAGTTGTTGGGTATGTGCTTGGTGAGTCAAGAAACGAGTTATTTATCCGGTGAAATGGCCCTTTAGTTTGTCCGAGCTGCGGGTGAAACAGGTGTTTTTACACTGACTCTCTGTGCAGCGAAGCAGCTGAAACGTTACATGTGAGCATGAACCCAGGGTGCACAAATAATCGGTGTCCTGGTGAGAAAATGCTTCCTATCCTGACTGACACCCCCACCCCCCACCCCCCACCCCCCACCCCACAGCAGTCATCGCTCACCAGTCCATCGCCTTTTCCAGTGAAAGGTGAGAAATTACCACCAGCCTCTGGCCCAGTCTTGCCACAGTGTGTTGAAAACCCTCTCCCTCCCTTCGACACACTCACACACACACAATAACACGCAATAACACACTTTATCTCTGGTCCTTGTCAAGCAGTCACCAGCTTTAATTTATTCCTCTTGTTATTTATTCATCTTGTTCTTTTCTAACCACTCTCCTTGTTGAATTTCAATGTAATCTGCTTGAAAAATGCCAGATGGTAGAAAAACAGAATGTACTGGGATCACAATCTTCTTTTTCGCTGCATGTTGCTCATTTATTAGCTCTCAGCAATAAAATGAGGAGGGAGATCATGTTTGCAGTCCGCTCTTGGCAACTCCTGCCTTTTTTATTTTTTTTTTTTACCCTGTGGGATTTTTATATACAGATTTGTTTTGGACTTGCTCTCCTAAACCCTGTTAAATGTTTTTGGTGGCACATCTTATCTGAGAAGACTTGCTGTACATGCCTCAGTTTGTGATCTTTAGTTATTTCCATCTTTTCTGAAGGGGATGAATGTTTTTAAAGTCCTGTTTTGGATTTACCCAGAGTATGTTTAGAGTAAATAATCTGTGATACTCCAAGATGTGTTGACTTGAGTAACATCACTTCAGACCTTACAAAAACAAAGGAGACTTGAAATTGACCTTAATACCAATGTGTTGGGACTTTCGACTCCAGACTTTTGACTTGGAATGACTTGGTTCAAACAAGCATTAAAATTATGTTGTGCAGTGAATCAGTAGTCCGTTTCCCATCTAGCTGCATGAGCATTAACTTGACCAAGCAGACCAACAGGCAGACCAACACTCAGCTGTTAAGGACTTGACTCAGGGCTCCGTAACCAAGACTTGAGACTTTCTAATGACTTGCAAAACAGTGACTTTGCCTCTGGAAACCTACTGCATTTTTTACCTTGTGGGGTTTTTACTGGGTTGTGTTATGAGAGCAATGCTGGGTCTTTATTCTGTTTGTATCTCGCACATGTTTGAGGACACGCATTCACGAGCATGCAGATTAAGCAATGCACGTTCCTGCTGTTGGTTTTACTCTTTGCTGCTGCTCTACCTGCAATGTAGCAATGCCAACAAAGGCAGTGAAGAAGAAGACTGATGTAATGAATATTTATTAATATATTAATTATTCAAATATTTTTTAAAAAAAGGTTTGCAAATGTTTGATGAGGGCTGAAATGCATTCAACATGTTTATTAGACATTAAGGATACACACAGTGTGTTAAGATGTTTACCACAGGGCTCATTTGACAGCCTCACAGCATCACACACAGGGGTGTCAACACAGTTCCAACCATTCAATTCCCTTATTGGAAGAGATGGACAGACAGACAGAGAGACAAGACAGCCACACACACACACACACACACACACACACACAAACCTTTGTATTCTGATCTTGATACTCCATCGACTCAACGGATCATTTCAGATGTTTGAAACTATGATATGCTTCCCTCTTATTGATCAGGATGACATGGCGGATCTGCAGTAACTCGATTCTTTTGCGACAGCAGCTACAACCCTCTGTTTGACCTTTAAGGAAAGGTTAAAGTTGAATTCTTTGTTGTTTTTAACAAAGACCTTAAAGTGGCAGTTAATGCTCGACTTTTTCTTTACAACATTAAAATCAGTCAAACTTTTGAGAGAACAAATCATTCGTCACACGGAAAAACTGTATCAGTCCATTACAGCCATGTATGCACTGTTTACTTGTGCATATATGTGTGTTTTGTGTACACTGTAATCCCAATGTCTGTATTTGTACATCTATTTATAGATGCATCAACATAAGATTTGTTCACATACTATTCCTCTGTGCAATTTGTACTTTGTGTATGTGTACCTATATCTGCTTTAATACATACTGTTGTGCCTGTCATCACCATGTCTGTGTGAGCATATACATTAACGGCATGTATGGAGCAGCATGTTGACAGGTGTCCATTTGAATGTCTGCATGCAGGAAGAGAGAGAAGAAGAAAAAGTGGAAAGGAGGGGGTGGAGAGAGAGATGGAGAGAGTGTGTGTGTGTGTGTGTGTGTGTGTGTGTGTGTGTGCTCTCTAGGTTTCGTGTGTGTTAGCGCGAGCAGAAGTGAGAGAGAGGCTGTGAATGCCAAAGTGAAAGAAAAGGGAAAGCGTGTATGAGGGATGCAAAGTAAGAGAGAGAGAGAGAGAGGGAGAGTGGTCCACGTGTTATGTAAGTGTTGTGAGGCATCTGTGTGTGTTTTGTGTGTGTGTGTGTGTGTGTGTGTGTGTGTATGCATTCTGTAGGCCTACAGATTAATCCAGTGGGTTTTATCCTCAGTGAATGGGACAGTGGGGCTTTGCAGTGATTATCCCTGCAGGCCACAGATGATTGCTTTGAACCTCCTGTACGTCCCACACTACCATGTCTGCTTGCCTGCGTATCCGTGTGCCTGCGTATCATTCTGTCTTCTTTATGTATTGAGAATATGTTGAAGTTCATTAAAAGTTGTCAGGTAATAGGATTTAAGATGTGTGTAGGTGGCTGCAGTTACTTATCCCCCTGATGGAGTTCAAAACTGTCGCATAAACCGTAAAACATGTAGTTTAATGTGTGTTTAATTTTCCTCCTGACTGACCACTTCACCTCTAGACATGTCAATCTTCCCATCCGTCCATTTCTCTGGTTAATCTGCCTGTCTCAGTCCTCTCCCGCCTGCGGTAGCTATCTATCTATCTGTCTGTCCTCCTTTGGATTATATAACGAGGAAATGTCAGAAATGCAATCTGCTTCATCATCCCTGCTCAGCTGAGACAAAAATGCCTCAGCGCTGGGAACCATTTGTCATTTTGACTCGTAATCCTCCGTCACAGCGAAGGTGTTAAAAAAACCAGAGCTGGGAATCTTAAATGGTACATTTCTACACTTACTGCCTGGTGGTCAGGTTGTGACCTCTTAGCTTGGTCGCTAAATGGCACCTTCATGCAGTTACTCAGTGCTACCGTAAAGTTCAGCAAGGAAATAAGCCCCTGGGTCTGTTATTATGGAAAATTAAAAAAAACCCTGTAAAGTTGTGGCAAATTGTGGCAAATTGTAGGCAATTCTCTGAGGGTTAATTACAGCTAAGATGTCCATTTTGTGGCATTTCACTGGAAAAAGCAGATAAATTACCTGCTCAGCCATTTTCCACAGCAGATTTCTCTCTGTGCGTCCTTCCTGTCTCTCCATGGGGAATGTTTTAATTTGTTGGGGCCATATTGACACGGCAGGCGTTGCCGTGGGCAGAAATCCAGCACTGTGAGAGCTTTTTCTACCTTGTACCATCATATTCAACCACAGTGGTCAACCTGGATTGAAACCAGGAGGCACGATTATGAAGCTGTTTTCAACATCAGACAACTGTCCTGCAGTTTTGAGTGCTTTGAATTTTAAAGGACTTTTTCCTTCAGCATGGGTTGGAACTGAGTTTTAGTTTTTTAATGAGTGATTGTGACATAAATAGAAAGTTGAAGACTTAACTTCGGCACTTTTTGTTCACACAAAAGTTTTTAGAATTTTTTTTTTAAATGGGAAACTTTAATGAGGGGCTGATATATTTTTAACTATATTTTATACAGTAACATACATAGAATTCTGCTTTTGTAAATACAACAGGTTCACATGTCCCAAGTCTTTTCACTCTAATTATAAATTTACTCACATTAATAAACTCAAGCCCAGTGTTTTAAGTCGTTTTGGTGTGTGTGCATATGTGTTTGACTGCCAAAGCCTGTCGCTCAAACCAATGAGCATACATTTATGTGTGCATGTGTGTGTGTTTGTATGTGTCTGTGTGGCTGTTGATACATGCATGGTATAGTAGCAGTCAGGCATGAAGCGGTGTACTGTCTGAGTAGTTTAGCCCTCAGGCTCCCATCATGCTCCTTGGCCCGATCACATCTTGGCATGTGTTTATTGCTCATTGGCCAGCAGGAATGTATGCACTGGTTTGTGTGTGTGACTGTGAAAAACCTGCAATAAATAAAACATATTTTGTGCATTCATGTAAATAAAATATATGACTTAATAAAAAACAACAATAAATTAACTAACTAAGAATACATTCTTAGAGTAACATTAATTACTTACCCTTTTAAACTCATATGCTGTAGTAACTTAGTTTTGCTTGTTTGCTAAAAGCTGGTTGAAAACAGTGATAAAACAAAGTGTAGGAGCCAGAATTTTTATTTCCAAATAGTGTAGAATTGTATTTTCATTGCCTCTTTAGATATTTGGATTTTTAATTTTCTTTGTGCTTCGTGTTTAGTAAATAGATTTATAGTTACATTTCACTGTGGGAATCAAATACAGAGTCTTGCACGAGTCTAGGCCCTTTTTTCTGTTATTCCCCTTTTCCAGTCCTCTCATGGGTACTCAGAAACTGCATATTGGAGTGAGTGTAAGTGCACATATTTAACCTGTAGCATCAAGGCAAGTTTTATTTATAGGATTATACTTATACAAAATATACTCTGAAATTATTCCATGATATTAAGAGCAGAGGTCAAACAACCCCTTGAATCCTAAAAATTACATTTATATATATATATATATATATATATATATATATAT
>JAQMCX010000001.1:5864906-5932151 GCA_029814765.1 Acanthurus leucopareius | reverse complement strand
ACACACACACACACACACACACACACACACACACACACACACACACACACACACACACACACACACACACACGTGCTTGTGCTCACCTGGATGCTTTCATATTGCAACACACACAAACTCTGTAGTTATAAACACTGATATTGAAAAGAGAAATAATTTTTGCAAATTTGCAAATAAAAATTGAGGAAAAAAAAGAACCAAATCATATTTTTCTTCAGTTCACAGTAGCTGCTGCATCAAATAGAATTCCGTATGATCCTGTGTTAGCTGCTGAATGGACCATTACACATTTAAATCAACCAGTATTTGTTTGTTGTCTTGTTTGTAGCTCCGCACCTTGTTAACATTTTTCAAATTCAACAAAACAAGCAAAAGTCTCAGGAGGCAGAGTTGGCCACATCCTGACTGACCTGTTCTGTCTGACTGTTCAGTTTGTGGTTTGATCCCCACCTCCTCCTATTCACATGCTCCCCAGTAACTCCAGGGTGCATACACCAGTGCAGTTGCTGGTCCTAAACCCTGATAAATGAACAGGGTTGCATCACAAAGTGCATCAGCTGTAAAAGGCTCATACCAAATCAAATATGTGATCATAAGATCAGATCTCAATCCTGGTTTGTTGATGTACACAGAGGATCTGTGTGTGGAGACCCATAACAGGAAACAGCTGAAAGCAGGAGGAGTAGCCAGTCAAATGCAGATTAATTTAGTCATAGTTACTAAGACAAACATTCTTTTCATAAAAAGATATATAGCGATCTATGCATATATATTGAATATGATTTGTTAACCCAGTCTTAGAAATCTATATTGTGAGTTGTAACCTATGTTTAATGAATATTTGCACATGGCAAAAACATGCAAGTCTATTTCTATTTACCATATTTGGTTTAATGAAAAAAGAAGTATGTGTGCATTCACTTTGCACTGAGATGATTTAAGAACAAGAGAAATCTATGAAACAAACTGACCCTCCCTCATTTTAGCAGTTTCTTCTATAAATATCTTTCATCAAGACTGTACTTCTTTTGGAAAAGGGAGAACTTTGCCCTTTTTTAATGAGTTGAGAGGAGCTCAGGAAGAACTGATAATTCTGTGCAGCAGAATAATGGAGCAGCTCAAATGGCCTTATTAAACATGTATGAGGAGATAATGCAAGGCCAAGAGGCTCCATGGAAGTGATGGGAGGGCAGGAAGGGAGAAATAAGGATGGCATGGATAGATGGATGGAGCAGCAAGGGAGCAAAGGAGAAGCTGCAGGCGAGGAGATAATAAAGGGGAAAAGAGTGAAATGAGGAATTATGAAAGAGTTTTGCTTTAAGAAATGTGTGAGATTTGGAAGACTCCTGCAGAGGATAGAAAATTGGCAAACAAAAGGTACAAATCAGATAACTATTCCTGGAACGAGAGGAGAGGGGAACAATAATGAAGGCTCACCATATGAATGAATATCAGTGGCTTGTCTGTCTGCACAGTTTGAGCATATTAGTGGTCTCCTGCGTTCACCGTTCAGATCTGTCTTTGTAATCCTAGCACAGTGAGATGTCTTTCTGATATTTGCGGTCACAGGTGATGTGCTCGCTCTCCTCCGGACTCTCAGCCAATCATTTGCTCTCTCTTTCTCTTTTTGTCTCCCCACAGTCTCTGGAGAGCACTCGGCGCATGCTGGCTCTGGTGGAGGAGGTGAGTCCAACGATCCAGTGACACACATCACACAACCAATACCGCTCATTTGACTGCACAAACAACCATTTGTCTTGTTGACATTTACCAACACCCGTCTTGTGCTCTCTAATAAAGAGGGAGTCTGAGTTGACTGCAGAGAATATAGATTTTTTGTGTTTTTGATTCAGCTCATCAGTCAGTTCATGGATCTGTTCTTTAGCTCTCTGTATTTTAAGCTTTCTGTCAGCCTTGTCAACCTCAACACTGATATAGAGGTAGAACTTGAGGTTTTTATCCACAAATTTATTGAATATTCTCAGCTGATTCAGGTTCAATGATTTAAGATACAAACTTTAATCAGCAGGGAAATGTAGGAATAGGCAAAACTTTATTCTTTATTCTAACCCAACAACTATCAGAACAGAGGAAGCTGAGAAGAAGGCAAGGTCAGGGTAGATGACCAAAAGAAAACTTTAACTTTATTTAACGTGAGTCAGTATTTCGAGAAACTGGATCTAGAAACAGTAATGGCACCGACAGGGAAGTGTTAAACATCTCTTCTATGCCATGAGACATGTCTCAGGTCAGGAAACAGGCCAATCAAATGACAATACAAATGGTAGCAATATACAGCATATCATTAAATATATTTTTTTGAAGTTTTCTTTAGAAACCCTGACATATGTATGTAATCTCAGGGTTAAAAGTCTGTCCAGATTGGGAATTGGCAATGAAATGTGCTGACAAACTCTAATATTATCATATATGAAAACAAATTCTCTTTTGGTATATCGATATACAGTGATGTAATGTGGGCATTCTTAGATCAGGAAACACTTTAGGTCATTTGTAATGTGAATATGAAGAACAACAAGTGTGGCTCTTTTATGGCACTGACTCTTAAATAAGCTCATAAATCATTCAACTGTAATAAAACAGCCATCTGTAGAAACATCATGGAGGGTTGAACAGGCAGGTGTCTTAACTTAGTTTGTATTGCAGTCTGCTAAAATATATCTCACAATCGCTTCATTACAAATTGAAGAAGAATCCTGCTGAGACATGACAAAGAGTTTGTGTACTCTGTTTTTTTGAAGGATGATCTCACTGCACTAGGTGGCTGAGATGTTTTTCATTTCTATTGACTTCAAAATCAGTACTTGTGTCTGTCCTTCATGTGGATGCAGAGACAGCAGTTTTGATTGCCACAGTATCTGAGGACAACTAGCTCTTATAGCTTCATATACAGAGCTACTGAACTGCAGCTTTCCTCTCACCCTCAGTTCTTATTTCAGGTATTTGAGGCAGGACACCTTGTTGGTTTCCAGGAAAAGTTGGCACAGGGTTACTTTTAAGATGGTTTTGCTGGTATTAGATTGCCATGAGTGTGTGTTGGGTCTCCAGTCCCTGCTTTTGGCTCCTCAGACGAAGCCCTGCTCTAACCCCTCCGCCGGCACACCGTGTCTTAATGAGAAAAAGCCGTGAGGGACAGAGTGAGTCCCGAGGCTGACCCAAACAGTGACCTGCTCAACAGACAAGCCTTTTCACTGGCAGAAGCTGAGTGTTTGACCTTTGAAGTTAATGCCAAGGGAATGCCATTTGTTCGTTCCACCTGTTAGTCTCTGATTTGAAAATGTCCCGTGACTTGTTAGTACAGAGTGCGTTTCCTTGTGATGCTCCCAGACACTCGTTACTGAGTTGAAACAAGTAAAGACACAGAAACACAAACAGTGATTGCGGCATGTTTCAGCTTCTCCCCTCCTCTCTCTTGGTGACAACATGCTCTTTATCCTTGTTACTTAACATTTCTCCGCAAAGAGGCTCAATATATGGCAATGAAGCTGTGAGCCAACATGGATTTTGGATGAGACTCACATGTCTCCACACACAATACAGCAGCTTTTTTTTAGAACATACATGTTTTTTTAATATGTGTCTCTCTCAAGTTAGCTTTTTTTTTAAAATAATCTTTCAGTAATGAAAGTGAATCTTTTTTTTGAGACCACACAATGCACCTTTGCCTGCAGTGAACTGTGAGCACGTGCTAATACTCCATGACCTCTGTGTTCAGAGGGCTTATAGTGTACTTATGGTAATTGAATAAGTGGAGAGCAGTGAGAGCAGGGAGCACACTCATCCAATGATCTCTGAGATCTGAGTGGTGATACCTGCTTGTTTAGGCCTGATGACAGTAAACTAAAATCATGTCAGATAACACGTTCCCGACAGAATTTTCCACTCAAAAAACACGAAGACATTTAATGCTTTTTCTGTGAGAACAAAGAAATATACTGACCATGCTGTTACTACTGATTATTATTTGTTAATGATAATTAAATATAATGATGATGAATGAATGATAATGAATCTAAAAGAGAAAAATCATGGGACTCAAACAGACAAACAAGTTAATGGTTTAACTGATGATTCCAAGCTATAACATACCACTGGAGTTTACTCTTTCCTGGAAACATAGACATCTTTTATCACGGTAATGTCTGTAACAAAAGGACTATAAAAAATGTCAGTGGTCTAAACATAACCACTCACAGTGAGTAAAGAAATGTGTCCTTGCATCATGCAAATATGAGCCATAATTCATCCTCTGGACCACTGGGCGACATGACCTTTATTTTGTAAGACAGCAATAAATGTAGAAGTGTATCTCCTACGTAACACTGAAATATCTGCTGTTGTAGTTCGCTTCCTCACAAATGAACTGGAGTCTAAAGCTTCAGGACTGAGAGCATTTTAAATAAAAATGAAATGAGCTACTTCTGCTAATATGACTGAGGGAAATGTCTGTGCATTTTATGATTATTTCTCTGAAAAACAGATCAGATATGGTTATATTTTAGGTATCTAAAATCATATTATACTGAATTAGCATTTAGTGACTAACTTAAATATAGCAAATATTGATTCAGTCATGAAAGTAAAATCTATTGTTAGCAGCCTAAAATCTCATTTACAGTCGTGTGGCAACAACCGTGAGATGTAGCAAATTCTTGGAAATGGATGAACTCTGATGTGCAGCAGGTTTAATATATTTTACTGGAAAAGGTTTTCTTGAAAGGACCTTTTCAGAAAAGAGATATTGAGGTTTTTATGAAAACTGTTATCTTCACAGCAGGCGTGCAGGAACAGAAATGAGAAACTGCAGTGTCTGGTGCCTGAGAATAAAATGTGAAGAAAGCAGGTGAGAGAGATGGAAATGAAAAAAGAAAGTGAGTTAAAGATAAACATTCGGGTTGAGGATAAGATGAAGATGAGGAGAGTGTGACGGACAAACACAGGGGTCTGTGATGGACATCAATTCCAAACCCAGTGCGTCTGCAGAGCACAGAAACAGGAGATCTGATTTGATGAGCAGCGTCAGAGCCAGAATAGAATACATTACACAAGATGGACATGATATCAAAAACATGCAGACTCCTACTGATTGAAAAAGACCATACAGACCATAGCAAGTCAATCCATTTACAATTTGAGTTTTTCTCTCTTAAGTCAGAAAAGTTATCAAAGGGTTTTGTGGATTTGTATTCTAAAGGGTTGTTCTTCAGCTGTTAGTTTAAAGAAAAAAACTGAGATGTCATCACTCTAAAGTCTATGTATATGAAGCTACACCAGCAGCATTAGCATGATTTAGCATGAGGATAGCATTAGCCTGACTATGTCTAAAGGTAACAAAATCTGCCCTCAAGCTTCTCTAAAGCTCACTAATTAACATGTTATATTTTGTGTGTTTCCTCCAAACAAAAACCACTTGAATGAAAAATTCTTGTTTCTTGAATTGTTGAACTATTTTAATAATTTCAGCTACCAGAGCTCAGGTGAACAATAAATGAAGTTAAACTGCAGGCCTATTATCTTTAATTTTCACTCTAAAACACTCATAAAGAATTACATCATTTTACTTTCATTGCAAGTTCGTTATTTACATATATCTAGGACAGTAAATACATTGCATTATTCACTGTGTGTGTACCAGGAATCACATAACTCAAATTGTTTAATCAATCGGCTCATCATTTGATTGGTCTTTCATTCCAAAATGCATACCTCCAGTAGATTAGTGTTTATCAGACATCTCCTTAGATCCTGGCTGACCAATGGCAGGGCAGCAGGTGGACATATGGGTCACACTCGTCTCCTCAGTGACTGAATTAGAATAGATTCAAGGAGACAGCAGTCGACATCTCAATGAAAAAATCAATACCAGGCTGCTGAGGACTAATGTCAGCAGACCTTCACTCTCTTTTTTGTCTCTTCATTCTTCTTTCTGTCTTCTTTCCCTTTAGTATTATTTTTTAATTTTTTTTTTTTACAATTTTTAATTAATTTTTTTCTCTATTGTCTTTTCTTAACAATATTAATGCAGTCCAAAGTTAAAGTGACTGCTGTTTATTGATGTTTGCAACTCATACAGACAGAACCTTGAGTCTCTCAGTTACACTTTTAATTCACCTCTCCTTTAAGAAACATAAGCTTTGAGGCAGAGCACAACTTATGAAAAAAAAAAAAACTTGAGCATAACTTTCTACATTATTAGTTAATTAAATATACCTTGACCTCACATTTTCATTAAGAATGCTTCAAGGCTGAACTACTAAGAATAAGAAAGGAAAAAATAGAGAGTTTGAAATATTCATCTCTATTAATCTCTTGAAAAGCTGACACCACCTTCTATGTTCATTTCCTGAACAGAAAATTATTTTGTGACTCACCGTGTCACAAAGAGAATACCAAAAAGACTGGTGTGTGTATGTGTATGTGTATGTGCATGTGCATGTTTGTGTGTTTTACTGGCCACACAGACAGATATGATGTCATCACATCAGACGGTGCCAGTTGGCGTGGTGGGATATCCTGTCCTGTAGTTTAGAGTCATGACTTCACTTCCATGTCTGTGATTTCCCATGATTCGTTGTGTGCAAACACACATATAAGCTCTTGAATCTGCAAACATGAGCCCTGCTCTAGTTTCTATATGCTGAGGATTCCTGAATTATCATTTTACTTGTCCACATAGCTTATGTAAATGAACAGCTTTTCTCCCTCTAGTTTGATTTTTAGTCATCTGTTTCCTGTGAGCTCAGGGATCAGCAACAATTTAGCTTCACGCTGAAACAGATCCATGGCCACTGGATGTCTCTCGCAGTCGGTTTGATTGATACTAATATCAGTGGCATGTGGAGCTGGCCTCCAGCGCTGCTCCCTATCTATCACTGCTCCAAGAAGGTCAGAGCACACTTTGATCCAAAATAGCTGATGCATGAACTAAACGGCCTTTGGTCTTTAATATCTGTTAGAGGAAGCCTCGGGCTCATGGAGAGCACAAAGCTGTTGTTTTGTTGTGTGCGCATTGGTTAATCTTATTGTGTGTTTACTGAAGTGTGATATTATGTGGCGAGCGTATGAGCCTGCATGAATGTTCATGTTTTGTGTGTGCTTGTGTGTTTGAGTGGATGCCAGCTCTGTAAGCCAAATCTGAATGTTACTGGAGCTTTGTCAACAAATCTGTGGTACCAGCCCAGTTACCATAACAAATATAGCGCATGCCATTTGCTGGATGAGTTTATTCCTTGAATCCATGCAGGATCATGTATGAATATATCTGTGGCATTTTGAGAAGTTTTTCTTTGCTTCTCTGGGGTTTTAGGAGCTTTCCAATGTTCTTTTTATGCCTGATAGTTGATTCGTTGGATAGAAGTCCATCTCTATGTGAGACATGCTTCCGAATCAGGGCTCTAGAAATAAATGTGATGCGTAGTCTCGATGGCTCTCCTGACTGTGGCACCACCTGGTTTTCCCACCTCCTTTGTACCACCGACACTGCATACATTCAGACATTCACACATTCATCACACATTTGCATACTTGCAGGCAAGTCAAGCACATTATATGGCTACATTAGTACACAAACGTGTCATACTCACTGTGAGTCGCCATGCTCTGTGAAGATAATGTTTTTTGTAATGAGATAATTGTGAGGAGGGCCAATATTTATTTCCCTGTTTCAGGGTTTTATTTCTATGGCTTTGCTTCATTTTTGGGTCAAATGCAGCCTTTCCATTTCTTTGTTTACTGATGACTTGTTAACTGTTTTAGCTTGTAAGAAAAATTTTAGTTTTTGGATTTAATTCTTTCATTTCTTGCTGATTTGATGTTTGATCTGATGTTTGGATCTACACCAATCTCAAGTCTGTCTATTAAGTATGGAGCTAAAGTCAGCTAGTGGTTAGCTTAGCAGGCCCTAATCCGCCTCAGAAAACAGAGGAAAAAGGTAACCTGTCTCTGTCCAGAGATTAAAAATAATCCAGAAACAAGCTTGTGGAAAACTCACTAACACATTAGTATTTATTTATCATTACAAATAAACAAATCCAAAAAACTACTAGTTTTTTTTGAACATTTTAGCGTAAGAGATGCTGGTTGGTGGTTAGCTTTGCAGAGAGCCCAGTTCTTATGCTAAGCTAATGGTCCCCTGACTCTAGCTTCACATTTAGCCCACAGACATGAGAGCACTGGTTTTACTTTGGCATGAAAGTAAAAAGTCAATTTCACAAAATGTCAAAACAGCCATTTCGAGTCAAGCTGTCTCAAATTTACCCACCAAGATAAATCACACTGCAAAAAGTGATTTCAGATTGTAATTTGACTCACCACTCTTATCCTGATAGCTCTGCTCTGTTCTGCTTGATTGACCTTCACTGATCTGTCACATTTATTTCACTCTTTCCCAACTTCTCTTCTTCTCTTTCTTTGTTTCATCTCTCTTCCTGTCTGTCTATCTGTCTATCTGTTAGAGTAAAGATGCCGGCATCAGGACTCTGGTCATGTTGGATGAGCAGGGAGGTAAGTTGATAGGGAGAGAACGCTGACCTCTCTAACAGCTGTCTTCAGTCTTAATCTGCCCTGCTATTGATTCTCTCATGCAGCTTTTTTTATGCCGTGCAATTGGAGAGTTGTCATCGGCAGTACTTCCAGTATAACACTATCGAATCAAATAAACAACCTTGAGGAAAATGACTTTTATTCAGTAAAGAACATTTTGTTTCTTTGTGAGCTTATGGCAGTTCTTTAAAAGTAAGCTCACCTGCAGTTTGAGCTTATGTGACTGAAATGATTATACTGGATGTTCCTGTTGAGCTCGCCTCCTGCTTTGCCTCCTTATAACCACACTTTCATGCTTACTCTATTTGTCGCAAATATCTATATACTTGTTTAATTGTACACATTATATTTTAGCTCTATGTTAAGCACTTAAAAGCAGATGAGCAAGGACATAAACAACCGCCAAAGGAAATACATGGGAACCCGGCTGCCATGTTTATAAAGTATTATCAACAGAGCAAATGTAAAGATTTTTTTTTTTTTCTGAGGGAGAACCCAAATGTGCTTATTAGCTATGATAAACTTTATATTTACTATCATATATTAAAGTGTTTTGGGCCCTCTTCAGCAAAAATTAACACAAGATATGTCATAAATTCCACTGAATACTTTAATTAGACAGTAGTGCTTGACCCTGCCAACTAATGTTTTTAAGAATTAAAAGGAACTTCCATGTTTGTACAGTTTGTCCCAACACTGTACGTTCATGTAAAGAATCAAGACACATTTATTGTGTGTGGGGGGGTGTCTGGTCATGGTATGTGTAGAGGATGTGTGAGTATGCATATAAGCAAGCTACCTAATTGGCCTGTCAAAGGAAGATGTAGCATCTCTCTCTTTATGTTTCCTCTGCCACAGTGCACAGCTCACTGCTGTTAACGCAGGACAGCAATCAATTTACAGATTTAAATTACCTCTGCTTCTCAGCAAATGTCCTCTTAACCTGATCCCCCATCTGTCTCTCTCTCTACCTCCGTCTTCCTCCTCCTCTCTTCCTTTTCCTGTTTCATACTCCTTCTCTTCTTTCCTACCAACCTGCTCTCGTCCCCTTCACTTTTCTCTCCTCTGACCTTCAAGTTCTTCTTCTTCTGTTCATTTGCCCGGAGGGTTTTTTTCATCTGCAATAATGATGAAGCTTTTTCTTGTCATTAATTCTCACTATCCTTCTCACTTTCCCCACCCTTCTTTACCATTTACAGAGGCCAATAAATACAAAAGCCTCTATTTTTGGAGGCTTTGATGTATTTTCAATTATTTTCAAATAAAAAAAACTTGCACATTTACAGAAAACAGGAAAAGCTCATCAGTTAAAGCTTGCCAATCCTGTAGCAATTAATACACTTCATTGAGCTGTAAACTAGAGTGAAACAAATCCCTCTGCCATTTGCACATACACACATATTCATAGGTCATGCATAGGAGGAGATCTGTCATTTCTTACTGTGATGTATTACCTGTGTTGGAGGTTTCACTGCAGCTAATAAGTCCCTCCATGCTCAGCTGTTACATGTATGTTGACCTAAATTATACCTCAGTCAAGGCTGATGGATTGCAGTTCCGCCTCAGTTAGCTCACACCAGGAGCAACCTGCTACCTTCAAGCTCCGAGCACAAAACACTGGTGTGATTGTAGCTCCTGCAGGTTGAAAATGTACACGGTGTGGTTGATTTTCATTCAGAGTGATAAATGTTAATTGCCTAAAAATTGAGATTGAAATGTCTATGTCTTTCTATTTACCACCTTTAAACCATTTGTTTATGTAATTCTAATCCTTTTCTGTTACTCTCAGGTCAGTGTTCAACACTGACAACCAAAAAATAGATTAACTTACACCCACCAGTTAACGTCACATGGAACTTGCACTGAGTCGCACACATCAGTGTCTCATTTGCCCTCATTTTCATTTCATGCCCACACTGGGAACCAGACCAAACTGCTGCACTCATGGTTTACTGACTCTGGCAGATGGGTCTGGCTTCCCTTCCATTCAACAGATTCCCACCTGACCTTGCCTGTGTCTGGCCAATCACAACCATTTATCTAATATGAGGCAGGTGAGCACTAAATGATAACAGACAGACACAGGATCCCAGTCCAGATTTAAAAAGTAACAAGCCACAGTGCTAAACAAAAATGAGTCAAGAATCTGTTCCTCAGATCTTTTCAGAAACACGTTTCAGTATATTGTTAAGCCATTACTTCAAGGTTTTTTTTAACAGGCCTCCGATTTTTTTCTTTTTTGATATCTGACCAAGCACCTCTCTTCTTCAATATATCATTCAGAGACACATTACAAGTTTTGTTGCTTTGAATGGATTTGGAGCTATCCAGCTGAGTCCAGATGCATTTTTGTCTAAACATATCAGAAACAGGGCATAAAATAATAGATACTAGATTAATAAATATACTGACCAGCCAGATCATTTCATATCGCTGTGACTAAAGTGAATATAAGTAAGAATATTCAGTATAAGAGTTGACCTTAGTAGGAACACAGGACTCTGCCAAATTAATATAGCCGTCCTATAAGTTTATGCAATGGCTACCAGGTTAAATTACTGTAACATTCTACATGAGAAAACCTTTTATGCTTAGGCCAATGGCTCAATATACTACATTACCCATGATCCTTAGCTGCTGTTGCCCCAGGAAAAGAGCCTTGCATCTACAGTTAAGAGCAAAATACTGTTACATGATTTTTTATTTAAACCAAATTGACCCATAATTTAAAACTGATTTAATTTAGGATGCAGGTCATGTTTTTTTAGTTTTGACCAACAGTTTAATCCTCAGCTTTCTGTAACTTTCTGTAACCTGTTTATTAATGTGTATAAAACATTGAAAAATAATATCACTATGGCATGGATCTGATATTCCTAAACTAGTGATGGCTGATTTCCACTCAGCTGTTTGGTTTCAGTCTGCTGATCTTTCACCTCTCGTACCATCATGAGTAATTGGGACATTTGAATAGAAAAGAGGACCCATTAATGTTACCGGTAGCACATGTGCTTACCCTACCACAACGAATCAAATGTCTGCAGCAGGGAAAGAGCCTTAGTACTGACCTCTTTTTGAATCATTTTACTTTCCAACTGGTTGAAGCTGTGACGGACTACGGGTGAAGACGGGAAGCCTTCACTCTATAATCCTAAATCTGAGGGGAGGAGGCAGGTTAAGTCTGACCTGTCCGAGGCTGAGGAGATAAACAATGCCTCCCTCTCTCTCACGTTCTTCCTCTACTCAATCCCTCACATTGCCTGGGATTACTGCTGGAGGCCTTTTACTTGCCTCACTGTTGTTGGTAAACTCTATTTACATGTAGTAGTAGATTTCTACCTCATAGCTGATACAACCATTCTGATAGTATCTTCTTATCGTTTCTCTGTAGCTCATTTGGTCTATCTTCTTTATAAAAAAGTTTGTAAAAACTGCTCTAGTTTTAAAGAGCTTAAAATAAGTACAAAAGAGAGAGTTCAGGTGAAAAGCACTGATGAACTAAAAATGAATAAAATTTTAGCACTGAAAGAACAAAACAAAACAAACAAAAAAACAGACAAGCAAGATTGTAATTTAGTATCCACTGTTGTATGAGGCCTTCATCCTTTGGAAGCTACAGCAAAGCTATAGAGAGAAGATTTTGTGTGCAGCAAGCCTCAGCTGTGGATCAGTAGTGCTCGTTTCCATAGATCTTAAGCTAGTGTTACACTGAATGATCATCTGTGTCCTCTGAATGTGGCAAATCAAACCCTGGGAGTCCTGGAAGATAAAGTGCCCTTTTGCACTGATGGAGATTACCAATATCCTGTCCCATTACCATTAACCGGCCAGAGAGAGGATCTGACCTTGAATCCGAGCTTTTTAAAGCTCTGTAACCAGCTGAGTAAGGAAGTATTGGGGACCTCATGTGCCTGAGTGATGTTTTTCATAACGCTCATGAAGTACCAACTCAGATCAGCGACATGTCACTTTGGATGGAGGTAGGAAATAAAAAACCATTGGAACTGTGAAGAATCCAAAAAAGGAAAAACAAAGCCAAGCAAAAGAGGAAGAAAAAATTAGCTGATTGTTTTTTTCAGTCACTGTTTCGACTAATAATCAGCTACTCTTAAATCTTGTTGCCTGCTTTGCCTTCTGCATCTAGCCAAAACATTTTGCCTCTCGCACTGTAGCATAGAGCGCCACCCCTCAAAAAAAAACAAGTCACTTTTATTTCACTGCTCTCATGCCTTTGTCCTCACCAGAACAACTTGATCGTGTGGAGGAGGGCATGAACAAGGTGAACGCAGACCTGAAGGAGGCCGAGAAAGATTTAAAAGATTTAGGACAATGCTGTGGTCTGATATGCCCATGTATTAAAAAGTAGGTACCGGCCAGGAGCTCCGAGCTCTTGCCTGTCCAGTGCTGGTGGTGGTGGTGGTGTTGATGTCTGATGTCTCTCTTGTCACAGTCAATGTCTTTTTTTGTCTCTTCTCCTTTGTTTCCCCTTTCTACTCCCCTCCCTTCCTTCCAACCGCAACTTCTTTCCTCCTCTCTTTTCTTCTCATGTGCTTTCGTTCTTTTGCTGGGAAAAATGACAATGTGTTGGTAATCAGAGCAACTGGAACGCATCGAGGAGGGGATGGACCAAATCAATAAGGACATGAAGGATGCAGAAAAGAATTTGAACAATCTAGGACAGTTCTGTGGTCTATGTTCATGTCCCTGTAACAAGTAGGTGCTGCCTGTGTCGCCTGACTGCATGTGTGTCAGTGCCTGCCTTCCTGCCTCTCTATCCGTCTGCCTGCTTCTGGTGTATAGAGCATGGTGAACCGTGGTGTGAGCAGTCAGGCCCATAGCCACAACAACACATACTCAGAAAAGGCATCAGCACTGCATGCATGCGTGTGGGTGGTGTTTGCTCAAGTTCAGACTGAGATAAAGTGAACTGCTGTGTGCACACACAACCGCACAACAGGTCCGATGCCTCTTTATTAGCCCTTCAGCCTGCATGGCTGTTGTCTTCAAAGCCCTTCATTCCACATTGGATGAGAGATTCTCTTCCAGCAGGTAGCAGCATCAGCAGGGATCTGGGCCACGACATCCACCCCCAACCCCAAACCCTAAACCCCACCCAAGTTCCCACCCTGAAAAACTGCAGCATGATCCATCATGATCATGCTGTGTTCAAAGTCCAACCAAAGAATTAATTAATTAGTTGCCTTCTACTCAAAATGATTTGAAGTGTATACCTTTTGCTGCCACTTTGAAATTATTGGTGTTTACATGTTTTTGTATCATACATTTTTACCGCAGAGTATGTGTATAATAATAGTACTATTAAAAACGAGCACATGTCATTATCATATACAAGAGATACTTGCAGCAAAGAAATCTGATGAGTCGGTCAGATCAGTCTGAATAGTTCGGTAAAGGGTTATATGACTCTTTTCTTTCTTGCCTGGAGTTTGATGAGAGGGTTGATACCACTGCCATGCTAATTGTACAGCTAGAGTCAGCAGACAGTTAGCTTAACTTAGCACAAAGACTGTGAATGTGGAGGCAGTTATCTTGGCTCCTTCAAAGCAAACAAAACCCACACACCTCACCACTAAATCAGCCTTCATTAATAAACATATTACAACTTGTTTGTTTTATATTTACAAGAATTAAAGTCTTAAGATGACACTTTGTGGCTTTATACATGCGTTTTTTTCCCAACTGACAAAGAAAAGATCAAATGTCTTTAAATTTTTGAGGTGCTGAGAGGCTTTTTTACTTCTACCTTTTAACAGAGCTAGTCATTTCCTCCTGTTTACAGTGTTTGTGCTAGGCTAGGCTTAGCTAATCTACTTAGTTTGCTGATTATGGTTTTAGATTTAGCATACAGATTTCAATTTTCTCATCTTTTCTCATCAACTGATAGAGAGGACAGAAAGCTCAGAAGAATATTTCACAAAATGTTAAAACATTTATGAAAGTGTATTTATTTATCCTAGATGTGATTTATTCTAGAGTGCATATGTTGTTTTCTAATGCATACTGTTTGGATAGTGCACATGAACGAGTTATATTGCATGCAAACCTTAATATTCTGTAGTCAGGGTGTTATTTTCATTGCTTATTACCAGTCCAGTCCCAATGAGATGAAAACTGCTGAAATATATTACTTACTCCAACACACCAACTCTGGCACAAGACCCTTATATTACAATAAACAGGATACTTCAGTTGGCCTCTTCATCTCTCCCCTCAGGACAGTCCTACATAATGAAATATCATACAAGAGTGAGGCAAACTTGTTTTTTCTGGGCACACTCAACATCTAGTGCTCTCGTTTTAACATTAAAACTTGTAATAACTCTATTTTTGCTAAATATTTTTGATATACATGCAAATTCATAATGCTAGTTTTGCCATACTCATGTGTGATCACCAGCCCTCATCAGCCAAACTATGGCCACTGAGTCATGTCTGAGCAAACTATACTCTGAGACCACTACACTTACTGTATACAGATGTCTTTCTCAGAGCTATAGAAAACACAAGTGGCCGACAAACCAAGAGAAAAATGAATACAGTGACGATATTGTCTACATCTGTGTTGAATCTGTAAAATATTTCTTAGATATTCTTTTGAGAATTGACTAAACACCATAATGATTCATCAAATGCAGTGTGTGGATTACACAACTGTACATCAAAAGTCAAATTATGTGCAGGATAATTGTCCTGTTAAGGATAGACTTAAACAGAATTTTAAAAATGTGATTTTCTGTGTTAAATATTAACTAAAATGGTAAACTTAAGCATTTCATATTCTTTGCCTTCAATGTTTACTTTGACAATTTTAATATCTATTTTAAAGACTAAATACATCAGTGAACATTTTAACAACAGACAATTCGTTTCTCTGAAACAGTGCTGAAGAGGAACTTGACAGTAGCCTCACAACTAATCTGCTTTACTTGCACCACAGCTGTCAGTTTGTAAGAGTCGTGTCAAATTATTTGATGGTCACTATCAGATTTTGGATTAATTTTCTTTGTTTGTTTTATAAATGAAGGCATGTCAGGTGTCATAAGTGACTGTTTTGGCTTCAGATCTTGTCTATTCTATAGCTCTTCGGTCCTCCCCACCATGAACCACTTGTTATGTAATCCTGTGGTTATGTCATGTGTTTCATCTGATCTAGACTCTTTATATGGCAGCCCTGGGTCAAATAGCATAAGACTCATAATTCTTGCTTGTTGTAAACTGTCTGGAGCTCCTGGTGGGTTGTGTTCTACTACCTGAAGACTAAAATGGTGCACACAGTATTTCCCTTCCATTGTACTGTGATAAATAAAACAAAAACCAAACAGCTTAAACTTTGTCCATTTTTAAGTTCTCAGCGGTGACCTCAACTCATCAGGTTCTCCAAGCATAATCAAACAAATGCTAAGAATTACACTTGCCTATTTGACTGTGTACACTGCACCATCCCACAGACTGATCCATCCAGATGAAATGAAGGGCTGATCACAGCTACTGTGTTTCGTAGGCTCGCAAGCAAAATGGTCACTGTTCACTTTATTTATCTGTTTTTTGGGTTTTTTTTTATTGTTTTGATGTCCACAACAGATCTAACTGCTCAGTTTTCTTTCTAATTGACACAGCATGTATCTGATCCTGTTCCTCTTTATGTGTTTCTCCCTCCCATATCAAACATTGTGTTCTGTGTCTCTGCCTTGCATGTCCTCTCAAATTGCATGTTGGTATATGTGTGTGTGTATTTGTGTCTCCTCTGTCTGAAGTCTGGTTATTATGTTTTGTGTTTGTGCTCTTCTGTATGTGCTTGTGGGAGAAGGTTTCCCGAGTCTTTTAAGGACCTTAATTACTTTCTATCACAAGCCACATACTGTATGAGCTCAATGTGCTCAGATTCAATTGATCTGCATGTTAGATCAATTATTCACTAACTGATTGCTAATGCATGCATGTAAGTTTATCATACGTGGCTGGCATGTTGCTTTTAGCTGGCGAATTGGCTTTAAACCATGATATGCAATGTATTCTACACATAATCAGCATTCATGGGCAGTATATGTTTTAATAGTGGATCGCTATAAAACATGCACTCACATAAATGTGCATATGCACATTTACACTCCAGCATGCACACGCACAGTGTCACACATACTGACAAGCATTCACTCACAAACACACCCACAGTGCACTTAGTCTCACATTCACAGTGAATTTAACAAGTACACACACACACACATACACATAAATAAACATTCAGACGCACAAACACAAACTCAAGCACACAATACAACAGTGGCCCTGACTGAAATGTGTGTGTGGTAGGATTAAGGGCGGGGGCCAGGCCTGGGGAGGGAACCAGGATGGAGTGGTGAACAGCCAGCCAGGGGCTCGAGTGGTGGACGAACGTGAACAGATGGCCATCAGTGGGGGCTTCATCCGCAGGTAAGCGTGTGTAGGTGTTGGACTGTGTGTGCTCCTCCGTGTGTGTAGCTGGCATGTGTGCTTGTTTGTTTGTCTCTGTAAGTGCTTGTGTATAGTTGTGTGTGTGTATGTGTGTGTGAATATTTAAGTATGTGATATGTTTACATTTGTTATTCTACACAACAGTTTCTGGATTGGTACCTCAAGTCAGTCACCTGTATTTTCATGCTATTTGCCGCTGCAATAACAAAACAGTTTCCCCTTATTAATGATTTATGTTTATAGGCTTACACATATAAAATGTTTTCACATTAAGACAGACTGAAGCAACTAATTTGGACTCAGACAGCTGATCAATGTAAGTTAATCTATTGATTTCCAGTCTCTTTTACTTTTGAGCCCTCATCACTGGTATCAAAGATGAGGTGAGAGTATATGCCTCCAAACTCACTAAAATCATTTCAGTAAATGTCTAAACTTGAAGAAATAAGAATATTGACAAAGGAAACAATTATAGGTAAGTCCAGCAAAAATAAACTTGAATTTATATATAGAAGCAGGGCTTCATTTTAGATTGAAGAACCATAAAAACTGATATAAAATGCTTTCCATAGTACTGAATCTTCAGTTAGCCTGTTACACATACAAGACAGAGCAGATCATGTGATACACAGATACATGTAAAGCAATGCACCTCATTATTTTATCCTTAAATATTGTAATATTTAAATTCTAAAGGGTGATTTGTTTGTTCAGGAACTCATTTGAAACATAATTAATGTAGTCATGGTGCACTGTACTGTACTGTTTTTTGAAGGCAGTAATAGATTACAGGACAGTAGCTACCATAATCTTAGGCCAATAAGTGGACTTACCTCCTCCTCCTGTGTGCTCCAGGGTAACAGACGATGCCAGGGAGAATGAGATGGATGAGAACCTGGAGCAGGTGGGTGGGATCATTGGCAATCTGCGTCACATGGCCCTGGATATGGGCCAGGAGATCGACACCCAGAACCGCCAGATCGATAGGATCATGGACAAGGTATTGTACCGTGAGCCCTGCCAGGGAGAATATGGGAATATAATTGGTGGGAGAGGGTGCTCTGTCGAGAATTGTATGATGTTGATGTACCGGCCTCATCACCATTCTAAATTCACGCTCATTGATGTAAACAGTTTCAGTTGTTACCAAGCAACAGCCTCTCGTGGCTGGTTTAGTTGCAAAGCATTAAGCACTTAGTAGTGTTTAACCCAAGGTGGACAACAATAGAGCCAACAGAATTTACATTTATAAGTGTGATGCTCAAAGACCTTTAATAAAAAATAGAGACACCCTTTTGCTGTACATGTCAAGAAAGATAGTTGTGAGGCTGAGAAGAATTATAAATTTGACCATTTTCTCTAGGGGCCTATTTGAATTAATGCTAAAGGCATGGAAAGCTACAGTGAGAACCAGAAAGTGGTTAAATGCACATTTAGTTAAAGTCAGAAATTGGGAGTTAAACAGCCTAATGTCAGAACTGTAGGGAGGGTAAGTGTATGAGAGGCAACAAATCTAAACATGGCAGCTAATCTACAGAGTATTTAGTTGATATTTAGCATGGATTACATGCCCAGCATTAGGCTATGTGACAGCGGATTCAGCTGTGCTGACTTTGAGCAGATTTAGCCTGCGTTTGACACAGAAATGGAGGAAATCTGAGTCACATGTTAATGGACAAAATCTAGGTGAGAATCTGGGTGTTAAACATCCCATTAGCTGAGTATGTATGTTGTCAATAAATGATAAATCTGCTGTCAATCTGGTTTATTTCTGATAAAAGCGGCTGTTGCGACTCTGTGGGCAGTGCTAACGTCGTGTCTCCAGATCAATTTGCCAGTTAATATAACCCCCATCATAAGTATAAGAAATTACACCACTTTGAAATAAAACATAATTTTATTTTTAGATTAAATTACTCCATCTTTTTCCTTTTCATTTTTACCACATTTTCAAACCGACCGCAGACTGAGCTGTGTAACAGTCAGAACTTTTCTCTTCCAGGCTGATTCCAACAAGACCAGGATTGACGAGGCCAACCAGCGTGCTACAAAGATGTTGGGCAGTGGCTAAACTGCAGCGAAAAAAGTGCTTTCATCCCCTATTTAACCCCCATCACCTGAAAAATAACAACACCAACCAAACCCAGTCCCCAACACCAACGCACAGCGCCTTCTTCCCATGCTCGACAGCAGGCGCTGCAACATCATGCTTTTATTGTGAAACTTGTAGAGGTTTGCACACACGCACATATCATATCTCCCTCTGCTCTCCCTCATTCTGGCCCGTCCCTTCCCTCCCCTTGTTGTCAACTTTGTTCTGTGTTGTCGCTCTTTTGATTTTGTTAAGAAATTATAGTTTTGTGACACATCATCCACTCAACTTCTCGTCACACTGTACATAGTGCTTCTTAAAATGGCTTCATTGGTCCAGGTCATTGTCCTGCTCTCTTCTTTGCTCCTTTTTTTTTAATTCTGTGCATAATATAAACTGTATGTACCCCTTGTTCCATGCAAGACACACTGTGTTTTCATCAGTTAAATTGTGACACTACATGATAAGACCACAGTGATTTACTGTGAATATAGTGAACTTGCAGCCCTCAAAGCTTGTAACCAAGGCCACTGCTTCAATACAAAGTCATTTAATGCAGAAATGGAGCCACTCAGCTTTTACTAATGTAGTAGACAGTAGATATTTATGAAGTCTCTGTAAGTATTTGAGCCATTTGGAAGAAAACATGGCTTTTTGATTGTGACTGTTAGTGTATTTTACCGATTCTATTGGTGGAGCAGTATTAACACAATTTGAAGCTATTGATTGTATAGTATATACCTTATCCTCAGGGAGCTAAATCTGACTATTCGAAAGCAAGGGTTGAACATTCAATTAATTTGTTGTAATTCATGAAACTTTATCATAAGGCATACACTTTATCATAGTGTGTATTAAACCGTTCACATTTGTTTGTGGTCTGAACAGCATCGCTGATGAGAAACATATTGGGCATTAACCATAATTGCTAACATTGTGATGGAAGATGAAAAGAGGTGGAGCTTTGCTAGAGGTCAGAGTTCAGCTGCAAACAATTCAACTTGTAGGCAAAGTCACAGGAGGGTCAACAGCCTCTGCACACTGTAGACCAAACAGCTTTTACCCATGATTCAACCCAAGCAATATCCAGTAGTGCTTTAAGTGTGTTATGCATGTCCATCTGCAAGAAGATACTGAATAATTGATTCGTCCAACCAAAAATATCCCAACATGGCAACTGCATGCTACATATGTAGGCCACACTGAGGAAAGGCCCATATTTATTTGCAATAGTGCCACTCTTTTTGTTTCATGTCTCTTTACCTTTCCAGACTGTGACCATCACTGTAAATTAATACCTTGGAAAATGCCAATAAACCCATCATAAGTGTAGAACCAAGCTGTGCTTCCTTTCTGGTTGTATGACTGTCAGTACTGGTTTGAATTTAAGTTGTGGTGCCGTACAACTCACCTGGTTGGGCAGAAACAGGATAAAATTAATTAAAAGTACAATCCAATGATTGGTTGTTCAAAACACAAAGAGACAGAATTGGATAGAAAAAAAGGGGAAAAATGCAGTTTTTGTCTAAGAGTAATAAAAATAATAAAAAGGGTTTTTATGGATTTACTAGCATCCTACTGTTGGTTATACTTGAGATCCTTCGAGCATTTAGCTGACGTTGTGATCCAAAATGATGCGGCTTTAAAATCCCTTAAGTACAAGAAGCAAAAAAGCGGACAGTGGTGACAGTTGTAAAAAATAGTCTTATGCAAAATGTTTTCAGACAAAAAATTAATTAATATAATCAGAGAAAATACAGGGGTTCTATAGTGTAGATAATCAAATTGCTACTCAAATGTCAGCCAATTTTTACTTTTATATTGGGTTATATTCTTCTTATTCTTTCTAAGGCTTATTACTTATCAAATTTTACAACTCAAACAGTAATATAATACAACTGTTCTAGTCATCAAAATTCAAGAAGATGTGTTTTCTCTTGTACCCTTACATACAGGAAAGTAAGAGGTCATAGAGCTTATCCTAACAACTCATAAGTTGTTCTAAAACTGGAGCTAAATGGCAAAAATATGAAATTTCAACACATATCTTTAGAGCACTAGTGAGTAAAGGTATGGAGGAAAAAAAGAGAGACACAATAGAGGGAGAAAGAGACAGAGAAGGAATGATGTGCAGCAGCACATTACACTAATGGACATCTACTGTGGTGCTTTGGGCTTAGAGCGGATTAGAGTTTACTACGTCACTAAGAACATCGACTCACACACACAGACTTGAATCGACAACAGTTACACACAACAGGGTAATCCGCTATACCTTTGTTACATCCACTACACGACCTTTGTAGAGGCATGTGAAGTAAATAAACACAGAGTCAAATAAAATGGATGACTTTATCATCAATAACATGAATATTAAAAATTCTCACAAGTATGATAATTTGTGATTTAATAAATGCAACATGATTCTTTCCATAAAATAATGCTCTGGAAATTTTGTTAGTTCTTCAGCTCACATTTGCACTTATGTTACAGTGTGTTTTTTGTTGTCTCCTAGCCAAAAATGAAACAAACTTGTTCAGTTGTGCAAGGAGGACTCAAGGGTGTGATTTTGAGCCAAGAGCTCCCTCTGCTGGTCTTACATGCCCAGTTTTCTCATAATAAACGGTACTATGCAGGCTGTGAAAACAGTTAAGGATTTCTTATGTGGCTCTGAAAGAGATTTGTTATGTCTGACAATATGAACATGAAAATGACAGAATCAGGTTTGAGCCCTCTGGATAAATAAGGTTCAAGAAGAATTTGCACTTTCAATTAAGGTTGTTGAAAGTTCTGTTGTGTCAATGTAGTTAAAAAAGCATAGAGAAATAGATAATGGAACAAGGGTTAACTTTTTGCAGCTGATTGGGCAATTCAGAAGAGGCAAAATTTGATAGAGGAAGTTTGAAATTCATTGTAAAGGAACAGAAAGGTGCAATTATAAAATTTGTAAGAGCAGTCAAATAAACGAGTCTTTGATTTTTTAGTTGATGAGACAAAGACAGAAGGAAGGACATTAGTAGTGAGATTAAACTAAAATTGTTTATTCAAAAATTGCAAAGAATGAAATATTTTTAGCTTTTAAACTTGGCTGCATTAGCTGGAGGTATGTTATCAGAAATAGGAGGCATAAAGAAAATATTATACTCAAACCATCAGAACGACAAACGCATAATTTGATCTAATAAATACTCTACAACAGCAGTCAAGCCGTGTTCTTCCACACTTGTAATTCTGATTGACACTCCTTGCCAGCTGGTGGCGGTAATGCACCAATACTTAGTTTGTCGATCGCCAACAAACCTCAGCAGAAGAAGAAGAGCCAGTCTCCCTCTTAAGCATACAGGAATCAGTCAGGACGGTTATCAGCCTTCACGGTACGATGTTCCGAGCTGTGTTTCGACTCTCCGCCACCGGGGCCCGGAGTCTGGCTCGGTCACGACCCTGCTACTCTGGTAGGACTGTCCGCCTTAAATGTGACACGAAATATAACAACCTTGGTTAAAGAAATGACTACAATAACTTGCCCGGCTATTTGCCTAGCTTAGCCACAGCTGTGTGTCAATGTAAATGCTAGCTTGGGGTGACATTGACTTTATTTTGTGGTTAGCTATCCCTATGGCCTTGACCTGATTTTTTTTCTTTATGTCTACATTTAAAAATATATTTTAAATGAAAAGGCGCGACATGAGTTATAGCGAAAAAGCCACGACCTTGTGATGACCCTTTGTTCAAGAGTGTCAGTGACCGCAATTTATACGCAGCTTATTTCAACACATCGTACTGTTCAACTAAGGTCATATAATTTATAATATAATTAGCAACATATTACAAAACCACACATACGTTACTAAGTAGGGATTAGATGGTTTGCAACCTGTTTTGATGTGAACATTCTCTTAAATTGACTGTCCTGAACTGCCGTAGTCAGGTCGTCATCTGTTGACTTACAGTACGTATATGGAGATATCTGCAGACTGGGTTACAACTGATAAGGTGCAATTCGCTCTTGTTAGTTGCAATATTTTTATATTATTTTGTATATTTTAAGTATGTTTTGTGTTTTAAAATGTGATTTGAAAAGGTAATTGTGTCAAGATGGGATATGACCAAAGTTGTCAAAGGGGGTTGCAAATGTGTTGCTATACCTGTATGAATGTGTTTTGATATGGAGGAAATATATTATACAGCTGTGGTAAATAAATGGTTGAAATATATGTAAAACCGACCGTTTGTATACAGTGTATGTGTTTTATATTTAAATTTCAAGTTTTTGAATCTGTTGCATATCGTTTGAGTTCCGTGTCTAAGGTCTGAAAATGAAACCGCTCTCTTATGTGTATCCACCCTTCATAAACCTGTACAACGTCTAAATGGGCTCCAGGGACCCACAGTATTAACCACACTGTTGAAGACAATATAGCTGACGATATTTTTATAGGACCTTACTTTAAAGTGCCTTATTAACCATTATAGTGCTTGTTTCTAAAAAGACAGTCTCTTTCCCATGTGTAATACAGGCATTACTTCCATTTTGTGATTGAGTAGTGTATGAGGAACTAAACATCTTGCATATAAGTTTGAAATGTCATTGCTGCACCAAATGACAGCTTGCAATATTACTTTTTAAAGACTATTTTCCTCTTTAGAAAAGTCATATTCCAAATTTTTCCTGTTAAATTTTGCCTTTCTCACTGACAGTCAGACTCATAAATGTGCATAACAGGAGTCCTGTTTTGCCAGCTTGAGTTTTTCAGTTGATTTTTAGATATCATATTTTCAAATGTGGAGGACTAAGACTTTGTTCATAAAATAAACACAACATTTTGTGTGTCATTTTTTACTTTTTGGTATCTTGATCTGATCTTGTTTGGGTAAGAGTTCTGAATTAGTCCAACAGTATCCTATCCAACCTTTTGGGAACCTGCCAAAATATGACTGAATTATCAACTACTGAAAAAAGTTAAGTACTGACGGTTGGCACCGACTGTCTAGGCAAGCTTACAATCTTATTTACTAGTTTAATAAGATGTATACTCATTTTAATCAGAGATAGGTCATTTTTTGACTGGCAAACCTCTTGTTTTGATGCTTGCATTTGATTTTTTTTTTTATTAAATGAAAGAGAGGTTTGTAGAAAGTCATCTACTTATTTTTGCATTACATGTACTTATATATAAGACCATTTTAACTTCCAAAAATGCATCGTATCTTCACTAGATGTCTCTGTTCTGTTGCATGTGTTCAAGCTCCACTGGCCTCCAGATTTTACTCCCATGGCAAGGTGGAGACAGATGAGGAGTTTGATGCTCGTTGGGTCACTTACTTCAGCAAGCCTGATTTAGATGCCTGGGAGCTCAGGAAAGGTGACAGTTTATTTTTTGCATATTCTGATTATGTGTCCTTGTACTGTTGTATCGAGATTGATCATTGACATGGTTCCAGTTGCAGTTCAATTGTGAATCATGGCAAAGCATTCAGTCAAAACATCAGACGTGTAAAATAAATTTAGCCTATTTATTTTGTTATTATAATTTTCCATGTTGTCCAGCTGTGGTGCTCCTGGGCTTTGATTCCCACAGGAAACACTTCATAGCAATACTCCAAGCATTTCATAGGTTTAACATTCAAAAAAATATTGCTTTCCTTTCTTGTCAGTTAATATTTGCTTATCTTATTATTATTGCTGGTTTTCATTTATTTGAACCTAAAGGCATGAACACCCTGATTGGGTATGACCTGGTACCTGAGGCCAAGATCCTGGATTCAGCTTTAAGGGCTTGCCGAAGACTGAATGACCTGGCCAGCGCCATTCGCATACTTGAGGCCGTTAAGGTAAATCACTGTCCCTTCATGGATTTGTCTTCGGGTCAGCCAGAAACCCTTTTGCCGAACTTTGAACTGTTAGTGAGCATGATTACTGACAAACCCAGAGTTGAATGTGGATTGTTTAATTTCGTGGAAATCTAGAACTCCAGAGACGGATCAAGGGGAGTTCATGTTGTCACAAGATATATGGAAAAGCACTTTCAACAGAAATAGAGTGCAGATAAAAGTGTATGTTGATATTACTATTTTGTAAAAGTTACTCAATATTACAACTTAATGGAATATGACAATAACAATAACATACAGTCACAAAAGAAATGCTTTATTAGGAAATTACTTACCAGAGGTTATATCATTGAGAAAGATCATTCCTTAAATGCTGCTCATGGTTGACATTTTTTTGTGTTTCACAGGACAAAGCAGGCCCACACAAAGAAATCTATCCCTACCTGATCCAAGAGCTGAAGCCCACCTTGTCAGAACTTGGTATCTCAACACCGGAAGAGCTGGGCATCGACAAGTTATAGACCGCAAAGGTGACTAGCAAGGCACTACACCTTATATATGACATGTTACTTGGGAACCCTGTGTTTGTACGGTAGAGCATGAATTATATAACACATTACCTGCTTACAGCTGAAATACTTTTTTCTCCTTTCTCAGGTCATTGGATACATAAAGAGATGAGCTCCCCTGATTCTCTCCTGTCAAATATGTTTATAATGTTGATTAAATCCATGCTGTCCTGTTGTGTACAAAATGGTGGACCTAATAAAGATAACCAGTAATTGAAGAATGGGTTTCAGGTGTTGTTTTTTTGTGGTAGACTACTGAATATTGTATTTGTCTCTTCCTACTTCTTTTGGGACTTCTGAATGGGAGCATCTGTAACAAAAGGCAATTTCCCCTCGGGGATCAATAAAGTATTTCTGATTCTGATTCTGATTTTACCGCAGATATTTTGTTTTACCCATCAAAGCAAAAAGAGAACAGGTGTAGATATTATCATAATGTTGCCTCAATTTCATGTAGTAGTTCCCTGCAGTTGTGCATGCTTCCTTGCTGGCATATCTTACAGGGCAGTTTGAATAGAATGGATGTACTATTTAGTTAATAATTACCCCCTTTGCTTGTCCTACCATGACAAGAGGGAATATATTTGGGAAAAAAAAGAGAAAAAAACAGGTCTAACATGCATGTAGTTGGGTTGAAATACAACCATTTTGATTTTCAGTGACCAGAAATATTCGCTCTAATGTGAGTCACAGTTGAACAATGAATATAAAAATACTACATATTTCGGTCAGTTCTGACATTATACTCATTTGACCCCATGGTAAAAACAATTTACTTTTGCACTTTTTTTAACAAACAAATAAACAAACGTGTAGATGGTGTTTGCAAGTGGTTAATTACAATATTTTTCTTTCTTTTTCTGTTTCTGAATGAGATAGTTTTTCTTCTCTGCACAGTGTGCACGTCTCTTAACCACTAGATGGTGACAGTAGATTGGAAATCCCAAGATTGTTTTGTGATGGACAATTTGACGTCTATTCATGTGTGTTTGAATGAAAAAACTTTGCTTTTCTGCCTTCTGCCGAAGAAGCAGTAAATTAGTAATTGTGCCATTCGTATATGTTGGAAATACAGAAACACATTCATTGTGGAAAATGCAAAAACGAGACCATTATCGTAACGTTACTTAAACCGCAGACTAATAAAGTACGCTTGAGAGCGTGACGGATTTAGGACACAATAGCTCCAACCATTGATTACGAAACTGCAATAACGGCACTGCAATGAGCCAAACATTATTGAATGACAAATACTATTGTCTGTTACCTTTCATGACACAAAGTTTTATTTTGGAATTTTCTCCCGGAAGTAGTGTAAAACCTGTCACTGCTAGCATAACAGTATAGCTAGCAGAAGTGTCAACCTGCTTCTGAGGAAAACAACAGTCCCGCGTCAGTGGGACAGCTGTAATAATGGCTCTGTCGTGGTGTAAATTGTGACAAGAGACGCCAAGATGATGAACGACATTATAGAGGAACCAGAGAAAGATACCCTGCTAGAAGCGCAGCCGGAGCCACAAGTTTTGTCGGTAGGTAAGATTAGCTAAAGCTAGTCTGGCTACCGCTAGCTTGCCAGTAGAAACTGGGAGGTCAGCTGTCTGTCGCATTTTAAAACTCTTTTAAATGAAACATATATATTAATTTCTTGTCGAAGTGGTAAGCTTTTGGTCGCCAGACATTTATAAGTTTAACTGCTAATATTATCGAGTGACAATGCTAATGAGCTAGTGAACCATTGATTATCTTTTCCTGTAAACCGAGAGGACTACTGGGAAAATTAGGAGGCGTATTGGATTCGTCTGGCGGGTAAAATCTGGGGTTTTCCATACTGAATAATTACTTAATTTAATGCAGGGTTGTATCATATAAAATACTTGTTCCCTGAAAATAATGTTTCATTTACAGTAGAGACGGTGTATAGATTTTTAAGCCCTATCTTAAAACTTATTTGACTTGTTCTTTCGCAACTACACCTTGTGGGTTATACGTTTGTCATGTTACTACTTATATGTCTACCAAACATGAACATGCCATATGGATTGGCCCTCATTTTTGCAATCTCAGGGGCACAGTAGTGGCACAAGACCTAAGACCGCAGATGGAGGAATCAGACCTGTGGAGAAGAGAGGACCTTACATCATGTCCAGAGCTCCAGCAATTCACCTCAAACTACGTAAGCAGTTTCCTGACTCATCAAAACCAATGACATAAACAGGCCATTATGTGTTAGTAGATTATGAGTCTTCTCATAATTGTTGTTTTTATGGGTTCAGTTGTGGTTTATACTGTTGTACACAGCAAAAGTGTGGACAGCTTAAGAGTGTTCAAAGTCCAGTTATCAGACCGGCAAAGTCTGAGTCATATGAAACTGATGAGCGACATCAACCACTATTTCATGAGTGCTGTGTCTGGAAATTAATCTATGCGTAAACTGTGTCTTTGTTGTATTGATTAGAATGCTCTGTTAAAAAGTCAGCTGTTAAGGAATCTGCAACAAACATTTATTTTCAATATTAAATTGGCAGTTATGAAAAACACTTTGAATCGCTGCACATTCCTGCAAAAAGCTATGGAAATGTCATGGTTATAGAGGATTTCCTTAGTCTGTCATGTGAGATTTGTACGATGTGTTACAAAAGACACATGACATATTTCACAGACTCTTTAAATATGTTCACACCCAGTTCTTTGAATAGGAATGATAAGGGTAATGAAACATCTTGGAACAGGGTTTAACTGCTGGATCCATAAAACATTATCAACTTTTTGATATCTAATTTGATTCCTGAAACCCAAACAGATAAATACACTTTAATGTCTATAAAATGTTTTTTTGAAAACACAGGTTTTGTTTAATTATGAAGAAGAAATGGTCAGGTTTGGTATTAACACAGAGATAATGTCTTTTCTAAAAGAACTCTACTACTTGCAGTCTTAAATGAACGAGTATGTGGCCTCAAACATCACAACATATGTTCTAATCCTGTAATTCTCATCATATCAAAGTAGAAAAATTGACCCTTAATTGCAGAAAAATTAGTTCTTCAAGTGAAGCATTGTCAGTTTTCTTGAAGGAGTATAGTAACACAATTGAACAACATTGTTAGGTTATCTTTATCTAATCCAGAATTTAGAAGAGCTGCTTTATCCTGTTAATCTGCAAATGATAGGACCAACATGCATGTACATACTTATTTGTATGTACATGTGGAGAAAGTTTAAGCCTTGTTTCAAAATAATACCAAGCCTTTACAAATGTATTGATTGGACTTGAACGTCTAATTATAAATTTAGTCAGCCCAGGTCTGCTTGGACAATGACAGCAAAGCAGTCAAAAAAGAAGGAGCTAGAAGAGGAGCAGGAACAACTCCAAAACATTAGTGAAGTGAAAGCACCAGCTGTGTGCACAGTCATTGGACGTCTCAGCTGTGTCTCATGGGTGTAACCTGGACCCAAAGCATTACTTAAGCTTAAAGCCTGTATTTTCAACAATATGCACGCAAATGTGTGGTTGATGCCCAATCAAAAGGCACTGAAAAAATATGTTTATCTAAATTAGCAACCAGTCTCTGTCAGCAGAGCAGAGAACTGCTCTGGTTTGTGATCCCTTAGACTCTGAGCATCCGCTAGCCTGTTTAAAAACTGTAGTCAGTATTAACCATAATCTAAACTCCTGATTTTTTACTTACAGGAGCTATTTATTGATCCTCTCTGATTTCTTGGAATTCCTTGCCCGTCCAATTTCAGATTTTATCCGTGCCTATGGTATTATAAGGGGGTAACATGGTTTGGTGTAACCCACATCTAGCAGTTCTAATAACAAAGGTCTACTTGCTCTAGCTGAGAGAAAGCCCCCCTAACACACAATCACACACACTCTCTTTTGCGTGAAGTTTGTTGAAAGCTGAATTTATGAAATGTAGGTTAAAATATGAAAATAGCATATTAAGATATCAAGTACAGTGTTTGACTATGAATAATTTAAGAATAAGTTATAAAGTATGAATGTGTGTTGATGGAAAAATAGATCAGGAATGTTCACAAATATCACAGAAAAACTACGCACTACACAAAAAGTTTGCTCTTTTGTTGCTGTTTGCTTTGAATTATCCACATTTGAAATGCACAGACAAGAGGGAACTAGTAAAGACAGTTGTTTCAGTATCACGTGAGTTCTGGTAAGTATGATGCTGACATGACGTATGCAGCACATGACAGCCAAGTACACTGACTCTGAAGCAGTTGTCTCCTAGATGTTTGTGCTTTCATTGGATAAGACAGCTATGTAGTTAAATGGTTTCTCCGTTGTCTGTTTAGTAATGTGATACATTTGGGAGCCTGCACATGGTGTTTTATTTCAAAAACTGACCATATGCTCTTTGCCCTTTTTCTGTGTGTGACTTCTTGCCTGGCTCAATTTGCTTTGTGCAGCTTGACATGACTTCAGTCAAACATAAACCAGCTGTATATGCTCAGTAGAGCAGAGCTCTGCGCCTCCTCTGCTTCTGAACAGCACTGGAACACATCTGAAGGATTCACAAGAATTGTCTTGTGTGGTCGTAATCATCTACGGTCACTGTGTTGTTTTCAGAGTATGACTCAATGATGAAGCTCTAACGCAATGATACTGGTCCTTCACAGAGAACTTCCAAAACTAAGTGTGTGTTTTGGTGGCTTCATAAATCTCAAGTCCTACACTGTGATTAGAATATTTTTCCAAGACATGTTATTATTAGTGTAATAAACTTCTGACTGATCTTTGCTTTGACCATCATCCAGTCAGTTCTAGTCATCACAAACATGTCTCTCATTATTCACAGAGAAACACAGGGAGATGGCGAGAAAAGCACTAAAGAAGAAAGCCTTATCACCAGGACCTCCAGTGATGCATCAGCCCAGACAAGGAGCTAAGAGGTAAGGAGAGCAGGCAAGAGGAGGAAAGCTGCTTTTTGTATTGTCAGCATGATGAAGGGGAAGATGTTTGTTCTGCACAATTTTTACAGTGTCTGGTTTCCCTTCCAGGACGGTGAAGTATAACAAGGGCTACGCTGCTTTGAGTCAGCATGCTGAGGACAGTTTGATTGCTCTGGACTCAGACAGGTAATGTTACACCAGAAATTCATAACATAATATTGTTGAATTCCTACCGTATGTGGTAAAGCAAGCACTAAAAATACTCACTTACAGTCTACTGTTACCTCAAGTAGTGGTGACTGTAGATTTGTCATCAAGAACCAGTATCCACTTCTTCAAATTTCATGCAATGTTTTTCTAATATGCTACTCATTGAAAAGATGTGCCCTTAATTTCTCTTAAATTCTTGTATTTTGCTACAAAATTATTCCAGTAAATGTTAATCTTGTCTTTAGTGTTAGTAAACATCCATAAGTTCATCGGTATATCAGCAAAATAAGTCGTAAAATCTAAAGCTTTTTTTTTCTACTGTTGTCCTTTCAAAAATAAAGATAAACAAAAAATAAACATGAAGTCATGTCTCTGGACTCTGACCAGCTCCTGTTAGAATTTGGCCATTTTTACAATTTTAGTGGTCCTAAATACATTGACACATGTTGACTGTTTATCTCATGGTGAGTGACAGAACCTGTCCAACTTGTCCCTACAGTGATGAAGAGATTGATTTTGAGCAGTATTCCTCAGGATACTCTTCAGCTGAGGTGAGTTTGCCCTAAGGGACCTTTCTTTAGATGCTCCTAGAATCTCAGTTACAGCACAGTCTAACTGGTTCGGTGACTATAGCTGTGTGGGTGTGCAAAAGCCTTTTTTTTTGCCATTCATGCATGTTAAAAGATCCTTTGGTTTCATTATTTTAAACCCCGGTTTCAGTTTTCGATTTTGTCACAATCATAATGGAAAACACTAAAACACAGGCTCAGCTTGTCAGGTTAGCACTTACAAGTTACATGTACAAATATAAAGCCCTCGCCCTTCACCTTGCCAAATCTTTCACAAGGCAGATATGTACTACACAGTGAGGAAATAAATTCTGTGTGCACGACACGAAAAACACATTTTCCAATCAGTAAATCTGCAAATATGTCACAGGTTAAAAGGTTAAAAGAATGAGTTTATCTCAAAGTGTAACTGCTAAAAGGAGATAACGCATTTAAAACTGAGGGCAGATTACGACTGTATCTAACGATTGCTTCTGCATGAGTAAATGTGAGAGCAACTGATGTGTTTTATATTGGACTTTACAATTGTCCCCTCTGGCTATTTCTTGAACTCAGTCATGTTACCAATGTTGTTTATTATTTGGCAGAACTGTATTCAGTCTTACTGGATTCCTGCATTGCTATTGAGTAACTGGAATTTTCAGTGTGGCTAAGACACAAACAAAATATGTAATTAAAGTAAGTTCATAGGTGGGATGAAGACTCAAAGACCCCATCCCAGATAAATATTCATTTACTGAATTTGAACAGGACTATGTTTGGATGATTCATTTTTTATGGTTTTCTTTGACTTAGACATGACTTTGTTGTCATGATTAACAAATGTTTTTATGGCATAAGTGGCAACTTGGACATAGTTTGGCCCTTTAAATAGACAGTTGTATTGATCAGTATTTTCTATGAGTTAACAGTTAATATTTTTCTTCTCTTGATGTCTAAAGTAACTCTTTTCATTTAAATGCCAAAGTGGCTTAAAAAAGTCGCTGAGCTCATAAAAAAAAATCTTGTCAAGCCACAGTGGCTTTTCCATTGTAAATTCAAAAGCCACTGTGGCCTTAAAACAGCTCACTGTTTCACAGTGAGTGAAATCACAGTATAAACTGTATTTTGATGGCAAATTGGAGTGTAAGTGCCAAAATGAGAGTGTTGCCAACATATCATTTAGGATCATAAAGAACATCATACTTATTACAACTGCCCCCTGCATTTAAGATAACCATATTTTGCCGAGTCTCAGAGACAACATGGTTTAACCATTTCACTCTGGTGTTTGTCTGTTTGTCCAGGTCCATCCTGATTTAAGCAGGCAGCTGCTGAAGGATGGCTATCGTCTGGATGAGATCCCTGATGATGAGGACCTGGACCTGATTCCGCCCAAAGCTATGGGCTCCTCTGTGTGCTGCTGCTCTGAGGGCCCATCCTGCTCCATGCAGTGATGCCGTTGCCTTGACTCAAACCTTATAAAGGCTTGGCTCCGGCTCCTGTTCCTGACTGAAGTCACTGGTGCCTGTGGCTTTCTTTGTAACCCAGGACCACATCTGTGCTGCCTGAGGACTTGCCGCTCTGAAGCCAAACTCTTGTTGATGCAAAACTGCATGCACCAAGAACGCTCAACACACATGAAAACCCAGATGGACGTGAGAACAAGCCTTATCCACTGTGACCCAAAGCCTGACGTATTTTTTTATTTTACTTCTTTTTACCCTTTTTATAGAACTACATGAAATGTTAACTGGCACTTCTTAAAACAGAGTGGCAGATATATTCATGATTTGGGATATATCCATGGTGACATAATAGAGAGCTGGTTAGTGTCTTTTTGGTTCTGGTGAACAGGTCTGCAGCTCTTTGGGCATGACTTACATACATGTATGGTGTACGGTGTTGATGTTCAGCCCTGTGGCGAATTAGAATCTTCCAGTTAACACCTGATCATTGACATTCCCTGGTTTGCCTTGTCTGGCTATTTACTACCATCGCTATCATTTTTACTTTATTTATCCTTGATAATATTTTTGTTTTATTACACAGTGAGATTTCCACCCATTCGAACAAAAATAACAACTAACTGGATATATTTTAATAGCACTGAATTGAAACAGCATGTACAGTGATAGAGTGAAACCACTTCATTTTTTTGTTTAATGATTTTTTTTTTCAGCAGGTTGCGATTGCTCAAACATGAATTAAGTGAAGACAATAAGTGTGGCCCTTGATTATGCTTACTCTATTTTTCTGCTCTGTGTCAGAGAAGACAAAAACCTAATAAGCTTTACATGTTCTAATTGAGCAGACCCCTACATACCAAGAAGTTATTCTTTGAGAGAAAAGTGTATTGAAAAGATTTCTTACAAAGTTGTTTGTTGTTTGAAAAAGAGATTCCTAGACCGGGGAGTTGTTACACTACTGCATATAGCACACATTATAAGATGAGTTACTGAAGTGCTTTGATACATGAACCAGTAGCATCTGGCTGTATTGGACTTCATAATCCTTGCATTGTTAAAAAAAAGAAAACAACAATAACAACAAAAGGTTCATTGCAGAAACTCATGTCCGTCACTCAAAAAAAAAAAAAAAGTTAAAACAGATTGTAGGCATAAAAGCCTAAAATATGTTACTGATTCACCTAGAAGACATCTTGTCCTCTGAAGTCATTAGTTCATGTTGTTAGATATGTACAAGCTTCTGAGTTAAGTTCTCTTTTTATTGATACGTTTAGAAAACAATTTGGGATGGATAGGAGGAATTAAAAATAGCTTCACAGTAATGACGTTGTTCATACAACTCATCACATCAGAGTGCGTGTTGACTACAGATTTGAGTTTATTCTTTTATTTATTTATTTATTGGTATATTTGTTTGGGATACTAAAGCATTGATAAAAACTGCAAACAAGACTTGCGTTAGGACTTAGGTATTTGCCTACCCTTGTAATTTTATGAAGCATATACATCAGGTTAGACTGTTGGAATTTTGTCTCTTTGTGTTTTGATATATTTTGATTCCCACAGTCAGGCATACAGTTTTGCTGAAAATGGCAAACCTTGACCAACTTTTTTTTTTTCTTTTTTTCTACTTTAAAAATGTTTCTGTTTTCAAGTCATGTCACAAACTGGATCATATTTTACTACTAATTTTTTCTGTTTATTTTGAAAACATGCATTAACTAACATATTTCAGTATCAGAGCAAGTGACAGTGATCACTTTCTCAGGAGGTTTTGTGTGTGAGTGTAAAACTACAAAGTAAACTGCTTTTCACATACATTTGTAAAAATAAAGTAGAGTTGCACAGCTGTTTATGTGCATAGGTTTTAAGTCAGGATAAATGTATGGCTGCTCTTTTACTTGCCTGCGGACCACACTGTTATATCTCATGCTTTGATGTTAGTTGTTACAAGGTTCAACTTTCATGCCATTCAAATGGTATAAGCAGAACCTTTGACACCATAAAGAAGTTAAGGTCTGGAGAGACCTTTTGTGACATTTAGTGCTAAAAATGGGTACCTTTACTTTGGCCATTCTGTTCTCAGTTTGGATTATTCTTTAAATTGAGATTTAGGAGGTCAATTTTGTTACAATCTTTGAAGTGAAATTGCCAGGTGCTCACATCAACTTTAGAAATGTACATTATCCCCACATCATTCCATGGTTGCATTAAGAGTGATTTAGGAATTAGAGCTTATCACACTATTACTTGATACAAGTGTGAGCTAAATGTTTTGAATCTAACAGCTGAATTTAGAGTGCATCGACCATGGCCCCTTGTTCTGCACAATTATTTCATGTACACTAAAATTGCACTCAACACCAGTAGTCAGTAGCAAGTACACTCAACTCACCTGTACTATGCAACTATTGGGACAATCTGCCTGTTCTACAACATTGTGACATTAAGTGTTATTAAGTGCTAAATGCAATAACTTTAATAGTTATTTTGTAATGTTAGGCACTAATCTTTTTATTTGTTTGTACTTTATTGGTTTACATTATTAAATAAAACTATTATCTATACTTTCATGTGTTTGACTTGGATTATAATTTTTAGGGATAAATCATGATTATGCTTGTGTAAGAGGAAGTAAGCCGATGGAGCTTTTTAAATATAAAATGTGAAAAAGTTTTTCGAATGTGACGATGAGCACTACCACCCTGAATATGATAGTCATTGTTTCCACAAGGGGGCAGTGTGGAGCTATGCTGCATTCTCAAAGCAACACCTACTGCACCTCACCATCACACCATTAGGTATGTCATTTCAGCATTGCATCATAATCATTGCCATGTAATATAGTTTCAGAGAAAGATGAGATTCTGTGAACAGGTCGTGTGCAGCAAATATAAAGAGTATTTGGAATACTTTTTTAGATAAAAGATCCATTCCCAGAGAGAAATATAGTTGTTTTTATTTGTATTATGGTCCTATGTATAACCTTTGCCATTTATAATTGATTATTTAAATATTATCAGATAGCAATGATAAAAGTGTCTGATAAATTATATGAGTTGTTCACAATTTGAAAGCTTTAAAATATATATATTTATTTTACTTGAAGTTTTTAGTTTTAGAGTGTGTTGCGTGGAAGGCTAACCACAAATGATTGCGTAGACCATGTACATTGTGTATTCAAATACTTTTACATGCTGTGACATACAAATGAATAAAAAGCATATGAGTAAATGAATAACAAACAGGTAAAAGTACTTGATGAGAGTGTCTTGAAACTGGAAAGAGACTTGTTGCTATCGCTGGGCGGGCCTAATGCTGTTGTACGCCATGTGGGGGGTGTCAATTGAGGGAGGGAAAAAAAAAACGACAGAAGGGAGTTACCTCAGCGCTCTCCGGGATATGAGATCGGGCCATTTTCCAGCCGTTCCCCTTTTTCTATTAAAGAAGTAAATCACGAAATTTCAGTGGGGAAAGAAGGAAATAAAGAGACACGACCACGTTTGAAGAGGTCGCACAGAAAAAGAGCACACAGCGCCTTTTTTTTTTCCGTCGGCGGATCAGTCGCTATCCCCGGTGCATGCACAGCATTTGTCCCCCCGTGCGCGAGCGCGTGTGTGTGTTTACAAGTGTTTGAACGAGTGCCACAAACGAGGGAAGAAGGAGGATAAAGCCAAGGAAGGAGGGATGGTGGACAATTCAGGCAGTAGTAAGGCACAAATGGTGAGTCGTGGTCCCGCTGGCGTCCCTCTTCACTTATCTAACCTGTAACGAGCTAAAGATCAAGCGCCTTTTATTTACGGAGACGAGTGTCATATTTTTTCGAAAGGAAAAGAGGAGAAAACTTTAAGAGCTTATTTTACCTGTATGGTGGGTTACTTTTCTTCTACTTTATAATTTCTCAGTCATAATGTAATGCTTTTTGAAAAAGAAAAAAAAAGTCGTATCGTTAATTGACTAAATTTGCTTGTGTGCACTGTAACTTGTGCTAAAACCCTTTACGCACAGCTTACGTTATCCACGTATTTTGAGGATGTGGCATGTAGCTAAATGCAGAAATGGTTTACTTTAATATACTCTTAACCATGAGTTTTAACAGATTTTTTTTCGATTTAATAGTTCGTTTTCTATTTTAAGTTAACTGGAGGTCAGTTGTTCTCTTTTCATTTATCACTTAAGTGTCTGCTGGAGGCTATTTTGAAGCAATTGATCTCACACTCAGGTTAAGTATTTTGAACAAAAGCTATATGAATAACAATTTACTGAACTTATTCAAACGCTGCAGTTTTATAAAATCACTTTTACATGTTATTAATTTTGTTATTAAAAACGTTTCTAATCCTGCAATAACTCATATCAGTGCTTTAAGTGAATCTTTTTTTTTCCCTTTTTCCGGTACTACTACATTATTTTTGTAGTTAGTTGTTGTAGTTTCACATGTATGTTTGAAAGGGTTCCTTGGTGTTGCTTTTGTCTTGTTTATTATCGAAGGTTTAGTCTTGGCATTTTTGAAAGAGGCCAGGTTACAATCTGTAGTCATGTAAGTAAAGTGTACATTTTTTCCGCTTTATTGTTTCTGCTGTTACACATCCTCATGTCTTAATAGTTAAGATTTAAATGTTTAGAGCCCTAGGCATCAATGAGTATATATATTTTATCAACTAGCATATTTATTGCTGTGATATTGAGGGTTTTTTAACTTTTTACTTAGTGGCACTTAGCAAAGACCTACTTCAAACATTGCAACAAGTACAAGGAGTCAAAAATTAACAACACTACTACTACATAGCCTGATAAACATTTTTGGGTTGGATTTACTATGTTTTAATGTATGACTTTACATTTAATCAGGCTCCTTTGTCTCCATTGCCACTTTGCCATTTTGGGGAAGGGGTGCATGTGCCTTACACATGTCACATTTCACTCTGTAAAATTAGATAAGGGGTAATTAGATTTCAGTATATGGAAGGTCATTCATGACTGCCTCTCTTCCTCCAACAGCCCAGCATGTCTCAGGAGCCTGGTGTGGCTTTCCCTCAGAGCACCTCTACAGGGGGGATGAAGCTGGAGGCCGTAATGGAGCAGCTCCAGCGCCAGCAGCAGGCCCGACTGGAAATGGAGCGCAAGGAGAGGAAGCTGCGCGAGGCCCATATCATGTATGCTCAGCAGGTTGCTGCCCAGCAGGCCATTCTGGCAGCTGCCCGGGCTTCTGGGGCCAGCTTCATGGGGAAAAGCCTGGCTGGAGGGGTTCCCGGTGGCGGGTTGCCTCCCAGAGTGTCCAATCAGAGCAGTGTGGACTCGGAAAGAGAGGATGACGAGGATAGAGGCCGGGACTCTGGAGACGACGATGACAATGAGATGATGGAGGGAGATGAGGGCAGTGATGAGGATGAGAGAAGTGCCAGTGGTCTAGAGTTCCTCCGCAAGCAGACCCTCGCTTTGCAGCAGAGCGCCTCCCGCATACCGGGTCGTCCGTTTGGCAGTTACTCTGCATCAGCCCCCCAAAGGGTTGCGTCCCCTCCTATTAGAGTGAAGCAGGAACCTGATGAGGGCCTGTCACCTGCGGGGCCTCACTCTGCCACCTCTCCAAATGGACAGGCTGACTGGGGTTTTGAAGATCACTTCAGACAGGTTAGTGGCCTGCCTTTGCTCCCTCCACACAGTTTCTTTCTTATTACAATGATTCTGTCTTGTTCGTCCCCAACTATGTCTTCCAAAAATTGCACCTCAGCTAAAAAAGCTTGCGTATTAAACCAGTAACTCTGTCTAGTATTACACTGTACCTGAACATTTCCCTCTGCCGATCCTCATCAGCTTCAAAACCTGTACTGTATTTTCCATAAATCTAGTGAGTCAGTATAGAGCTGCATAATCAAAACACTGTTGTTTCATTGTAACCTAAAGCAGTGGGGGCTTTTCTTTTACCGTCACTTTTGCAGTACGTATTTTCTTTGATTTCTCTGTGCAGCCCCCTGCTGTGAGTGATTGCTTAATCTTGACTGTTGGACCAACTGCTCCAGCTGTATCTTTGTGAGACACTTCAAATCTCTGTTGATGGTTGACCGCCAATTGGCTTTTGTGGCTAAAAATCCTCCTAAGTGAGTCCTGGCAGAGGGCCAGGCTGGGGCGCAACATGTTCACACTCACTAGTTCGCTCCCTCTACGCTCACTTTCTGTGTATGTGTTTGTGTGTGTATGTGTGTGTGTGTGTGTCTCTCTCTCTCTGTCCCTCTTGACGCTTGGCTCAGCCTCAGGTTTGGCTGTGATCCAGGTAGTGGAGTCAGGGCTGCTGCTGTGAAACTGTGGGTGGTTGGCCGGGTCGGCACGAGGATTTTCGGTGGGTGGGAAGGTTGGATGTAGTACATAGTAGCAACCTGTCACACCCCCCTCCTAGATTTTCGGCTCCGTGCCAAGTGCACTTTTCCTTGAAGGTAAATATTGCCTCAGCACAGTGTTACAGAACGCTGGAATGCCAAGTGGGAGCCAAGCCGAGCAAGATGTGGTTTAGCATCATAGCTTGGGACATAGCACGTTAAAGAGAGCTCGGGAGCCTGTGGGTGATATAAAAAGCCCTTGTTGCACAAGAGTGGGCAGTGACAGAGGACATCTGAGCTTGATCAGTGGGCTGAGGGTGCTGGATTGTCATGTGTCTGGATTTTATTACTGTCTATTTAAAGGCAAATGTCAAGTTTGAATGGTGCTTCCCTAGACCGCATTTCCAAATTTAGGGAAGGCAATAGTATAGATGGAGGAGGAGGAGCAGGAGTAGTTGTATTTTTATAATTATCGGATACAAACCAGAGCCTCTGCCTTCACAGGGATCTGCTGGAAATGATTACAAATATCCCTCTAGTGCATATGAACATTGTATGAACTGGAGTTTCCCTGCATTGTTTGGGCTGCTTATTGTTTCTAGAGGCGTCAGAAAGCGTGGAAGTAGTATTATTCTGCGAGGTGACCAGCCTTTGTGTGAATGCTGTCAGAACAGAAGATCACAGCAGCAAAGTTGTAGCTGACCAGTGCCCTATCTGAAGCCTGGTGTCTTTTATTAGGAGAGGCGGGCTGAGCCTGGGGGTTGGGGGAGGCATTATGGGACGAGAATTGGTCTGGCCTTTTTTTTGTTTCCTCTCTTTTATCTTTCCTGTCATTATGTCAGCTCTGCAGTATTTAATGACAGCTCATCTCTTCAGGCAGTTTCAGGTTGCACCACTGTAGGGGGAGGGGGACAGTGGAGACAGGGGACCTGTTTTTTTTTTTTTTTCTTTTTTGATGTCATTGTCTTCGAGAGGCCAGAGACACAAGCCCAGCAGATGCCACAAATACCGACCCCTGTAATAATGTGGGGAGCACATTTATTATGTTCTACAAGCAGTGCTGGGGGGGGTGAGATGACTAGCTAAAAAGAGACCAACGTACAGAAGACAATTTACATGAACATTTACATTTCATGCAGCCAGTCACATAGGGTGGAGGCATTTACTCAAAACACTCCATGTGCAAAAGGCCACTTTCATGCTCTTGAGCCATAGGAGACCATATTGAAGGAGTGTGGCTCATAATTTTGTCCAGAGCAGCTCTCAGAAAAAACTCCACGGGATAAAAATGTCCATTTGTTAATTCATCAACTCTCAAACAACTTCAATGTAATAGTGATGATAGCAAGGTTAGCTACAGCTCCTAGAAAATGTGAGAAAAAATTAGGAAGAGCTGTTTCTACACCAAAATTAACTTGTATGCAGGTTTCTTTCAATGTGGAAAAACAATTGCTTTTAAAACTGGAAGCTGTAGAAATCAAGATGGAGGCCAGTGACAACTTTAGAACGGCTACTTTTTTTCATATCTATTTACTTTAAAAATTCATCTTCTCTTTTGCTTGCTCGCTGCTTTAGCAGGGACCAAAAATGGGGTGTTGTTAAATATCGTGGTCCGTCACAGTGCCAGTAAGCTGTTTCTTATTTCCTCTTCTATTTCCCTTGAATATGGAGAAGCTCGCTCTGCTTGCTATCTTGCCAGTGGTGCATCTTACTGAATACCAAGAAAAACAGAAAAACAGAAAATAATGTTCCAGTTCAATCATAGCATTATGATATCATAGCATTACGCCTTTCTCACGAGGTGATAGCAGCCTAGCTGTCCAAGTGTCATGTTAATGTTGTTTAATGCCCTGGACAACTTAACATACATTTGACCTGGGGAATGAAATGTCTCCTTTAGCCATGTTAATAACCAGATAATGTTTTTTTTTGTTTGTTTGATCAGTGGGTTGTTTTTCTTGTTTTGTTCGTTTGTTTGTGCAAAAAAAGCTGCACCATACTGCAGAAAAAAACAACTATTGCATATCTCTTATATAATGGGGCCATTTTTCAGTTTTATGTAATTTGCTCACAGCTTGCAGCAGCACTTGACTGACAGCCATTTCATTAATCCAAATTGTAGTCCTGTTAGCCTGACTTTTTTGGATGTGTATGAGTGGTGACGACCAATACAGGTCAAATCAGGGTGGACAGGCACGGGTAGCCAGTGTTTTCATGTCAGTGATGTATGTGTGGTGACCTCAGCCCTGTCCTAAACGGCAGAGTAAATAATTGTCAAACAAGGGGTTGGACAAAGGCGTCGCGTGGAGAGAGAGCTGGGGTGGGCAGCCGGCTGGCCTCAGTGCTCAAGCTTCCACCACAGTGGGACAGAGGCTGCATGACCCCTGTAATCCACCCCTCCGGCTCACATACGAACAACCATGCCTATAGACCCCTCTGCTCCAAGTAATAATCCCTTGTTGATTAATAGAGTTTTAATCATGCCTGCGATACACAGATTGTGTCATATGTCTCACAAGATCGGTGGTGATGCTGCTTGCTTTGGACAGACTCGATGTTGTAATCAAGAGATATTGTGGTTTGCAGGGGGTGTGAATGCAGTGGCTTTGATTCCACAGGTTAAAAAGTTTTATTTTCACATGCTTACTGCTCAGTGAGACAGTTGAGGCAATGAGCACAGTATTTCCCTTTTACGCAGTGTCATAGAAAACTGGATATCCAGATGCAGACACATCAGGTAATGCTGTCAAAACAATAAAATTGGTGAAACAAGGAAGTTTTTTTTTTTGAGCTTGCCAGGCATGAAAGTGGACATCAGGTTGACAGGTTTCTGGACACATTTTATTGTTTCTAATTTGGGTGTTAGTGGTCCTCTTAACAAGAGTCCATGACAGAATGAAGAAAATCATGCACATTACACAATTTGCTTCCCTCTCTCGTTGCGTCCCATACATTAACAGCAAAGAATGATAGCCTTGTAGGTGTGGTTTACATTCTCAAGGTTATACAATAGCAGGCTCAGTTATAAGTTGCAGGATAATTGCCCTATGTAATCTTTCATTTGAGTCAGATCAGAGATGTTTTGAATCTTGAAATGCTACAAGCCTGGAAAAGCCTGTTATTTCATGATTTCAGAGCAAGTAAGTCAGTGTGACAGGAGTGTTCCCATTTGTTATGGGCAGTGCAGAAAAAGGCAGAATTGGCCTAAAACTTATGTGAGGGATACAGTTGTCAGAGAAAAAGTGTTGATTTAAAAGAACAGAAAGTCTGCAGAAACTAATCATCTGTTGCTGCGCATCCCTGCAACCGTTTGCCACCCCTGAGCCCTTCTTGTGCTGCTCGAGCTCTGAAGCTTGTCTGTTGAGCCAGTGCTGTTGCATAATTTAGCTGTCGCCCCAGCAACACATCAGCCAGGAAGTGGGGAGCTGCATGGCTGCAGTGCAAAGATCAATAAGGATTGTGTGTGAGCTTTTAGAGGCAGGAATGTTTGGCCTCATTTATGGTTCATTTATGATAAATGAGGAAGACAATGTATATAGCAAATGGACTCATGTTTTCATTTTGACAGTGAAACAACTCTACCCTCATGCATCAGCTCACGGTTGCACTGCTGATGGTAACGCAGCTGGATGTGTGAAAAACATACAATAGAATCAGTGTGTTCTTCAGCAGTGTTTGGTGTGAATGAGGAGGCCTCGATGCCTGGTTTGCAAGCTGTATACACGAACCTGACCTGGTTTATGCCTTTTGAATTTGCCATTACTGTTAGTGGGTTTTAAATGGTGTTCTTGGTCTTATTCTGTTCAGTGGATTTCCTGTTATGCTGATGTCATAAGACTGGAATTACCGTCTGAACCCTGTTTATACAAACGGCCTGCAAATGGAGCTCATTGAGATGAGAACTAATGAGGAAGGCTGAGTACCATTAGAACAGGTTGCAGTGTTTGTTCATTACAAAAAGTGTGACTTTAATGTGTGAGACTTGTATTCACTCTGCTGTGCTCAAACCATTAAGCAATGCAGGGAACTGAAAAACTCAACCCTGACTGTTCACCTCTGCCGTGAACACTGACAGATGATGCATTCTTGTTGTAATAATCACATTGCTAAGCATGTTTGATCTGATAAAAAACAGAGAATGCTACAGGGAATTTGAGGCAAAGTAGCAATTTAGAGCAACTTAAAAACATTCAGTACATCAGTTAGTACTAATCAGAGTGTTAGTATTACTTACTTAGTTATTTAGTACTACAGTTGCATTTGCTGCTTATATAGATATGTACAGACTGTTTTCTGTGATGAAAAGCAGCCATGTCAAGTGAGAGAGAGAGATAAAGAACAATAGTCTACTCCACGGACAAGCCAGCAAACCATTTGGCTCCCACGTTGACCAGATCCTAAAGCTGACAGAAGCACACCAGGAGATCAATCAGAAGTTGTCAGGGAATCACAGAGTCTGTCAGAGGTGTCACTGGGGTTTATTTTTGTTGGCCAACTGTTGTCTTAAATTTCATACTGAGTATTTTTGTTTGCTTACTGAGATCTCAGAGAGGATTTTTGTTGTTGACTTGTCTTTAATTGTTAGTAAAACTTAAAGTTTCATAATGGTCAGTGATTGTGCACACCGTGGTATTCTTTTGTTTTTTGTTGTTCTTATTGTCTTTGCCTTTTGAAATCCTCAGTTGTTAGTGATTGCTGAGAAGACATACTGAAAGACACGGGTCCTTTGTGGATTGACTGATACATTGCCAAAAATCTTTGTCAGACTCCTTAATCTAACAACCACACCAGCTCCTTCTCGAACTGCTACAGTAGCCTACAACTGGCTGTAAGTTGATTTCATACATGCAGACTTCACTAAAAATGAAGCCCATTAGTTTTTGTTTTGAGAGAAGGAGATGAGGAACTGTTGAGATGAAATGAAGAGTTCAAACCTCCATCTTTCATGGACCACTGGGTGACCTCCAAGTGTGTCAGACGGGCTGCATACAACAGCAGCTGGAGAACAGATATCCTTTGAGTCTAGTAGACATGGGCCAATGTGTGATTTTGGTGGCATGTGCTATTGCACAGATGTGTGTCTCCTTATACACACACAATTGTACAGAAACATAAACAGTATGATAAATTGTTAAACCGGGCGACTTTAAATTTTTTACTCTGTTCCTAAATTTCCTTGCGAGCTCCAGTTTATTTTTTTGTAATATTTAGGAACACATGCACTCCTTTAGAAAAAGTTAAATGTAGAGCCCTGCTGTGTAATACTAACCTCAATCAGACGTAATGTTACTGCTGTGCTTGAGGATACATAAAAATAATCTGTTAAGTTGCATATAGGTGTATGAGACAAGAGGCAGGGTCCAATTGCTAATTTATAAATAACATTGTCTTGGAATGGAACATTGATTCATGTATTTGCTTTTACTTGATCCAGCATTTTAGACGGTGGGCACTTTGGATATAGATACTGGAACAACACTACTTTTTATAAAATACTAAACTCTCAAAACATTGTTTCCCAAGCTAAGTGCAGGTAGGCCAGCATTTTTTAAAGACTACAGTAAAGCACGGTGTTTCCACGTTCATTGATGCGGTGTGTTTCTCTAGGGTTTTCCTGTTTATGTGTGTAGTTCAATGCTGTGTGAACCTTGCTTTGCCTCATTACCAGCAGGCCTTGGCTGGTTTGGTTGGATGGATGTGGCTGGGCTTTTAGCTCTGAATTGCCTTTTTAATGGCATTTTTCTGATTGATGCTGCTCTGTGCCTAATGTAGCCCAGCTGTTATGGCTGCAGTTGAATTTGTGTCAGGATGGAAACAAATAATGTCATACAACACAATTAGTGCTGCATAATTATATTTTGCACTTCCAGTTTCCAGCAGAGTTGATGTACAGACAATCATTTATTTATTGATTTATCTAATGCATGTGAGATTAGTCAAATCTAAAAGGTCAAAAAAGTAATAACATTATGACAATAACATTATAACAAATCATGTTTTTCCTACTTCAGACCTCACATCTTCACGAAACGGGTGACGTTGTTGGCACACGAAAATCTCCATATCCAATGATAGTGTGGGAGTACTTGGAATTTTTTTTTGATGCCAATTTGTTTCATTCTTAAATGCATCTCTGTTGACTCAAGTGACCTAAAACTGTTCAAGTGAGGTCTAGACTGCATCAATATGGTGGCATTTTGCAACCATTTTTTGAGACACTGCAACATTTTGTACCTAGACGCACTACTGCAACTTGCAGACATGTTCATATTTTTTAAATCATCATTGTTAATCACTTAAAACACCAGGAGAAGCAGTTTCTTACAGGTTGCATTTTGGCTCGGAAGGACATCACAGCAAAAAAAAAAAAGAGAGAGAGAGAGAAATCACAAATGAAAGCAAAACATCATAGCCATTCATTTAATTCACCTCTTTGGTGCATAAGCATTTGCTATTGTTGTCATGCAACACTTCAATGTTTTATTTCAAAAAGGAGATCAGTATAATGTGGACCCACCAATGTGCATTCGATGCACATCAGACACATTTGTTTGAATCAGCTCACATTCTGTTTGTCAATAGACAATACTTCACAGAAAGAGAGGGGTCCATCCATTCCAACTTCCTTCCTTCCTACCTACCATCCTGTCTAAGTCACTTGCAGTAAGAGTGATAAGGCAACAGACCACTGTGGGCCTACATCAACATTTGATTTTAATTAACACTGTTTTTGTCATTCCCATACAATAACCCTGGAATAAAAATAATTACTTTAGTCTTGATCAGACTATTATCCTGGGGCTGTGTCCTTTAAGTGGGCAGTATGAACCCAACAATCCCATTGATCACCACACCATATTCCGTTATTAAATCCAAGACTATTCCTGTCAGTCAGTGTAGATTCACTGTATTTATCATTTACTTTTAGAAAAGCACAGGACCAATTGCTGACAATGTGAAATGTTAGTACTTTTAATTATTCAGTAAGGAGCACCAGCACTATTCATGGAAGAAGTTAGTCTGGAGCCAGTTACATGATTTAAAATCATGAAAGGAATATTGATTAAAAAAAAAAATCCAACAACAACAAAAAAAGTATTTCTTCACCTCTGAGTTGATTTTAGTTGTTTAATGCCTTTGTGTGTGTGTTGTTCAGCCAGTGTGCTTTGTTACAGCTGACTGCTGTTCCGCTGCATTGGCATAAGTCTCTTGGTGATGGTGTAGAAAGTTTGCTATATACTTTATGGGATATTTAAATATGTAAATATATAAATATAAATGTTATTATTTTTACTTTAAATCAAAACAGGCCTGCTTTATGGGTAGATTAAAATATTGAGAGTTAAGATAACTCCAGTATGTGCTTGCTGTAAACTGCGTGAGTGCTGCACTGTTCTAGTTGTCGACTTCTGCATTTTCATTCTGTCAACATCATATTATTAAATAACATTTAGAAAATCCAATGGGATTTATGAATTGATGAAGAATCAAGTTCACATATCTATATATCTAAGAATCAATTCTACTCCACCTGACCCCCCTTCCACTATTCTCTTTACTACTACTTTGAAATACTTTGTAGTAGTAAATATCTTCACTACTAAATTGGCATCAATGGATTTGTAGTGAATCTGCAATAACTTGTGCCAGGGAAATTTGGTCTGTGCCTTTAAAAGTGAGAGTACGGTACCCAGTAGTAGTACTGTAGGAAAGGTTTTATCATGGTTGCATAGACTGAGTTCCATATTGTGTTGAACTGCTCTTGACAGCCAAGTGTGGATGATTCCCCCAACCCAGAAATAGAGGTATTGAATTTAGTAGGGAGATGAAGTGGGGAGGGAGAAGGGGGAGGAGATGCTGTGGAAGGAGAATAAGGGTTAGTGGTCTGGCTCAACACACTACACTGCCCCACCCAGAGGAAACATTCCAGACGGAATTAAAGAGTTAACTCTTCAAACAGTGAACATTCCCACCGGGGGCTCCCAACAAGAGACAGGGGGTTTGATGGGGGTGGGTGGGTCCATGTCCGTGTTGTAGTCAGGCCCCTGATTGGTGATCTTTCAATTCATTTCACTTAGTGTCACAGGGGCTGTAAAAGAAAAAAGCCAAAGGGCCTGATGGGAGGAGCTGAATGGGAGGGCCCGTTTGTGCAGGCAGCAACACTTTTTTTTATTTGCCTGAGTCCCAAAGGGCACATCTGCTGCTGGCAGGCGGGAGGTGGCTTCTCATGGTCGGTCCAGTCCCCTTGACTCCACCACAAAATTGCCAAAAACAGCACAAATTTGAAGGAAGGCTTGGCAAAAAAATCTGATCATAACATTCTTTTCCATTCTGATCAATATTAATATTTATCTCAGTATGTGATGTTATTGTGCTGTCAGTTTAGTGAGTATTCTGATAATGTCGAAAATCTGAAACCCCCCCACCACAAAAAAAACGGGTGCATAAGACAAATAGTTGCATTTTCCCCTCACACTGGTAATATGGCTGTTATGTAAGTCACATAAATGTCCTAGATTAAGAATACTTGGACCAAATGTCTTGGTCATGTATTCAGCGGCTTGTCCGTAAATAAAACCAAAGCACAGGAGAGACTCAGAGAGCTGTATGAGATTTACTCACCAAATGAAAAATGCTACTTGCATACATCAATAGATTAATATCTTGATTGTCGATCAATGAAGATCTAAGTTGTATTGGAAAATCTGTTGATCTCATTTGCTTTTGTTTTTCTGTTTACAATTTCAGTTCTGTTGTAGATCATGTCATACGTTCCTCAGAGAGATAAAAAAATGCAGCCATTGAAAACACTGAATTGCTTGCATTGTTTGTGATTTATTGGGGTGGGTGGGTCCATGTCCGTGTTGTAGTCAGGATAATAGTCTGATCAAACTCTAGACATCACACAATTCAGTTGAATTCCCCTTCGGAGGTGATAATGAAGTGATTTAAGATGCATCTGATGCTTCTCACCTGCACCAAAAAAAATTGATTTCTGTTCATGTTTATAATTTTTTTTTTTTAAAGTTAACAGCATTATTAAAACATCTTACAGCCTCCTGTCTGTACAAGAATAACAAAATGAGAGGGTCTCTGCTGTGTTGTTGTAAACACTATGTTTTCAGCAGTGAAGAGAAGCATCTCTGCTGCACCTTTAGCTCCAGAGCATGCCGTCTTTTTGCAGGATACTAAGTGAATGCAGGTTTTCTGATGTTTAACAGACTGAGTAGTGACATCTTAAACTCAGAGTTAATCTGTTTAAGTTGTTTAATGCTGCAGTGTGTGTTGGTCAGTCAGTCCCGTTTGTTACTGCTCATCCTTGTTTCATGGCATCATTGTTAGTCCCTGAGTGATGATATTAACAGCTCACAGTATACCTTATATACTTCATATATGTGAAGTTGTTGTTTGAAATCAAAACACGCTTAAAACCACAGCTCTGTGTGTAGATAAAAATGTTAATAGTCAAAAGTTAACCATATAGCCTGTGCACACAGTAGATTGTCCGAGTGCTGTACTGGCCTCACAGTTAAGTTCTCTCCTTTTCATTCCATCCACAACACGCAGAAAATTGATTGTTGACGTTTGTGAATTGATGAATACTCTTTGTCTGCATTGCACTGCATCTGAGATTCAATTTTTTCCTCTCACTTCTAATTTATATGCTCTAGTGATTTGCATTGTGGAAACATTTGTATAATTTGATGCTCCTTGAGGTCTGAGTGTGCCATGCTCCCATTCAGATCATCTTTGACATGCAGTAAGATGGGAGATGCAACATAAGAAGGAAGTGTGATGTGCATCTCTCAATATTAATATGGATAATTCATGTGTGCCTCTTTAGAGCAGAGGGTCTTCATGGCTTAGTATTTCAGGCGTCTGCCACACAGCTGAAGCAACATCATGCAAATGAACCCCTTAGATGACCCCTCATGCGCATTGTCTCTGAGTACCATGCTACTCTTCTCCTTTTTAATTGAATTGAAAGGCAAAAATTCTCACATTTAAATGCAAATGGCGCATGTCCATTAGAGTTGTCACACTTTTTCCCAAATTGACCCTGGAGGATTGACTTTCCTGCTTCTAATGGAAACTGAGCTACTGATGCCTGCTGTAATTTGATCAGCTGGTAGTGAAACCACAAGCCCCCCTCCCCACACTCTAGCTGGTTCCATTTGTCCTTTACAACCACTCCCACTCAACATATCTCAACACCTGCTCTTTAATGAAGGCAAACAGAGAAAAGGCAATAGCCAGATGAAACAAAGACATCCACCAACCCCTTTGGCAGCTGCAGGGAGATCGAATCCAAGGTCATATGACACTGTTAAGCAAAGTCTTCTTTAGTTTTATGAAGGCCAACCGCATAGTGATATACACATTTACCTGTACAGACTACAGTTCACACTGTAAATTGCAGTGACCCTTGGCACACTATGTTACGTCCTGTTTAGCTCTATGGTCTCTCATACTGTTAACTTAAGTCTTTTGCAATAACTTCTTTGCCAGACAATATATCACCATTTTTATGAAATTCATATAAAGGTGAACGGAAAATAATGCAGGTCTACCCTTTTAAAAAGCAAAGAACTTTTCATTCTTAAGACTATTTAGACATTAGGATTTAAATGTGAAAATAATCTACATAAGAAAAACAAATAGATAAAATCATAACACCAAACCACAAATACAATGGACTCTCAAGTAAAGCTTGGATTATACTCTCAAACAGACCCAACCACAGTACTTGTGTACATATAGTGAAGACTGGAAAAAGGTTGTGATCGACAGTGTGAGGACATTTTTGGAAGCTTAGCAGATATAGGCAGGTTTCTTGCAACATCAGCGGGGCTGTTTTCAAGGTTAAGACTCGGTTTAAAGGGTTTGCTTAGTATCAGGTTGAGGCTGGGAGAGGGGGCTGGGAAATGCATTATGGCTTTATATGGTTCCCACAAGTATAGAAGTATGTGTGTATGTCTGTTTGTCTTTGTGTCTGTCTTTGTGTGTTTGTGTAGTATGTAAGAGCTGCCTCAGCTCCACCCACGATGAAACTCTGACACAAAGAGCAGACAATAAGAGGACAGAAGCTTAGGTGCTTAGGTGCCGCAACCAAGTCTTATAATCAGAGAGAAACCCTTGTGTTTATTCTGGCTAAAGTAGTTGTGACATTCATATATGAACAAACACACGTGTAAACTCAGCAGGCAGTATCAAGGTCAGCAGAAATGATCAAGTTTTATGTCCAAACATCATATGAGAGGTCGATAACATAATTATCCTGACAAGTTCATACTGTGTATTTAACTTGTGCACCTGTCTTTTCACCTGTGCTCATATGAGCAATTACATGCATACACTAGGTATTTTCAGGGTTTTGATAATCCATTGAAAAAACTTAAAACTTTAACACTGAGCTAAATTTGAGTTTTTTTAGGGGTACATTTAGTATGTTCATGTCTCTTGTAGAGGTCATTAAAGTTTAGCTGCTAAGCATGTAGGAAGTAATTTTCTCAATTTACTGCAAGTTATTGACGCTAAGCTTCTGGTGTTTTGAAAGAGTTCAAATTAGACAAGATTATGAATTTATATTGCTGATTAGATTTAAAATAGTCTGATCTGCCCAAAACAACAGATCTTCAGTCAGTCAACAAATATTCTCAGTTAGTTGTAAGCTATGTCATGTCATGACTTTGCGCCTTGTGTAAAGGGCCATGCAGTGAGGAGGTGAAGAGTAGGAGTTGACTATTGTTAGTGGCTGTCTTCTGCTACTGCTTTGGCTGAGCTCCAGGCAGGTGTCAGGGGCCTGTAGGTGCTAACTGGGCCACTGTGTCAAGGCCCCTGGGTAAACACAGCAGCTGACTGGGACCTCAACAGAGCCTTGCAGAGGAGAAGGAGGTGAAAGAGGTGCAGGAGGCTTCCCTTTCTTTAGCCTGCCTGCTTTTCAGTCTGCCCAGTCACTGCACTGCCTGCCAAAATCTCATGTAGTTTATAGTAGCATGTGGCTGCTGGCCAGATTGTGTGTCTGCCAAGTTTTCAAACACAAGCTGAGCATAATCATGCGCTTGTAAGAGGGAGCTAGTAGCAGAGGAGGAAGGAAGAGAAAAAAAAGCTCTTGGCTGCTGCCCAGGAAACGTCACATTACACTAAAAGCAATGTGTTCACAGCTCAGCTTCCAACATTCACATTCTACATTCAGGGCTGTTCACCTCCAAAGCTGCTCACTTCCTGAACCACATCACAAGAAACCAACACTAAGCAATGTATCTGTCAAAGCCATTCGCTGGTAATCTTAAATGTATTGCTAATGTACACACCGCTTCACATAGGAAAAAAAAACATTCCCACAGGACATGAGCAAAGTCCTGTTTGTAATATAGTGATTCATTTACACAGTATATTGGAGTACAGAGGCATGTGGAAGATATGATTTTCTTTTTCTTTGGACAAAATCTCTTTTGCATATTAAGTGCTCAGATCTTCATACCTTTTGCGCTATCCTACTGTTCTAGATAAAGTCTGTAACATTTCTTATGTATGAAATACATGTAAATATAAAAATAACATTAAACAAGTTAAACATATAGATAGCCATTAATGACAGTGTTATATAGGAATGGAATATAAAAGTCAGGCATTTATTAACTACATCATGCTGCTGCATGCAGGGTGCAGATTTAACTATTTAATCCAAAGGCCAAATCGGTAGACTTTCCCAAATTTTTTACAACCACCTAGAGTTTTTTTTTTTAAATTTGACTGGCTAAGAGGCAAATCTAGCAAGGCTTGCATGTTTAACCAGCATGTTTACATCAGTTCATGTATTTGGTTTTAGGAAAGTAGTATGAAAAAAAAAACATATAAAGTAATGTATTGAGGAGTCTCTGATGAAAAAATGGAGAGACTTTTTAGATTAGTGTTTACTGCACATGAACTGTTTTTTTTTCACGACTTGCTTTGAATAGAAATGCCTGCATTGATGAATTGAATGATTTTAAATGACAAAAAAACACATCAGGCTCTGACCTGTAGCTGATCTGGTTAATAGACAATCACACTGTGAACAGCACTATGGACCATGTCAACTGCAGTCAATAATTTCAAAAGCCATGTTAGTAAATGATTAAAGAGGGGCACAGAAAATTGAATTATTAACAGCAGGAACTACAGCAAATGTAGGTTATTATAAGAACTGTATGCTGTAGCTCAAGGAGGTTATCAGAAGTGTTACTCCTTTGTTTGATATTTCTGTGTGATGAAGTCTGCAGCACATAATGTTTCCTTTGCATTTTATTATTTGTCAACAGAGATAAAACCTTGCCTCATCTTGTCAACCATAAGCACATTTACAGTGTGTGTCAGCTCCCGAGGCTCTTTTCTAACAAACATCAGCATATTAATGTGGAACGGGGTTCGATAATGTTTGTGGCAGATTTGGGATGCCCCAACCCCCAGTGGAGCCAGCCTTGATTAGCCAGCCATCTGGTCAAACAAAGACATCTTAGGTTTTCCTGCCCTAAATAAATGTGATTAGAAAACCTGAGGAGGCTCCTCTCTTTCAGCACAGGAGGAAGTGTGGTCAAATCGAAATGGCTGCAACATTTATTAAATGATTGATAGTTCAAAACTGGAGCAAAATCTGTATTGTTCTAATGCCTGTGCACTTAACATGAGCACACAAACGTAAAACTTACGATGCAAATTTAATTAAATAGAGCTATTGGTGCCTTTTGAATCAAGCATCCTTGGAAAATGAGTTTGCCACAATAATGGCATAGAGACTAGCTGGTCATAACAGGAGCTGGGTTTAATTTGAGTGAGGCTGAATAAATGTGAACCATTTACTGTGCAAACATCTACTTACCTGTAAATCTGTCTCGTCAACTGTAAGTCTCTGCAATTATTGATTTTATTTTCTCGGCATGTAATTTTGCTGCTGTTGTGTTACGTACATTACAGTCTGTTTGCTCTGTTATCTTTATCATATCCCCTGATTCTGCAACAACCCAGTTTCCATGTGAGAATCATTCCGTCTTTATCTAATCTGATCATATACCAGATGTCTGTGATGTCTGTTTATGAGCTCAACTGCAGCATACACTAGTACCAAACAGGCATTTATGTGGTTTCTGTTTCATGAGGCTGTCAACAAGTTAAGTATCTAGTTTTACTCAGCATAATAATTAAACTTCTTATTATAAAATCCTTTTAAACCAGCGTATGCAGAAAGGTGACTCATTAGTATATGTCATATCTGTGTTTGTAGACCTGGTTAGGTAAGCTAATGAATGGCTATATGATTTAATTATTGTAAAAAAAAAACAAAACATTAACCAAGAATTTTCAGTGTTTCCTAGGTGTTTGCATTAGGGTTTGGCTAACATGACCTAACATACTGTGCAATGGCAGAAAAATGTCGACTTGTCGAGATTTTGTCATGCTGTCTCTACCAGGTGAGGATTATTGCAAGGTCAGGTAACGGTGGTGATTTGGTGTGCCAAAAAATGAGTGACAAGAAAACATGGAGGAGGAGGAAAATGAACTTATGAATTTTTAATTATATGGAAATTGCAAATAAAATAAAAATTCTCAAATGTGATAAATTTTTCCTCAGTTTTGTGGAAAAAGGTGAGTTCACTTTCATACTTGAAGAGCTGAACGAGCTCTGCGATATTTGTCACATAAGGGGTAGGGCAACAAATTACTGCTCAGACTGGCTGAAGAAATTGGTTTGTGCCTGCTCACCAGATGTTTGATCAATCAATCATGCATTCTCTCTTTTGTTGCACTTCCGGATAATAGGCATTGTTGACATGACTCAAGCAAAATAAATTCAAACGTCAGTTTAGTCCTCCTTTGCTCTGGGCTCTCCCTGTAGCCAAGGCTTTATTGGGCTATCAGGCAACAGAAACATGACAAAAGGGGAACAGAGACGCAAAAGTTGATTTTGTGTCTCCCAGTTTCAGCCTTTTTGTTTTTGTTTTGTTTTGATTCATTCTTATTTGTTTGTTTGTTAATTTGTTTTCTTTGTTTTCTTTTTTCCAAAGGAAGTCCAATTTCACACACACTTCCTTCACCTGAAGCTTAGATAATGTTTTGCAGCAGGAAATGAACCTTTTCTTTACTTGTAAACCTGCAGACTAGCTGGCTAATTGTTGCACTTATTTTTTGCTGAGAGACTAGAGTGTCCGTCTGTACGAATTGAGTAATTATCACCAAAGCTGAATGATATTGTATAAATTTTATCCTGATCCACTATCAAAACTATTTTTAACACTCAGTTCTACCTAACTGCATAGCTTTTAAACCAGTGAACTTCATAGCTGCTGGCCTATAATGGTTTCCTAATGATTCCATGACCACCCCAGCAACGGGAGCAAAGAGACACTCAAAGTTTGTTTTCTTAAATTATGTTTAAATGATTCCCACACTAACAGTTCCTTGGGTATGGTTTGGTTTCAAGTTTTCAGATGTCTCTGCTGCATTTTGAGCATCCAGTAGAGATGTAGTGGTTTGCCAGCCCCCAGAGATGAGCTCCAGATGCGTGACGAGCTGCAACATCCCAGCCGGGTTCCCTGGGGGGTGCTGGCCTGTCACAAGTAGAATGCCCCTGCACACTTAACGCTAGCTGAGAGGAAACAGATACCTCTGGCTCTGAACAGAAAAATTGCTCCCTATCGATTAGACTATACAAAAAGCTGTGAATTGCGCTTATGGTTTGAACATTTGATACTGCAGATTCACGGAGATAGTCATAACACCAACTTCTCTGATGGAGAAAACCCTGAGTATAGCAGGACTGGTTTCTTCCTCCTGCCCTCCCCATACCTTTTTTACCCTGCTGCCACATGCCACACAAAGAAGTCATTTAGCTGTCTGATTGCAGGCGTTGTGACCTCTGTCATTTTATATGCAATTAGATGTGATATGTTCTAATAATACTGAAGGTATTTTTGTTGGTTGTGAATGTATCAAGTTCCCAGTGCTGTCAGTATAATGAGAATGTATATAAAGGCCTATCAGGTCTGTGCGATGTCTACAGCTGCCATTAGCATGGGGGTGAAGTGGATGCTTGCTCTTTGAAAGATGTGAGATATGCAAGGTATTTTTAGCCAAAGCTTTTAACCCAGAAGAAACAGCTAATAGCTGCTTTGACCTGATTGCAGCAGTATAACTTTTTCTGTAAGCAGCACAGGAGGCCAAACAAATGACAATAAAAAAATGATAAATTGTGCAATTCTTTTAGCCTGAATGCTCTGTGAGAATATAAACTTTGATGTTTGTGAAATAATAGGTGCTTTGCTCACTGGAGACAATGTTATATCTGCCACTGTACACCTCACAGAGCAAAACTAATAGCTTCAAATCAAATTATCAGTGAAGGGGCACTGAGGGGGCCCCATGCAAGTCTGTGCATAATTTAGTTTGAAAATCTGGTCTCTGAAGTCTAGTTTCTTATGGGCCTGACACACTACGGGAAAGGGTTAACTCGTAGAGTACTGTATGTGGTGGCACAGATGTGATTCACTAAAATGTTTGCTCTGCCTGTGAAAGGGTCTTTGAACCAATGAGTGTGAACTTCTGGCCACACCAGCCTATAAACGTTGCATTTGTGTGAGGCAGCGAAAGGGGCCAGCTAGTGTAATGGGGGATGGGGCCTCTGCCTGTGGAATGTGGTGTCTTGGTGAAAGGGCTGGAGCTGAACAAATGCAGTCAGTTTATTTGGCAAACCAGACTTGCTGGTCACCAACAGACATGTTTACTTAGGAACTAAATATGCAAATCCACCCCTTTCTTTCAGGCCTAGGTCTTTCTTGTTGTATGCTGTGTGGATGAGGTGAAAAAGTGTGATGATCAGTATTCAGATTTTCTTCTATGTGTTTGCTTTCCTGCCTATTTTCATTCTGTCTGTATCTTTGACAACCCCCCTTACTTTTTTTCTTCTGTTTCTCTTTTTCATCTTTGTAATTGGAGTGATTAATGGAGGGAGGGGTGGTCTCGCCTGAAGGCCTGTTTTTCAGTGGCCTTTTTAGCACCACTGAGGCCTGGGCAGGTAGTTACACGTCCTGCCCCTGGACGTTTATCCCCTTGTCCCTGCCACTTTGTCTGTTCCCTCAAAAACCAGAAATCTCTTCCAGCTTCAAACATGACTGGACACTCCAGGGCAGGCATGCCCCTGGGTCCAGTTCTCTGCTGCCAGCCTGCTCTCATGTAATATATGACCCTTTTTGTGTTCCACAATAATTCTTAATGAGAGCACAGGATTCATGGTGGATCTGTTTTCTAAGTAGGAACTCGACCATATGTTTCGCAAGTGGCAGTGAGATTTACTTCTCTGTTGTCTCACATGGAACACGATTAGCAAGAGCCTTTGTTGATGGTAGCGTATGGACAGCTCACCATTAGATCCTTTACAGTAGTTTGCAGATAAAGAACGCCATCCTCTCAGCTCAAGTCCCAACACCCCTCAGCCCTTACTCATCAACCACTCTACCCCTCCCCATGAAAAGAGGCACTATAAATGATTCCCGGAGTCCTGCTGTGGGATCAACGCCTCAATTATTTGATTTGGATTAGAGATTGCTGCCCCCCACAATGCTCATTTTTACAGGCATGCTGAGAGTAAGCAGATTTCCTTTTTGAGCGCATAAAGGCCATTGCTCTTCAGTGGATGACGAAACATGCTCACTGCTGTATAATGTATGTTTCTTCTGTATCTGCTTTATTCACTAATGTACTTCCTTAACCACTGGGTGTGGAAAGCAAACACCATGAACGTTGCCTCTGTATTTATTTTAAGTCACTATGGGACATTTAGAGGAACTTGCATCTTGAGTATTTTCTGTGAATTTTTTTAACCAGAATTTTTTAGTCAAATATACAAAAAAAAATAAATTTAAACTGCTAAACATGTGTGTAGTCTCGTTTCTCATTCTTGCCATTTATCAGGCTTGTTGGCTGCAATCCAGATTTCTGCTGGAGGACTTGATTGTGATTAAATTACCGCTGCCGTGTCTGTTTAAAAGATTTCCCTTGCTGAACTGTTTTGACAGGCAGCAATTTGGCTAAAAAAGATTAGTCTGGGAATGAGATGTTAAGAGTACCTGTGGGATGAGAGGGACCCTCCTGTTATTGTGAGGTCCTGTTACTGGTGTACAGGAATGTTGTTGAATTTCACTAAAGTCACCCTCCCTCTTGTTTCTATTATGGCCAAGCTTGCGCCGAGAGCACAAAGACATTTTGTTGCTCTTGATTTACTGCTTGGCGTTGCTATAGGGATTTTCCTTGTATGTGCATGTTTTAATTGAGAATAAGTGTGAGTGTTTACACTGATGAGGGTTTCCCATGGAAACCCTCACTGTGGTAGTCAAAATTAGGGTGTCTTGTTGGATTTAACGGGGTAAGGTCACCCTGGGAGTTGTGATCCTGCCCTCATCTCAGTTTCCCTGGCGTGGCTGTAGATGACTGAGGATGATGAGTATTGACGTGTGCTGTGAGATTGTGTCCGGAGGGGGCTGGGGACTTCCCTGTGTTTGCACATCCAGGGCTATTGATTGGTCCTCCTGTTCAATGACTGTGGCCCAGGGGACTTGGTCTGCAGTATGGAACTGTGTTGGGTGGGACACAGAGGGCCATGACAGTAGCTCAAAGTGGTAAGAAAGGGGTTTGGGGGCATGGCTAAGGGCTAACAGGGCTTTAATACAACAAATATACATCTCTGTCTTTATTATGCTTTGTTTAGTCTGCAGGAGCACACTGGCGACTGTGAAACAAAACCTGTTTTCAGGTTTACTCTTCATTTCCAATGAGCCATGGTGTCGCTTGTTTTTTTTCTGCCATCCCACCAGGCAGAGTCATCCAACTTGTTATCTATAGTATGAAATTGACCTACTTTACATAGGTTTGTTGCTGCCTACACAGTGTGCACTTGACCGCTGACCTTTTCCAAAGCATGTGTGGAAATTTACTTGAGCCAGTTTTTCCCCTGCTTTTATTATCTTGAGATGATTTCCAAAGTGAGTCTAGCACAATGAACATTTCCTGAGCTCAACGGCCTCCATTTGAAGCCATCCAACCTCTGACTTGAAGAGTAAAGGGAAATCACATGATGCTTTTATTAAGAACAAGCCTCTTCATCTAATAACAGCTCAACTATCAAATTGGAGTGCTGTCAACATCCTGAGCAATCAATGCCATCCATCCCCCACTCCCTAAGCAGCAGCCATTAACCCTTCTTGTTCCGGCATGCCTATCCTTACTAAAATGGTGGCTCTACTCAAGACATCTTTCTATAATGGCTGCGTAGAATTACCCCCAAGCTATGTATCGATGTGTGTTTTGTAGTTTGTCCAATGAAGATTGAGGAATATGCAAAGAATGTGAACTTATGGCCGAGGGAAGGGTGTGCACTGTAATTTTTGAGATTAAATTGTCACATTGATGTGTGGCCCAAATGCTTTAAATTCATAACTGATTAACTCAAAAAATTATAATTTAAGGGAGCACAAACAAATAAATAATAATACCAAATCTCGAGTGCAGACTCCTTCAGTTTTCATAACATTATACCATATTGACCTGCAAAAATTAAATTCAGTATTAGCACTAGAAAAATAAAGAATGGTGACTAACAATTGATTTGAATGAAAAATGTTAAATAAAAACATGGTGACCACCTAGGTAGTCCACAAGGACCCATCATTTCCTCATGAAGAACTGGTCACCACAGACACCCATTTCAATGACCAGATGATAAAGCTACACCTCAGTTCTGGGCATTGACCTTAGTCTTATCCCTGTTTTGGCACTGCTGGTCACGTATGGCCCTAATGTGATTAGGGCACCCTCTGCCCTGCCTGGCCTTTTAACCTGCCAACAGTATGACAGAGGCACAAAGAGGAAACATGGGCTGTTTAAACAAAGACACACACACAATCTTGACCTCTATCATGCATACATACACACGCATCCAAGCATGCGTAAATAATTCACATGCAAATGCACACAAACATGTTTAAGGCTATTTTTTAATATTATACTCTAAACCCAATTGAATTTTGGATAAATACATTTTTGAAAGTTTTGCCATAAGATTGGAAGAAAAAAAATTATATTGCAGCAACAAAGGCATTTAGACATAAGTACACATAGATAAACATAAATACTCATGCTTTAAACATTTAAATTTTAACAATTCTAAATTAATGAAAGCAAGCACAAGTTTTTTGCATTCTTGTTTTCAATGTAGGTAGACTGTGGGAATTTTTTTAAAAGAAGTCATTTCTGGGTGGAGCACTGCATTTGATGAAGGGGCTGAGGTGACTGATCACAAGGAGTGGCCCTAAAAACATCAGCATCCACTCTAACTTGACAAAAAACAACATAGTGTTAACATTCCTCAGCTGACCAAGGTCCCAATTCAAGAGCCAACATGTCTATTCATGGTTAACGGCCTTCATGTTCCAATTACTGTGCTTTTTTGAACCAGCTAGAGAAGCAGACATGTTTTCTGTAGATGCATTTGAACTTATTTGTGTGATGACAAGTGACAGCAGAATTTGCACTCTCAGACCCCAGATACTTTGAGCTCACGAAGGAGTTTAGTACTTAGTAGTTGGTACATTTTGTAATGTTATACTGCACTAAAACATCTTGATTCAGTGGAACCAGAGTGACTTCCCACATTTTGATCATATATTTTTAGAAAATTGTAGTACTTTTTTAACATGGATATCAGAATAATTTTTGATAGTTACTACTTTATTTATTGTGCCTTCATTTCCAACCTCTATCTTCAAACAACAACATCATTTCATATTGGCGGTAATAAACTTTTAATATCATGTTAATTTTGTATGGATTTAGGATTACTTTACTTTACTTTACTCACGATCAAGAATTCAATGTTTGGCCCCTTAAACTGCAGTGACTACACCTAAAAAAAACATGCCGGCCATCAAAATGAAATTTGCTGCATGTTTCACGTGATCCTAATATATCTTGCACTTTATGGACAGCTCAAAAAATGTAGTTTAAAGCAAAGGAGAGGATGGGACGAGAAAACAGAGACAAGACAAGAAAACAGAGTGTGACACTGACTGGAAGTCTATCACCTCGGACTGTTGTACTTGGTTGATGTCACAAACACTTTGACCCCTGTGCTCCCCTAAGGCAGAGTGTCCCTCAGGGAGACATGAGTGTATGTGTGTGTGTATGCTTGTGTCTGAAGATGTGTATATGGTTTGTGTGTAAACACATTTATGTTCACCTAACAAACTCAAGGCAAGTTATCCAGCAATTTGTCCTTCAATTGCACACAAAGGTCAAACTGTTTTGCAAATACACAATATTTGATTTGAATGGCTATTTCTTTTCATTTTAACTATTATTAAAAAAACTGGTGGCATTCATAGATATTTTGCAGCATACAAAGGAGTGCATATTCACTTTGTTTCAAGATGTTTCAGAAGTCATACGTCCACCAGACCCGCAGGTAATCAGTTGAATGGTTCCCCAGTAAAATATGTGCCTTTCACAGATTGTAGTGTTAAACTTGTGTTTGATGTTACCTGGTTAAAATAAGTGGTTATATTTGTGCATAAATGAAATATACTTTAATATTAAAACAGTAAAATTCCAGATTTGAAAACTTTTTCTCTATTTGTAGCACAATGTTAAATTTAGAGCTTTCCCACAAAAGTTGATGAGTGGGATCATCTCTTTGTCACCAAGTTTTTGATCAAGGTTTTGGTTTGTTTGTTTGTTTGTTGTTTTGATTGCTGAAGTGATATCTGCTGGTTATAGTTTGTTAAATGTATCAATAGCGAGTTTATTACTTTTGGATTTGAATGTGTAGAGATGCTGGACAGGTAACTAACAACATGCAAGCGGACTGACAATGTGTCCCATTATGTAGCTTTATGACTCCTTGTTTGATTTCCATCAGAGAGATTATAGACGCTCCATGCCATTTGAATAGGGAACTCGCAGCAGGTATAAAAGGTGCAAAATGCAAAGTTTCTATGCAGCAGCAAACATGTGAGATTATACATGGTTGAAGTCTAAATTATCTTCTAGTTCAATGATTTATTATGGTTAAAGGTTAACAGAGGTAGTCAAATTGTGTGCAAAGGTCTCTGAAGTCCCCCAAATGTACTTTACTGTATATTTACTGTCATGATCTTGTTGCAATCTCTATGACCTACTATAGATAATGTACATTGACAGCAAGAGGTCCTTCTAGAAGAAATGAGCTGTGGTTGTATAATAATTTGAACACAAGATGTCCTTTAAGAAGCAAATGTAATGAAAGTAATAGCAATAATTTTTTTAAAAAGTGTTTTTTGCGGGGTTTGAGCTTTGTTCAGAATAACAAAATCTGATTTTTAAATTAACATTTGAATGCTTGCTGCTGGTATGGAAAGACTGTGCTGAGTTTATGTGGGTCTGACCAGGTGATGCAGAGGGATGAAGCTATGAAGCTATAGATGAATGACTTAATGTTCATACTGGAAATGTTGCATTTATGATTTGAAATACCCATACTAATATGAGAGGGAACACACGTTTTTCCAGTCTAATAATGATTACCATTTTCAAACTTTTTGTTTTATATGTAAAGGAGGGTCATGGATGTTCTAAATAGCAGATATTTTTTTAGTACAAACTGTCCTCATGAGTTGCACTCACATGACACTTACCATTCTCTGTTTTGTCAAGTTGATGGCTGATGAGTATTTGTTTAGGGAGCATGAATGTTGACAACCGTTACACGTCCAGAGAGTGAGAGGGTGAAAATGACTTGCTCTCAGGGGCCTTGACAACCTTTGCCCTGCCAGCTCTAGTTTCAGGCCTTGTAATTGCCACTGACCAATGGGCTCCCGTTTGAAACTAGACCCTGGGCTGCAGCTATTAACGTCCCCCTCCAAACGGATCTTGTTTTGATTCCAGATGCTTTTATAGGTTTTGTCTTTAGGAGACATTCCTGGTCGGCACATACCGTGCACCCCTTTGTGCCCCTATTTTCCTTCCTTCCCGTCTTGTGGGGCCATTGCCCCCCTCCCTGCACTCACAAACATACATACAGCCATGATCAGTCTTTGCATGTGTCTGTGTATGTGTGTGTGTGTGTGTGCGTGTGCGTGCGTGTTTGTGCACAAGGGCTACTGACCAGCCCACCCTTCCCTGGCCCCTCCTGACAGCCAGCTACACTCCATGAACTTGGCCACCCGTCACAGCTGCGTTAAGATTGAAGGATGGGGGGCCCTTGTATCCAGCTGGGTCGAAAGACATGGGTGGGGGCAGGGCAGGCCCAGATGCAGATGGTTTAGGTCAAATGGAGATGTTTGAGGATGAAGGGGGAGGGGGACACAGGAGCTCAGGGGCACAATAACTCCAGAGGTTACTCCTACAACCCCTGGAAAAATGCACTCTTGGAGTTTGAGTATATATTAGTTTTCATGTGTTTGTGTTGCAGAATGTTTGGAGTTGTTGAAGCTAGCTTTGAGTTTACTTCATTTTTTTAACCTGACATGAACTTTTTGACCTGCAGTCAGTGTCAACCTGATGGAATCTTTGTTGTTTAAACCCAAATCAGGTTTAAGTAAAAACAATGGAGGAAGCCCTGAAGCACATCCCAAAAAATCAATGTGTGATTCATTGGTGATGGAACAAGGCAATGGACCCAAATTAGTTCTGTCAAGAGACCTAACTGCATGACAAACTTTTTTCTGTCTCTCTGTGTTTCTTCTTAATATCTCAATTGTCATGATCAAACAAAGGAAAAGTGTCAAATGAATGATCTTAATAACAGATAATTGTGTTGCTTTAGCACCACTTCATTCTATCTAAATGTTTTAACCACTTTCTGTTTGTGTACTTACCTTATCTGTTTTTTCTCCTGTCTGTTGTAGAATGGGAGTGCAGGCTGGGCGGATGAGGCCGACAGTAGCAGGGGGAGAGGAGAGGCCTCCAGAGACTTTGCTAAGGTAAGCATTAGAGGCTGCGATCACCAGATGACTTCAGTAGGTTCAGTTATTTAACAACCAGATGAAACTACTGCACCAGTGACATCATAACAGTCACTCTTTTGAAAGTCAGACTATTGGAAACTGTAAATAGATTAGCATTGTAAATTTAAAAAGCATTTTTGAGATAGACAAACGTATTGTTTAATGTTTCCTCACCCTGTGTGTTAAAAGTAGCATCGCAGCACACCACATAGGTATCAGCCAATGGCCAGCTGACTATCTAAATACATGCATGCTCTGCGGCTATGTGAGAGGAAATATCAAGTCTATAGTTGCACTTCAAATAACACTGGAGGCACTAACAAAAACAACTAGCCAACTAATTGCCTGCCACTGTAAATCAAATGAAACTGACTCAGTAGAGAATATATATATAGACAAGAGAGAATAAACAACCTTTTGACCTTGTTCAAGTAATAAACAAATAGCAGAGGTGCAAAAAATGAAACTGCACCAAATATTGTGCATTTATTTCATCTGAGTCAAACTGCCTGATGTTTATTTTTCTCTGATTCTTTTTAAAGATACTATGCTTGATAGGCTGGCTGATAAGAGCCAACAGTGCCAGACACACAGCAAGGACTACAGGCAACTGTTGGCTACGTGCAGTAGTCAAACTACTACAACTTGTTGCTCCATGGCTCTATTAAGCTTCTATTTTCTCTTATAGCTGTATGAATTGGACAATGACCCCAAAAGGAAGGAGTTTTTGGATGACCTCTTCACCTTCATGCAGAAAAGAGGTAAGAGTACTCTTTATTATATCTGTATTACTGAGCAGCAGATGCTTCTTTAATTCCCCTTTCCATTCTATAAATGTTCTTCAGCTTAAGTCAGTCCACTGTGTCCACTGCTTTACACTTAGACACTGGAGATTCAGTTTGGATTTAAATAATATTCAAATGAATCCTCCAAGGACATCAGTGTTTCCCTCAGAGTTAGAGGTTAATTAAAATGTTTTTTTCTAAGAGTGCACTTGGTCAGTTGGTTCCTGATGAAACTTCTGTGTTCGGCTCTGTGATTCAGGCTTGATATATTTAAGATGATTTAATGAAAATATTAAATTCAAAAACAGACACCCATACTTTCCTGACTCTGAAGGCATGTTCATTTAAGAAAAAAAAGCAAGAGAAATGACTTCCCATCATGAATTGCAGTTAAAAGTTTCCACAAATGTGATATTGGTTGGAGTTATTTTCACACGCCCTGCTATTGCGGAAAAAAAAGATACCAAACATCTTCCACCTCTTAAGATTTATTTCCTCAGTATCAGAGAGCTTCTGTTTTGTTTTGTTTTTTTTGTTTTTTTTTCCAGAGCATCTGGACTTGCACTATGGATTGTTGAGTTGGGCTTACAGCTGTTTATACTATTCATATTCAGTTGTTAGAGTAGAGTTAAAGAAACTGAGTGAGAGGGAAAGTGCAAATACATTGGTTCTTTCCTTTGTGGCGTTGGTCTTCCAGCATGGATGCCAAGTGCGCCATGTCACAGATCAACTCAAAAAACATGCTGTAACTCTCACTGACTAAGAAATCCTTTACTAATTCCCCTCCTCAGTGTAAAGGCCTTAAGGGGTCAGCAGGTGAGGTTTGCCTCCGTTGATCCTGTGGTTCTGCAGTATCAGAGTCAAGAGGATCTGGCAGTGGCCTAACTTATTTAGTTGGCCAACAGCCGGGAAGGCTCAGCCGACCGCATGCTGCTTTGACACTGCCTACTAGACCTCTCTGACCAGAGCTGCTAATGAACTTAGGCTTTTATCAGACACATCTGTTGCCAAGCATGTTCCATGGCTTGAGCAGTACCTCCTTAGGTGATTCTCAGTGTTATTACAGTGGCGCATACTTTAGGTTATGTTATGGCAGCCTATGATGAGCGATGATGGTCTGTGTGTGTGCGTGTGGTTCATACTTCAATGTGTTTTGTCATTGGCTATGATGGGTGATACAATATGTATGCAAGTGTGTATATGAGGCGTAGGTTGTTTTGTCAGACTGTGACAGATTATGACTATGATGGTACGGTTTGCACACATGAATTTGTGTGTATCGACCTGCATGTGTATATACTTGTATGCATATCTTGATGAACTCATATTCACAAGAGAAGCAGCTACTGAATGTCTGGTCTAGTCTGAACACCCGGAGGTCTTGTTTGGAGGGTGATGAATTAAGTCAGGGCAGAGAGAGGGCGGGACAGAATCTGTCAGGACCCTGTTAGCATCTCTGTCCAGTGACAGACACTGGGAGTGGCTGGCTGACCCTTTACTCGCACTGGTCAGACGGAGATATCCATCAACCTGACTAAAATGTCACCTAATAGCAGATAATTGGCGGATTACAATGTACCACATGATATTTTTTTTAACTGAATTTGCATTTATTATGGCAGGGAAAAATAGGTTAATTTTGAATAGAAAACAAGCTTTTTATTATCCCATCATTCATTTTTAGCAACACAAAAAAAGAATCAACTATAACATGGATTTTTTTACAGGATCTTTAACTAGCAGAATAATCTTGTAACATCTAAAAACACCTCACCTTAAAGCAAAGAAAACAACATACTAATTCACTAACAACATGAAGTAGAAAATTAGAACCCTTGTCAATTTATATTTAGTTTAACATGTTTAGCTAAATTACATTTCCAGAGAGAATCATGTAGAGTGCAACTGGAAGCAGCTTGCATGGATCAAGTTCCTGTATCATCATCAGTACAAGTGACCATTAAGGAGGGAGTACAAGGGTCAGTGTGTGACACCAGTTGTAATATATATAACTACCTTCAGAGTGCTTATCGTATTGGGTGAGGCGGTGAAAAAAGAGTAGATCAGGGTTTAATGTTCAAATTTTTTTTCTGCTTTGTTGCAGTTAGAAATCTGCCTTAAAATCAATTTTTACTTGCCCCTTTACATATTACTCTATTTATTTTTGCAAGAGAGATGCTGTTTTGTGCCATTTCAGCAGTGTGTTATTTTGAAACTTTGATGTGCCTGTGGAGAATATTCCCATTTTATCTGCCTGTCTTTCAAACCTGCCATGAAGCACATAGAGTTTAACTCACTTACTCAACAAACAACTAAATCTCTTTTTCCCAAATGATGTTACTTTGAGCATTAGCTCATAAAGTTTTTTTTGTTGTTATTTTCTCTTAAGACCTCAATTGGTGCTTGGCATTTGCAACTATCCTCTTGATGAGGAGGATTTGTCATGGTTCCTTCCATTATCAACTCCAGAAGAAAAAAAATATGTTTAACTCTTTTTTGAGTTGCTAGATATACTACCAAATGTGGCATTTTACTTGCTCCAGGCAATCAAACAATCCTTAAATTTTGTAGGCTATTTTCTCATTTGGGAAATGAAAGGACCCTTGCATAAACAGAAATATTCACAGTTATAACCAGTAATGTAAAAATTAAATAAACAGCTATGGCTGTATGATGCTTTAAAAATAGCTGTAGGATATGACATATGTTGCGAATGACAGTGGAGGCCTGATGCAACTATTGTACAGGAGGGTGGTATATAATTTCAGCAACTCAAGAGTAAGTTCTTAACCCCTCCCTTAAGCGAGAGGCACTTGGCTGACCTCCACTGTCTCTCGAACTGGAGCCTTAATCACAGGGAACAAATTGCTTGGCTCGATTCCCTTTTTGCTGTGAGTGCCAAGACTATATATGAGATGAAGAGCAATCCTTGCTAAGCTCTTATTGATGGCACCCTCTAATTACTCTGCGTCTACTTCACCTTCCATTTCACTTCATAGAAATGGGGTCTAGATTACTGTACTCCTTTTTACTGAAAGAGTGCTAAGAAAGCACCTTTAATGCAATTTCGCTATGTGAAAGAAAGCAGGAGGAGAGCTGGTGACATGGGAAATACAGACCTCTTCATTTCACTGACCTTACAAGCAAAACCAAAATAAATACTACCAATTTTTGTAACGTGCTAAGAAGGTTATGGTAAAGCCATTGGATTCTTTCGCTGGAGGGAGACAAATGGTGAAGAGCTTTTCTCACCTCATCGTGGGGGCCTCAAGACCTTGAGAGGAAAGCAACAGCGGAAGGAAAACTTACGAGGGATTCCCATTTCCTGCCTCTGCGCTTAAAAACAGCCGTGTGTGTGTGTATGTGGGAGTGTGTGTGTGAGTGAGTGTACGCATGTGTGTGTGTGTGTGTGTGTGTGTGTGTGTGTGTGTGTGTGTGTGTGTGTGTGTGTGTGTGTGAGAGAGAGAGAG